>JAJJWW010016084.1:0-600000 GCA_023531295.1 Papaver armeniacum | reverse complement strand
GCTTGTGGCTTTAATAAGAAATTTAAGCCATTTGATTAAAAACTATGAGTACAAGGTATACTAATCCAGCTGCCAAAAGATCGAAACCTTTTGTATACGGAAATGATCTCACTGAATCAAAATGCATCTCCGTGACAGACATATTTGGGATCATTTAATCATTACTCCGATGAAAGTTAAGGAACTGATGGGTACTAATTTTCGAATTAGTAGTAATTTCATGACTATTAGCCAATGTTCATGAAATGTGGGGGCGTGTGATTTTTAAGTCCACTAAATCATGTCGTGTAAGTAGCTACGCAATTAAATGGATTAATAGTGATATGTTTCTAAGATGATTAGGGGTGGCCAACCTAATATCAAGAAAGAGTAGTTGCATAATCACTAGTGCATGCATACATGGATGTGAATCTATAAAGACATGATTTTTGGAAATAATTTGTAGCAGATAGAATGAGAAAAGAAATTACAAAGATTTGTAACAGTGCTACAAATAGTGATGAGTCTCTAGTAGATAGTCAGTAAAGACCGCGCGTGGGAAAATATTTTTGATGACTAGAGATAATGTGTTCATCGAGGGGAATAGGTTAATTTAAAGCCTACTAATTATGAGTGAAGATAATGGTAACCCAACCTAGTTGACTGGAGATCCCAAGATCTAGGTTCAAAAGGGACAACTAAGTTATGTATAACTCGGAGTAAACACCGGGGAGATAAAACTCCATCCTATTCCTATGATGAGAAACAGTATTTCTGAAATGTGGTACAGGATAAGCTATGCTTTTAACGATGCCTATATCTTGTATTTACAAGTGGGATATTACGGGGTATTCTTAATGGGACATCACCTATGTGAGTGCGAGATTGTGGCGATTCTATGGAAATTTTATAAGGCTTTAATTTCCTAGAGCGCTCATGAATCCGGGATTTGTTCAGGTCCGAAATGAACACAACCGTAGAACCAAATTAGTGAGAAAATGCATTGTGTGATAACTATTGTCTTGGTTTACATTAAAAACTGAACAGTTCAAGACATCGCGTTCACCGGTTAGTGAGTAAATCCGATAGTTATTCACTAAGGAAGGTTCAAAGCCAAAAGCTACCTATCCCCATGCAATGACTTTTCACTTTATCTCTCTTTAGTGTCTGCATAACATTTGCATTCTTAGAAATTCTATTCAAATGTGGGGGATTGTTAGAAATTTTGAATAGAAACTAGGTTAGTTATAATTGAAGGGTTGTGAAACCCTTTCAATTTGAGTTGGAAACTTATCCAAGAGGTGTGACTCTCCATGAAAGGACTCTTACAGGAGATGTGACTCTTCACGAAGAGACACTATGTCCTTTCCTAAGAGACACCAATCAAGTATATAAACCCCACTCATGTTTCATTCTAAAATAAGAAAAGCACACACAAAAAATCGATTTCACTTGCATTCATTGTTGTCATAGTATTGAGAGATAAACACTATATTTGGTTCGATGTTTCCTTGAGTTTGGAGTGCTTCTACTCGAGGAAGAAAGATCGTTGTATCCTGGGAGACGTTTCGCAAGTAAAGACCCATTAGCACCGGAGTTGGGCGAATTTCGTCTTAAGGACAGAGTATCTAATACTCGACTCGATCTATACATAGGTTCTTAGTCTTCTAATCTCTCTGGTTTTCTTTTGTTTTGGCATCTCGGATTAACGTCATCAACATCAATGGCTTTAAGGGAGAAGATATCCAACAACACGCAATGTTGAAAACGTAATACGGGGGCTGCAAGGAATATCGGCAAGTCTTTAATCTGCAAAGGGAAGGCAAAGCCTTTCTATCTCATTTTCTGTTTTGAGTCTTAGTTTTACTTTTATATCCTCGTTTAATTGGGCCCCTAAAAACAATTAGGGGTCCTGCGTTACATGACAAAAAGGGTCATGAAATACCAATTATGGGTTATCCCTTATCCCAAATTTTTTGAAATGGCTAAACTACCCCTAAATCATTAGTGTTAATTAAGTTAATTAGGTAAATTAAGTTGTTAATTATTAGTTACATTAAAATCAGATTTTGGGTAAATTTTATGATAAAAGAAAAATTGTATTTTGTGTTGTGGGGAAGGAGAAGTTGAGTTTTTGGGGGGAAAAGTTATGGTTATTTGAAATGAGTGATTCTAGTGGAGGAAATGATGTTGGTGAAGCTTCAAATAACAAACATGATTGTGTTAGTGGTGAGATTGTCTCAACTAATCCTATGGATTGGATGTTTGATGAAGAGATGTTAATAGAGGAGGCCATGAATATTGGTGCAAATGAAGATCCCATTGGTCAAAATGAAGGAACCAACCCTCAAAATGAGGAACCCCAAGCTCAAAACAATCAGGTAAACATCTTATACCTTTCGATTTGTGTGTTTGTTGCTCCAAGTGGTAGAATCATCCCCACTATAGAACAACTCAGTGTAAGGGTCGTCAGAGTCGGGATGTGTATACCCAAACGACTCTGTGAGGTCATCAGTATATTGACACTACCAATAACGACTCAAACCTGCAACTTTTTCAGGTTATGAAAAATCGTTAGGGGAGTGTGATACAGATTGACGGCCCTTTTTAGGCAGGTCATCTAGAGTTGTCATGTTTTTTGGTCAACAAAGGAACAACTCTAAAACTAAAACTCCCAGTAAAATGATTCACTTAGGGTCGTCATATTTGTAGTCATATGCAATGGCAATCCTGGATAGCCATTGCAAATGTTATGAAGGTTCGTTAGGTACCGTAGTAATATGGTGTAACGACTCTTGCACTGGATTTTCATAATTTTTGATTTCATTGAATCGTAAAAGGCATACATTTTGCATAGCGTTGCATTGAAGGAAATGAAATACAATAGATAATAACGGTGCACTTAAACACATAATCATAGAGCATGTAATTATACATTGTGCCTTCCAAGATAAAGTAGCAATCGTCGAACTCAAACTTTTTCCCATGAAGCACCTCGTATCGGTCATACGCCTTCCCCAACTGAAAACGCAAAACAAAAACTTAGTTAGTATTGTTGAAAGATTTCGATAAGTTTGGCGTCTTGTTTAAATACTTACTCTTATAGCACCCAAAATATTGGGTAAGGCTTTCTTTACGGCCTTTATTTCTCTTTTGAAAGCTTGACATTCGTTGAATATCTCTTTGAACCGTTCCTTGACTAGTTTCAAAGACCTTGAGTTGCAATTTCCGTCTAACGCCAAAAAAACGATGAATACACGGTTCCACGAAGCATCGGATGTTTGATCAATGTCTTTTTCTAGATCTTCAAAGTGGTTTGTGACTGTTTTCCAAGCTATCAAAATGGCGCAATTCTCTTCCGAAGTGTAGGTACTAGTCATGGTGTTTCCTCTTCTTTTTCCTCTTGGATGATAAATGAATGAGAATGAATGTGAAGGTTGAGAATTATGGTTTGGGTGAAGAAGGGGTGAGATATGGGTCTCTATTTATAGAGATTAGGACCCAACATTAACTTTTTTGAATTTTTTAACCGTTGCCCGACTCAACCATATTTGGTGAATTCAAAATTTACATTAACTGCTATATGGGTCGTTACAGGATATATTAACAAAGTGATGACTCTTTCAGATCAAAAGAGTTGTCTTTCTGTTATGTTTATTGGGTGATGACTCTTCTATCAAAGAGTCTTTGTGTTAAGTGTTCTTTAGAGTCTTTAGAGTCGTTAATATGGGTTTCTCCAAAAATGACGACTCATACATAATATTTCAAACAAACTTTAGAGTCGTCATTTTTATATTTAAAACCTATGACGACCCTTGTTGGGAATATAAGGAAAACCAATATTTGAACTTGTTTAATTAAATCGAAGAAAAAAAAATACATGTGCTATGAAATAATAAAATATAAGGAAAAGACATAAAATAGTTCAATACATTGCGCTTGAAAACCTTAAAGAGTTTAATTATATGCGGCGAATTTCCATTCAATTTCCTCTAAGAGAGTATAGCATTCCTCGTGCAAAAACTCATGGTCGTACTTTAATTCGTATTGGCTCCGACCCAAAGAGGACTGGAAAAACAATTTTTTTATAAGTTAGCGTTGTTGAATAAACATAACCAAAGAAATAATTTTTGATGAACGACCTATAAAGTCACAAACTTACTCTATCCGCTTGAGGTTCGTTGGGGAGAGCGTCAGCCCGAACTTTCAATTCGTCTCTCATCAATACGTATTCATTGTATAAATATTCGTACCTTTACCTTATATGTCGCAACGTCCATCTATGACGATTTCCATTTAGTGTTTTAAAAACCTTAAATACACGTTTCCACCAAGCATTGGTGGATCGATCCTACCCAAGGTTAGGCCCTCTGGTTGGGTCTTCGTTACTGGCCACCCATTGCACTTCCTCAATGGAGTGCTTCGTGAGAGTGGTGTGTGCTCTAACAATAGCAACATCTTCTTTATTATTGAACGGAGTTGAAGCCATTTTTAGTGTTTGAAAGTGATGGCTGATTGATTTGGGAATATTGAAAGTGATTGGTGAAAAACTTTGAAAGGGATATCTATCCTTTTATAGCAAACATATACCCAACGGCTAGTTTATTTTGAATAAAACCGTTTATTTTTCCAAAAAAAGAAAAGTAATAACTGCTCATATGAATCAAACATAAATTTGAATTTCAAATTTTGCATGGAGACTCGTCATAGGTTATATATATAGCTTAACGACCCTTTAAGAAAACTGAACATAATGGTGTGTGTTTGTACGTAAAGAGTCGTTAGTATTATGTTAGGGTCGTCATTCTTTACCAAAAAAGTCGTTCGCCTGCTTTAACAACCATGACGACTCTATCCCTGACATAAAGACCTGATTTTGTCATGAACCTTCTAAAAAATTAAGTGACGACCCTAGTAAATTTAGGAATGACCAGAATTTCTAGGCTTCTGAGTCGTCAATCTGCAAATTCCCAAGTTGACGACTCTAGAGTTGGCAAGGTTAACTGACAGAAAAATCGTCATTTTGGTTTTTTAAACATTGACGACTCTATAATTAACGTTTTGTGTATTGTTGTAGTTGGTGGTGCTACCAAGCTCTCAACCAGAACCGGTCTCTACGATGGGTCCGGATAACTCCCAACACTATATTACTGATTTGGTACGTTTCCCTTAACCGTTTAGTTATACTTAATTTTAAATTGTTTAATTAGTGATCTCATGGATGTGCAATTTTTTTGGTGAATGTAGACATGGGTGGACAAGGATGAGGCCAAGGAATG
Source organism: Papaver armeniacum (assembly GCA_023531295.1). NCBI lineage: Eukaryota > Viridiplantae > Streptophyta > Magnoliopsida > Ranunculales > Papaveraceae > Papaver > Papaver armeniacum. The sequence continues at coordinate 594,742 of JAJJWW010016084.1, read as the reverse complement.
GCTTATCTCAAAGGCAAAAGAGAAGATGCGCGTGGTTTTTCAAAGCAAACACGTCGATTTTAAGAGGATGGAAATGGTATGTGAGAGAGCGGGGAAAATGGGAGAAAGTCACAAAGGTAAGAATTACAAATATGAGAAGAAGACGACTAGGGTCTACAAAACTGCGTCGAAAAAGTGTGGTTGCCCGTTCAGGATTTATTTCAAAAGGCATCATGAAACCGATCTATGGAGATTGGATAGTATTACGGAAGGTCGTCACAACCATCCTCCACCTAAAAGTTTATATGGACACCCTACATATGCCCTTGAAGCCGTATCAAATGGAGAAGGTTCGACAGATGAAGGGATTTAGGCCTCTTAAGATCCTAAATGCAATAAGGGCGGAAGATAAGGATAACTTGTCTACCATTTCCACAATCTATGCTTCCAAAGCAACGATCAAGAAAACCGAATGGGATGGTAGGTTAATTATGCAACAATCCGAGTGGTTAGCAGAAAAACTTAACTACGCCATGTAAACAAAATTTGGTCCGGGAGACAAAGTTACTCATATTTTTCTTGCGCACCCAAGGATGGTGGATTTGGCTCAGTGTTTTTACAAGGTTCTATTCATAGATGCCACCTACAAGAAAAACATGTATAACATGCCCATGTTGAACGTGGTCAGTCATACTTCGGATAAACAATCATTCACCGTTGCATGGTGCTTTATGGAAAAAGAAGAAATAGAGGATTATGTTTGGGCCTTTGAGCAAGTGCGGTTGATTTACCGTGGCAAAGAGACGCCGCAAATTATATTTATCGATATGGATTTTGCAGTTATGACTGTCGTCCGTCAGGTTTTTCCTCTAGCTCAACATTTTCTTTGTACGTGGCACATCCAAACCAATCTTCTTTCAAATTGCAAGAAGCAAATCCAAAAGATCCATACTAAGAAGGGTAATCAACGTTCGAAGGAGGAAGACGAGCGTCTGAGTCAACTTTCCAAAAAGGAGCGAGGGGAAGAGAAAAGGAAAGAAAAGGAAAAATACGATGAAGAGGGGGATCTATGGAAAGATTTTTGCAAAGATTGGGACCATTTGGCTCATTCGGAGACCGAGGTTAAGTATTATGCTAACTTGCAAAAGTTTATTGATGATTGGAGCACGGATCATAAGAAGGTTGTCGAGTATTGCCTGAATACATGGTTGAATACTTGGAAGGAGAAGTTTGTTTATGCATGGACCAATAGAAACAAGCACTTCAAAAATGAGTATACAAGTATTGTAGAGCAGTCTCATGGCCGTTTGAAAAAAATTCTGGAAGAGAATAATGGTGGGGTAGTTATGGTACAGGAAGCTATTCACGAGCACGCAGAGAATGATCTAAGAAAAATAGTGGCCCAGATGGAGATAAGTAAAGACCGTTTTATGATTCCATACGTTAGAGACAAATATTTGTTACGGGGGGTAGCACACCAAGTATCATGGTGGGCAATAACCCATATGATGGAAGAACTTCTAAAGTTTAGAGCAAATACGGCTGCTGGAAAAGTGATGAAGTGTTATTGTACAACTGAGACATGGCTCGGCCTCCCGTGTAAACATAAACTTGGTGGGTACAAAGATATCATTCCTCTTGGAGATATCGATCCATTCTGGCAGCAACTTTCATTCATACCAAATCCCACAAGAGATGCTGAGCAAGAGTTCGGAGACTTGGAAATTGGAAAGTACATCAACGAAAAATACCGGAAAATGAATTGTGCAGGAAGACAAATATTTGTTTCTAACTTGTGGCCGGCGGCCCGGAAGAGCTTGGGGGTAGAAGAAGAGCCAATAAAACAAAAACCACCAGGGCGTCCGACAACTAAAATGTCATTTAGAGATACTGTGAATGAAGACAAGAGTTGTACAAGAGACCCGTGTCGCCATGAGAAGGTGCGGGCGGAATATAATGAGTATGAGAACTCTTTCATTACCAAGAAAAGGGGTCGGCCAAAAAACCAACTAGTCACCCAAAGTCATATACAAGTGAAAGAAAAGGAGGATATGGATGTTGTTGAGTATACGGTCGGTACCCAACAAAGCCAAACTAGCGGAATAGTGACAATAAGAGGAATCAAGGGTAATCCGCACACCCCTAGAGATTCCCAAGGAAGACCGCATCGTGTTGCTTACACTTTGTATAAAGAGTATACCGATCAACTTCCTTACGTCATCTTGGATCACCTTATATCCACCAACGACGTTGACGACGATGGCAATTGTGGTTACCATGTTGCAACGGAACAGTTAGGCCATTTCGATGAAGCGGACAAACTAAAACTCACCCAAATCAAATATGCAAGGAAACAAATGGCCGCTAAACTCGTTTAGGACAAACAACTATATCTAACAATGATCATGGAAGGAGATTCAAAAGAGAAAGAAATGAAGTTCAAGGAGTTGGTTTCCAACGTGAAATGACGAAAGGGGTCGAAGACGGCCGGTTATAAGTTTTGGATGCAAATGGTTTTTGGTGCACAACTTTTAGCGGACACATTCTCTTGTGTATTTCATGTATTCATCAAAGGGTTCCCCGGAGGCTCTTGTATGTATGTACCCTCAAGAACTAAGTGTGAGCCGGCGCTAAAGAAAAGAAAAAGTGTAATGGCACATGTCAACATGAACCATTACATAGGCTTGAAGATAACTGAGGAATGTCATTTGCCACGGGTAGGCTATGGTGAGTGGGGAGAGTTCACTAAGGAGTGGACAAACCAGTACGAGTACGGCATGAACTTGTGGAATGCTTTGGACCCGATGTCGGATTATGTTGACATGGGCGAAGAAATGAAAGAATGAAGGAGTGTTTAATGGTTTGAACATGTTTATTTTGAGCTTTGTATTTTGAAACATACTTTTGGAAGATGTTTGTATTTTGAAGAATGCTTAGTGAATACACTATGTTATATCTTTCCGCACAAATGTTATTTACTGTTATATATATTCATTCTGCACAACAGTCGTTACCCTTTAACAACTAAAACATAACGACCCTAACTTGCCATTATTTTTTCAGTTATGGTCGTTAATATCTTTACCCATATATGTGTATGACTCTAACCAACCATATTAGTTGAGCTCCTGGATGTTTTTGTTCCCTTGAGTCGTTATGGGAAGAAATTTAAGTTGTAATGACCCTTGCATACAAAATTTGTTGATCTCCTGGATGTTTTTGTTGCTTAGAGTCGTTATTAACCTAAACTTATATTGTAACGACCCTTAAATACAAAAATTGTTGATCTCCTGGATGTTTTTATCTGCTAGAGTCGTTATTGGGAAAAACTTATGTCGTAACGACCCTTTAGTACAAAAATTGTTGATCTCCTGTATGTTTTTATCTGATAGAGTCGTTAATTTCTTAAACTTATGCAATAATGACTCTTTCATCTTTTGTCATCAACGGCTATTTCTGAATACACTTTTCCCCCAAAAAATAGCCGTTGGGATATTTTCTATATAAAGATTCCATCATGAACTATCCAATACAACCGAAAACAATCAAAGTAAATCATTTTTTCAATGTCAAGTCCATCATCAAACAATTCAGTTGAAAACATACTTAGAAGATGCAAGCGACCAACCAAATCAATATTGGCAATGGAAGAAGAAATACGCAAAAGAAGCATGCGACCTACTAAAAAACCATACACTTTCACGCCATATCCTACGAAGGAAGAAGAAGAGTTGTGCGAGGCCAAAAAACGAGACGAAGAACAATCCCAACTCCGGGAAAGATTCAAGCAAGTCGAGGAAGAGACCGAATGGGCTAAAAATTATTACATCGTCAAGGATCTTCCCGAACAATATCAACATGATAGTATATTTTGGAGCCAAGTTGGTTTGGGTCCTTTCGTTAATAACAACATGAAACTATGATATCCTTATTTTCCGTCCCACGTTAGTCATAGGACGATTCTTGTTATGAAATTGTGCACCAAGTACAACGAGTTTCTCGCAAGGCACAAAGGAGATAGGCATGCTGCCCAGGCTGCGTATACCAAATGGATAGGAGAGCCGTTTATCACATCGAGGCCGCAGTGGTAATTTAATCACGTAATAACATGTAATTTGTTGAGTAACATTTATGTTAGACTTGATGTATTGAGTAAATGGTGTTTCTTTTTATCCAACATATAGGGTTGTCAGTGTCTTTATTTAGTAAAGTAACGACCCTTGGGGTGGATTTCAAAAAATCCGACCGTTGAACTCCCCTTCTATAAAATACACCCCCACTCCTCTTTAGAAAATGGCCCAAAACACTACATTTTCTACCAAAATACTTAAAATTTTAGTGGTAATGGAGGAATGGGAACCTTATGAAGATTTGTGTCTCATTAAATCGTTTGCTAATATGTTTCGTGAACGTCCGAATGAAATCTATTCCATGTTTTGGAAGAGAGTGAAGGAGTTCTTCAACTACATGAAAAGTTCAATGCGAGAGTATGTTAAATTTAGGAATATGGTGTATGAACATCATCCACAAGCTCTTCTTAGGAAAAAAGTAAGTAATCCGATAATATTCATCGTTAAAAGTTCACATCATTGAAAGTTAGCATACTAAAGTTTAAGAATTCATTGAATTTCAGTTGGAACGCTTCAATGGGCTATGGAGAATTCGTAACGGGAAAACTAAGTTCATTCACCACAAAGAATATACCACGTTGTACCGACGTGCTAGGAGGTTCATCGATGAACATTTGATGTGTCAAATTCTAGAATACCCATATTAACTATTATATAATACGAGATTAATGTAATGTTATTTTCTTTATCAAATCAAAATCCATTCGTTCCAATTTTATAGTTTAAACAATGGGTCGTCCACGTATAGAATATACCAAATAACGACTCTCTCCATAAGATTAACAAATAACGGTTCTCCCTTAAAGAGTCGTCATTTTAATAAGAACACAATTGATGACTCTAATATGCAGTCGTTACTATGCTATATGATAAGTGTAACGACGCTACAATTGGAAATTTGTTTGTCTCCTGGATGTTTTTGTAACTTGGGTTCATCATTTATTACCATATAAACTGAAACAACTCTATATGCCTTCCCATGAATTAATACACAAATAGAGTCGTTATCTCAGTATATGTTGAACATAACGACTCTACAATACAAAATATGGTTCATCTCCTGGATGTTTTTGTCACTTAGGGTCGTCACTGCTTTCCATTTAAATAGTAACGACACTAGTTATGAAAATAAACCGAGTTCTCTATTTTAATTTCTATAAGTGTCGTTATTCTGCTATATCGATAGCGTAATGAATCTAGGGGAGAAATATGTGTTTGATCTCCTGTAAGTTTTTGTCACTTAGGGTCGTCACTGCTTTCCATTTAACTAGTAACGACTCTAGCTATGAAAATAAACCGAGTTATATGTTTTAATTTCTCTAAAGGTCGTTATTCTGCTATATCCATAGCGTAATGACTCTAGGGGAGAAATATGTGTTTGCTCTCCTGGATGTTTTTGTCTCTTAGGGTCGGCACTGATTTCTATATAAATAGTAATGACTTTGTTGTTAAAAAATAAATGCAGATTCCGGACTGAAAACAGTATGGTGGATCATTTGTTTAAGAAATATTAATTAAAAACATTAACACTAATTTTTGAAAAAAAAACTACTAACATATAAAATAAAGCGGCAATGTGTTAACAAACCGATTTTAACAAGCAGTAGATAGTTGTATCAAACCATAACCAAACAAATAAACATAAGTTGAAGTCTACAATAACTAAAGTCGTCCATCAAAACATTAGAAGAACATCTCCTCACTCAAGAATACGACCTCCACATCGGCCTCGACCTCCACCTCGGCTTCGACCTCCACCCCGGCCTCGACCTCCATCTCGCCCTCCCTAACTTCCATGACTTCCTTCACCAGCTGATGTCCAGCTTCTCTTACGAAGGCCTTGACTTGCACTAGCTATTTAGGATTCAACATCTTCTCTTTCCTCCGGGCTTTCCTCACCTTGGATTCCTCCACCTTGTCTTGCTTCACCCTGTTGAGCACGTTGTTGTTTCATTTGTTCTCGGGTTTTCCTGGGCCTCTTACTTTGCTTTGCCAATTCAGCAAACATTTTTTTTGCTTGTGGATTTTCAATGTGACTGCAATAATCAGCGTACTTACGATGTCGTTCAGGTTCTATCACTTCTCCTTTGTCATCCGAGCAACAAAATGCCTTGATAAGAATCTTCATTCGTTCCCTCTATTTGCATTCAAATACCAATTCTTATTAAATAACTTATATTTGTATGTTTATGATAACACAATACCAAAATAAATACTTACCAAAAGCTTAAGAATGGTGGAATCATCTATGGTGTCATATGTAGAAGCCGATGAAGATGCCTTGTTGCTCCTTCGAGTGTCAGGAGGATCTATCCGGATGACCCGAGGGTGAGAGAAGCGTTCATACCATTCCAAGTAATCTTCTATAGACTCGTGACCTTCATTCACATGCTCCCAAAAATAGATGCTTATCTTGCTATCATGCTTGTGCATATCATCCCAATGCTTGGTCTTAGGTTCAGGTTCGTAAACAACCACTAATTCCGAGTCGTCAGACTCACATTTGTCTAACTTGTGCTTGAATCACGGTTCATAATCCGCTACGGGTGAATCTTGAATATACCCAAGCTGACGCATGATTCTCATCGGATTATACATTGAAAAGTCGTAAGGGTAAAACATAGGGCCATTGTAAAACACAACATCATCCATTGCGCTCACCCGATCATTCTTATAAGGATCAAAGATTACTTCTGCAGCTGTGATGTTGTCCAATTTTTGGCGCATTTCTAACAAAGCATCCTTTTGTTCCTTATCCTCACAGCCAGTGTACAAGTATCGAGTCCCTCTTGGTTTAGTTTTGTTACATTCTGGGTTGATTTTGATGTCGGGATTATCTTTGATCAATGAAGGGAAACGATCGTAAATCCACACCTATATTGACACCAAATAAAATAAAATAAAACAATCCGATAGGTATAAAAAAATTCAAAGAATAAATAAACATAAATAAAATAGACAACTTTGTCCAATCCAATTACCTAGAGTAGAGCCGTATTCCCATGGATTTGAGAAGATCGTTCCCGAGCTGCAGTTGATAACTGACAATTCAAATGTGCTACCATGGAAGTCCCCCAAGAGTAGTTGTTCACATCTTCCAAAGGATCCAAAAGTTGAAGAAGGTTGACACTCACCTGGTTACCCTTACTGTCGGGAAATACAACCGACCCAAGTGTGTACAAAAAATACCCATCCGCCGCATAACGACATTCCGCATCAGAGAGACCATCAAATCTTTCTTTGATTAGTGTTCCAGTAAACATCTCCCTAATATCAACGAGTTTGAACTCTTTCTTCGGGTATTTCTTTCCCTTCACAAAAAGGCCATATGTGGTCTCTTGATCCCAGCCAAACAATCTCTCGGTGAATCCATAGATTTCTTCCCAACTAAGCCTTTTCTTGAACTTGTCATTGGTGGATTTTCCTTCCACCGGCAGCCTTAATATCTAATCTGCATCATCGGGTGTAAATGCCATCTCATCAAAATGGAATTGGAATGTATGGGTTTCGCCGTAAAACCTCTCACTGAAACTTGATACTACAACCTTGTCATATGCAATCACAAAGTTCACAACGGTGGTATGCAAAGCACAATTTTCAATAATATCCTTGACTCTTTCACATTCATCCTTTAGATCCAACAAGGACATTTTCGCATAAGAAGATTGTCGCCTGGAAATACGTACGGCATTCTTATGATCCTAAAAAATAAAAAACAAGTAAATATATATATAAAAAAAAAAGTTAACATCAACAAATCAAATATAAAAGCAAAGTTGAGATTCTTACAATTGTTTCGTAGATGGTACGAGCCCAGCTGCCCTTATATCCAAATAGAACTTCGCAGCCATCTCTAGGTTCTCCTCTCGCTTTACCACCACGAAGACATTCCAGCAGCAAATGTGTGGGGGGAATGTGTCTCGCGCTCTCTGCAACTGGCTTTCCATCCTTCTGTGTACGCGGTCTCACCTGCTCTTCCACTATTTCCTCATCATCACCACCAACACCCTTACCATCATTACCTTCATCGTCCTGTTTCTCCTCCTCCTCCTCCTCCTCATCATCATCACCACCAACACCCTTACCAGCATTACCTTCATCATCCTCCTCCTCCTCCTCCTCCTCCTCCTCATCATCATCATCACCACCACCACCACCACCACCAAGGCCAGAACTACCATTACCACCATTATTACCATCATTACCATCGTCATCATCATCATGAATATCTTCTTGTTCCATAATTTCTTCCTCATCGCTTCCGGAAGCAGATACAACATGGGTGGAAGAAGGTGACGAATCCGACGAATCATTATCGGGGTCTCTTGGTTGGTCGATGGACAAGGGTACCTCATTCGGATTTTTTCCTCGGAATGGACCGACATTCAAGTATTTGGTGTGTCGGGGAAGTTTGCTAGGAGGAGTGGGCATGTGTTTCTTGTCTTTATTTTTACTATAATGGTAACATACACAAAAAATGAACAAATAAGTTGAGTATTTCATGCTATCAGAACAAGGGTCGTCACCATATTCCTTAAAACACAAACGACTCTAACAGAAAACATGAAGACCCTATCAATATTTTGGACAGTGAGTATTTTTGTTTTGCAACTAGGGTCGTCAACTAAGAGTAACGACTCTAATCCAAACCATAAGAGTCCAATGAGGACTCGAATATATATATTGAAGACACTTCCAATTTTTAAGACAGAGAGTCTGTTCTTAGCAGCATTAGGGTCGTCAATAGATTCGATTACAGAGGTAACGACCCAAATCTAGGGCAAAAAATTGTAGTAGCAGAATTAGGGTCGTTAACTCATCATAAACATTTTTCATATTAACATGCATATGAAGAATTTTTTAATAAAATGTTAACATTCATTGTAACCGAAGAATCGTTAGGTTTAAATCAAAACTCAACAAAATGAAAACATAGGTGGGTCTTAGTTCACTTATTCTAATCGGCGCCATTCTTTCTTCTAATTCTTCTCGGCAACCTTGGTTTTGAGAAATTTCAATTTGGGTTTTTCTACCAATTTAGTGTTAGCAAAATTTCCAACTGGAGTTTGAGAAGGAAGAGAGAACTCGAAGAAAAAAATTGGGTCGTCAATGGAGGAGAGGAAGAGAGAACTCGAGGAGAGTAAACTGATTTTGGTTTTAGAAAATGAATTGGGGGCCTTATGTTTAGGGTTAATAGGTTTTTAAATAGTAAGGGTAGAATGGTATTTTCACCACCTTTTGGAACCCCCTAAAATTTTTGGTGTGGGTATAAATTGATCAACAATTAGGGGCCCACAATTAAACGAGGTTTTATATCTGAACCTTAACAAGTTTATTTTGACGATTGGATAGTCTCTGAATGCTTTTTTTTTTATACCAGTCTCTGAATGCTTATTATTTCATGTTTTTACTTTGGAATGTTGTTATGCTTGTCGGTGTGATCAAGACGATCCTTATATTTGTTTTTTATTTATAATATCCTTTCTTTGTCATTTTTAATATCCGGTCATTCTTGCAAGTACTACTAGCTCTAATTTGTTGCACCAATAGTGCAACCCATACTCTGGAGTATAATGACTCCTTTTTAATTTGGTGGGTGTCAGTTCAAAAAAAACCTTTCACGGGATGCATTTGAAATCTCCTAAACACTTTTCCTATCACAAATTCATAGTCCAACTTTTCACCCAAGTTTACAAGTTATTGGTCGGCATGATTTTCGTTTGGGACTCATCATTTCTTGGAAAAGTTTTTCTTTCCAAATCTTAGGGCTTCAGCCCGCAACAGACTCATGATTTTTCCTCGGGTAGGGCTAAAATGTTAGTGATCGGTAATTCCAACCGAAGACTGCATCAAAGCTTCGTAGAATGAATCGTGAGTTAATGCAATCTTGATTTACCTTGAATATACCATATAGATAGGTAACTAAAGATTGAAACGAACATAATTTTTGAAAAAAAAAATGTTTACAAATTTTATTTTACAGTTTACTGTAGAAAAATAAGAAATTAATGTGCAGAGAAGAAGGTTTTCTTTTACCTGGCTTGATTGGGGTATACTCAAACTAATTGGGGTATACCCAATTTTATAGGGACTCCTTTTTAAGGGCAAAGGGGGAGGTCAATGGGTAAAGTTACAAAATTACCCTTTCTCATTATAACTCTAATTACTACCAAAATCAGTTTTCTTTCTTCATTTTCTTCTCTTCTTCTTCTCCTCCACAACCTTACCGGCTCCATCACCCCACCACCACCAAAACTCGTCGATCAATTCGTTAAAATCGTCGATTCAAAACTCCGATTAGTCTTCATCAATGGATCCACCACTAAGAAGGCAACTCGTATGAAACAAACTAATCGAAAACCCAATGAATATAACCTTGGAATTGCAAATTTGGTTGCTAAGAAAGTGAAGAGAAAAACGGTTGAAGAAGAAGGAATTGGACCCGCGGAAACACGTGAAATGGTGCGCTTAAGAAAGTAAGGGCACACTTAAACTCACTCTAGTACTTCAATTTCATGTTTGCATGTCAAATTAGGTCAGAAAAATCGAATTTGTGAATTGGTAGTTACGGCGCCGGCAAGGTTCTTGGTTATCGACCTTTCCGGGATTTCATAGTTAGGGTTTGGCCGCGAAGGTATAAGGTTGAAGAACTTGCCGGCTGTATAGTTTCTGTAACTGCTACTAGCAGGGCCGGCGGGTTATTCAACTGTATACATTGCCGGCGTCTTTTATCTTTTAATGAAGCCGGCAAGTTTTTGTTTTTTACCCTTCCGGCTACTTCTTTTGAATGTTTCCTAATGCCTAGAACTTTTAAATCCGGAAGGGTAGTTATATAAAACCAAGCCGGCGGTTTGTCAGCCGGCTATGTATGTGTAATGGACCTTGCCGACCTGTATAGTGAATTTTTTTTGTTTTTTTTATGCGTCGGAAGGCTATTTTGATGATACAATGCCGGCGTTTTTTATCCGGCACTCATCTTTTGGTCGACCTTACCGGCCATTGTTCCGCCGGATATGTTGTATATATCTAACCTGCCGGCCTGTAATACTTTTTTTCCTGAATTGTTCTTGTTCAGATTGCGAATGGCAAAGAAGAAAGCAGCTCTAAAAGCAGCTCTTAGTCCTCCTTCAAACCCTCCTCGTGTTGGTGATAAACTCTTGTCTTCAAAACATCGAGGGGTATATGTTGTGCCGGGAACGACAAAGGTCTTAGAACCACTATCTGAACCCAATGATTCAGACGAGACTCCAGATGAAGACCAATCAATTCCATCTAGAGAAGAGGTGATGATGATGATGTTGATGAAACCAATCCGGCTGCTGGAGGAGGTAACCAAGATGATGATGATGATGGTGATCAAGACATGCTTGAGGCTGGAGGAGGTAATGATGATGGTGATGATGATGATGGTAATGGAGATAAAGGTAAGAAGAATATCATCGAAGATGAAATTGTTGAAGAGGAAGAGGAACAAGAAGAAGAAGAAGAAGAAGAAGGAGATGGAGATGGAGATGGCTTTAGAAGTTTTAGTGTAGGTTTTGTGGGTAGACCTATATGTAAGCCCTCACGAGACTATAACTCGTCCACTAGGGTCGCCTAGGGGTTCAAAGGCTTGATGCACATGCTAAGTGCATTCGTTTTTCCGTCGACAAGGATTAAGTTTTATGTTTCAATCAACGTAGTAACCAAAATTGCATGAATAAAGTAAATTACATCTTCCATATTATGTCAGCCGGCAAGGTTGTATTTTCTTTGCATGCCGAGATTAATATAGCCGGAAGGGTAGGAAATATTTACATGCCGACCGCAAGATTTCTGCCCAAGATAGTCGGCGTGTTCTTCATCCGAGGACCATTCCCGGATATATGGTCGGATTTATTCAAAGTTGACCTGCTTGGCGAAGAGGATCGCGAGCTTATTCAAAGTTTAACATTCCTATGGGATGTATGGTCGGAGCTTATTCAAACCACGACCTTGCCGGCTTTATGCATTTTCAAAACCAAAATTTTTGGATCGAAATCGAACTCAAAGACGGATCAAAAGGTTAATCTCCTGAATTCAAAATTTCAAAATTTTAATCTAAACTCAAGTAATTAACCTAATCAGAATTTTAGTATTAATTAACCAAGGGCATATTAGCCATTTAGAAAAAACAAGGTTAAGGGGTGGCTTGGTTTTACTTCATAATGATCAGATTTTGTCTTATTGGGTATACCCCAATTAGTTTGAGTATACCCCAATCTCGCCAGGTTCTTTTACTTTAAAATAACATAAAAATAACAAATACTAACAATATATAAATTAATAAGATTGCTTCAATATATCGTGTATAAATATTTATTTTTCTTTTTTGAAGATTAAGATTTTGGTATTAAAATCAAAATTGCTTCAATACCGTGTAAGAATAAAAAAAAAAAATCAAGATTAAGATTTTGGTATTAAAATCAAAATATGGAATTAATAATATTAAATATTTCTTTTTATTTTTTTATTTTTAGATTAAGATCTTGTTATAAAAATCAAAATATGGAAATTAATAAAATTATTTCAGAGATTTTCCGTATATTTATTTTATGGAAGTTAATAAGATTAAATATTTTAAAAACAAATCCATGTTGTCTAAAAATATTTCCGTTTTTTTTTTTTGTTATTTTTCGATTTTAAAGTCTAGTTTAGTCGTAGCAAATCTAACGGGTCGAATTTTATTTAAACTAATTGGCAACGCACGAGCTCAGCTATTTTTGTAGAGATAAGTATGTTTTGGTGCCGGAGAATTTTGTTGTATTTAGATTATGAAGTATGAAACAGAATAAATAGGCAATAATATAATAATATTACAATTTTAATATATTGAAATACCCAGTTATTTCAGAAAATAGGCTAGTACATTCTTATTTAAGAAGTTATAAAAGTGAAAACTTTATTGAGAAAAAACCAAATGATTCCATAAAAACAACTAAAAACTGTAGTTTTACTGTATCTTTCAATAAAAAAAAAGTTAAGCACAAAGACCATGCACGTGCTCTCAACTTGTAAATCTCTTTGGCGCCTAGCACAAAATGACATACCCGGTTGGACAACCAAGGCGACACACACTTTCCATACCTTGTCTAGTAGTTGTGTTGGTTTCCTTGAAAGTAGGAAAAGGCTAAACGCACCAACATATTCTCAAAATGTGGTAAAAGTTTCTTAAAATGTTATTCAGAAGTTAATTACGTACAACAATCATGTGTCAATTTTTTTTTGGATAAAGAATTATATCTTTGCAAAAACTATATATATTATGCAATCCAAAGAGGGGAAAACAACAAAGTCAATGCGATTTAGTAAGTGCTAATTATTGAAAAAAGATTCATGAATTTTTTTTTTTATAGTGAAACTGGTAACACTAATAACCGTAATGTAGCACATTAATTTGTTTTGTCGATTTGGAGATTATATGCGTAAAGAAATTGAAGAATATATGGCTTTAATTAGTATTTGTAATCAACTTCAACTTAAAAGGTGAAATTGATGTTGAAGTCGTAGCTCGATCTAAAAAGTAATAGAGAATATTAGTGCGAATGTACAAACAATTGCGAACGAGAAATAATACATGATGCAGAAGAATATTTTGGAGAGTAAGTGCATACATATCGACATGCTTCTCCATTGATCCCTTGTCAAGTTAATGTTTCCGTTTGAACTTCGTTCAAATGCAATAAACTTCTCGTCTATCTCCATCTATTCTTCTCTTATTTCTCTGCCCCTCATCATTGCTTTGTAAAAATCACAGTGTTTGCGTAGTTCACACAACATTTGTTGTATTAAAATATGTGCATTCTTCCATATCGTACATTTGTCTATAAAGTCCAAGTTTTTCCATGATGACATGAAAACTACAATTCTCGTTGCCATTAACATCACAGATGCTTTAATGTAGTCACAAATGATATCAGGAGGATACTTTAAGTAATCTTCATAAATGATGTGCGTAGGTTGACAAGTTTTACCTTCCTCGTATCTTGGGGTAGCTTCTACCATTTTATTTTTTTTGCAATACGAGTTGTTTATTTCTCACCACTTGATTGACTCATTTGTGCCTTTTCAACCATGAGTGCCTTTTGCTTCACATCAACTTTTGAAGTGGAATTTAGTTTGGACGGAACTTGGATTGTTGATGTTGAACTTTCTTGGGAGGGAACCCCGTGACCTTTTCCTTTAATATATGTACGATCGCACTTCCGTTAATCAGATCAAAGGTAACACATTCTCCCATATCGCACTTCTGTTAATCAGGTGAGATATCGCACTTCCGTTAGTTGTTATAAAATTATCATCAGAATCCGTTATAATATACCAGTTCATCAGTTTTGTTCTAAATATGTTACTAAGAGACCTAGCTACAACACCAACCATGTTTGAAAATTTTATAACACTTAATTTTATTTATATTCTTAAAGTTCCTACTCTTATTGCACACTAACCTGCAACTTTATGACTATATGCATTCCAGGAAGGGAAGAATCAGTCCTAATTGAAATGTGTTAGTGTCTCTATGTCTAATATGCGGTGCTTAATAGGAATATACGATCATAGATGTAAATACTAACACAACATCAGTTAAAAGGCCGAAACAGATACGGGTTGATCCATTTTTAAGTATATTATAGTGATATTGTCATATTACATCTTCAGAGTATCCAAGTGTATAAAATTGGGTTGATTCATTTATATGCTTGAATAGTATAAGGTATGCCTCAAATGTATATTTATAGTTTCTTAGGTTAAGAGAAATCTATATTATAAGGGACAATGGTGTTTTTCCTATTTACATATTTAAGTTATTCATATATGCATATTAATTTTACTTAAGACAATAAATGTAGATTTTTAATGTCAACAACTCTATTCATCCTTTGCACAACTCTATTCTCAAGGTATGATTCTCTTTTTATTTTGGTTGATCAATAATTTTAATTTTTGTTAGATTTTCATCATTTGCACAACTCTATTTCCAAGGTATGATTCTATCTATCTATCTATCTATATTATAAGTATTACATATTTAAGTTATTCGGTTACATTTGTGAATTATTTCTAAATATTTAAGATTTTCAATCCAAAAATAAAGAAAGGTCAAGTTCTTAAATGTCATAAAAAGATAATTTTTGTTAGCTTTTCTCTTTAATTAGATTTATGCGCTTAATTTCTCTAGATGATCCATAATTTTTTGTTTATAATGGATGCTTGATTGCTAATATTTTTATTCTTATGTTTGGCTCTTTTTAATAACATACCATTTAATTTCTATTTTTTTACACTAAATTTTTTATTTTCTCTCGGACAAGAAATTGTCCAATTAGATTTGACCTCAAAATCAGGATTTACATGGAGGTACTCTTAACTTGGGTCGGTAAATAGCATTTTTTTTTCAACTGTATTGCTACTGCTGTTAGAGAGTTCATACGGTTTGTTGGATTAGAGTCGTGTACATGTTCGTATCAAATGGATTAAAGTTTCTTGATTATGTGTTGATTTTCTTTTTTGTATCATGTCTTGAAATTACAATTTATAACCTTCCGATGTTTAAAAGTGAGTATTTTTTTATCTTAAATTCTTCATGCATAGTCAAATAATGGTTATATGTAGTTAACATCTAAAAATAGGTATTGTAGGCTTATTCAAACTCACCTATAATCTTTCATTTTCTCGATTTCAAGAGATTATTTTTAAGCAATGAAGCAAGCGGTTTGAGCAATACGATAATACAATATTTTTTTCCCGGGATGCGCTTACTATATCTTTATGTGTCGACTTTTTCATTGCATGCATTTTATCATTGATGCAAATTTGATTCCAGGCGTCTAATTTTTCTATTAAGAGAAATAAGAAGTATAATTGGTCAATATCATATTTCTTTTATTTCAAAAACAAGTTCAATTATATTGTCATGTTCATTTTATGCTAAAATTATAAAATTATGGATGTTTTTGGTCACAACAAGGAAATTCTAGGTCTCAAACGCATATGAGGAAAACAATTTGTATTATTAATTTGCAAGGAAATATGATATATGCAAATAATTAAATATATAATGTCATTTAATGTTTACATTTTATTTATTTTTATTTTTTTGTGAAACAAAAATAATGACGTTTAATGATATATTATCCCAACCGATTAATTTTTTTACCATGAGTTCAAGTATTACTAATGTGTAACCATGCCAATTATACATTGATACAAGCACAAAGTCAATATTTGTATTTTAAAACACTTAATGTAGATATAACATTTCCTAAACTAGATAATATAATTCAAACCTTATAATTAGGTTTTCAAGTTTGTTGGTATTATTTGCATATGAATGGATGGTTATCTCAATTACCATATAAATGAAAACTGAATGGTTATATATGTCAAGTGTACATCCTAATCGCCATTTAACAAGAAACCGATCCGGTTGATGTTAATAGTATCGATCAAAGTTTCAATTCGCTTGAGAAAGATTACAGTTCCCCCAGGGTTCCCACGCTTAGCTCTTGGTAGTCTCACAAGAAAAAAATATCTAACCAACACAAAAACAACTCATAGCCCAGTGCCGTTACGGCATGGGTCATATCCTAGTAAGAAGTATAAGACGAATTATTTCCAAAAACAAGTTCTTGCATCACGAGGAAACAATTAAAAAGAATTGATAACGTGCATTAAGGGTAATATCAAAACCTCAAAATCACAAGTGTTGCTATCTCAAGCTTGTTGTCAAAACTATATCTTGATTTCTAGTCTACAATTAGTTAATCTCATACTAGGATAGAAATGTAGTTGAGAAACTGAGGATTACGACAGTCATCATTGCGTTCTACCATTTGAAGACGAAGATCAACCGAAGCTTTTGGAGAACTTCATCAACAAAAGGTAAGTGAAGACTGAACCACCTATATTTCAAGTTATATTCATTTTTCTATCATCTGAGACGATAGTACATAACTAATTAGACTAGTATGCATAAACAAGAATTTCTAGTCGAGAACTATTTATCTAGTTAACATTTGTTCATACTTGATGAATTTTGGTTAAGGACAATTTATTGTTCGGAATCAAAATTATGATTCAAGTTTTATCATTCGAAAATAGCCTGGAACAGTGATATGTGTCATTGATGTTATTCAAAAATGTTACGAGTCGATTTAGAGTAAATATAGAACTACTATTTATTAGGATACAAGACATTGGTATCAGTTTTACTGGGAAAACTGTTATAAGTCTGGACATGTATTACATGTATTCATACAAGTAGCGGAGTATATATATATATATATATATACATATCTACTTACGAATTAGTGGTAAAAATATTCTTATGTATATCATACGAAAATCTGTGTGACTCGTGAACCAGATCGGTATGCATACTTGTATGCAAACTATTCTTGAACCGTGGTTACGGAACCGGGGGTGAGTATCCAAACTTAAACAGTTTTGTATTCCTGAACCCGGTGGAGTTTCCAAACCGGTACGCAGACCTATTTAGTTTTGTGAACTCCAGAACCGACTACAGTCTTTGAGTTTCCAAACCGGTACGCAAACCTTAAAAGTTCTGTGAAATCCGAAACTTAGGTTTGGTAGAAAGTTTGCAAACTGGTACACAAACCTTTAAAGTTCCGTGAACTCCGGAACTTTTGGTTTAAAGTTTCCAAACCGGTAGTGACTATGTCTGAACCGACTCACGAACTACTATGTATTTGTACTCGTACGTCTACTAATCATGTCAATTATATTTTCAAGTGTGTTTAAATTATTTCTTCAAGATAATTAACATTTGATTAATTATGTATAAACACTAGACTTATTTGATCACATGTTTGTGACTCGGAGTTTATGTCTTAAGTATTCATGAAAATGAAGATTAAGCTTTTAAGTTCAAACCATCTAGTTTCGGCTAACCATGTTGAACATACATAGTCTTTGTAACCATGTGTGAAATCATATTCAAAGATCTTTGTACAAACGATACTCGGTGGGGTACCTTGTAGCGAGGAGCAATGAGCTCGGACTTGGAAATCTAACTCGGCCTCATACTCGGAACCTATTTATTAAATATTTGTATTTATTAAATATTTGTATATAATACATCATGACTTTACCAAATGTGAAAATCGATCTCCTATTCAAAGACCTTCAAATCTACCTTGTAGCGGTGGAGATTGTTTTGCGATTTGTTTGTTCCAAAGCTATTTGAAAAGACAAGGGTACCCAAATACACCACAATCTTTTATTTTGATCACAACTTATACAAGACCCACTGTGTATAAACCTCTTGGAGAAACAATCACTCAAGGAATATTTCAACACAGTGTCCACTTGAAATAAGGTTAGTCTGAACTGGCCTAACACATGAATAATTATATCGAAAAGTGGAGAAATCCAATATAATTGTGTGATCGACATGGATATGAAATCGAGACATTACTACAACAAAGTGTTCACTTGATAATAGTACGGTATAACCGAAACCTTATAAGATAAATATCAAGTGCCTAGTTAACATGCAAGTGTAATTACTTTAATTATAATATAAAAATAATTATAATGCGTAAATAAAGTAAAGCACATACCAGAATTTCGTTAACGGGGAAAACTACAATCTTGTAGAAAATCCCAGGGAACTAGTCTAGATTTGAATACTCAATGAATTAAGATGCTACAAAAAGTAAACTTGCAAATTCGTGTAGACAATACTAAGTAAACTAAAATCCTAGTTACTCAGCTTCAGCAGTATTCTTGTTTTGACAATATCTAGCAGAACCGAAGTTCTCAATAGATATTTGATACCAGATATCCTAGCAGAACATGTGTTCTCTTTAGGACTAAATCTGGTATATATATTTTTAATGATTCACAACAACTTCTTCTTCAAATCTTCAAAGTCTTCAATCTTATATTTAATCTTCAAAGTAACAACCTGCAAAAACAAACTTGATTCCTTATTGATTTGTCGTACAGAGCGGAGTCTGTTATCAATGGAAAATGAATGAATCTATCTTACGGATCTAGAAAAACTTAGATCCGTATAAACATTAAATCTTTGATCTAGTTTGAGTGAGACTTATATCAGAAAAGAAGGTTCTCAAGAATTAACAAACTAGGTGCAATCAAAGATTCAACAACCGTTAGTCAATCAAATCAATAATTGAAAACTAAAATAACAATGCAATCATCTAGTTTCCCACCAACGGTACTTGTAGAAAAATTTAATCTCATTACTGTCATCTGAATCTGACTTGTTTGTCACAAATATTTGTTTTCGTATTAACTCATCATAGTATTTCCTGAGTTGTGTTCCACTAGTGAACAAACAGTGCTGAGTTGTTTATCAGGTTTTGAAAACAAACATTATTTCTAAAGTATATCATCTTCTTGCTCTACGTTAACTGAATCACACATTAGATTCAATTTCTTATAGGTTGGATCGCACCAAACACAGATTGTTAGATCTTTTCGTGTTTTCCTGTTTTGATACCAATTGAAAAGACGAGGGTACCCAAATATACCTCAATCTAAAACTTTTCCACCTATAAGTCCTTTCTCCGAAAGTGATTGTCTATGGACTGAGTCGAGACAATATAACTAATCGGTCACACTTCATGTGATCGTCTATGGATACGATATCGAGACAATACGACAACAAGATAACTTGTGTGATTGACTATGGATACAAGATCGAGACAATACAACAACGAAGTATGATTACTTGATAATAGGTTCGGATTTAACCAACCACAATAGGATTGCTATCAAGTAATTAAGAATTAACGTTTGTGTAATTTACTTTAAATTATAATAGCGGAAAATAAAAGTAAATGACACAACAATATTTTGTTAACGAGGAAACCGTAAATGCAGAAAAACCCAGAGACCTAGTCCAGAATTGAATACTCTCAGAATTAAGCCGCAATACAAAATCAAACCAACTTCGTATAGTTGATACCAAGAAACTAAACCTATATTTCACCTAGTTCCCTCAGTATCCCTGCGCCTCTAACTTGTAATAAGTCACTCACTTGGAACAATTCCTTTGGTTCGTATTCCAAATAGTAAAGGAACAACTAATCTATTCGGTAACAACTATTTTCAAATAACGTGATATGAGTTTGAAAAAAGGCTCTTTCGTTTATCCCAATAAACTCCTTTGTCGGGTCCTTAGATCAATCTCTTTAACAACTACCAAAGTAATTGTTTAGACTATGCAATCAATACTTTTAATCACCAAGAATTGTATTGATGTCGATTTACTCAACTAATCAATCCAATTTATCACAAAAATAAGCCGATTATAGTTGGATCCCTTTCCAGCCGAATCAAGTTTTGTGCACACCAAAGATTATGAACCCAAATATCTTCTTTGTCTTCAAATCTTCTTTGATCTTTATTAAACACCTGCACACAAACAACTTGATTCTCTTGTGATCAATCACACACAGAACGGAGTCTGTTAACGATGGACTATCACAAGACGTCTTTAGATCTACAAACAGTTCTAAAGATCCCCGTCGACACTTCGATCTAGTTTGAGTGAATCTTATATCAGAAGAGAAGGTTCTCAAGCATAAACAAACTAGGTGCAATCAAAGTTCAACAACCGTTAGTCAATCAAATCAAGTTTCCCACCAACGGTACTCGTAGAGCTTCCCAATTCCAAAGAAGTATTTGAAATGAGCGGTTGTAAGAGATTTCGCTTAAATGCACTGTCCAAATATTGACCGAAATCTCACTAGAAAATCTCCAATTACTAAATGCACATTACTAACTTTTATTCTCCAGAGATATGCATTTTAATTGCTGGAAATTAAAAGCATATAAAACTAAAAACCTTAATTAAAAGATTCTCAATTTATTTCGATCCGGGATTCTCCTTTAGTTATTAAGGAATATCTTTGAACAATAAAAGATAAGAATTGCTGCACATGTTCAAAGTATGTCGACATCTTTACTTTGTAAATCCTTTTTCATATTTACAATCTTGGAACCGATTTCCCACACTTCCAAACAAGTTTAGAATTGGTTCATCTGACTTCCGAGAACTATGTGATTGATTATCCTATCAAATCACCATTAATGGGTTTCACGGTTCTACCTCAACACAAAGTTTCGGTTCTACCTCCAAGTGGGTACTAGGATCGGTTACACTAGTTACCATAAAATGGCTAACTAAGTACTAGGATCGGTTACCACTTCTTATGGTAAAACTTGTGATCGGTTGACAAAGTTATAGGATCGGTTACACCAACTTACTAAAACTTGTTAAACCTCTTATAAGGATCGATTACACTTTCTTGTGATCGGTCACACCTCTTACTAGGATCGGTTACCCAATGACTAGTATTTAGTTACACCAATTACAAGATATCGATCTTACCATCTCCGGTGATTACTTAAGATCGGTTTCACTAATAAAAGTCATACCAATACAAAATTCAGGCCTTGTGATTAGTTTTACCAAGATACATAAACAAGTTATGAACGACTATACTCAATCACACATATTGGTAATTCAAAAGATTTGCAATGAATAACAATACCAATAAGCCTAGCGATTTCCCTTTCGATTCACAAAACAAGTTTATGAATGTACTTCCTTTAAACGAATGTAAAACATTGTTTCCTAGGACGAAATCTTCACCCATACCCATACATAATCACAATAGCATTCATACGATTATGTCGATGTCTTATATACGAAGTTCAAAAGATAGACGTTATACTTCGTATTGTAATTCCTTAATATTATGTCTAACTAGAGTATAATATTCACAGCTTCGTAATTATGTTTTCAATATGCACGACTTGAAAGATATGTTAGGAATGAAACAGTTCAAGTCAAATATTACTAACCTCAAGAGGAAGGATGATGTCGTCGATGTAGCTCTTTACTTTTTCACATTCTTCAAGTCTTCACGTAATACTTGTAAGTCTCATATCCTAGTAACTTTCTAGATAACCTATACGAAGTTGACTCTAGCATATAATCAAGCGACTCTTTAAATCAGTTTTGGTTCACTAAAATATGACAACCAAACTTGACATACCAACGCTTGGTGGGTTCAACCGAGCTATGCTCTAACACATGATGATGATGATACATCAGGTTTTCCTTCTGCTCTTATGGATTGCACCCTACGGTAAAAGAATTTGAATTCATCAAAGACCCTATCTTCTCGAATTCCACCTTCTTTGATTTTACTAAACTCAATTTCCAATAGCAATTCGAGAATGAATTTGGGTTTTTTTCCCCAGTGAGATGTTTAATCAGTTAAGTTTCATTTGAAAATTGGATACTCTCCAATTTTTCTGTTTGGGATTAAATTTTCAACTTCATAATTTCTCATTTTTAGTTTTGCTTAATTTTATTGTGTAGTTGGATGAATTTATGTGCATACATAAGTTTTTGTAGAAATGTCTATGAAGTCTTTGTGGAATTGCATACGAGAGAAATGAGACAAATATCGACCATGTTATGCTACTGATCAGCAAAGTGAATCGATGGTTAGAAATGGTTGTTACACAAGTGATACTATTCCACTTAAGGAGTCAAGGATTTAGTTTAGTTCAGCTGTTTTCATCTTCATCGACTCTTTTCTGCTTCAAATTATCTGTTAACTTTACAAAGTTTATTCATTTTCTTTATTTCATTTGTAGATGAAGTCAATGCAAAGTCAGGTTTGGGGTTTTCATCCATGTCGAAGTCCAAGAGTAATTGAGCTAGCTCTACTACAAAAGCTAACTGAGAGCGAGAAAGGAAAAATAAATAAATTGCACGGCGTTATACAAAAACATTACATTAATATAGTTTTGTGAACATGGAAGGAAAAAAGAGCGACCGTTTACCAACGTGGAACGCACGTGCACTCCACTTGTGAATATAATTCAAGTTTAAAACTTTTGATATATTATCTTAGCAATCTTACAAGAAACAATCGACTATCCAAGTTTAAAAGCGTAAAAGATTAAAATAATTAAATAAACCTTGTATCTAAATTGTTCATATTCTGCTTAATGTCCTATTAAATTGAGTTAGAATCTTCATCGAAACCCTAAATGTACTGATATTGGTCATATCCTGCTGAATTACCTATTCAATTGAGTCATAATTTTCACTGCAACCCTGAATGCATCGACATTGTTGTTGTTGATCAAAACCATTCCATATTCATATTAAACCTAAGAAATCTCTTGTTCCATCATTTTGCTCTTGAGGGTGAAATGGGTTTACTGCTGGTGTTGTTGCAGCTTCTTCACATAAGTCTCTATGAATTTTGAGACTATCTTTCCTGCAAAACATGTTATTAAACATGAGTTTTGAGACTATCTTACCATAGAAAGAGCTAAACATGACTCATGAGGTTAAGGCTGGATGGCTGCACATACCTGGATAAAACTCTACCACAGTGGCATCTGTACTCTCTAGTATGTATAAACCACGGTGGCATCTGTACTCTCTACCACCTAGATGGTAATTGGTGTAACCGATTCAAAGTAATCATGATGAGGTTTTGTACACTGGTAAATAAGGGTTTGTTTCAGAACTTGTGAAGATTGTGATTTTAGATTTAAATTTTTAAGACTAAAGAAAATAAAACAAATAAAAGTTAATATGAAGATTAAATTAGAGAGACTGGGGCTCAGGATTCCACCGTTGGCCGATATTAGTGATTCCACTTGTTGTGATTTTAGATTAAAATTTTTAAGACTATTAGTGATTTAATAAAACAATAATTATAAAACAATAATTATGCAATTCAACATTGAATTTGATTCTAATAGTATTTCCTATACATGTAGATTTTCAAAAGAATAATTGTTAATCGCAAGCATAGAACATCAAAACCTTAAAGCAAGCATGCTCTATCATGAGAAAATACAACTAACTAATCAAAATCATATAACCCATTTTTAGTTCAATGCAAAAATCATAATAAAATTGCTATAATTAATTTAGAATAAAAATATATCACTTTTACCAAAACAAATGGCTTCCTCCATCGCCCCAGGGATTGGGTTTAGCTCCTCATACTGGAGATACACTCAAAAGTTGATTTCATTGCTCAAAAAGGTGTTTGCAAGAAGAAAAGGTATAAAGCAGTGTGTTTGTAACAAATATAATTGTTATAGAACACACTGTTACAGAGAAACGCTAACAGAACTGTTGCGAATTCAAAATAATTGTTACAGAAATTGTACAAAGATATTGAATTTGAAAGTATAGGTAACGGTTTCTGCGAAAATATGTGTTGTTTTGTGTTCTTCCTCTTCTTATTCTTTGCAACAATGGTGATTGTCTGCAACTTTTTCTTTTCGCTCAATCTTTGTCCCAATCTCTTTGTCCTCCTTCAATGACTTCTATCAACACTATTTATACATCACAAGGGAGTATCTCTCAATTGAATGCTCATATCTTGTCATAATTCCTCGGGAATTTCACGTATCCGCAACTGTTATTTCCGGGGATAATATTCATTTTTAATCTTCTCACGCAGTTCTCTTTCATTTAGCACACTCCAGATCTTTAGATTTCACGCCTCAGTTGGAGTAAAACTCTTGCATAGTTGTTGCTTTTAAGCTTCCATAATTAAGGTTTTTAGTTTTATATGCTTTTAATTTCCAGCAATTAAAATGCATATCTTTAGAAAATAAAAATTGGTAATGTGCATTTACTAATTGGAGATTTTCTAATGAGATTTTCTGTCATTATTTGGACAAAGCATTTCCATGAATTATGGAAACCGAATTTGGAAATATATTGCATATCTTGAGAATATTTTCGGTTTTGGAAATTCCTTGGTGTCCAAACTTCCTTGGTCTATAAATATTGAAGTTTGCATTTCGAACAAACTAATCCTCAGAGCTAGCAAAACTACCTAGTTGTGTTGTTACTGGTGGAGCCGCCTATTCGGAGAGGAAAGTAACATAATTAGGCGAAATCTCTTACGGCCGCGTTTAAAGACTTCTTTGGGATTGAGAAGCTCTATTAGTACCGTTGGTGGGAAACTAGATAATTGTGGTTTATTATTAGTTTTCGATTGATTTGATTGACTAACGGTTGTTGAACTTTGATTGCACCTAGTTTGTTTATGCTTGAGAATCTTCTCTTCTGATATAAGATTCACTCAAACTAGATCGAAGTTTCGACGGGGATCTTTAGACTGTTTGTAGATCTAAAGACGCCTTGTGATAATCCATTGTTAACAGACTCCGTTCTGTGTGTGATTGATCACAAGAGATTCAAGTTGATTGTGTGCAGTGTTTATTGAAGATCTAAGAAGATTTCTGATTTGGGTTCATAATCTTTGGTGTGCACAATACTTGTTTCGGCTGGAAAAGGATCCAACTATAATCAATTTATCTTTGTGATAGATTGGATTGATTAGTTGAGTAGATCGACATTAATACGTTTCTTTGTGATTCGAAGTATTGATTGCAAAATCTTAACAATTACTTTGGTAGTTGTTGATAAGATAGATCTAATGACCTAAAAAGGGAGTTTATTGTGATAAACGGAAGAGCCTTTTGTCGAACTCATATCAATTGATTGAAAAGAGTTGTTACCGAACATATTTGTTGTTCCTTTATTGTTTGGAATACGAACCAAAGGAATTGTTCCAAGTGCGTGACTTATTGCAAGTTGGAGGCGCATGGATACAGACGGAACTAGGTGAACTATAGGTTTAGTTGCTTGGTCTCAACTATACGAAGTTGGTTTAGATTTTGTATAACGGCTTAATACTGAGAGTATTCAATTCTGGACAAGGTCCCGGAGTTTTTTTGTATTTGCGGTTTCCTCGTTAACAAAATCTTGTTGTGTCATTTACTTTTATTTTCCGCAATTATAATTGTTATGTCATTTACTTTTATTTTCCAAAAGGGCATTGGTGCCCAGTTGGTGGCTCGACTACCAACAAATTCTGTATAAATAACTCTTCGTCTAATTGTTGTTATTATAATTTAAAGTAAATTACACAAACATTAATTTTTATTTACTTGATAGTAATCCTATTGTGTTTGGTTAAGTCCGAACTTTTTATCAAGTAAACATACTTCGTTGTTGTATTGTCTCGATCTTGTATCCATAGTCAATCACGCAAGTTATCTTGTTGTCGTATTGTCTCGATCTCGTATCCATAGACGATCACACAAAGTGTGAACCGATTAGTTGTATTGTCTCGACTCAGTCCATAGACAATCACTTTCGGAGAAAGGACTTATAGGTGGAAAAGTTTTAGATTGAGGTATATTTGGGTACCCTCGTCTTTTCAAATTAGTCTTGAATACGACTCTCGATAGGACTTACTATATACCTGCAAGAGAAATTACAAATGCCTCTTCATTATCTCCTTTGAGCAGATAAAACCAAAATTGGTTTCGTGCAAATACCTCTTCAGTATTTCCACTGGAAAAATGTGTACTTGTTGTGTACCTGCAGGAGAAATTAGTAGAGGTATTGTACAAGTCCAGATGATAATTAATATAGTTCAATGCAAACAAGAACGTCCAAAACCTCAAACTATACAGTCTCATGCATTTGTGGTTTGTGGAATTTAAATACTGCTAAGGTAGATTCTATTAAATAACGTTGTGTTATAAGTTTTTGATATCAACACGACAAGCTAATACAGCTCACGAACAAGAAAAAAGTCGTTGCTTGTTCAATTATCCTCGAACTCCAGTCACAATTCTGACCTGCCAACAATGAAAACTCAAACTACCGAGACATAAACTTGGCCAAATTATCAAGTACAGTATAATGCCGAAAATGCACTTAAATAATCTAAGAAAAGATGGAATGAAACAACCCACTCACCAACACTCAATTATTCACCACCATAATGTGGTATTAGTACTTAGATGAAACAAAATAAAAACAAAATTAGATGAAACCAAAATCGGTTTCACCAAAATTAGTTTCGTCATAAATGTACTCTTGAGTGTTTCGTAAATTGGTGAATTATTTAACACTTCTTAAGCTTTGTGCAGTTCCATTTTTTTGGTTACACAATCAATTTCTTTACAAACCTGAAATATGATGGAGAATTAATGATTGGTTTCCTCGATGAGAGCGGTACTCTCCAATTCTTAGCAAGTCATGTATACTTGGAACTATCTTTATGTAAGCAAAGAGAATTCCAGCAAGGTACAAGAAAGAAAAATGAAAGTTCTGTAAACTAAAAGTAACAGGAAACGACGTGAAGGGAGTGAACAATCTTTCATAAACATGTTACATACAAAGTATCAGAACTCAAATATAACCATATTATCATTGAAGATCAATTGGGGTTTCTTGCCTATGTGTATCACCTTGGTTTTTTAGAGCTTAATATGTTTTATGTACTTATCTTGTAAGCTCAAGAGTCAAGAATATTGCTGGACATTAATGTCTTTTGATTTCTCTTTCTCCATTAAAGTAAAACTTGAAGACATACGTGTCAACCTGTAATTGATATATTATCGATGTATTAGCTCGAATCCAATTACAGTAACACACTATTCTATACCATATGAGTCTTTTCCCGCGCCATTTATAACGGAGTTCCGAGAAAAAAACAAAAAAGAGGCACCAGCCGTAACGTCAGACACTGAGCGATTTCGATCTGAAGTTCTAGTGACTGAGCGAGAGAGAGTCTCAGGGTTTGAGTAAGGATGGAAGATCTAAGTCCATTAGAAGTTCGATTCCTTCAACTCTGCAAGGTACAGATTTACACTTCTGTTTAGGGTTCTTTTGCATTTTTCTTATTTTTTTTTCTGATTTTAATTTTCTGATTTTATTTTCCAGTCATTACCATCGTTTGATGAAAATTTTTATACACAATCTATGGATTTACTGAAGGAGATAAGGAAAAATCATTTATTACCGGATAATTCTTCATCTATTGGAGGTGGAGAGGTACATACATCTTTCAATTTCTCGTTAGTATACATTCTTTTTATTGATTATCCAAAGTTTGAAGAGATTTGATTGAATTCTTTGGACTAGGGAGAGGAATTGGAAATGTTTTGGTTTGCGTTTATCTTGTATTGGGTAAGAAGATTGAGTGAAGGATACAGTGGGAAAGCTAATGGAGTGAATTTGTGTCAGATATTGAGGGCGACTAAGCTAACGTATTTACTACTACTATTACTCTCTTTTGTTTGAATGATTGTGCTGGGAATTTTGGTTTAGGATTGTTTTAATGCTTTTACAGGATTGTGGACTTTTTTAAAGAGATGCCACAGTTTAATTTGAGGGCTGGTTCAGTTTTAGTGAAATTGTATGGTGAAGATTGGGAGAAGAAACTCGAGGTAGTGTTGTATTCTGAACAACATGTTTTGTGTTTGTGGAAATGTTGCTTTTGAGATATTTGGAGATGTTACTTATCATTGGTTTTGTTTGTTTGGAACTAGGCAAAAGAATTGCAAACGAATTTTGTGCACTTGAGCCTTCTAAGCAAGTGAGTATTATTGTGTAATGTCTTGTGCTTATGGCCAGTTTGACCAGCTATGCTTGCATTGCTACAATTTGTTCGTCTGCTCGAAGCCAATGCATATCTTGATATACATTCTATAGGAATCAATTAGTTCATTTTCAACTATTTCGTGTCATGGGATATCCTTGAAAAGCTAAGCAATTTTCATTTTTTTGCTCACCGAAAAACTAACAGTTCACGTGCCTGTTTTATTGCTTTGAAAACTGAGCAAATTTTGAAGTTAATTCCTCGGTTGACCGACTTGTTTCTCCTGGTATGTAGGTACTACAAGCGTGTTTATGGGGAGTTCTTTTTGTCAAGTTCTGCGGATGGGGATAAAAAGAATGTAAGTGCCGGCATTAAGGGAAATATGTCAAAATACCAACGGTTTGGATGGTTGCTCTTTTTGGCACTGCGTGTTCATGCATTCAGCCGCTTTAAGGACCTGGTGGCTTGCACAAACGGGTTGGTTTCGATATTGGTTAGTTAAACGGATAATCATTATACTTTTCAGTACATCACCTGCACTTATTTGTTATGAGTTTTATGAATTCTTGAATTTTACAAGTTTTCAGATTTTTAGCTGTCATGAAAAGAAAAAAGATCCTTGTGTGCATAATAAGTTTTGAAATTTCTGACAGGCTATTATGATTCTACATGTTCCCCCATGCCTCAGAAACTTCTCTATCCATGACTCAAAACTGTTTGGTATAGAACTGTCTTGAAACTAGTCTGGTTCTGGTCTTTGAATTGTGTATGTAGTCTGTAACTTGGTGCTGTTGCTTTGATTGTCCTTTCAGTCAGAAGAGGCAACAAGGGCGTGAATCTTATTGGGTCTCTTTGCAACAAGTATGACACGTCGGAAGAGGAGTTGAGGAAAACAATGGACAAAACCAATAATTTAATTGTCCAAATCCTAAAAAAGAAACCCTGTTTGCTATCGGAGTGTAAAACAAAACATCTAGAAGGTATTGACACAGGTTAGTTCGACATTTGTCATTCCCCTTTTCATCCTTCTTATCGAATCTATTGCATAAGGGTTAACCTTGTAAACTATTTCCACTCATGTTATTATAAATCAAAATGCAGATGGATTGACCCATTTTGAAAATTTAATGGAGGATTCATCATCTTTATGCACAAGTTTAGATACCTTAGAGAAGGACTATGATGATGCATTACGTAATAAGGGTGAACTGGATGAGAGAGTGTTTGTTAACGACGAGGAAAACTTACTTGGTTCAGGAGGTCTGTCTGGGGGTTCAGTTAATATTTCTGGGGCCAAGGTAGGTTGTCGAAGCTAAATTATGAACACCCGCGGTTTCCTAATAATATTTTATCCTTTTGTTTCAACTGATTGTGGATTTTCATTTGTGCAGCGCAAGTTCGATGCAACGGCCTCTCCTGCAAAGACGGCTGCCAGCCCACTATCCCCTCCTACTGCATCGCCAATAAATTGTAATTTTCTTGGTGACAACGTGGGGGTAGCTGCAACTCCCGTAAGCACAGCAATGGCAACTGCTAAATGGCTCCGAACTGTTATTTCTCCACTTCCTTCAGAACCCTCAGCAGAACTGGAGCAGATTCTTTCTTCGGCTGGCAGGGAGGTGTTTAATCATGTTATTCGTAGGGCCCACATAATATTGAGGGCTATATTTCCAGGGAACACTTCTGATAATACACAGAGTGCAAACATGATGGACAGTGTATGGGCTGAGGAGAGAAGAGTGGAAGCTCTCAAGTTATACTACAGGGTGTTGGAAGCTATGTGTAGGGTGGAAGCTCAAATATTGCATGTCAGCAATTTGAGCTCTCTATTAACAAATGAGAGGTTCCATCGGTGCATGCTTGCTTGTTCAGCAGAATTGGTTTTAGCTACCCACAAGACTGTAATAATGTTGTTTCCTGCGGTCTTGGAGCGAACTGGCATCACTGCTTTTGATTTGAGCAAGGTGATAGAAAGTTTCGTTAGAAATGAAGAAACCCTTCCACGAGAGTTGAGGCGTCATCTAAACTCTTTGGAAGAAAGGCTGCTTGAGAGTATAGTATGGGAAAAGGGATCCTCACTGTACAACTCTTTGATTGTTGCAAGGCCTGCGTTTTCTTCGGAAGTAAACTATTTTGGATTATTAGCTGATCCTATCCCATCACTGGATACAGTTGCCGCACATAATAACATTTCCTGCAGAGGCTTGCCACCCCTATCTTTTTTGCACAAGCATGATATATCACAAGGTAAAGATTATTAAATTAATTCGCACTAGATTCTTGCAAGCTGTTCCTGCAGTATTATAGGCCATTACATTGGAAAAGATTCCCGAGCCCAGTCATAGTTGAATTTTTTTTCTAACTAAATATTTCTTTTAGTGAACACGTTTATAAGAATCCAAGAACTTCTCTATGGGTTTTCAGCCAAATATTGAATTTATTCCAACCTTCTGCTAAGTCAAATTATTTCAGGTCAGAGCAGAGATATCCAATCTCCCAAGAGAATATGTGGTGATCACCTCAATCTATCTACGTCACCAGTAAAGGATCCTAAATTGGCCTTCAAGAGTCCCAAATTAAAATTATCGCCACTTCCTTTACAATCTGCTTTTGCCAGGTATTGGAAGTGTATCTCTTTGATACCTCGTGCATCTTGTAGTCGTCTACTCTTAGCATATCTAACTTTGCTGCAATCTTTGTTTACATATAAATAATGATATGCGTCCTGTGTGGGCATATTTGCAGCCCAACCCACCCAAATCTAGGAGGGGGTGTAGCGTGTGCTGAAATGGCGATCAATGTTTTCTTTAACAAGGTATTGCTTGTAAACAGTATTACTGGTTGTAGTATCGGGATCTCCTTTTCTTTCATTTTTCTTCTTCTTTTATGCCTGTGTTTGCCTCTTGGCAGCTAACTTAGATCCACTTTTCCTCAGATCAGGTTGGGCATATACTTCATTTGTTAGATTGTGCATAACTGTTTTATCCCATATTTACACTTTGAGATCTCATTGGCCTGCTCAGATTGTTAAATTAGCTGCTGTAAGAATCAATGGGTTGGTTAAAAGTCTCCAACTGTCTCAGCAGATAAGAGAGACCGTTCAGTGTCTCCTACAACAAATCCTTAGTAGGCGGACTGAACTGTTTTTTCGTCGGCATATTGACCAGATCATCCTCTGCTGCTTTTATGGAGTTGCAAAGGTATGACCATGAACATTCTAATCTTAAGGCTTATCTTTCATCATATTCTTATTTTCGCTTACTAAGGTCTCCTGCTCGGCTTTCAGATTTCTCAGTTAAGCTTGACATTTAAGGAAATCATTCACGCATACAGAAAGCAACCACAATGTAAACCTCAATTTTTTCGACATGTATTTATTGACTGGTCATCTTCACACCAAAATGGGGTATCTATCCTACGTACTTCCCTTGAAATTTTGGTTTTGCCTATTTTTCTAGAAACTCTAATTTTTTGTTTGATCTGAGTACAGAAAACAGGTCAAGAGCATGTTGATATTATTTCCTTTTACAATAAAATTTTTGTTCCATCTGTAAAGTCACTGCTGGTGGCAGTCCATTCTGCCAGTGCAACTTCTAAAGCCAAGCAGCTCCCGGAACCAAACCATAACATTGATGGTATGCGCTGTTGGTTCTTTGCCAGTTTATAATCCCTCCATCAGTGTTCGTGTAATTGTGTTCCCTGGTGAAGGAAAGTTGATGCAGTTTTTTTATATTTCCAAGGAACTGGCAAATGCCCTGGATCACCTAGGCCACCGCCATTTCCAAGTCTCCCTGATTTATCTCCAAAGAAATTATCTCCAGCACATAATGTCTACGTCTCTCCCTTGCGATCGTCCAAGGTACACTCATACTTTTATCATCTTGCAATAGTTTATATAAGCTCTCGTGGCTTCTCATTCATTTCATTGATTTAAGATGGTCAATTTTCTGCACACAGACTTGAAATCTGCTTCGCCTAGGAAGAAATGACAATGAAATTTAGTTTTTTTTTAAGGGAAAATTAGTTGAAGTCTGGTACAAGGGTATATTATAAATCTTGCTCAAACCTGACAATCGTGTAGTCCTCATTTTGTGAATGACTTTTGTATACAGGTGGATGCTTTGATCACGCTACCATCTAAAAGCTACTATGCATGTGTTGGAGAAAGCACTCGTGCTTATCAAAGCCCTTCCAAAGACTTAGCTGCCATAAATAACCACTTAAATGGGTAAACCAATCTATCTGAACCTGGATAACTTTCAAGTTTTGTAAGTGCATAATGTATGGTGAATGATCGCTTTGTTCTCAATTTCCCAGCAAGGTCAACACGAAGCTGGACTTCGATAATGTTGCCATAGTAAGCGACTCTCTTGTTTCGAGCAGTCTTCACGGTGAGAGTGACAGTGATATCTCTGCTCCCATTACATCTGCTGCTGCTGCTACTACTAATTCACTGTTGGATTCTAAGCAGTTGAATAACACCTCAGATAACTAATTATTTGAGGTATGTTTCCTTTTGTATACAAGCCATAATTTATCTCTTTTGGGTTGTTCCTGGTTACTTCTGTAAATTTTGAATTTCTGGGCTACTGTAAAAAGTAACGTTGTCAACAACAGTAAAAGCAGGGTAATAGTGAAAAATATGAAATATATTCCTGATTCGGTAGAAACTCAAACTGATCGATTGATCTGATTCCAGGCAAGATTATAAACACATCATCATCAACCGTGACCCATAGAGAAAACACTGACCCCTAAAAAAAAAGAGAAAAAGGATACAATCTTTTTAAAAGAAGTAAGCTGAAGAACCCAATTCAAAACCATCGGCGACTCCTGGGAATGCATCTGAAACAGACGGCATTCTGCCAAACATCGGGCTATGCACATACTCCCCAGTGTCAAAACCCAAACAAGACCCACTTGACACCGTTTCAAATCCACTTGTAGTCTGTTCTGGATACCCAAAATTATAACTGGTGTCAGATGACCAAATCCCCTGAGCCATATCGTAAGCAGAAGAATTGTTTGTACAACCAAAAGAACCTGAAATGTCAGAGGTTGGCAAAGGAGGAAGGTCTGTTGCGTCGTAGTAGTACTGATTAGAGGAGTTATAAGACGAACCAAAACTACCACCACAATCAACTGCAGTCATTTGCTGTTGTTGCTGAGAGGAAGATGACGCCGAAATCCATGAATCTCCAGCAGAATATCCACCGGAAAAGTTGCACAAACCGCTGCCTCCAGCATTAGAATTGGAGTCATCTTTCTGTTGTTGGGGTGTTGGAATTTGATAGAGAGATTTAGAAGGTTTGTTGATATCAGCATTGACTGCTGTCTGATCATCAGGGGAAATGATAGAAGTGACAGAAGAGCCAGGTGGCATGTCGGAATATACGAAATTGGTTCGAGCTCGAGAACCTCTCATGGACCGAGCAGCTCTGTCGTAGGCCAAGGCAGCTTCTTCTGCAGTATCAAACGTTCCAAGCCAATGCCTCTCTTTAGTTGACGGGTCTCTAATTTCTGCTGCATACCTTCCCCATGGCCTTCTCCTTACTCCTAGAAACTTTCCTCCACTTCCTGCTTCTTGTTGCTGGGTTGTTGTTGTTTGTTGTTTTTTCTTGGTCTTCTTTTCTTGTGACGAAGACGACGATTTCGTTTTCGACTTGAGAAAATCCATGAGAAGAGAAACCAGTAATGAGTTTCAGTATACTCTAAATAGCTGAACGAGTCAAGGAGACAATGATGATAAAAGAGTAGGAAATGTGTATTTTCTTTGCTGAATGTTGGGTGTTTAAATAAGAGAAAAACTTTGCTGCAGTTTTACACAAAATGCCCATGACATCTCTATAATATCCTCTTGTATCCCTTGATGAGTGAGAATCAATTAGTGTGAATTAAAAAGGGTTTAAG
This sequence comes from Papaver armeniacum, assembly GCA_023531295.1. NCBI lineage: Eukaryota > Viridiplantae > Streptophyta > Magnoliopsida > Ranunculales > Papaveraceae > Papaver > Papaver armeniacum. The sequence goes on along the minus strand of JAJJWW010016084.1, from coordinate 560,256 downwards.
GTTAGATTGGAAATGTTGTTTCTAGATAAGTGGAACGTTAATGAAGATGATTAGCATGTTCTGCAGTTGGATATACTGTAATTATTAATATGATTTATGTGTTAATCTGTTGTCGTACATAGTCGTCCAAATGTTCCCTTTCATGTGATTATGGGTAAGATCAGGCTTAATTACTTCTAATTAATCCGTCCGATGAGTATACTTGGTATCGGGGCTTAATTATGTTCATTCCTTTAAGAGATCAAATTATGTTGTTTATTAATCTTTAATAAAGAAGAAAAAAAACACTTTGTTTGGGCGTGCATGTACTTTTCGGTTCATTCATTTTAGTATTCGCAGAGCCAATTGAAAGAAGAATTATACCCCTTTTATTTTGGACTGTGGCCGGGGGTTGTTGCTTAATTGTAATATAATAAACATAGAGAGTATATGTTTATGAACAATCAAGGGAGTTTACATTTGTTTGATTTATGGGCGTTGGCATATGCATCCCCCTTAAACGTACTCAATGTCGGAGTATCTAATAATCTGCTATTAACTCTTAAAAAAATATGATACGGTATTGAAGTATGATAATTGTGATAAGCGAATCTATCCAACTAAAGCTATTATCACTTCAAAATCCATCTTATATCCGTTAGCTAAATTGCTGTGTAACATACATTACCATTTCGTCGTAAAATTTATTTAGTTCTATTTATTGATGTATTTCCCTGAAATATGGTGTGAATCTGTGCGTTAATGTAAACAGAATAACCGTACATGAAAGCATGAAATAGGAGTAAGGAAAAAACATTCGGTGGGTTTGAAGTTTGAACCATGCATAAAAAAGTTAAAGACAAATTAAGCATGATTAATCAATTGTAAGATTAAAGGGGGTTAGAATTAGATCATGTTACTCGGACCTAACTCATCATATAAACAATAAGCTACGCCTTTTAATCCATTAGTTTATGCATATATAACTAGGTCAGCCATGTGCTCCCAACATAACCCCAAATTCATCATCATCAATTATATTAAAGGGTGCATACCAACTTTACCAGTACCTTTTCAAATGAGAATAGCATTAAACGTTTTAGCGCCATTTAGTCACAGTAAAAGGGCTGATTGTATGTCGATAATCTGGGCATTTCGCTATGATCCATCATTCCTACACTCTCATTTTATAAACATCCTGACCAGGCAAGAAGAGGCCAAATCTGGGGAGCATATATTCATCTTGATCCACATTGGAAATCGCAAGGTTGTCCACCCTTACCTCGAGCTCGTTAAAAGGACTGGCTAGCTAACGAAAAACAAACCCATGTCCCAGTGGAATATATTTTTGGATTTTTATTGTGAAAGTTAACACATTATTACTAGCTAACTTGTTATATGTTGTTTCTAACTCCAACCAAATCCTGGTTTTGTGTGCAATTATTGTGACATGTTTTTTCCTCATTACCTCACACACCACTAGTGGAATGCAGTCTTAGTCAATTGATTCTCTTCCAAAGTTTCCTCATTAGTTGTTTCTCCCCATGACTTCTAAGCTCAAAACTTTGATATGTAGATTTTTATTATTTCGGAAACTATCATTTAGAACGAGTAATTCCGGGATACCAGCGTTGAAAAATCTCAACATGAACCGTTAGTATTAGTAAAAAATTATACTAACATGAACACTAAAATATCCTCAATATACTATCGATAAAAAAATTATGCCGGCAAGAATAGTAAAATATTCTCAATTTACTGTCGGTAAAATTATGCCAGTATGCACAGTATAAATTATGCCGATTTGAATTGTCGATACTGAAAAACCAGAAGAATCATCATATCATAACTCTGTGTAGGTACGTACACGAAGACTTTACTCCCAGAACACGAAATATGCATCTTCATTGGCGCTAGAAATAGATTTGAACATCTAAATTATGATTGAATTATGAAAAAGCATGATAGATCGTAATCTTGATGTCCAAAAAATCCTAATTTAGGAGCAAATGCGATTTTTGTGGAAAAAAATTTGTTATATGTGCATGATTTCTTGATCTGAAAATGTAGATCTAAGCTATGTTATGCATAAAACACATTAATTTTAAGCTTATCATGATAATTAACCTGAATCATCTGCATTAAACTATGATAACTTAATATAGATATGAGCATGATATGCACGAATCACATCCAACCTTACATCTTGATCGTAACGATGCATTACTACTTCGATCTTCTTTGAATCTTGTTAATGATTAATTTTTCGAGCATTATCACTTCGATGTGTTTTGAATCTTGTTAATGATGAATGTTTTGAGCATCACCACTTTGATATGTTTTGAATCTTGTTAATAATGAATGTTGGGCATTTTGATCTCCTTAATATGCTATCTTACATTATCTAAGCTTTATTGTTAAAGCACTGCTTGGTCGAACTCGCAAGCGTTGCTATCTCAAGCTTGTTGTCAAGTTTAGTTGCCAAAACTATAAGTCTTGATTTCTAGTCTACTTATAGCTAAGTCTCGGATTAAGATAGAAAGTGTAGTTGAGCATTAGACTTCACGGTGTTCATCGATTGAAGACGAAGAACTACTAAGGGGAGCTTGTGGAACTTCATCAACAAAAGGTATGTGGAGACTTGAACTCATCTATCACTCAAAAGTCTATCTACTCTATCTTCTATTTGAGACAAAAGTCGTATAGCTATATAGACTTCAATTATACACATTTGATATTTCGAGCTGAGTTTAACTCGTTTACATATTTCTCGAAATATGCGTTGGTAAGCTTTCGCTTTAACCAAGTTCATCTTATATTCTTGACAAAAGTCAAAAGATGATTATGTGAAAATCGTCGGGTAACATCTTACATGATTTGTGTGAGACAGTCATTTGATGTAAACCTGGAATGTTTCGTATCGATCATTCAATCACTTGAAAATTGCTTTGAAGCTAATAGTTTGTGTGAGACAGCTATTCCCTTCTTCTAAGAATGTTTCAATGGTTGAAATGAGAGTTTAGAACAATTGTATTTAAGCATAGTATGCGTACTTGCATATATGTAATCCATGTCCGGGAACCATGGTATGCATACACGTATGCGTACTGGTTGGTTTATGAAGTCCGGGAACCTGGTACGCGTACTAGCGTAAGGTTTAGGTCCGGAAATTTCTGTTGAGTTTAGATGGTATGCGTACAAGTTCGCGTACTGGCGAAACCCAAACTTGGTTCAGCTACTTAGGTACGCGAACCTGTATGCATACCTAAGTGGATGATGTTCTAAAATCGGTTTGTTCATGAACTAATACATTTATATAATAAGGAATGCAATCTTTTGCAAACCGTGGCTATAATGTTCATGACTTGATTCGAGTGAATTAAAATGGATTTTGCTTCAATTGTATCTTGTATACTTCTATGAGAATATAAACAATTGAAAAAATCTAGACCTAGTTTCCTTTGAGTCATTTGAACTAGTTATGGTTAAGATGAATAAGGTTGATATGAAAGTGTTCATATGGATAACTTCGGTTAACTATTGTTGAGCCAGCAAGGTGTACACGTTTAGGTATGGTTAGTCATATCTAAATGAAGGTACATTTCATTTGTGTGTATCAAGCTAAGTTCGATCTAACGGTTGAAAGATATTAGCTTGAGTCTAATCAGGTTTTCATCTAACGGTGAATATTGAATGCTTTGTTACTAAGGTAACATTGATTGCAAACCCTGATCTGAAGACTATATAAAGGAGAACTCTAGCAACTGGGAAACCTAATCCCCACACCTCCTGTGTGATACTAGTTGCGACTAGAGTCGATTCTCCTTTAACCTTAGGTTTTTCACGAAACCCTGTAGGTTAACGACTTAAAGACTTCATTGGGATTGTGAAGCCAGACCCAACTATATTCTCTGTAGTTGCGTGATCTGATCTTGCATTTTCTATCGTATTGAGTATTATCTTCTTTAAGATTGGCTCGAGATTTATTCTCCAATAGGAAAGATAAACAGTAGTCACAAGCATCTTCGTCTCATCGTTTGTGATTCCACAATATCTTGTTTCGCTACCATACAATTAAGATTATTGTGAGGTGATTGATATTTCTAGGTTGTTCTTAAGGAATATAAGTCCGGTATATCAATTGGTTCCTATTCACCTTGATTTATCAAAAGATGGAACAAAATTCATAGCTTTATCTGTGGGAGACAGATTTATCTATACAATAGACTTTTCTGTGTGATACAGATTTGTTTATCAACTCTTCGACTTTGGGTCGTAGCAACTCTTAGTTGTGGGTGAGATCAGCTAAGGGAATCAAGTGCGTAGAGTCCTGCTAGGATTCATGGACGTAAGGAGCGCAACTGTACCTTGATCAGTATGAGATTGGTTAGGTCTCAACTACATTCCAGTCCGAAGTTAACTTGGAGTAGGCTAGTGTCTGTAGCGGCTTAATATAGTGTGGTGTTCAAATCTGGACTAGGTCCCGGGGTTTTCTGCATTTGCGGTTTCCTCGTTAACAAAATTTCTAGTGTCTGTGTTATTTATTTTCTGCATTATATTTTGTTATATAATAGAAATATCACAAGTTGTGCGTAGTTCAATCAATTAGAGAATCCAACATTTGGTTGTTGATTATATTGATTGACACTTGAACATTGGTCTTTGGTACCGTTCAAGTTGTTTCACATAATAATCAGGCTCACGGATTTCTATCTGTTTGATTTGCTGATATTACATTGTGAAATAGAGATACAACTCTTGGATATATTTCCATTGATTGAGTCTGACTGTCTAGTTGATTGTCTTGGAATTATATTGGAGTTTGTCCATACAGATTGCTAAGCGAAATATTGGGTGTGGTTGTTAGACCCACGCCTTTTCATTTATCACCACAAAATTGAAACATATTAGTTAATAATCATATAGATCTGGCATTTTTTATATTTTCTCATCAAGAAAATGTAAAAACGCGTGATCTTAGTTCATCATCAATTCGGTACATAAATATCATAATTCATACGGATCTAGATTTATCTCATCATTTTGATTTTCTACATGTATAAATATTTACATGATTCCACTTTCATAGATATATATTCATAAATTAATGTGATGTCGGATATATGAATGATTTTGGGATAAGATCTATGAAAAATCGTTCTCATGTCATTTTCTATCTATCTAAAAGAAAAATAATATATCTGAAAGATGAATACCTTAAAATCTTCAAATCACATCGTGCATTATTGATATTTATTCTAATTCACTTGAAAATTTATTACAGATCATCATAGATCAAATTTCCAAACAATAAATATGATTGTCGTGTCCTAAAAGAATCTTCCAGTTTTGGGTACAAAATAATAATTATCCCAAATCAAGAAAGATTTTTCAGGGTACAAACTTTAACGAGTTGATTGTCACTTTGTATAGTACAAACATATGACAAATTAAACACCAAAAAGAGTATTACCTCCACGACCTGGAGTAACTTCCCTAGGTCGAACACCAGCATCTGAGGTGGCACCACCAACAAGCAGAATACCTGAGGCACAGACGCCCATTACCAAACCTCATATGTGAAGCACACTTTCAGGTCGAGATATGACATCAACAGAATCTCGACCTAAGACAACTAAATCACGAGGTGAAATCCAAGTCACACCATCCAATGTGTTGGGCCCAAAAGGTCATCTAGTAACAGTTTTGGTAGGTTAAATAGTGACACATGTATTAAGGAGAAACCTCTCAAGGTCTCCACCTCTGAGCACCTCTTATATGGTACAGATCCCACATGAAATGTTTCAAGATTTACTGAAATCCATCTTAACTTTAACTAAATCCATCTTAACTTTAACTAGGTCGCCCGGTTAATACTAAACCGCCTGGGCGACACAACACCGTTCGGTAGAGATTAGACCTCACATGGCTAAGTGGCAAATTTGCAACTTAGCCAGGTCATATCTTTGCTCAATTTGCTTGTTTTTTTTCCCAAGCTCCACTCCATAGTGGGTGCAAAAGCTTCATCAATATGCATGCCTTGATTTTTATGCCCATAGGAACCGGCCTTAGAAAATAATGCACTAGTATGGTTCAGATGCTTTACATTAAATTCAGTTCATAGCTTTAACGACATCAAAAACTTTCTTTATACAAAACTATTCCTACAATATAAATCAAGCATATGTTTTAGAAAATGTATCCAAAATTGCGCAATTACCAAATGAAAGTTTCACAAACTTCTTAAAGAGGTTTAAAGCAGCAGCAACACATGTATATAGAATCTCAAGATAATTTTCTCTACCGCTCTACGGAAGGGTAAGATCATAGACTCATTTTCTGGAAAAGTGCGGGAATCTCTTGAGGAGTTTTACCATAAAGCTAGAAAATGGGTTAGGAGAGAACATGACCAAGAACTGTCACCTAAAGCAGCTAACCACAAAGTTTATTCAGCTAGACAACATTCAGGTGATAAAAGGACATATTCCCCGAGATTTCCAGATCAATCATTGAAAAAAGAGAAATTACATAGCCGAGTCAGAAGAAAAATGACTAGAGGAAAACAAAACTTTGCAAAGTTGAACGCACCTCCAGAGGTCATACTCAAACATATGAAAAACAAGCCATATTTTTCAACTCCAAACCATTGTAAAAATCTGCTGAGATTCATTTACGGTATGGTGAAAAAATGACACCTGACTGAGTTCATTGTGCAAGAACCAGTAGCTCAGAACAACAGATTTCCACCCAGACATGTTAAGGGGATGGTAAACATGATGCATTTTGTGCCTAGACATGGTGCTCACATTGACTTAACAAATAAAAAGAGGAAATTATGTGAGGTTGACGTCACCTTCTTACACCCCAGATGCGAAGGATTATTACTCCCACTTTATGACATAAGGTTCACTGCAAAATACTTAGCCGGTGTAACTTTTCCACACTCAAATGCCTTGGTAGTTGAGCTTATCGTTAGTGGATGAGATTGCTGAAAAATCCTCATAGATCAAGGGTCAACTTGTGACATTATATACCTCTATGCATCAGAGAAGATGGAGCTCACTAAAGAAGGAGCACTGAGAGCTAACATCTGAGATATTCTAGGTTTTAACGGATCAAGGATGTACCCGATGGATGAGATCATCTGACAGTGGAAGTCGGACCTATCAAGAAAAATGTTGTTTTCCTAGTATTGAATACCAAGTCACCTTACAATGTAATTTTGGGAAGAGACTGGCTCTACGCAATGCAAGTTGTACCGTCCACATATCATCAAAAGTTAAAGTTCATGGCCAGCTTAGAGTAATATGTGATCAAGGGGTAATCAAGTTGTTTCCAATGAACTAGTCATTCTATCATTGACACAGCCAAAAGACTCCAACCGAGGTCGAAGGAGATAAAAATTAAAAATGTTAGGGAGGAGAGCCAAGATATAAAGCAAAATTGTTGAACTGCACTTCTTAGCAGCCAGCTCGAAAAAGGTCTTGACGATAAAACCTGAAGAAAAGAAAATGCCTAAAAATCCAGGTCGATAATTCAAATAGAGGTAGTAGAACTCCTAGAAGAGATCGACCTGGGTACAAATGATGAGCCCAAGATTACCTTTGTGGGAAAAGATCTCTCACCTGCAGAAAAGTTGAGCATGATCGAACTACTAGAGCAAAACATCGATATCTATACCTGGAAAATATCAGATATGTCAGGTATCGACCCATCCATTTCTTGCCATTAATTGTGTATTGACCCAACTGTTGAAACTGTGAAGCAGAAAATATAAAAGATTGCAGACAAGTTATACAATGCTTTTAACACGGACGTTAAAATAATGTTACACGTTAATATAATCAGAGAGTGTCAATACCCCACCTGGATATCAAACATAGTTGCAATCATGAAAAAGAATGAAAAAGTCAGAGTATGTGTAGATTGTACCAATCTTAACAAGGCTTTACCTACAGACAGTTATCTTCTCTTAAACATGGATAAAATGGTGGAATCCATGACACGCTCCACGCGTCTAGCATTCATATACGGGTATTAGGATATACCCAGATTCCAATGAACCTAGCCGATAAAGAACACACAAAGTTTATCACAGATAAGGGAATGTATTGCTCTAAAGTCATGCTATTTGGTCTGAAAAATGAAGGCAGTGCTTATCAGAGATTGGTAAAAAAGATATTTAAAGATCGGATTGGAGAAACAATGAAATTCTATGTAGATGACATGGTCGTCAAGACAAAGAAAAAACATATTATCACTCTGACCCGCTGAAAATGTTCTCTGTCCTGAGACATTACACAATGAAGGTGAACCCTTCCAAGTGTGCCTTTGGTGTTCAAAGTGGAAAGTTCCTTGGATATATGGTCACCAAAAATAACATTGAGGTCGATCCTACAAAGATCAAAGTAGTTAGAGCATTGCTCGATTGAACCCACTAACGTTGGTATGTCATGTTAGTTGTCAAATTCAGTTGCCAAAACACATTCTTGATTTAGTATACTAAAGTTAGTTTCATACTGGATTAGGTCTTAGAAGTATATTATAGAATCAAAGTTATCCTTGAAGAATGGAGATTGAATACTACAAGAAGAACTTCATTAAAAGTTAGTAACAAATACTTGATTTTCTTGTTTACTCTACCTCTCTATCTATCGAAACAAGTGCTCACTCTTTGGAATAATTCATATGACGGAAAATACGTATATACTAGAGGAGTTTGAGCTCATAAATTTTTAATGAGTATGACATTTGTCCCTAGAAAGGTTCTGATGTTGTAGTGGCTGATCATACAAATTCAACGGGACAAGAATCACTCAATTCCGAGTTATAACGAAGAAGTTACGAGTGATTCATTAGAGCAACACTTATTTGTGTAACGGTAGATTCGTGAATAGAAAGTGGTACACGGACTTTTGCAACGGTACGCCTACCCTCTCACGTACCTGCGTGATTAAAACCCTATATCAGCCATATACTTTGGTTTTTGTCTCCTAGACAAGGTAGCTTGGTTCCCAAGGAACCTAGACTTGGTCATTCATTATAAATAGAGTTTTCATGTGACAATACAACCTATCCCTTGTACAATTGTGTTTGGTCACATAAGGTTGTTTTACATAACTTTGTTCTTCACGAACAAGTGTGAGGTTTCATAAGACTTTAATTGGGGATGAGTTCCTATTCCTAAGAGTTTGTTATAAACCCTAGAATTGCTATACTTAGTTGTTTCTAAGTGATATTGTGAGGAAAACTCGGTTCACGTTTACGTAACCTAATTGTTGGAGAATATCTTTGAAAGAGAATTAACGTTCTGCTAGAAGATTTTCAAAAGTATCTTCTAAAAAGAATGGGTGTTCTGCTAGGAAAAGTTAATTGCGAGAAGAATTCTTAAAGAGAATCGGTATTCTGATAGGAATTTTATAGGTCCTTTAATACATCTAAAGCAGGTATTACATCTAGACCGAATAGGTAGTAGGTAATTGGTGTAACAGCTTATAATCAGTATGTGTTCAATCTGGACTAGGTCCCCTGGTTTTTCTGTAATTGCAGTTTCCTCATTAACGAAACTTCTTGTTAGAGCATAGCTCGGTTGAACCCACCAAGCGTTGGTATGTCAAATTTGGTTGTCATATTTTAGTGAATCAAAACTCATCTAAGAGTCGCTTGATTATGTACTAGAGACAACTTTGTATAGGTTAGACTAGAAAGTCTAGGATTATGAGACATACAAGTATAACTCGAGGACCTGAAGAATGTGAAGAAGTAACGAGATACAACGACGACATCATCCTTCCTCTTTAGGTTAGTAATATTGACTTGAACTGTTTCATTCCTAACGTATCTTTCAATTCGTGATATATTGAAAACATAACTGCGAAGCTGTGAATTATTATACTCCAGTAGTGAGACATGATCACATGAACCAATTCTAAACTTGTTTGGAAGTGTGGTTTAATCGATTCCAAGATTGTAATTATGAAAGAGAATTTACAAAGAAAAGATGTCAACATACTTTGAACATGAACAATAAATCTTATATTTTATTCTTCAAAGTTATTCCTTAATTACTCAAGGAGATCCCGGTCCAAAATAAATTAAGAATCTTTTAATTAAGGTTGTTAGTTTTATATGCTTTAATTACCAGCAATTAAATGCATATCTCTAGAGAATGAAAATTAGTAATGTGCATTTACTAATTGGAGATTTTCTATTGAGAGATTTCGGGAAAATATTGGACACAACATTTCCAGGAATTATGAAAAACGATTGGGGCATTTATTGCATATCTTGATAATATTCGATTTTGGAAATTCCTTGGTGTTCAAACATCCTTGGTCTATAAATACCTAAGTTTGCATTTCTAGTAAACTATCCTAAGAGCTAGGCAAACTTCATATTTTTGTTGTTTCTGGTGGAGCCGTCTATCCGGAGAGGAAAGTACCCTAATTAAGCGAAATCTCTTACGACCGCTCGTTTAAAGACTTATGTGGGATCAAGAAGCTCTAAGAGTACCGTTGGTGGGAAACTAGATAATTATAGTTTATTAGTTTTCGATTGATTTGATTGACTAAAGGTTGTTGAACTTTTATTGCACCTAGTTTGTTTATTCTTGAGAATCTTCTCTTCTGATATAAGATTCATTCAAACTAGACCGAAGTGTGGACTGGATCTTTAGAACTGTTTGTAGATCTAAATACATCTTTTGATAATCCATTGTTAACATACTCAATTTTGTGCGTGATTGATCACAAGAGATTCAAGTGGTGTTGTGCAGGTTTAATTGAAGATTAAAGAAGATTTCTGATTGGTTTCTCATATCTTTGTGTAGCACAAACCTTGATCGGCTGGGATCCAACTAGAATCGGATTTACTCGATTAATTAGTTGTGTGAGATCGGCATCGCTTTATATTTCCTTGTTGGATTCTATATTGATTGATTGTAAATCTAAACTCTGCTACTTCGGTAGTTGTTGGATAGATTGATCTAACCAGGCAAAGGAGTTTATTAGTTCAAATGGAAGAGCCTTTGCATATGACTTGAGATTTCTTTATCTGGAAAGAATCAATAGAGTTGTTACCAAACAGATTTGTTGTTCCTTTACTGTTTGGAATACGATGAATTGTTCCAGTGCGTACACTTATTAAATATCGGAAGCGCGGGGATACTGAAGAAACTAAGTGAACTAGGTTTAGTTGCTTGGTCTCAACTATACGAAGTTTGGTCTAGATTTTGTATAGCGGCTTAATTCTGAGAGTATTCAATTCTGGACTAGGTCCCGGGGTTTTTCTGTATTTTCGGTTTACTCGTTAACAAAATCTTGTTGTGTCTTTTACTTTTCTATTTCCGCAATTATAATTGTTTATTATAATTAAAAGAGCAGTAGTTTGTTATCGTCTTGGTATCCCGTTATTTGTTGAGGATGGATTGTGCGCTTGTTGCAATAAGCCTATGGAAATCTTTGGTGATCATGCGCTTCATTGTGCTAATAATGTTGTCCTAAAGTTCCGTCATGACTTGGTACGCGATGTAATCGCGAATATTTGCTTCAAAGCTGGCGTCCCTGCTCGCAAGGAAGTTGCTTTGGGTTTTTTGTCTGAGAATAATAAGGATTTACGTCCGGCTGATATCCTTGTTCTCAACTGGGAGAACGGCCAAGATGTGTGTATGGATGTCACATGAGTCTCCCCCTTTACTGGTGATGGGGTTCGTACGTTTGTCCCAGACCAAGCTATCTCTAAAGCTATCTCGCGTAAACGTTCCAAATATTTGAATGAGTGTACTTCGCACGGTTATGGTTTGGGAGTGCTAGCCTTTACTACCTTAGGAGAACTTGGTGAGGACATTGTATCTTTTTTCAAGCGTCTGAAGAATTGTTTAGTTAGTCATGACGTTGGTAGTGGTCTCGGTAGTTTTATTTTTCACAGACTGGGTGTTGCTATTCAAAAAGGGGTTGGTGCTCAGCTTGTTGCTCGGCTACCAACTAAAACCTATTTTGTAAACTGATTTTTTATTGTATTAATATTAAATATTATTATTAAAAGTAAAATACACAAACGTTAACTCCGTATTACTTGATAGTGATCCTATAGAGTTTGGTTAAGTCCGAACCTATTATCAAGTAATCACACTTTGATTGTTGTATTGTCTCGATCTCGTATCCATAGACGATCACACAAAGTATTAATACCGATTTGTCGTGTTGTCTCGACTTTGTCCATAGACAATCACTTTCGGAAATAGGACTTATAGGTGGATATTTTAAAAGACCGTGGTGTATTTGGGTACCCTCGTCTTTTCACTTCTGGTGTTTGTGTTATTTCTTTTCCACATTATGTTGTTTTATCTTTATAATTGAAATATCATAGGTTTTGCATATCTAATGCTATATATTATATTAACATAACTGTAAGAACTTACCAGACTTGTCTTGGTGAATTCGTATCTTGAAATATAGATTACAAGACTTGTTCTTGTTGGAATTCGTTTCGTAAACAGTTTGTGTGTATACTAGGTTTACCTTGTTAAAGCAATCTTAAAAATACAGTTTCGAACTCGAACATATAGATTGTACAAGGATTGTCTATACTGGTTCCCGAATGAAAAATTAGCGGTGTACTAGGTACCCTCGCGTTTTAAAGAGCCATATTGGATATGCCACCTCCAACTTGTAAGAAAGACATCCAGATGTTGGCTGGAAATCTAGCAGCTTTAAATAGGTTTATCTCCATACTGTTTGACAGATGCAAGCATTTCTTCAACCTACTACCGAAGAAGCAAGGATTCAAATGAGATTCTGAATGTCAGACAGCCTTTAAGCAGATTAAAACGTACTTGTCATTTGTTCCAATTATTTCTTCCCCAGTACCAGGTGAGGAGTTATACCTCTATATAGATAAAATTCCGACTACAATAAATGCAATACTGGTCAGAGTTGAAGAGGATAAAGAAATGACAATCTGTTTCATCAGGAAAAAACCCCGCAAACTCAGAAACCTAGTACTCGCAACTCGAAAAACTAATATTTTCTATTTGTTATTCCTCAATCAAGCTGAAGTCATAATTCTCAAGATGGAAATGAACATCGCCACCGAGTATTCAGTTGAGAACGTGTTGTCTAAATAAAACAAGACACGAAGACTCACCAAATGGGGAATTCACCTGAATCAATTTTGGATAAACTATCTGTCCAGAAAAGAAATTAAGAAACAAGTGGTAGAAGATTTGTTGGTAGACTTCCCAGTTGAAGATCCTACCTTCGACCTCAAGTTCCGTGAAGAATAACTAACAACACCATCTACACCCGAACCAGAAGTGTTATCTATGAATGATGAATCCTCACTTAAAACACCTAAAGTTTGGGAAATCTATGTAGATGGAGCTTCAAATGGGAGGGGTGGAGGAGATGGAGTACTCATCATCACTCAAGAGAACAACTTTATTGAATTCTCCTACATCTTAGCCTTCATCCATGTGGATGGGGAAGAACGGTCCGCTGGTTTTTTAGGGAAATGAAGAGACGGGCGTGTCGAGACTCCTCGAACCGAGCAAACCGCTCAACCTCACACAGATGCACTGCAAAGGGAGTGCTTAGATTCGAGGGATCAATCTGTAGGACTCCGGCCTAAACCAAGTCAATGGCCGTTCCAGAGTCAATTCGGCCGCAAAGAGGGAGATGGGTTGATCTATAGGAGGGAAGCTGAGAATTGTGTGGAATCAATGATGATCAAGGATTGTGGATGTGTTGAAGGTTTCTGCAATAATTGGTGAACTGTGGAGTTCAAATAAGTTCTGACAGATTGATGAATTCTTGAGAGTAGTTACTCGAGTAATTCTATATGGACGATTGCTGATAGCTAGTGATCATTCGTTGTCCTCAACCATGGATTCAGAGACTTATTTATATTGTCAGAGTTGTGAACACCTTGATCCCTGTAAGTGTGATGGTTTCATGAGTGAAAGAGTGGGCAAGTGGAAGATCGTGGTAAAGTCAGTTCTATGTCCTGTGGAGACTTGACGGATCGTGCACCCATTACTTTGCTAACTCCTTCAACCGTTTACACAACTTACGCACATTTCTCGTCGTGGATGAAATCCACGTGCTGTAGGCCGCCAGACCAAAACCCTAGTTGTTATCCCCCAATTTGACGTGATTGATGTCTCACGAATCGTGGAGTCTGCATGACAGATGTTTATTTAGTTTGTCAGTTGTTGACCGATTAGACGATGAGTCTAGGTTTTGTTGAATCAAGCATGTTTGACATATGCTCGGCGATTCATGAATGTTAATGTTGCTCGTCTGAGCAAATATTGTAAATTCGACGAGTTGTTGAATATTGATGAGTTACTGAATATATGTGGATTATTCGAGCAACTAAGCAAGTATTACTCGATTCGACGAAATACTGATAAATTACTGAATATTGATAGTTGGATCAATATTCGAGCAACTAAGCAAGTATTGCTCAATTCGATGAATTACTAAATATCGAGAATTTGACGAGCAATTGAGCAAGTATTGCTCAATTCGAAAAAATAATGAATGTTGATGATTTGACGTACAATTGAGCAAGTATCGCTCAATTCGGCAAATTACTGAATGTTGATAATTTGTCGTGCAATTGAGCAAGTATCGCTCAATTCGGCAAATTACTGAATGTTGATAATTTGTCGTGCAATTGAGCAAGTATTGCTCAATTCGACAAATTACTGATAAATTACCAAATATTGATAGCTGGATCAATATTTGAGCAACTGAGCAAGTATTGCTCGATTAAACGAAACATTTATTGGTGACGTGACCCAATAAAATATTAAAATATTAGTAAGCTACCAAATATTATATGATTAATTCGGATGTTGGTTCTTTGAATCCATCATAAATTCATTAGTGTTTGAATCGTGCTCAGAGTGATGATTCGTGGAGCATTTATTCAAAACCCTAATTTCAGATCATAGTTGATGAATCGCTGAAAATAGGTCATGAGTGATAGAGGGACCGACCACATGGGATGATGGACATCCATGTGGTGCCCGGTGCTCGAGTGAGCATGCACCAGGGTTTTTAGTTTGAGGATTGGTGAAAGAATGATGATTAAATGTTGGTTTCATCATTTACTGAAATATTGCTGGGCCAGCATTAGGTGATAAAACCTAGGTATGAAAGATGGGGATCGACCAAGAGAGCATGGAACCGGCTCTTGGTGGTCACGTGACCAGTTGTTGGCCGTTTGAGCAATCCCCATGTTGGTTGGAGAAAGTTTGGGCCCAATATGAGAGATTGCGCAAATTAGGTCAAAAGTGTGAAAACGTGCGGGACCGGCTTTGTGCAAGCCCTAGGGATGACCTTGGTCGGTCAAGAAGGCATGCACATGTTACCATGATGTCCGTGTCTCTGTACTGAGAATTTCAGTATTTTCTGATGTGCGTTCGAGCAATGTTGTGAATTTTCAGAAGAGTTACATCTTGACTGAAATTCTTGATTTTTGTTGGAATGAGCATGTATGCTCAATTGATCAATATTTTTTAAATATTAAAATAAGTGTATTTTAACATTTAAAATTGTCGTGAGAGGCTAGCCGGTCGTGTGACCTGTTGGTTTTTGGTTTTTCATGATTTGAGCAAAAATTTGAGAAGTTATGACGAAATCATGATTTTTGCTCAAACCAATGAGTTTCATGAATTTAGGAAAATAATAATTATAAAAGACTAGGGATTGCAAGGTGTGGGACCAACCACGTCTAGGGCATGGCCGGCCGGCTATGTTGCCCGGTCCCTCACACCTTTCCCTATTTTATAATATTATTTTTCATGAATCCTTGAAGTTATGGAGAATCCTTGGAGTTATGGAGAATCCATGAGTTTTTGTTGAAACAAAGGAGTTTCATGAGATTAGGGAATAATAATTATAAAAGCTAAGGATTGTGAGGTGTGGGACCGACCACGGCTCGGGCATAACCGGCCGGCTAGGTTGCCCGGTCCCGCACACCTTTCCTTATTTTATAACATTATTTCATGAATCCATGAAGCTATGGAGGATTCATGAGTTTTTGCAAAAACAAGGAAAGTTGCTAAAACCAAGGAGTTTTCATGAGTTCATGAAATAACAAAAAATAAGGAAAATAATGGAAGAGGCATGGACCGACCATGGCTAGGGCACGGCCGGCCGGCCGGTGGTCCCGACCCTGGGCGCCTCTTATTATTTTATTATTAATATTTATTGTTTTCTCCTGTTTTGCGTAGGATTCCTCATTGTTTCATATTTTTTGGATGCTCGTTCGTGCATCCGGGTGCTCAGTCGTGCATCATTGTCGAATACACTTGCACCATTTTTGTGGGGCTTACTCAGTGATGATCCAGATGCCCGGTTATTGAGTATTTATTACTAATTTATGAAATTCAGTGGAGAATAATTCATGAAACTGAGTAATAAAAATGAATAGTTGTTTATTATTAATTCATAGGATCAGCTATGGATTCGACTATGAATTCAGAATAATAAAGCAAGCATTACCATCATGTGGGATCGTGGATGCGACCATAAAATCAGAGTAATTAAAATTATCTATCACCATTTCATGAGATCAACTGTGGATTCGATCATGAAATCGGAATAATGAGATAATGTAGTAGTTTATTGCCATTCTATGAGATCAAGCCGTGGATTCGATCATGGAATCAGAGCAATTGTTATTGCCATTCTATGGGATCAGGTCGTGGATTCGACCGTGGAATAGGAGCAATAATAGATTATTCTGGGAATTCAGTGGTGAACGTCGCGGCAGAATTAATCTATTGCAGAAAAGATATTAGCCAGTTAAAGCGTCACATCTATTCTGAATGGTGCATAGTCAGGGAGTCACGGTGTTGTTTACGACCTGAAGGCGTTAGTGCTCTCAATCTACGGAGAACCGCTTGAATCTATACACGGTCTCTCCACATAGTCAGGGAACGGTGAGTATCACCGACGTCCTGAAGGAGTCCGCCGCCCAACTATTCTTCTATGTGGAGGTGGGTCTCTCTCCTGCAGTCAGGGAACAGTGAGTGTCACCGACGTCCTAAAGGCGTTAAGCTCTCAATCTACGGAGAAACGCCCAAATACGTTATTCTGCATAGAGGTCACGACGAAATGCCAGGGATCGAACGCTCAGCTAGTGGAGGCTTTTCGAAAACATATTCATCATGGCTTCGTAAAATATGAATCGTTGCATGCCTGAAAGCCGTGTCAAAAACATGCCTCATGATTTTACGGTTTTAACCTTTGTTGAAAATCCACCATCTACAATCCCGACCGAAAATGAAGCGCTAATTTCGGGGCTTTTGTCCACAAAAAACCTCAAGCTCAAAGAGCTCATCCTTTATACAGATTCCCTGCTAACATCAAAGCAGGTAAGAGGACCGTTCGAAACAAAGAACACTAAGATGGCTCAATACGAAGACGTAGTGAGTAAACTTATCTCAATCTGCAAAAATGTGATCATAAGGCATGTAAAGATAAACAAGGTCATGCATGCAGACGCACTAGCTCTCCTGGGAAATGCAATACCTAGGGCGTGCACAAGAACAATAAATGTGAGCGTGCTAGAGGTCTTTGCCATCGACCATATAGAGGATGAACAAATAAAAATGCAAGTTCCGACCTCACATATAACATGAGGCAAGGAAAGTTGTGGTCAAATCTGCAAGATATCAACTGATAGGCACCGGTCTATACAGAAAAACATAAAGGGTTCGCTCCTAATATGTGTAATAGAAAAGCAAGCCAATCTCATAATGGATTATATACAC
This sequence comes from Papaver armeniacum, assembly GCA_023531295.1. Lineage (NCBI taxonomy): Eukaryota > Viridiplantae > Streptophyta > Magnoliopsida > Ranunculales > Papaveraceae > Papaver > Papaver armeniacum. Next base: position 542,492 of record JAJJWW010016084.1, on the reverse strand, counting down.
TCAAGTGACTGCGGAAAGCGTGCATGAAAAATATCCTTAGAAGATAAAGCCCGATCTCAAGGATACTTCTGCTCAAGCATGGTAAACACCGCTGACCTGATATAAAAGTCACGTGGCAAGTGCCAGAGGTAAAACTGGACTCTAAATCATTATGCAAAGCATACATCTTGAGCTCATAGCTAGAAACATACATCTTAAAATCTCATGATGCTATCTAAAACTATTAATCTCATGAAGAAACCTTTCACTTATGCATAATCCTATAGTTCAGACACAATAACTCATATCAATTGAACTGTAGATAACTTGTGACGAGACTTCTGAAACCTGAAAGTAACACTATCTGAAATGCATGCAGATATGCAAGCAAAATACACACACCAGCTGAGCTGCAATACAATGTGTTGAGTCCATGGACATTCATCCAATAGGCACTAGACATTATGGGATCATTCAAGACGGTAAAATATATACACTCATAGCTCCTACCTAAATGAGTAAACACATAACCTTACTGCTCAAAAATGCTCAAAAAACAACAATTAAATGAGTAAAAGTTTGGAATGTCTGATTTCAAAAGCGTTTGGAAACTAACTCACCAAAATGAAATAGGCTCTAGGTGGTAAAAGATTTCTGATAGTCGTTACTGACTACTTTTCAAAGTGGGTTGAGGCCAAAGATGCAGTCATAATCACATAAAAAGATATCCTAAAATCTATCTGGGAACATGTAATCTGCAGGTTTAGAATCCAATGGTACTGGTAGTAGGTAACGGTCCAAAATTCAAATCAATCGATCTAGAGTCGTTCTGTAGAAAAGAGCATCAAACAAAAGTAAAATATTACATTCAAATTTTTTTAATTTTTTTATCTGGTGTTGATGGTGGATTTTCATTTAAGGCTAAAATTGTAAAAGCCAAAATTATGCGCTAACATCTTGCAAAAGATACAACTATTAATAAGTGATGAATACTTCTTCACTTTACTAATTCACCTAGAAAGGAGCATGTGGCAACAATCCCATATACCCTGTGAATTTACAACATTATTAATTAATACATGACCAGCCTTGTATTTCCTGTACTCATTATCGGTGCGGCATGACGACTGAGTGTTGTTCTCAGTAGAGCAACACGAACCTCCAAGTACTAATAATGAAGCATGTACGAAATACCCGTACAGTTTGCAACTCTCGGTGTGTTATACTAGCCCGATTGAGCATATTTGAATCTGGACTGTCCATATCAGTCTCAGAAACGATCACGACCATCCAACTTCACCAGCATGATTGGATGGCTTAGATCGAATCCATGACCCCAAACAGGTATTGGAATATTCACTACCGACCCAATGCGGGCCCCACATGGTCGGCCTCCCCAAAAGGGTGGCATAGCTTGCCAAACCGTCCAAGCCAAAGCAGCATGGACGAAAAACCCTAAATTAGGATTTGCGGCACATTACATGCGTCGCAAAACAGTCTCAACCATACATCTTCGCAGGCATAAATGGAGGGTGTAGATGTAGATTCAAAGGGCCCAGAGCATGTCAACACAAACACCGTGGGCCCGCCTACATACATGACCGATCGGTTAGGACCAACTATAGTTAGTTGTTCCAGTTCGTGCGTCCAAACAAGGCATGACGCACGACCGGTGAAACCCTAATTAGGGTTTGAACATCACGAGCGTCAATTTTCTCCTGCACGAATGAAGGGTCCAGGATTAGACTAAGCAGGTCCGGTGCGTATCAACATGACCACCGTGGGCCCATCTATCTCCACACCCGATCGTCCAAGGCATATCATGCCTGGTTGCCTCGATTCGCACGCCCGAACTAGGCATGGTCGCACCTCCCGATTGCAAACTAATCTTGACCACTCAACTTTGCCGGACAAATTGAGTGGCTTAGATCACGTTTCTATGGGATATTAAGGTATGGACGTGTACACTAGCTCGCCGTTAGCATACCGGACTAATCGGCCAAGACCGACCAAGCTTGGTCGTCTTGGAACGCGCGCTCAAAATTGGCATGATGCGCGGCTTTTGCGGCACCAGATTTCTGTTGCAAATTGATCTTGACCACTCAACTTCGCCGGACAAATTGAGTAGCCCAGATCACACTCTCACGAGACAATGAGGTATGGGCGCCTACACCGTCATGTCATCTACACACATGCACGATCGACCCTGCCAAAATTGTATCCCAAGCTTGGATTCGACCAAGCTAAAGAGTGATGCTTGCGCACCTCTTCAAAAAACCCTAATTCCACTAACGGTCGCAGATGAGTGTCTCAAAGATCATCTCGTCCGTCCAACTTCACCGGCTTGGTTATACACCACAGTCGGGATTTAATTGGTCAGTGAGGCGTCATGGTGATCACCACCCGTCACTCTACCACACCATGATGCAGTACCTGCATAGAATACACACGATACTTCAAAAGTATCGACTTCCTAAATAACTTAGTTATTTAATCTAGCATTACATGCTACTTTTTGTGGGTCCCACGATCCACACACTCGAGACATCAATCATGTCACAAACTGGGGGATACATACTAGAGTATTGGTATGGCGGTTTACAGCGTGCAGCGTGCAACGCGCCATCACAAGAACGTGTCAGGAAGTCATGGACGGTTAGAGATGACAGGAAAAGTGGGCAAGACTGGTCGTGTAACACTAACACACATCTCCACTACTCCATCACTCCACTTCCTCCACTTTCCACGAGAGATGTGAATAAGGCTCAAATGACTTGTATAAATAGGTTCTCCTCCATATTTCCAAAAAGACAAGGCAAGTCAAGACAACAGAGGCAAGTGTTGATACAATTGTATTCAAACACCGGAACTGATAGCTTACATCCTGCAAGCTAGTTCAGCTTTCTGATACAAGTCATACATAGCCAACACCTTCACAATCTCAACACCTTCTTCGCTTCCCTCCCTAAGATCAACCCCATCTCCTTCACTTTGTGACCAAAACAAGTCTGGAACGGTCATTTCTTGGTTTAGGCTGGATTTGCACAGATTGATTTCTCGAATCTACAAGCACTCCCGTGAAGTGCATTTGTTTAAGGTTTAGACTCATTTCTCATCCACACACCCCAAATTACCAAAACCGGCAGAAATAGTTTTCACCCATAAACATCTGGAAAAAAAAGAAAGGGAGGGGGGTTACTGAAAAAGCGGGGGTATAACAACCTCACCCAATATTTCGATTAGCAATCTGTATGGACTAACTCTAATATACTTTTAAGAGAATCAACTAGACAGTCAGACTCAATCTCAATAAAAAGTATATCAAGGAGTTAATATCTCTATCTCTCGATTTGATCTTTACTCAAGCAAATGGAAATCTGCGAGTCTTTATCAAATACTAGAGATAAACTTGGATGGTACCAAAGACCAATATCTAAGTGTCAATCAATGTAAATCAACAACCAAAGGTTGGATATTCTAATTGATTGATCTTAACGCACAACCTGTGATATTTCAATTATATAACGAAATATAATGCGAAATAGAAATAACATAGCCACCAGAAGTTTTGTTAACGAGGAAACCGCAAATGCGAGAAAACCCTTGAACAGGACCTAGTCCAGTTGAACACATCTCGATCCCCGTGGGATACTACGCACTTGATTCCCTTAGGCGATTGATGCGTGTAAGTAACCCTGACAAATTATTAAGCCTTCCACGAAAAGGGGGGTGTAAAAGCAAAAAGAAAATAAACAAAACAATTAAAAAGGTAAAGTTGAAAACAATACTCCTTCTTAGTTACCTACTACAAACTAACTAGCTCGGTGCTAAACCCCTAAATCCCACTTGTATCACTTGGACACGAAGTTCTCGTAGTTGAAACCTAATCAATCTCACACTACACACAATTGATTCAAGGTACACTTATCCCCAACTTTCACTAGCTTTAGATCGAATTAACAAATCAATTTAGTTGGCGCTCCTTACATCTCTAATTATATGAAAAACTTCAAGATCCTCAAATCATGTTAAGAACTAGGATACTCACGTTAAAGTTCACTAAGAAAGAAAAGAATTGATTCCTTCTTTTAGGCTGATCTCACTCCACAACTAAGAGTTTCTCCGTCCAATTCTAGCCCAAGTCTTCGACCTAAATCAAGGTGAACATTTGAACTAATTGATAACCCATTTCCTCAAGCCATCTGACTTATATTCCCGAAGAACAACCTAGTATTATCAATCACCTCACAATAATCTAAATCGTATGGTCTCCATTGAAGCCACCGAAACTAGATATCAAAACCACCAACTGCGCTCCCGGCTCCAACGGAATCACAAACGAGACAAAGATGTTTGTGATTTCTTTTCTGCTGACAACTAATTCATCTTTCCCCTATGATTCAACTGCAACAATTTGCTCTTGCTCGAGAACAATCAAATTAACATCATCTACAACCAATTTGCACCATAACTCATTCTAATCTCACATCAAATCGAACCAAACCTCCTTTTGTAACAAACCCATCCCGATTCATGCTCCTCTCTTTATTCCTCTCGATTGTATTCTCTTGCTTAGGTTCATCTTCAACGAGCTTTAACAACGAGACTTCAATTACTCTTTCTTCCCCCTATCCATTCTCCACTCGATTCCATCATTAATTTCATCTCTTCTCTTCTCTCAACTTCACCGAGAATCCGTTTACTTTAGTCCAGATTGAACACACCATTAGTAAAAACAAGCGATAATTATATGAAAAACTTCAAGATAGAATTTGAAAACAAAAACTCAAATCATGTTAGTTCATCCTCAATCAATAAAATTAACTACTCATGTTAAAGAGTTCACTTGTGTATTAAGCCTCCACGATTACTAACCTACTACAAACTAACTTTACGCATTTCATTCCCGGCCCTGACTGTAGTTGAAACCTAATCAATCTCACACTCCATCTCATTGCCATTTCCTCAAGCGATTCAAGGTACAATTGCGCTCCTTACATCTCTCGATCCCAGAGGGATACTACGCACTTGATTCCCTTAGCTGATCTCACCCACAACTAAGAGTTGCTACGACCCAAAGTCGAAGACTTCAATAAACAAATCTGTATCACACAGAAAAGTCTACGATAATAGATAAATATGTCTCCCACGGATAAACCTATAAGTTTTTGTTCCGTCTTTTGATAAATCAAGGTGAACATGAACTAATTGATAACCTGAACTTATATTCCCGAAGAACAACCTAGTATTATCAATCACCTCACAATAATCTAAATCGTATGGTAGCGAAACTAGATATTGCGGAATCACAAACGAGACAAAGATGTTTGTGATTTCTTTTTATCTTTCCCTATCGGAGATATAATCTCAAGTCAATTATTCAATTGAACTCGTACGATAGAAAATGGCAAGATAAGATCGCTCAACTACAAGAGAAGTAGTTTCGTCTGGCTTCACAATCCCAATGAAGTCTTTCAATCATTAACCTACAGGGTCTCGAGAAGAAACCTAAGGTTAAAGGAGAATCGACTCTAGCAAAACCAACTAGTATCACACATGAGGTGTGGGGATTAGTTTTTCCAGTTGCTAGAGTTCCCCTTATATAGTTTTCAAATCAGGGTTTGTAATCTAAGTTACCTTGGTAACAAAGCATTCAATATTCACCGTTAGATGAAAAACCTGATTCAACCAAACTAATATATTTCAACCGTTAGATCGAAACTTAGATTGTCACACACAAATGAAATGTATTCATTTAGGTTTGAGTAACCGTACCTAAACGTGTACACTTAGTTGGTTCACAAATAGTTAACCAATGGTTAGCCATATGAGCACTTTCATATTAACCGTATTCATATTTCTCATAACTAGTTCAAATGACTCATAAGAACTAGTTCAAGAGTTGTTCAGTTCCTTAGGTTTTTATTCATATACACAATTGAAACAAAATCGATTTGATCCACTTGAATCAATTCATGAACAATATAGCCATGATTTGCAAAGATTGCATTCTTTATAATTTATTGTCTTAAGCTCATGAACTACCGATTTGAGAAATAACCAGCTTGGGTACGCGTACGGGTATGCGTACCTTAGCTACCGGATTTGAGTTTACAAACTCAGCAGAAATTTTTGGTTTGAAAACTTTCGTGGGTACGCGTACGGGTATGCATACCTAAGGTGACTGGTTTTACTAGTTTGCAAACTACAAACTCATCAGAAATTTTCAGGATGAAAACTTCCGTGGGTACGCGTACTCAAACGGTCTCCTTCACCAATACCTCATGAACACATATGCACGTACTTGGTTTCCGGCACATGGATTTATACACTAATGTGCAAACACACTATATATGATTATATCCATAGTTGGTAATCTCAACTCTACATTTCAATCATTGAAACATTCTTCTATAATGTTATAACAATCATTATTCACGACTATCGTCATCAAAGCTATTTTCAAGATTGAAACTTCATCATGACTTTCGTCACGGGTAAAGATGAAAATGGTTAAAGCGAAAGCTCACCAACACATATTTTGAGAAAAAGATAGGCGAGTAAACTCGGCTCGAAATAGCAAATGTGTATGTATGAAAACTATCATACTTATACGACTATTGTCTCAAGAGTAGGAGATAAAATAGACTTTTGAGTGACAGATAAGTTCAAGTCTCCACATACCTTTTTGTCGGATGAAGTTCCACTTGTTCCTCGAGTAGTTCTTCGTATTCGTAAGATGATCGCCATGGAGTCTGGAGCTCAACTACACTTAACTATCCTAGACCGAGACTTAGTCATAAGTAAACTAGAAATCAAGACATATAGTTTTGATCACTAATATTGACAAACATGCTTGAGATAGCAACGCATGCGAGTTCGACCGAGCAATGCTCTAACAGTTACCACTCAGTGGACCTGGAACTCTTATCTCAAAACTAACATCTCATACCTTCTATCTTCGAGCTTTATTTTATAAACATATATTTATATTCAAAAAATTCTATAAACTATGACTTGGCGGACTTACACCTGAAAAGACTTTAAACTATGATATGAAAAATCTTGCATCTGCAAAGTCTCTAAATAATGATTTGAAAATACTTACATCTGAAAGACTTACACGGGCATATTACCCCCAGGGTAATGGTCAGGCAGAAATCTCCAACAACACTCTGCTGGCTGATAGACACATTTTTGTGTCTGAATTGTCCTCGGTGTCTCTATTGTTAGTTCTTGATTTTGTACTTATTATGGTGTTTTTATGTTTGTGTAGGTGTTTTTGGAGAAATACACTTGTGGAAAAAGTTGCTCAAAAAGTGCTATTTGGACCCCCGGAGAAAAGTACTAAAGGCACCCTCACTTTGGATAAGGGGCACCTCAGTTGGGCTCCTGCTATTCGCACCCCTGGTTTGGTTAGGGGGCAACTCTTCTTCTTCATCGTTTTAAACTTTGAAAATGGCGGGAAAATAATGCAGTTCACTGCGTATTTCTCTGTTGGATTTTTAGAGAAGTTCCAGTGAGACTCAACCACTGGTTTCGATCGGGATGAACGGGATATGTCCAAACAATGCTGGTATGGGTGTTCGTTTGAGTTTAGTTGGGTTGTTTAATCATTGGGAAGAGAACAGGCGAGTACGTGGCCGGAGGGGATAATCACGAAATTACAACGAGTTAGACGTGTGCTGCTCGTGTTTGGATAGATATAGGTCTCTGAAGAAGCGTTTAGGAGTTAAATAAGGAAGATTCAGAAGCTATAGACGCGTGAAAGAGCTGAAAATAGAAAATTATTCCCGTATCTTGCATGAAAATATGACCGAGTAATGGAGGATTATTGGCAGTGATGGAGCGAGATTTTTTGGTGTCTATGGCTATACAAAGGGTACTCGTGCACCACAGAAGGGTTACAGAGTGATTGGGGAGAGTTTAGAGCAACCACATAGGAGATTGATCAAGTTGTAGAGAACACACTTATACTGTTGTTGTGAAGAACACGAAGAACATAAGATGCAAAAAGTCAGTCGTTTAGCAACAGTGACAACGATAGTGAATAGCGGGTCGTACTTCTACAGTGACAATGACGCATATTTGTTATCGTTCTTTGTAACAGTTCGGTTTGTAACAAATATAATTGTTACAAACCCGGTTTTAATCATTTTCTCCCATTTTTATCATTTGTAAACACTTTGGGCAATGAAATCAACTTTTGAGCGTGTTTCCAACATGATGATGAGCTAATTCTCCCACAACCAAGGCAATGAGGAAGCTATTTACGCATGAATAATTGGTAACTATTTTATTTTCTCTAATTTATAATTTATAATTCACTAAATCACTGCTTTTGCAGAGTTCTAAATTGTTTGCATAATTTTCTTAATTAGTTGTGATTCAATTTGATAGGTTATACTTTGTTTAGTCAATTGATAATCTATGCTTAGGGAATACAATTATTATTTGAGAATTTGCCTGATTATTTGTGAATTAAGAAATAAGGGACTCAAAAGATAATTAGATATTGGATTATTTAGATCATTCATTCATGTGTAATAGTGGAATCAAAATCACTTTTTGCATTAAATTTTTAAGTTTTATAAGTCTAAAATCTATTGATCTCAACGATGATGCAAAACACATGTGGGATGATATTCTCCATGAGGTGGTATGGGCTTACATGTCAACCAAAAGAGCCTTTACACTTGAATCTCCCTTTTCATTATCATTTAGAATGAAAGAAGTATTCCCCAGCGAGATGAAATTTCCTACTACAAGAATACTAGCAGTCAACTCTGAAGTAAACGATAAGCTCATCTTCAAAAGCCTAAAAGGAGAAAAAGCTCCGATTCAGCTAGAAAAACATCATATAAACATGAGGAAAAACCATAGAGCTGTAAAACCCAGAGAGTTTTAGCCCAAAGATATAGTGCTTAGGGAAGTATTGCATAGCATCCCTAAGTTCAAGCTTAGAAAACTTGCATCGACATGGGAAGGCCCATACATTATCTCATAAAATATAGGTCGAGGCGCCTGCAGGTTGAACAATTTGTTGGGGGAAAAGCTGATCTATCTCCATTTTAGAAAAAAATTTAAATACACATCCATTAACTTTTCGAATTCTGAGAAAGGTTGCATTAATGATGTAAACATAAAATACTACGTTCATTATGAAGCAGCAGTAACTCTTGAAATCACCAAAAAAAATAGCAGCTAATATTCCCTAGAGGAATTAAATAAATACCCAAAGTTGATGCGTGTCAAATAACCTTTACAGGTTCAGTAAATGCTACCTTGATAGCTACTGACAAACCAATATCTTTATAATAAGATACTCTTTTTTTTTTTGGAGGGGGGGGGGGGATTCATACTAGATCAAAAAGAGATCTTCAAGATCCCAAATCTAGGTAATATCGCCTAAATGAAACTAATTTTTATCTCTTATCTGAGTTGAGATGTAAATACAATATTTACACCAAAATAAAATATGTATCTCTTTCAGCTGTAAAAAACGATCTGCACTGCAGCAGAGAAGAAAACAATAATTAAAGTTTACATAAATTATAGTCAAAGACTAAAATTTAAGTAAACCAGGTGAAAATGTGTAGATGACAAAATATAGCTGTTAGAGCACTGCTCAGTCGAACTCGCAGGCGTTGCTATCTTAAGCTTGTTGTCAAGTTTAGTTGCCAAAACTATAAGTCTTGATTTCTAGTCTACTTATAGCTAAGTCTCAGATTAGGATAGAAAGTGTAGTTGAGCATTAGACTTCACGGCGTTCATCAATTGAAGACGAAGAACTACTAAGGGGAGCTTGTGGAACTTCATCAACAAAAGGTATGTGGAGACTTTAACTCATCTATCACTCAAAAGTCTATCTACTATATCTCCTATTTGAGACAAAAGTTGTATAACTATATAGACTTTGATTACACACATTTGATATTTCGAGCTGAGTTTAACTCGCTTACATATTTCTCGAAATATGTGTTGGTAAGCTTTTGCTTTAACCAGGTTCATCTTATATTCTTGACGAAAGTCAAAAGATGATCATGTGAAAATCGCTTGGTAACATCTTACATGATTTGTATGAGACAGTCATTTGATGTAGACTCAGAATGTTTTGTATTGATCATTCAATCACTTGAAAATTGCTTTGAAGCTAATAGTTTGTGTGAGATACCTATTGTCGTCTTCCGAGAATGTTTCAATGATTGAAATGGGAGTATAGAACAAATAACCATGATTGGATATAGCACAGTATGCGTAATTGTACGCTAACTGCTGCATGTTATTCCAAGTCCGGGAACCATGGTATGCATACCCGTATGCGTACTGATTGATTTAGTAGAGGTCCGGGAACTAAGTACGCATACCGGTATGCGTGCTGGCGTGAGGTTCAAGTTCCGGGACTTTACTGAGTTTGGTGGTATGCGTACACGTTCGCGTACTGGCGAACCCAAACTTAGTCCGGCCACTTAATTAGGTTTGTTCATGAACTAATACATTTATATAATTAGGAAGGCAATCTTTTGCAAATCGTGGCTATAATGTTCATGAATTGATTCGAGTGAATCAAAATCGATTTTGGTTCAATTGTATCTTGTATACTTCTATGAAAATATAAAAAATTGAACAACTCTAGAACTAGTTTCATTTCAGTCATTTAAACTAGTTATGGTTAAGATGAATAAGGTTGATATGAAAGTGTTCATATGGCTAACTTCGGTTATCTATTGTTGAGCCAACAAAGGTGTACACGTTTAGGTACGGTTACTCATATCTAAATGAAGTCACTTTTCATTTGTGTGTAACAAGCTAAGTTCGATCTAACGGTTGAAAGATATTAGCTTGAGTCTAATCAGGTTTTCATATAACGGTGAATATTGAATACTTTGTTACCAAGGTAACATTGATTGCAAAACCTGATTTGAAGACTATATAAAGGAGAACTCTAGAAACTGGGAAACCTAATCCCCACATCTCCCGTGTGATACTAGTTGCGACTAGAGTCGACTCTCCTTTAACCTTAGGTTTTTCTAAAACCAAGTAGGTTAACGACTTGAAGACTTCATTGGGATTGTGAAGCCAGATCCAACTATTTTCTCTGTAGTTGCGTGTTCTGATCTTGTTGTTTTCTATCGTGATTGAGTACTATCTTCTCTAAGATTTGCTCGATATTTAATCTCCGATAGGCAAGATAAAAAGTAGTCACAAACATCTTCGTCTCATCGTTTGTGATTCCATAATATCTTGTTTCGCTACCATACAATTAAGATTATTGTGAGGTGATTGATATTTCTAAGCTGCTCTTCGGGAATATAATTCCGGTGTATCAATTGGTTCCTGTTCACCTTGATTTATCAAAATACAGAACAAAACTCATAGGTCTATCTATTCAATAGACTTTTATGTGTGAGACAGATTGGTTTATCAAGTCTTCGACTCTGGGTCGTAGCAACTCTTAGTTTTGGGTGAGATCAGCTTAGGGAATCAAGTGTGCAGAATCCGGCGTGGTTCTAGAGGCGTAAGGAACGCGATTGTACCTTGATCAGTGTCATATTGGTTAAGGCTCAACTACATTCCAATCCGAAGTTAACTTGGAGTAGGCTAGTGTCTGTAGCGGCTTAATACAATGTGGTGTTCAAATCTGGACTAGGTCCCGCGGTTTTTCTGCATTTGCGGTTTCCTTGTTAACAAAACTTATGGTGTCTGTGTTATTTCTTTTCCGTATTATATTTGTTTATATAATTGAAATATCACAGGTTGTGCGTAAGTTCAATCAATTTTGAATCCAACCTTTGGTTGTTGATTAAATTGATTGACACTTGGATATTGTTTTTGATACCGTCCAAGTTATTTCTTATATACAATCGGGCTCACAAATTCCTATTTGTTTGATTGCAGATTGAATTGAGAAATAGAGATATAACTCTTTGATATATTTTCCTTAAGATTGAGTCTGACTGTCTAGTTGTTTCTCTTGAAATTATATTGGAGTTAGTCCATATAGATTGCTAAGCGAAAATATTGGGTGTGGTTTTCAGACCCCGCCTTTTCAATTGGTATCAGATCAGGCAAACACGTGTAAGACCTTATAAGTTTGTGTTTGTAGTGATCTGACTTTATGGAAAGACGTGATATCTTAGTAAACGTACCACCAGTCTTTGTTGGCTCAAATTATTTGTGGTGGAAAATTGCCATGCGTGCCTTTTTTTCAAGCGCGTGATTTTTAATCATGTGTTTATGTTGTTAATGGCTACTTTCCTACGGTTGTTACAGTAGGCGATGTAACTGTTCCAAAGGATATCGGTGATTATGATGTTGTCGAGATTCTTGCTGCAAAGCAAAATTCTGACATATTAAATCCAATCATCCATGCCATTACCCCAGATCTTCAGCACCATGTGACTACATGCACTCAGTCCAAATATGCGTAGGATATCTTAGGAAATGTATTTGAAGGGAATACCTGTGAAAAGAAAGCTAGGCTTCAAAACCTAAATTCTGATTGGGAAAATCTTCGTATGGCTGATGAAAATTCTTTTGATGAGTTTAATCACAAAGTGTCTGAAATTTTTAATGCATCTTTTGCATTGGGAAAGACTATTCCTCAAAAGGACATTGTGATGAAAATTCTCAGATCGTTGCAAGCTAGATACGATTCTAAGAAACATGCCATTGTTGAGGTAAATAACCTTGATACTCTATACAGAAACTCTATGGTAAGAAAACTAAAAATTTTTGATCTTGAACTTAGTAAAAGAGAAGAACTTCGAATAAGTAGCAATTCCGTTACTTCTTCTAATGTAAGTTCTCTGTGTCCAAAATTGATTGATCTAAGGATGAGAATTGCTTTAATTCTGCTCTTTCGCTGTGTGTACAACAATTAAAGAAAACTCTTAGGAAAATAAAAAGAAGGTCTCGCAAAAAATCCTCCTTAATCAATGTAATGGATAAGAAATTTCACAAAAACTATGACAATGGAACTTATTCGATGTGCTACAAATGTGATCATCACATTCCTAGTGTTCCTAATAAGGGAAAGAGTGAGATAACCAAAGCATGGATGGCAACTCTTGACTACTGCCAGGAGGAAGAAATCTGTGAAAGTTATCTCACTTATTTTGATAATAATCACCCTTGTTCTTCCGACAGCTCTGACTATTCCATGATAAACAATCAAACCTCTCCAGAAGAAAAATTTGTTCTCTTGACCAAACATATCTACTTGATTAAGAGAAAATTTCAACTGGAAAAGGAAGTTTGGATTAAAATGATTGAAAATCTTGAATGTCAACTGAAAATATTAAGACAAGAAGATGCGACTTCTTGCATTTGTGATGTTAAAAAGAATGATCGACACTCTTCGATAAGTTATTGCAAACCAAATCAGCATATTACTCATGTGATTTCGCCATATTCTGACCTCTCTAATAAAGACAAAGACATGATTAAAATCACAACATATCGTGAGTATACCTTGAGTAAAAATTAGGATTACCCAGAAACGGAATGCACAAAGGTTCTTAAAAAAAAAATCTTCTAAATCTCGTGTTCAGAAGAAGAAAAACAAATCTCATAAGAAATCTATGTTATTTTCTAAAGATATTTCCAGAACCATTCATAGTATGCAAAAAATCGATAAACAGTCTGTTTAGAAAAATAAAGGGAAGTAAAATAGCCTCTTCGGATTATCACTCCACAAAGAGGAATCTGAAACAAGTATTAACAAAATCACCCTCCTCTCTTGTGAAACCTCATGATCCTTCTTTAGGTGGGAGAAATTACTCTTTGTAAGTTTTGAGATCGTTCTTGTCTATTTTCCCTTGGATTAATAGTGTTGTTGGCTTAATCTTAAACGATTACTTCGGTAATTGAACTTAAGATAGATCTAAGGACCTGACGAAGGAGTTTATGTTAAGATAAACAGAAGAGCCTTTGTCCGACTCATATCACTTGGTTGAATAGAGTTGATACCAAATAGATTTGTTGTTCCTTAACTGTTTGGAATACGAACCAAAGGAATTATTCCAAGTACGTGACTTATTCATAGGTCGGAGGCGTGGGAATACAGACGGAACTATGTGAACTATAGGTTTAGTTGCTTGGTCTCAACTATACGAAGTTAGGTGTAATTTTGTGTAGCGGCTTAATCAAGGGAGTATTCAATTCTGGACAAGGTCCCGGGGTTTTTCTGCATTTACGGTTTCCTCGTTAACAAAATCTTGTTGTGTCATTTACTTTATATTTCCGCATTATAATTGTTTTATTATAATTAAAGTAAATCACACAAACGTTAATTCCTATTTACTTGATAATCAATCCTATTGTGTTTGGTTAAGTCCGAACCTTTTTATCAAGTAAACATACTTCGTTGTTGTATTGTCTCGATCTCGTATCCATAGACGATCACACGAAGTTTGAACCGATTAGTTGTATTGTCTCGAATCAGTCCATAGACAATCACTTTCGGAGAAAGGACTTATAGGTAGGAAAAGTTTTAGCTTGAGGTATATTTGGGTACCCTCGCCTTTTCAATTGGTATCAGAGCAGGCAAACACGAAAATATCTAACAATCTGTATTTGGTGCGATCCAACCTATAAGAATTGAATCTAATGATCGATTCATTTAACGTTTTGCAAGAGTATGAATACTCAAAAGTTGAAGATGTCACTACTTCGTTGACTCATGATCCAGGAGTGACGAAAACATCTATGTCTATCTATGATGAAAAAGAAGATGCTGATAATGAGTTGGTAAAACTCCTAAAGCCTATACAATCTCTGTCTTCTAAAGTACTTATTTTAAAGACAAAGTCAAATCTTCATAAAGAGGAGATCAGAGAAAAAGAAATTCAACTAAATTGTCTAGCCAAATAGAAAATGGATCTCACTGTCAAACTAGAGGCTCTTGGTAAATCTCTTACAGATAAAGAGACACATCCTATGATTCTAACTAATGATACTGTTGTGATTTCTTTTGATGAAGAAACTAAAAGTCCTTGCTCGACTTTTACAGACTGTGATAAAACCGGTTTAATCACATCTGAAACAGATCAAGATGATGGTAGTTTGCCTAACTACATCAAGTTATAAGTGGATGAGAAACCAGGTCCTAGATCTACTGATGATCAAACGAAATCTTGTCCAAAGGAAACTTTGAACCGATTCCGTGGTGATTGTAAGGAATACAATTTTCAGTCACTTGACAGGAAACTTATACTTCTTCAACATACGGTGGTAAAAAATTTGAAGGAAGTTTCTTGTCTTAAAAAACTGATAGATCATACCTCAGTAGAAAGACAAATTATACAACATCCCGATAAGATCAACTCAAAAGTGTTAGAGGAAAGAGTTGATAATCGCTTCTGGAAAAAGGTTCCTCCGCACCCATATCGAAACAGTTCTGGTTTTGATAAGGAACGACTTCAGAAGGAAGGGAAAGAGAGAATCTCTTCCAAAAGAAATAATCGAAATTCCCTATAGTTGTTTCAGATGATCATACTAATGTGGATCATAAGGAAGTCCTTAGAATAAGAAAATATTATGAAAATATCATTGAAAGAATTAAGAGATATTTATATATCTCTGAGAATTCTCATATTAGTACATTTTCTCCACATGATCATATCTCTATAGTTAGAAAAGATCATCGTCTTGGGAGAAAATATTTTGGGCAGAAATTCCTGAAGAGAAACATGAACTATGTTTCAAATATTCACTGTATAGTAGAAAAGATCATCGTGGAAAAAGCTTACTCCGATGCAACTTAGTTGTATCAAAATTGTGCATTCTCATCTTTTTCGTGCTCATAAACTTGGATGGGAAAGGCACAATAAAACAGGAGCACATTTGTTTTGTGTAGTTGTTTATCAAAAAAATTCTGTGACACTGTATGGATTGCTGCGAATCCATAGTTGTCAGAAAAATGTTCATGTTTAACATGATCTTCCAAAAAGAGGTTTTATTTAGAATTTTCGAATTTTAATAAACCTTCCTGCTTGAGAAATTCGGACTAAGGAAACGAAATATAGTCTTTTATATTTTCGGATTCTCCAGAGGTCTTTTGGTCCGAAAGTCGTCTCTTTTAAAAGGAGAAACTCTCTCTTCCTGTATTCGGAAACCCTGATCAATCCTTTTATATTTATTTATTCATAACCGAGCATGCCTCCAATAACTCGCAGTGTCTCAAAGGTTAATAAGGAGGAAGCTCAAAAGGTTAAGGATTGTCAAGAAGAAGGGCATATCAAATATCATGTCTGATTATGATTCTGATAGTTCAGTTGGATCACAAGATGAGTCATGTCTGTTGGCTTACGACAAACAAGATCCAACCAAAACCCAATGGATTCGTTCTGATAGTATGTCTCAATATATCCAAGGTTTTAATGAATTGGAAACCAATCTTGCTATGACTATTCGACATCAAGATTGGGTAAAAGAAAAGTATGAAGGAACAAGAGGAATTCTTGCTGAGCTCAAAGTTCTAATTGAGGAACTTGAAAAACAAGAAGTGGTTGCGGACAAGTCTCTTGAGACATGCTTTAATAGTTTGAACACTGAAGAGACCTCAGTGAACAACAAGAGCACCACTAGAGATTAAGTTATTTGTTGTAATACTTAATCTAGAAAAATAGACATCAATTTTTGATTTCTTTCATTGATTGTATTAGTCTATTATGAATAAAACTATTATGAATAAAATTATTTGATTTATAATTTTTCTTGTGATAATTTTCGGTTGACATAGCATGTGCTTGAATGCTTTTATCTTATTGCTATGTATGTTTATGGGATGTTTGATTTCGGTTTTATTACCCTAATATTCGATCTCATATGTTGTGAACCCTTATGGTTTGGGTGACTTTTTGATTTAGCAGGATTAAGTTCTATCCCATGTTGGTAGGCTTTATCAAAGAATCATTAGGGGTTCTGGTAGAAACAATATGTGAAAAAGTCACAATATGTTGAATCGGTTTTGGTTTAGCATAAAAGCATATGTGTTTCGACGGTTTTCAACTTTTGCTTGCAATTGTTAAAACCGATTTTCAACCTTTCTCTGGTAAAGGTTGGTTGTTGTTATTCTTTTGTTTTTGCATAAGGATGACAACATGATGATATTTCGATATCAATTCTCCCTGGAAGAAGATAAAATCATATTGGAGAAGTGGATGCGAAATTTGAGGTAACAATCTTGTTAGTTAATTGTTTTCTTGTTTAAGAAAAGCCTGAGTTTATTTCATATATATTTATTGCTTTTGCTTAACAAAATTTCGGTACAATTGATGTTTTATTCCATGATGTGTGTGTGGATGTGTGTGATTCAATTGGTTCCGGTTAAGAAAACTATTGTTATCTTGCTTTATTGTGTGGTATCAATTGTTTAGGCTTACAAAATTTCAGTGCAATTGCGGTGTTTTAATGTCTATGTTGTTTCAATTGCTTCCGGTTGAGGTGAATAATTATGCAAGTTTTTTTATTTGGTTTGTATGAATTATTTATGGCTTAACGAAATAAAAGGTTTACGTGATGAGTTGTTTAGTCCAATTCGATTCCGGATAATAGAAACTAAGTTAATTCTGATCTTAGTTAGACTTATCGAAGTGAGGTTTCGGTTATTCAAGTCTAATCGAATGCCTTAACAAGAAATGCTAGTTAACTAACCTAGTACTTGTCTTGTTTAAAACTGAAAGTTCTAAGTTTATGGATAATTAGAACCTGATGAAAAAAATAGATATTTTGGTCTTATCGAATTAAGCGATTGTTTTTGTACAATCGGTTTAGCAAAGGGACTAAGGTGCTTAGTTGATTTTTGGTTTGCTAAACTAAAATGGAAAAATTGTTTCCTTGGTAACATATCAAAATAAAACTACTTGTAGTTTCGGTTTTGATATTGGTTATTAGAACATGGTGTGTGGAACCCTCGTGCCTAACTTTACAGGTTGCAAGTCTATTTTGAGATTTGTAAGATTCTTTTCATGTTGTCCTTTATTTTTTCGTTTCTTTGTTTTGTGACAAAAAGGGGAGAAATATATAGAGTAAACAAGTGATACTGGCATTGATTTTATATTTATTGGTATCGCTAAGAAAAAGAACATTGGTGCTTAAACGTTTTATCTAAACGAAAGAGTGAAAGCACAGACTAAGGGGGAGTAACATATCATATGAAGTGGTATAACAAAGACGTGCGGATTGAATATCTACCTATCTTCCTTGGGGGGGGGGGGGTATTTTCTTTGTTATTATAATGTCAACAACGGTATTTTCAAGGATTGAATGTAAGCAGTTTACTGTGCTGTTGAATTCGGGAATCAAGCGTATGTGTAATGAATTATTGTAATTTGTTTATCCATATGATCTAAGAGTTTTGTCACTAAAATTGACAAAGGGGAGATTCTTAGAGCATAGCTCGGTTGAACCCACCAAGCGTTGGTATGTCAAGTTTGGTTGTCATATTTTATTGAATCAAAACTCATGTTAAGAGTCGCTTGATTATGTACTAGAGTCAACTTTGTATAGGTTAGCTTGAAAGTATTAGGATAATGAGACTTTACAAGTATTGCGAAGACTTGAAGATGTGAAGAATCAAGGAGCTACAACGACAACAATCATCCTTCCACTTGAGGTTAGTGATATTTGACTTGAACTGTTTCATTCCCTAACGTATCTTTCAAGTCGTGCATATTGAAAACAAAACTGCGAAGCATATTTGAACTCTAGATAGACATAGTATTAAGGAATACAATACGAGGTTTATTGCTTAACCATTAAACTTTGTAGATAAGACATCGCCATAATCATTTGAATGCTATTGTGATTATGTATGGGTATGAGGTGAGGATTTCATCCTAGGGAACAATGTTTTACCTGTGTTCTAAGGAATTAAGTTCATAAACTTGTTTATGAATCGAAAAGGAAATCGCCAGGCGTTATTGGGATTGTTATTCATTGCATATCTTGTGAACATCCAATATGTGTGATTTAGTATAACCGTTCATAACTTGTTGTGTTCATGGTAAAACTATTCACAAAGGCCTGATTTATGTATTGGTATGAATTTTATTAGTGAAACCGATCTTAAGTAATCACATGAGATGGTACGATCGGGTTTGTGATTTTATGTCTGACCAAATATGAGAAAGGGGAACCGATCCTAGTAAGAGGTGTAGTACATCATAAAGGGGAACCTATCCTTGTATGAGGTGCAACAAGGTTTATAGCAGAAAGGGGAACCGATCCTATGGACATGTGCAACACGTTTTTAGGCAAAGGGGAACCTATCTTATGGACATGTGCAACACATATAAGTTAGATACCATATATATGTGGGGAACCGATCCTATTACCTAGTCAACCGAATTTTGGAAAGCTAGTGTGACTATGCACAGTACTCACATGGAAGGTAGAATTGAAACTTGTTTTAGTAGAACCGTTAAACCCATGATTTGTGATTGAATGTTATTTGATCAATCGCATAGTTCTTGAAAGTCAGATGAACCAATTCTAAACCTTTTTGGAAGTGTGGCAAATCGGTTTCAAGGTTGTAAGTGTGAAAGAGAACTTACAAAGTTAAGATGTCGACATACTTTGAACACGTGCTATGAATGTTTATTATTTAATTGTTTAAAGTTATTCCTTAATATCTAAGGGAAGAGAATCCCGGGATCGAATCATAAATAAGTTAAGAATCTTTTAATTAAGGTAATTAACTTCATTTTTAGGAAAATAAGAATTAGTAATGTGCATTTAATAATTAGAGATTTTATGAGAGATTTCGATCATTATTTTTGGACAGAGCATTTCCAGGAATTATGGAAACCGAATTTGTGCTTTAATGAATATCTTGAGAATATTTTCGGTTTTGGAAATTCCTTGGTGTCCAAACTTCCTTGTCTATAAATACTTGAAGTTTGCCTTTATAGCAAACTAATCCTCCGTAACAACAAACTTCCTCTTGTTGTGTTGTTACTGGTGTAGTCGCCTATTCGGAGAAGAGAGTAACCTAATTAGGCGAAATCTCTTACGGCCGCTCAGTTTAAAGTCTTCTTTGGGATTGAGAAGCTCTATTAGTATCGTTGGTGGGAAACTAGATAATTACGATTTATCTTTTGTTTTCATTGATTTGATTGACTAACGGTGGTTGAACTTTGATTTCACCTAGTTTGTTTATGCTTTAGACTGTTGTTAGATCTAAAGAGGATCTTGTGATAATCCATTGTTAACAGACTCCGTTCTGTGCATGATTGATCACAAGAGATTCAAGTGATTGTGTGCAGGTGTATATTGAAGATCTAAGAAGATTTGAAGACAAAGAAGATATTGAAGATTTCTGATTTGTGGGTTCATAATCTTTGGTGTGCACAATACTTGTTTTGGTAAAAAGAGGATCCAATTAATAATCGGTTTATCTTTGTGATAGATTGGATTGATTAGTTGAGTAGATCGGCATCAACACAATTCTTTGGATTAATAGTGTTGTTGGCTTAATCTTAAACGAGTACTTCGGTAATTGAACATAAGATAGATCTAAGGACCTGACGAAGGAGTTTATGTTAAGATAAACAGAAGAACCTTTGTCCGACTCATATCACTTGGTTGAATAGAGTTGATACCAAACAGATTTGTTGTTCCTTTACTGTTTGGAATACGAACCACATGAATTGTTCCAAGTACGTGACTTATTCATAGGTCGGAGGTGTGGGAATACATACGGAACTAGGTGAACTATAAGTTTAGTTGCTTGGTCTCAACTATACGAAGTTAGGTGTAATTTTGTGTACCGGCTTAATCTTAAGAGTATTCAATTCTGTACAAGGTCCCGGGGGGTTTTCTGCATTTGCGGTTTCCTCGTTAACAAAATCTTGTTGTGTCATTTACTTTATATTTCCGCATTATAATTGTTTTATTATAATTAAAGTAAATCACACAAACGTTAATTCTTATTTACTTGATAAGTGAATCCTATTGTGTTTAGTTAAGTCCAAACCTTTTTATCAAGTAACATACTTCGTTGTTGTATTGTCTCGATCTCGTATCCATAGACGATCACACGAAGTGTGAACCGATTAGTTGTATTGTCTCAACTCAGTCCATATACAATCACTTTCGGAGAAAGGACTTATAGGTAGGAAAAGTTTTAGCTTAAGGTATATTTGGGTACCCTTGCCTTTTCAAGTATTGAGTAAGGGGGAGTGATACATATCACCATAGTATTGTTGTCAAAGTTGTGATACAATTGGACTTTGATGTTGTGTAATAATACTATGACACTATATAAAAATGATTGAGAGCTATTGTTTTCTCATTGTTATAGCTACGGATCTTCAACAACTATGATGCTGAGTTGAACACATTCATAATCAATGGAGTACTTGGAAGTGACGAAGATTTCGAGTAATGTTGAAGAACCAAGGAAATCAAGCATTTGGAATGAGAGCTACAAAGTCTATTTATTTTGTATTCCATATGTATTGATAGTTTTGTCACTAAAATTGACAAAGGGGGTGATTGATAGAGCACTGCTCGGTCGAACTCGCAAGCGTTGCTATCTCAAGCTTGTTGTCAAGTTTAGTTGCCAAAACTATAAGTCTTGATTTCTAGTCTACTTATAGCTAAGTCTCGGATTAGGATAGAAAGTGTAGTTGAGCATTAGACTTCACGACGTTCATCGATTGTAGAAGAAGAACTACTAAGGGGAGCTTGTGGAACTTCATCAACAAAAGGTACGTGGAGACTTGAAATCATCTATCACTCAAAAGTATATTACTCTATCTCCTATTTGAGGCAAAAGTCGTATAGCTATATAGACTTCAATTATACACATTTGATATTTCGAGCTGAGTTTAACTCGCTTACATATTTCTCGAAATATGTGTTGATAAGCTTTCACTTTAACCAAGTTCATCTTATATTCTTGACGAAAGTCAAAAGATGATCATGTGAACATCACCTGGTAACATCTTACATGATTTGTGTGAGACAATCATTTGATGTAGACTCCGAATGTTTCTTATTGATCATTCGATCACTTGAAAATTACTTTGAAGCTAATAGTTTGTATGAGACAACTATTATCGTCTTCTGATAATGTTTCAATGATTGAAATGGGAGTTTAGAAAACTTAACCATAATTGGATTATGTTCATAATATGCGTACTTGCATATGTGTTGATCCAAGACCGGAATGAAGTTTGCATACCCGTATGCGTACTGGCGAGGTCAGGTAAAGTCCGGGAGCTAGAGTATGCGTACTTGTACGCGTACTGGCGAAGTTAGTTGAAGTCTGAGTACTATAGTATGTGTTCCAAGTCGCGCGTCTTGGATTCAATGAGCAATGTCTGTCATCAATGGTAAAGAAAGAAACATCATCAAAGTTAACACCTTGAGTCTCGAGAACAGAAGCAAAATTTCAGCACCAAAAACGGAATACAGATGATTCATTCTAAAATTGAAAACAAAATTACTTTTTTACTGCACAAGGTATCCCCAAATTACAACTTATGTACATACATCCTGTTAAGTAAGAATTCATGGACGTTTATAATCAAGCCGACACAAGCACTTGCGAAAACCAAAGTGTCAACTTGCTGGGTATTAACATATGAGGGAATATCGGTAAGACTAAATTGAAGAACACTATGCAATTCTACATGATTCAATCACATATACTAGTAACCTTCATCACAATTAGATGCCCAATAGGAAAAAAAATCTAAAGAACACTTCAATTGTGAAAGATTCAATCACATAATCTAGTAAATTTGACAATTAGATGCCCTGATACGGAAAAACCAAAGAACACTACAATTATACATGATTCAATCACTAACAGTCTACTAAAATTTTAGCACAATTCAACAAATTGACATGAACCCCATTACTCCGTAAAGGACCCCGAGAACTCAAAATAAGTAAACCCCATAAGAATTCATAACAATCCCAAATCCCAATTAATCCAATCCCAGATTTCATTAAAAACACAGATTTTGATGAACTTACTTACCCTTGGTTAACAATTTCTGAGTTGGATTGATTGTTCCTTCAATCTTTTCCCTCCAAAAATCAAAATAAAGCTCAAATTAACAAAAATCAAGTAACCCAGTAGTCCAAATCAAACGATTTAAACACAATAATGAATACAACTTGATTAAAATTGAAGAAGAAGAAAAAGGAAAAAAACTTACGAGGGAAACGATTTAAACAATGATTTTTTTCTTCTTGTTCTTCTGGATCGAGAGTGAAATATGGAGTTCGTGGAGTTGAAGTATCGAGAAGAGAAGAAATCTTCCCTGTAAGGCTAGCTGTAACTCTAATGGAGTTCTGTTCTTCTTCTCTTTCTCAGAGAGAAGACAGAAAAAAAAAAAAAAAAAAAAAAAAGAGACCAAATGAGAAACCCTGGCCAAAATGATCTATATATACCAGCTTTAGATCTAACGGCTATCAGTAATCTACTACCCCTAAATCCTATGGTTAGAATTATTCGGTACTTTCGGTCCGGGACGGCACGGGACTAGGGCAGGACCAACTATTGTGAAGACTTCATTGGGATTGTGAAGCCAGATCCAACTATTTTCTCTGTAGTTGCGTGTTACACTTTATCTTGTTATTTTCTATCGTGATTGAGTACTATCTTCTCTAAGATTTGTTTGATATTTAATCTCCGATAGGCAAGATAAAAAGTAGTCACAAACATGTTCGTCTCATCGTTTGTGATTCCACAATATCTTGTTTCTCTACCATACGATTAAGATTGTTGTGAGGTGATTGATATTTCTAGGCTGTAGTGGCTTAATACAGTGTGGTGTTCAAATCTGTACTAGGTCCTGGGGTTTTTCTGCATTTGTGGTTTCCTCGTTAACAAACTTCTGGTGTCTGCGTTATTTGTTTTCCGCATTATATTTGTTTGTGCGTAAGTTCAATCAACTGTGAATCCAACCTTTGGTTTTTGATTAAATTGATTGACACTTGGATATTGGTTTTTGATACCGTCCAAGTTATTTCTTATATTCATTCGGGCTCGCAAATTCCTATTTGTTTGATTGCATATTGAATTGAGAAATAGAGATATAACTCTTTGATATACTTTTCTTAAGATTGAGTCTGACTGTCTTGTTGATTCTATTAAAAGTATATTGGAGTTAGTCCATACAGATTGCTAAGAGAAATATTGGGTGTGGTTATTAGACCCCCGCTTTTTCAATAGCATCTACCCAATGCTGACAGTTGTACAGGTCCTACGAGTTAAAGTGTTGAGATAGAACCTAGGTTGAGGTCGGAAAGATGAGTCTTTAGTATGTGCAAGACTTAAACATCATACTCTCATAATCACGACCTGAAGACGAAGACCATACCACGTGCATGATCTGAGTTCTAGATCCCACATTAAAGATAAACACCGAAGGCACGACTAGAAGTCAAGACTAAAATCCCACAACCTGGAGTAAGATTCCCGTGACAAGGAGTGTTACCCAAGTTGAGGAGATCATTCGAGAAAGAAGTGATGTTTGAGAGGATAATGACGTCATCTCCAACTAGATTATGGTGGTTTCCAATTAGACATACTTCTTGCGTGATAGCTACGCTAGTATAAATAACCACAAAGTCTATGCTTGTAAACTAAGTACAATGTACACAACTTTTATTGATCAATAAAAAATACTTTTCAGTGATTCTCTGTCCAACGGAGAAGATAACAATAATCCTCCATAACCAGTTTGGATCGGGATAATCACCTATAAAAGTATTGTAATTTATTAGGACTTGTGATCAACCTGGCGAATCATCATATCATAACTATGTGTAGGTACGTATACGAAGTCTCTACTCCTAGGACACGAAATATGCATCTTCAATTAACACTAATATTAAGAAGCAAGTCTATTTATTTGTGACATTTTGATACGAAATCATGCCACATATTTTAATCTCTTAAAGTATTGATCGTTGAATCCACCAGGCTTAGATAAGTCAAGTTTGGTTGTCAATTTTAGTTCAAATACTCATAGTCGCTTGAGTCGATTACCAAAGTCAACTTCTTTAGGTTCTAATAGGAACATGGAAATGTTGAGACATGCTCTGATTACTCATGAAAACTTGAAGATGTATCGAAGGAAACGAAGACATCATCCTTCAGTTTCAGGTAAGAAACTATAGACTTGATTTTCTATATATCTTTTGTTCTTTCAAGTCTTTATTCATTTAAAGCATAACATAAGAAGTTAATATTTTACAATGAATTTAGTATTGCTGACTTGCTAATTATACTACGATCAAAGTATTTTAGACAAATGATAAAATAATAAAACCACTATAACCTAATAGTTATGGAGGACACATTTATTAGAACATTTATGCATGAGTTCGTTTTTGAAACCCACTATTTTTTAACTCAAATAGGGTTACTAACGAACAAATGAACCCAAACCAATGGAAATATGTTTGAAATAAATTTGCCAAACGCACTCGCTTTGGCCCTAATGCTAATATCCTTTAATGGAAAATCATGGATCCACGCCTAGCCTAAGCTAGCCGCACCTCTATGCCAATGGCAAAATAAATAAAATACCAAATGCGCCACATGCCAACCATGCTAATTTTAGCAAATCACCAACCCACACCAAACGAAAGCATGCCAGATGCTCAAACCTAATGCCAATGGCAAATCATGCCACCATACCAACTGCCGCCAAGCATGCCAACCATGCTAGTCGCACCTACGTGCCAATGGCAAATCATGCCATGACCATACAAACGCTACCAAACATGCCAACCATGCTAGCCGCACCCTCCGTACAATGGAAAATCATGCCGCCCACACCAGCCCAAGCTAGCGCGCACCTACATTGCCAATGGCAAATCATGCCAGCCACACAAACGCGCCAAATTATGCCAACCATGCTAGACGCACCTCCGTGCCAATGGCAAATCATGCCAACCACACTTAGCCCGGGAACTAGCCACGCCATGCAAACACACTCGCTTGGCCCTAGCTCTGGCGGTCACGCCACGCCAAGCCAAACACCCTTACCTTGGCCTAGCTGCGCCATGCCAAAGTAATACCCGCACCTGGCTTGCAAAACCATGCAGCCTAGGCCAAATTGACCACACATGCCATTGGCACATGCCAACACGCTCGCTTGTAGCTTTTTCTACCAAGGCGCGACCCAAATTGGCCACGCATGCCATTGGCACATGCCAACACGCTCGCTGGTAGCTTTTCCTACCAGGGCGCGACCCAAATTGGCCACGCATGCCATTGGCACATGCCAACACGCTCGGTAGCTTTTCCCACCGGTATGCGACCCAAACGGCAACGCATGCCATTGGCACATGCCAACACGCTCGCTCGGTAGCTTTTCCTACCGGGCGCGACCCAAATTGGCCACGCATGCCATTGGCACATGCCAACACGCTCGGCGGTAGCTTTTTCTACCAGGCGCGACCCAAATTGGCCACGCATGCCATTGGCACATGCCAACACACTCGGCCCGTAGCTTTTTTTCTACTTGTTTTTGGCCACGCATGCCATTGGCACATGCCAACAAGCTCACTTGGTAGCTTTTTCTACCAAGGCACGATTTGGCCACGCATGCCATTGGCACATGCCAACATTTAATTGTAGCTTTTTCTACCAGGGCGCAACCCAAATTGGCCACGCATGCCATTGGACAAACACGCTCGGTAGCTTTTTCTACCAAGGCACGACCCAAATTGGCCACGCATGCCATTGGCACATGCCAACACGCTAAGCATAGCTTTTGCTACCGGGCGTGACAAATTGGCCACGCATGCCATTGCTTATAAATACACGCTTAGCTTTTTCTACAACCCAAATTGGCTAAGGCATGCCATTGGCACATGCCAACACGTAAGATAATAGTTGGAAAATTAATTGTACATTGAAAACGCTAGGTAGTTTTCCTACCAGGACTCAACCCAATTCCATGCAACACCGATAATTGAAATAACATGCATCATGGTTAGCTTTTCTTACAGGACATAGCCTAATGGCCATTAAGATAGTTTATTTGAAACACGCACGCTTTAGCCTAATTGCAAACCGTTGCAACCTACCATCAAGGCATTCCACACGCCATTCTTACTTGCCATACACGCCACTAGCAGCTATGGCATTGCCAACTCAATTGGACTTACCAAAGCATTCCGCACATGCCATTGTCACATGCCACACACGCCACTAGCAGCTCTAACGCCAATCAAGCAACCCGCAACAAAGGCATCACATACCAAATGGCACATACCACACGCGCCTCTAGCGCCACTTGCACTCAAGGTGCAACCAACACTCGAGACATCAACACAAACCGGGATGCTTTCTAGGGTTTTGGTTTGGCGGTCATCAAGATTAAGAAAGAGTAATAGATCATTAAATGAGGAAATAATGGAAATCCTCCCAATTTTACCCTTTACTCTCTTCCTTCATGAGGATATAATGCATCGACTTGTATACAAGGTCCAACATCGCACAACAAGTCTCGGGGAGAAAAATACAACACTCTCGGAAAAGGCAATTTGATCAATATCTCCAAAAAGCCATCTCTAAAAATTAGAAGCTTATCAAGATTAGTCGAGATCATTTAATATTTAAATCAATCACCTTTCTTTGTTTAAATCAACCCCTTTCCTCCATTTGTGAGGAACAAGTGGAATGGCCATTTCTTGGTTTAGGCCGGACTTTATTGAATCTCTCGAAGTTTAATATTTAAATTGTTACATTTAATTAGAACCAATTTATTTAGAAAGAAAAGTAACATTTTTCCATATTCAAAGTTTTTAAAAATGATATATAATAGTTGTTTCTATAACTTAAGTATATGGAGTGACGAAGTATAGTTTATCTGTGGACTTCGTTTTTTTGAAACTGCACTCATTCGGTTGTATGTGTACTCTTAAAATCTTATACGGGTAATAAAAACTTCTTAAGGATTATGAAATGAGCTTTTTCGTAAGTAAAGTTTAATCATTTTCATCTTAGCCACCCCGTTCAATGTCGTAATGCAACTCACCCCTAATTCCATATCGGTTGACAACCCGAAATAAAATTATAAATTCTTCAACTTGCTTTATAGTTCCAAATCGACAGAACGTATAGCTACATTACAATTATTCAGGCTACCGGTATCAATGTAGAAGTTTTCATAAATCCTCCTCAAATAAAGCACACTCACTGAACCATTTTTTTCGTCGTTCCACGCCTCTAGTTGGATAACATACTAAACAAAGTTTTTACAAAGAGATAAATTTTCATCTACGGTAAGCTCTGCAAGATTATTCAGAATATTATTGGTGCAAAAGTTGGAAAAGGTGTGATTTCGGAATCGAAAGAGATTGAATTTATGGATGATGATCATTCAACCATTTGATGAACTAGTTATTATTGACCAAGTCTAGACCTATCGTCTCAACTTGAGCCGAGCCTCATCGAAGACTTAGCTAAGCGACTATGATTGAATCGATCGTTTTAAGTTGGACCGATCGACCATACTTGAGACTGAATGGGTAAATGTTCGGATTTGAATTTCTGTCCATTCAATTTGCCAGTTTGCTTGCTCTGGTGGAAATGGACAAATTTACTTACTAACCACCAGTTTCACTTGCTCTTACGAACTGATATGCAAGTAAGGAAGATGTAAAGCCAAGAATGGAGTATCGTAAGGGGGTGGGGACAAAGTCAAGGAGAGAGAGGTTCTGGTTAGAGGCGATTTTTCAGGCGATGCTGACTAAAGTCAAAGTTTTTTCTGATCCAATTTCTTGAGTTTTTTCCCTCAGACCTCTCATCTCTTTTGGATGTTGAATCAAATGATCGGCGTTGATTAGTAAATGTTGATCTTCTTATTTTCTTTTCGTTGTTCTTTAACTATGGCCTCTGGTTATCAAATGGTAGAAGGACCTAGGGTTTATTCTAGCGTTAGATTGGGTTCAGTAAATTCTCTCAAATGGTCTGATATTCTCTCTCGTGAGAAAGATGAGGGGACTCAGGATCCACTACTTTTTGAATCTCCTTCGATGGTGGAGGGGAAGAAGATGATGGTATTTTTCAGAGGAGGAGATTGAGAAGGATATTCATAGCTGTGAAGATTTGGTTGTTGGTTGTTTTGTTGGCCTCAGATTGGCTTATTAGGTGGTAAGGAATTCTGTCAAGCGGGCATGGAACTTGAAGGCAGACTTCAAAATGACTTTACATGGAGATTCTATTTTTGTCTTTGAATTTCAATCTGAGGAGGATATAATTACAATATTGGATCTTGGTTGTTTTTTCATTGGAGGTCAATTATTTGTGGTACGACCTTGGACATTGTTGATTGAGCAGGAATTGAATGAGCTTAAGACAATCCCCATTTGGATCAATATAAGTGTAAAGTTCCTTTACACTTATGGAATTCTAGGGGTCTAGGTAAGCTAGCTAGCTTTATAGGAGTCCCTTTGATGTTGGATAAGCAGACAACAACACGATCAAGAATGACTTATGCATGAATTTGTGTGGAAATTGCAGTGGATTCTGAGTTTCCGGATCACATAGATGCAATGGTAGGTAAAGTGCCTATTCAAATCCCGGTGGAATATTGCTGGAAACCTCCAAGGTGCTTTCATTGTGGTGTTTTTGGACATCACCAAGAGAAATGTATCTTAGCTACAGGTGATGTTGCTGTTTCTGCTGCAAAAGTTGCAGCATCTGCTGCTGCTGCTAAGCTGGCTCAGGGGATAGCTAATCAGAAGGAGAGTTCAACTAGTCAAGAAGTCTGGCAAGTAAAAACTCTAAAGAGAGGGAGAGGACCAAATAGGAGTAAGCAGGATAAGAATATTAGTGAAGGTGTTTCTGGGAGCAAAGATGGTACTACAGCTGTTTTACAGAATAAATTTCAACAACTCTCTGGAATAGACACAGATGAGGATATGGGAGGCTCAAGGTCTTCATCAAAAGTGGTTGAAGGTGAAAAGGAGGGTGTAGTAAATATGTAATTGATTGAATATTCTAGTGAGTCATAAGTAGGGGAAGGGACTCATAACTTAAATGGAAATGAAACAACATGGTTTGTACTTTCACTAAGTTGGAAGAATAGATGAAGGACAAATGGCAGAGGATGGAGGAGGAGCAAGAGCTCATTTTATCTCAAAGCCTGGCGGGGTAAGTAAACCTAACTTGGGAGTTAAGGGAGAAGTGAAGCCTGTCAAGGGGAAGAAAGCCAACCCCCCAGTTTAATAAATGTTTAGAGTGGGTTTTTGGAACACAAGGGGATTAAATGACCCCTTGAAACAAGTAGAAGTTAGTAGATTCATTAGAAATAATAATTTGAGTATTGTAGGGATTATGGAAACTCATGTCCAAGAGGTTAATAGGGATAGAATTAGAAACAAAATCTGTCCACATTGGACATTTACTGATAACTATTCTTTAGATGGTGCTAGTAGAATTTGGGTGGGGTGGGATCCTCAAGTGGTGAAGGTGCAAGTTCTTCATTGATTTTCTCAAGCCATATTCTTGGATATTGTGGATTTGAAAAACATGATGTTTGTTGCAACTTTTGTGTATGGTAGTAATGATATGATAGTAAGAAGACATTTATGGAGGGATATTTGTGCTTTTGCTGAATTTAACAATAAACCATGGGTCTTATTGGGAAATTTTAACTCTCTTTTGGCTATTGGAGATAGAGTGGGAGGATCAGCTGTTACTTCTTCCAGTTACAAAGAATTTTATGAGTGCTCTTAAGAGGCTAATATTTTTGATTTGAGGTACAATGGTAGCTTTTACACTTGGAGTAATAAACAGGAAGGAACTAATAGGGTTGCTTCAAAAATTGACAGAATTATGGTTAATATGGAGTGGGTAGAAATGTTTTATGATTCAAGTGCTGAGTTTCTTCTTCCAGGAATTTCTGATCATTGTCCAGGTGTGGTTAGTATTTTTGAAGGAAAATATCATGGTCCTCCCCCTTACAGATTTTGTAGCTTTTGGGTGAATGAGCCAGATTTTTTAAATTTAGTAAAACAATCTTGGATGGAACCAATTCAGGGTAACCCAATGATGGTGCTGGTAAACAAGCTTAAGAGATTGAA
Organism: Papaver armeniacum; assembly: GCA_023531295.1. Lineage (NCBI taxonomy): Eukaryota > Viridiplantae > Streptophyta > Magnoliopsida > Ranunculales > Papaveraceae > Papaver > Papaver armeniacum. Next base: position 511,442 of record JAJJWW010016084.1, on the reverse strand, counting down.
GAAGGTTCTAATTGATTGGAATAATGAGAGATTCAAGAGATTCTTTGATCAAGTGTTGGAAGCCAAGAATGCTATGGATGAAGTTCAAAAGCAGCTGCAAGCCTCCCCTCTGAGAACTGATATTTCTATAAAGGAAAAGGACTGTGTTAGGACTTATAAAATATTAAATAAATATGAAGAATCTATTCTTAAGGAGAAATCAAAAGTTAAATGGATGGAAGCCGGGGATTCTAATACAAAATTTTTCTACAATTACCTCAAAGAAAGAAGGTCCAGGAATAATATTTTGGTGTTGAATTCTAGAGAGAATACTAGATTGGAAGAGGACAAGGAGATTGGAGCCGAGTGTGTGGACTTCTTAAAGAATTTATTTGGGGTGGCTTCTAACACTGAGGATACTTTAGAAGTTATGGATGGTTTACAGTTTGATAGACTGGTTTCATTAGAGGATGCTAGAAAGTTGCTTTTTCCTGTGACTAGAGATGAAATTATTGAAGTTTTGGTGTCTATTCACTCTTCTAAAGCACCTGGACCTGATGGATTCAATAGCTATTTTTTCAAGAGCACTAGGGCTATCACTGGAGATGATTTTGTGAAGGCCATCAGTAACTTCTTCAGGCCAGGTAAGCTTCTCAAGGAAGTTATCAGTACCTTCATAACTCTTGTGGCTAAATGTGAGAATGTTTCTTCTGTTCTTGATTTTCGACCCATTTCTTGCTGCAATGTGATTTATAAGTGCATCTCAAAAATTATTGCTTCTAAGATGAAATTTATCTTAAAAGGATTAGTTAGTTCAAACCAGTCAGCTTGTATTTCTGGGAGATCAATTCAGGACAATATACTCCTTGCCCATGAAATTGTTAGAAATTATCACAAGTCCATTGGAAAGTCATAGATGTGCTCTCAAAATAGATCTTCATAAGGCATATGACTCTGTCAGTTGGGAGGCAATTGTGGCTGTGATGCGGAAGTTTGGTTTTCCCAATAAATTCATTGAATGGATTCATGTATGCATATCTACTGCAAAATTTTCAGTTATGATTAATTGATCTCCGTATGGATTTTTTGGAGCTGAAAGGGGGTTGAGACAGGGATGCCCATTATCCCCATATCTCTTTGTCATGGTTATGGACGTTTTCATTGGTCTTCTACAACAACAAGTTCAATCTAGCAATTATGGGCTTCACCCAAAATGTAGAGCTACAAAACTCACCCATCTCTGCTTTGCAGATGATGTTTTAGTCCTTTTCAAGGGTAATTTGCAATCTGCACAGGTGCTACTCAAGTTGTAATAGATTTTAGCAAGTTTTCTGGATTGATGGTCAACTGTGATAAAACTTCTCTATTTTCCTCTGTTGTTGATCCAAGGAATCTTGAGGCCATTCTTGATTGTTTAAGCTGCAAAGAAGGAAAGCTTCCTGTCAGATATCTGGGAGTCCCCTTGATTTCCACTAGACTTTCATATTCGGATTGTCAACCTCTTCTCTGCAGCGTGACAAAAAGGGTCAAGTCTTGGAAGGCAAAGCATTTAGCTTTTGCTGGCAGAATGCAACTTATAAAGGTTGTGCTAAGTGGCATGGTTTACTTATGGTTTTCATGTTTTATACTCCCAAAAAGAGTGATAAAGGAACTTAATACCATTTTCAAAAGATTTCTTTGGGATGGCTCAGATATTGGTAAAAATCACAATCCAATCAGCTGGTTTGGACTCAATGGGTTCACTTGAACCTCATTAAACAGAGGGATTTTTGGGACCTTGTGACTCCTCAGGAATGTTCTTGGATATGGAGAAGAATATTGGAGCTCAGAGAAGTTGCTAAACAATTTATGGGAACTTGTTTGGGAAATGGTGCTGCTACATTTTTTTTTTTGGTTTCTGGCACCCTAAAGGAAGATTGTGGGATTGGTTAGCTGATGAATGCATGTGTTTAATTTGTCCCAACAGGGAAAGTAGAGTTGCTGATTTTATGCAAGATGGTAAGCTTGTACTTCCTAACTACTCCCATGGGACCCAATGTGAGTGTGTGGATCTCCTACAGAGGGTTGAGTATGATGTTAGAGATGAAGACAAAATCATATGGAAGGGGAGTAAAACAGGGGATTTCTCTATGAAGGACACTTTCAAGGCTCTATCTGGAGAAGTTGCTGAGATATGATGGACTAAACTAGTTTGGTTTAAACATAACATTCCTAGACATCCTTTCATCAGTTGGCTGGCTTGTCATACGAGATTGAAAACAAAAGCAAAACTGATGAGATGGGGAACTGTGGAGAGTGCAGGATGTGTGCTTTGAGAAAATGGGACTGAAGATGAAGAACATCTCTTCTTGAACTGCACTTATTCCAGGCATATTTGGCAAGGTCTATTGATTAAAATGAGAGTATGCAGAGAGCTATCAAACTTTTGGGATATTGAACTATTATGGTGTCAGAACAATTTTTTAGGGGATGGAGCTGTAACTACTGTTAAAAAGTTATGTCTGAATAACTTTATATATCTTGTGTGGATGGAGAGAAATAACAGAATCTTCTCCTCTAAAAAGATGACTTCTGCTGGTGTGATCCATTTAATCTCCATGGATATTAGGCTCAAGTGTTTAGTTTCAAAGTTATCAGACCAGGACAAGCCTTTTATCAGGAGATTTATGGATGTTTGGGGCATTGAATACATTTATAAAACTGAGAGAATTGTGGAATGCAGTTGGCTTTATCCTGCTGAAGATGAAGTTATGGTGAATATAGATGGGTCTAGAAAAGATAACTCAGGTGGCAGTGGAGCAATAATAAGAAATCATCAGGGGGAAACTCTTGTTGCTGCCTGTGGAGGTTCTGTTCCTGCTACTATAATGGCTCATGAACTGCACGGGGTGAATAGGAATGAAATTGGCAATTTTTAACAACTGCAGTAGAATTCATCTCTGCACTGATTCTATGGGAGTCTGATCGCTGTCGTATGCGTCAAAAATAATTTCACTTTCCTAAAGTATATGATAAGAAAGAGTTCGTTTCCACAGAGAGGTAATTGTAGTTATTATGTATTCAACTTCTTAAAGTAACCAATTGGGGGGATTTCTGATTTTTAAGTAAGCAATAAAAGTAAATTAAAAACAAAATAAATTGTAGGAAATAATCAATAGAGAAAGATATTGGTCAAGGAATTCATCTTCAATCTTAGACATGTGCTTACATATATGATTAGAATTACAATTTAATCTCTTTTATTATCAAAAGCCTAGAGAATCGAGAGAGCAAGATAATCTATTAATTTCCTAAGTTCATCACCACACACATTAGAGCTGCGTATGTGAATTCTACCTAAAGAATAACCTAACGCCTTGTGCTAATTAAGTTCGATTCCTAGGAGCATTAAGTTTCAGAAATAGGCTAATCAATGCAATTGTCATTCATTGCGCATAAAAATTCGGACAATGGTCAAACTCTACATATGATTACGAGAGTGTATCACTACAAACCGTAAACATATCATGCTACTTGTATTCAAGGTTATCGCTCGATGAAAAACCCTAAAATAGCTATGGACAAGGATGCAAGTTCAATTAATTGGCCACTTAACTAACCAAACATCTTAGTCCTATCACAATACATCATTCATGTGATTATTAAAAACAGTAGAGATTTAAACGATAATCAAGAGAGAAAACTAATACATAACTCAAGCACAAGTTTTAGAAATAGGACTACATCCTTAACCAATAATATAGAATTTAGCTACTCATAGCTATGGAGTTCATCACAAAAATATCACTTGAATAAAGAAGAAGATGAACAAAAGCAAACCCTAGTAGCGTAAACAAAAGCGGCTCTCTCCTTAGCTTCCAAGAATAATACGTGCTAAAAGTTGTAGAAGTCTTTCCTTTAAATAGCTTTGCTTTCCAAAATTAGGTCAAGTCTCAAAGGTCCAATAGATAGAAGTCCACCAAGCCCATATGTGTGGAATACCCATGTAGAAACTCTGCCCAAAAACTGTCGCCGGAAAATTGGTATTATGGCCGGAAATTGGCCGGAAGAGTCACCGAAAAACTAGCTCAGGTGACCGGCAAAGTCCCCCCGGTCACCAGTCAACTGGGTCAACTCGGTCAAGGTCTACTGAGTCAATTGACTAACTCAGTTAGATCATGAGTCAGAACCGAGTCAACTATTCAGGAGAGCTAACTGGGCTGACTTGGTTGAGTTGCCATGGCATGATCCATTTCTGCACAGGCCAAAGCTGTGCTGCGCAATGATTGCGCTTCACTGTTTCTCATCCAGCCACAATGGTTGTGCATCTACTCCCATATCAAAACTGCAACAACATCAGTGTACCACCTCCAATTCTCAACAGCAGCATCACCAACTCACTGCACGCAACTTCATAATCCATCCAAAACTCCATCTCTGTATCAATACCAGCACCAATAGCTCAACAAAACCATTCACTGCTGCTGCAACTTCAGCTACAACCCTGCAATAGTTCAACACCACCAATTCCATCTCAGCTTACAGATCCAATACCACAAAACCCATTTCTTCTTTGAGCTCAAACACAACTTGTCCTGCAACCACCATCCAATTTATCCTTGGCTGCAACTTAGCTCACCAACTAGCTCACCAACTAGCTCAACTCCTGCAATGTTCCACCTGACACAGTCATTTACATCAGCTGAAGCTCATATAACTTCTTCGTTTCATTCCCAGTCTAAACAACACCACCAGTTCAGCTTGACTGCAATCTCTGTCTCATTCTGTAGCCCACATCCATTCGCATCCATTACTGACATTACCACTAAGACCATTATCAACTAGCACCGGCGCCCGTAACTCTTCAGAACCGATGTCTTGTTCATACTAACTCAAGAATATATGCCATTCACCACTACCTCCAGCTCATAACCAACAAACCCATTTTAGTTCCTTCTCTGTGTACCAACACCAGTTCATCTCCATAACCAGCTTACTGCATCAGTTCTCCCCTGTAATTACTCCCATTTCTTATCTGTCTAGCACCAGCATCTGCTCAAGCTTGCTCTCTCGACCAACTCTCGGCTCAAACCACCTTGTACTCTTATACTTCTCTTATTATTTTCTAAGGTTTATTGCTTCGCCGATAGTCGCCAAACCCTGTAAATTATCAAACCAACAGTTCGAGCCCATTTGACCAATTCAATACACTCCCTGTACTTGCATTCATTTCACCTGTAATTTTGTCACAGGCATGCTCCATATCAACTCTACTTCTCATTATTGTCATCTGCTTTGCACTTTGCCCTGCATTACCAACCAGTCCACCTGCAACAACATCATCTATTAATCCCATAATTCAGCTGACCTCCATTCTTCCATTTGCAGCATCATTTGCAATTCATACAAGCCACCTAAACCTGCATCTATTTTAATCCATTGCATCATTTTCTAGCTTTAGTTCATGCATTTTGTTGACAACACATTTACTTCTTATTGCCTTAGTTCAGCTGCACAGGCTTATTCTGCAAATTCCCATTTCCTACGGCACAATTCCATTCCCGTAACGAATTTCATACACAAAACATTAATGCATTCACATACCATTCAACTCCCGTGCTATCTCCTCAAATTCATCCCTGTACTAACTTTGTGTCACGACCCAGACTCCGTTGTCTTCTCGCCACGACTTCCTTGTAGCTCCAATTCCACCACTGCATTGCATCTCTTGCACAACTCATTGTCCACTACAATCTCACCAGCTGCGACTTCCAACACATTCTGCAGCAGCAACAATATCAATTTGTCTTCCCTGCTATTTGTAACAAGCACAACACCATCGTTCCCTTGAATATTCAGCCACCACCTGCAATTATTCCATACACCAATAATCCGACTGCGCCAGCAACATCATCTTCTTCATGAGTTCAACCTAAAACCCTTGAATCTTCTCTGACCTTTAATTCCAGCTCCATTCTTGAATGAATCGCCAATTGAACTCCAACCCATCTTCTTAACTCGACAGAAACTCATTCCTCAAACTCTCATTCTCCATTAATCCACTGAAATCGACAGCACAACCAAATCTCAGATTCACTCTTATCCCGGTTAATTTCAGCCTCTTTTTCTTCTCTGTTCATCAACAGACTCTCAAATCGAACTTCATCTTGGATGAGCAGCAGCCACATCTCCTCCATCACTCAAATCCTTTATCTCTATCGATCTCTCATTTTCTCGGAACAATGGTGCCGCCCGAACTTTCTCTCTAAGTTAGGGAATGAATGATTGAGAAACACTCTCAATTCCAGGTGTTGGTAATAGCCAAAACTTCTATAGGCACCTAGCAGGGCCACCCAGTACTCTTCTTGTATTGTCAGTCCTTGGGAACTCACAATCTTAACGGTTGATTTTGTTCGTAACCTTCTCATACGGCGTCGGAATGACATCGTTCTTTCGCCATTGACTTCGTATTTTCGTGCTCTTCAACATGATGAGAAGGAATCCAAGATTTGGGCGAGTTCCACTTCTTTTTTGCTCCAAATGACTCCATTGCACCTAATCAACTCAAATTCACACATAAGATACATAATTCATAAGAAAAATAGCAAAGAAAGCATAAACAATAGATAAATATTAAGGTGTTTATAACACCTATCAGAGTCTATACTTTGCTCTCAGGAAATTCAGTTGCAGCTTGGAGTGTGTTGCATATCTGGAGAAGAATACAACACTTGATCAGAGATTTCTCTTCTATTAGATATTCCCATGTTTACAGAAAAACTAATAGGGCTGTTGACAGGTTAGCCAGTGAGCACCCAAGAGAAAATTTTGTTATCATAGATATTACCAGTTTTGATAGGGAGATGCTTAACATCTTGGAAGAGGATAGGGCAGGGAAAGTTTACATTAGAAAGTAGTTTGCTGTTCTTTGTTTTCTGTTTTTTTTTTTTTTTATTTTTTTTTTGTTTTTTTTGGTTCTTAGTTCTTAGTTTGTAAGGTTTTGGGTTTTCCTTAAACCCGACGGAAGGTAAAAAAAAAAACAAAAAAAAAAGAAGGTGGTGGGCACCAAAAACAGAAGCAAAACCTAATTAAGAACATGAAACCTACTACTACTTTTGTTTGATTTAAATTGTATATATATCATGCTTTCAAAAGATTTCCTTTAAGCATGTGCTACCATTGTGGCCTATATAGCTAAAGATTTTCCTGCATATTTTTAAGCCACAATGTCCCCGTATACAACAAAACAAGTAATAAATTTATTAAAAACAATTAGCTTCTCAAACTCAGCTTATGAAATTTGTGAATGAGAAAAGTTCAGTTAAGGTCCCATGGAAGTAATTAACAATACTTTCTGTGCCGCCCTAATTGATTAAAGAGAACGAGAGGGAGAGATAAGAATGATTAATGTAATAAACATATACTGTACACATTATTAATCCAATATGCATGTATCCTTTTTCGACAGGATTGTGTACAAATCGACTGAGATTTGGTGTCTACGAGTCTACTGTATCAGGACGTGTCTACGGGTCTAGTGTATCAGGACTTGGGGTAGAATTTCTGCAAAAAAAAAGTCAATTAAGGCAAATTTTAGAACCGGGACAACTAATATAGGCCAGATGTGGGACAATCAATCCAGACTTTTGATCATTCCCAACTTTACCCCGTTATCAATCCCAATGCTAGAATCATTCCCTTCTTCACCATTAAGATTGTAACATGTCCTGCTGTCCCTGTTATAGCAAGGTCCGTCAATTAATAGACTAGGACATGCACATACCAGTGCAAAGCAGAACGCTAGAAAAAGGATATTCATAAAGAAAAAAACCACCGTGAAGAAACGAGAATAAAAACGTATATGGATGGTGGTTATACCATGAGAATAGATTTAACTAGACTTTGGAAAATTAGAGCTTCTCCAATGGAATGTATGTGAAGGTAAATGTCTAAGTCCACATAGGATAGACATTCATTTTCCCTAAAATTGTTCTCCAACCCCAATTTCTTAATCAATGTGAAGATGACATAGCTTAATTTTTTGTTAGACATTGTCAAGGTGAATGTCAAGTTTTAGACATTCACCTTGACAATGTGAGGCTATCCTAATAAGCTTTTGCTTACTAAAATTAATACAAATATATTAAATAAGCCTTTTTAGCTCTAATAAAATCTATAAGTTTCTAAAAATAAAAAATGCAATTAATCCATAAAAAATCACAAACAACATCATTGGAGATGAGCTATCTTTTTCCTCTAAATTTAAGGAGAAAATGATATGAGGATGTCTTGTTTGTGTTACCATCTAGGAAACACACACAACCACCATTGGAGAAGCTCTTAGTTGGCAAACGGGAGACAACTGACGTTGCCTCTTCCCTAAAGATAACGAGACATCTAAATGCCACCAAAGATGACATGCAGTGGGATCCGAATGAGCCATCGTATTTGTTGGTAGGGACAGGTCACGAAAATCGTAAAGACTCGGTGTGAGTGAGGAAGAGGTCTATGAAATCAGGGATCCATGATCTTCATTAAGTTAACAGCTGCAACACTAAGTTTTTCATGCTACTAAGAGCTAGCACTATGGAGAGAGATATCCCTTCCCTATCCCTCTCTATCCCTCAAAACACCAAAACTCCAACTGCTATGGTCTCCCATATCCCTACTTATGTAGGGATATACACCTCCTTCCCTATTAGGCCGAACAGATCAAATCACTCGTGTAGGGAAGGAAAATCACACGGATACTGAGTACCTGTATATTTTTACGCTTTGCGAGTACTCAGTAGCCGTAGTATTTTACACGGATACTGAGTTTCCGTTTCTAGTTTTTATAATTTTACCCTAAAACTTTCCTTTTTCACTTTTTTTTTTTTTACTAAAACTCTATTTTTACCTATTATATCTTATTTTTACCTATTATATATCATTTTTACTCAACAATAAAATTTTTTACCTAAACAAATATATTCTTATTGAAAAAAAAAATGCAAAAAAAATACAGGTACTGAGTAGCCGTTTGACACTATTCATACGGCTACTCGGTACCCGTGTTGTGTAGGGAAAGAAAAGAAGAGCACCATAGTGAGACTGTCTTCCTTGTGTTATCCCTTCCCTACATATGAGTGATAGGGAAGAGATGACAGGGCAACCTTAGTGCTAGGCTGCTAGCTCTAATATCTGGGAATAACTAGACTTCGGAAATAAGCAGTTAGTGGCCACCCGCATGTGGCGCACCGTCCCAAAATCGACATACAAAACCTAGCTCTAGCAAAACTAGTTCTAGTAGTCAGCCAACCCCTTAGAAAATTTGTCTGCCAGAAATGGAATTGGGAAATCCAGTTGACACACTTTAAACTGTAATCAAATTTCAAAGATTCGAAAATTGAAAACAAAGTTTACTCTTCTACTTAGTTCTTAGTTCATTAAATTATTAGATTTTTTTTTGAAGCATTTAATTATTAGAATTACAAGACTTTTTAGCATGGTGACTAGAGCTAGATATCTCTCATTGATATCTTTGGTCTTCACAACCACTTGTGCGCACGCACAAGACTCAAAAATGTTGGTATTGCAATCATGTTATGCCAGTACTTGTGATGATTCACCTTTACATGAATTTATCAAACTACAAATTTACAAACTGCAACCTAGTGTCGCGTTCAAACGTGCGGTTCTATGCGTAGATATAGTATATTATTCCCACCGTAGTTCAGATTAAGAAACAAGACAAAGGATGCACGTCACAAGAAAGCACACAACGCATATCCTTTTATTTTTATTTTTATTTTTGTCTTCGATTTTTATAGTGTGGAGGCTCGAGATATAATTTGTGGACTTTGTGAAAAAAACCAAGACCACAAAACGAGGAACATTGACTTCAATTGTCTGATTGTCGTATTATAATACTCTACCTATGGACTATTTCTACTTGATCAATACGTGGGTTCCATTCCACATTGTCGTATGCAAAAACAAATTCAGCAGAATTTGGAATTGAACTGTCTCAAAGATAAACTTGGGAGTTCTTGCTGTGTTTCCACTTTTGTTTCAACATTGCAATTCCTCAACCACGCTCGACCCTACACAGTGCAGAAGAATCGATTAAGGGTCGTAAGAAATGCAGAATGCCATCTGATTTTAGTTTTATGGTTCAAAAGTCACAGTTAAACTTCTTCCTAACTAAAGGAAAATTTGAAACAGATTTTTGCCGAGGAGAACCGACCTTATCATGCATTCCCGAGATTTTAGCGAAAACACATCTTCCCATCTCCAGGCAACCTGGCCATATGGGCTTTGCTGACATGGTAGGTACGGATGGGCACTTACAAGAGGTCAAAACGTGGTGATGGTATACTAGGCATCAGACAGTTGGGCTTCAATAAGCCTATGGATACCTCGGTTACCCTACAATATCTCATATACCCCGAATTTACTGGGCAACAAAGATGGATTTTACCATAATTTTTGAGTGTATCCCTTAACCATATATTATCTATTTTCTAATTTATTTCCCATTACTCCTTACGATTTGTACTATTTTTTTTTTCCCGAAACGAGGACAGAAGCCTCAGAACACTATATATTAATACTTTGATTCTCATAAATATGAGAGTAGTTGACAGTTACAAGGTTTACACAATTTGTAATATAAAGATTATGGAGAATAGAAACTAAACTATCTCCTTTCCATGAGTTTTTTACTGCATTACGATTACAAAAGTTTGAAATATTTGTTGCCTTCCTTATATTGAATCTAGAAGTTAGAACAAAAGATTTTGCTTTGAAATTTATGAAAGAGTTTGTTGAGATCCCAAAATCAGTACTACTTTTGTATCTATGTTCTCGAGCTTTGGCATATCTTCCAATCAATAGCTTTAGAGTTGGCTTCGAGTCGCTTTGGAAGATAACATACATCCGATATGAAGAGCTTTGGCATATCTTACGATTTCTACTACACTAGCGATCTGCGTTACAATAACATACATCCGATATGAAGGGCAAATCTCGTCTTATTTTAGTTTGACTGAAATCACCCACATTTTTGACAAGTTCTAGAGATCTCAAACTAACAATGGTAAGATGCGATTACGACGAGGTTACTTCTTTTAAAACGTTATTAGTAGATCAATAAGTTCTGAATATAATCTAGTTTGAAATAATAAAACAACAATGTCGTTTGAGTTATAAAAACAAGTTTGATCATGTTATTTTCCCAAAGAACACAAAGAATCTGAAGAACAAGATAACTATAGAAAAAAGAAAAACGTTTGAACAACCAATTAAGAACAAAGCCGAACTTGCGATATTTGGTATGAGGGGACAAATATCAAGGTTTTTATTGTTTTTCAAGACAGTTACTCGTAATCAACAACTATATTTGATGGTTGGATGTTGTTTATTGGAAATTTTGTGTCAAAAATTACACCAATCGATTTAATCTATTAAGTAACATATATACTTGGAATTATATCCACATAATACGAATTAACATCACTCTACGCATCTCAATATCATAGTTCAGCAAGTTTTTTGTACATGATAATGAAACATCTACTATATCCGGAGAAATATCATATGAAGGTTGTCGAACTACATGCAAAGGATAAAATTAATCAATAACAATACATACACGGAAAGATAAGACAGAAGAAAACAAACATCCGACATAATTTGATTTTGTTAGAGCACTGCTCGGTCAAACTCGCAAGCGTTGCTATCTCAAGCTTGTTTGTCAAGTTTAGTGATCAAAACTATAAGTCTTAATTTCTAGTCTACTTATAGTTATGTCTCGGACTAGGATATAATGTGTAGTTGAGCTTTAGACTTCACGGCGTTCATCAATTGAAGACAAAGAACTACTAAGGGGAGCTTGTGGAACTTCATCAACAAAAGGTATGTGGGGACTGAAACTCATCTATCACTCATAAGTATATTTTTAATCTATCTCCTATTTGAGATAAAAGTCGTATAGCTATATAGACTTCATTTTATACACATTTGATATTTCGGGATGAGTTTAAATCGCTTACATATTTCTAGAAATATGTGTAGGTAAGCTTTCGCTTTAACCAAGTTCATCTTATTTCTTGACGAAAGTCAAAAGATGATCATGTGAAAATCGCCTGATAGAATCTTACATGATTTGCGTGAGACAGTCATTTGATGTAGACTAGGAATGTTTCATATTGATCATTTGATCACTTGAAAATTTCTTTGAAGCTAATAGTTTGTGTGAGACAGCTATTGTCGTCTTCTAAGAATGTTTCAATGATTGAAATGGGAGTTTGGAACACTTAACCATGATTGGATTATAAGCACAGTATGCGCACTTGCATATGTGTTGATCCAAGACCGGAACGTAGTATGCATACCCGTATGCGTACTAGTTGGTCAGGTAAAGTCCGGGAGATAGAGTATGCGTACATGTACGCATACTAGAAAAGTCAGGTGAAGGCCGGGTACTATAGTATGCGTACATGTACGCGTACTGGTTTAAACTGAAGTTTGGAAGTGTACGATAGTATGCGTACACGTTTGCATACTTGCAAACACAGTCCAAGTCCTGCTACTTAGGTATGCGTACAAGTTTGCATACTTGAGTGGGTTATGTTCTAGAATCGGTTGTATCATGAACTAATACATTTATATAATAAGGAATACAATCTTTTGCAAATCGTGGTTATGATGTTCATGAATTGTTTCGAGTGAATCAAACCGATTTTGCTTCAATTATGTCTTGTATACTTCTATGAGAATATAAACAATTGAACAACTCTATAACTAGTTTCATTTGAGTCATTTGAAGTAGTTGTGGTTAACATGAATAAGGTTGATATGAAAGTGTTCATATGGCTAACTTCGGTTAACTATTATTGAGCCATTGGTGTACACATTTAGCTACGGTTACCCATATATAAATGAAGGTACATTTCATTTGTGTGTAACAAGCTAAGTTCGATCTAACAGTTCAAAGATATTAGCTTGAATATAATAAGGTATTCATCTAACGGTGAATATTGATTGGTTTGTTCCAAAGCTATCAAAACATGATTTGAAGACTATATAAGGGAGAACTATAGCAACTGGGAAACCTAATCCCCACACCCCCTGTGTGATACTAGTTGCCACTACAGTTGATTCTCCTTTAACCTAGGTTTTTCCTAAAACCCTTATAGGTTAACGACTTGAAGACTTCATTGGCATTGTGAATCCAAACCAAACTATTTTCTATGTAGTTGCGTGTTCTGATCTTATTTCATACTATCATGATCGAATACTATCTTCTCTAAGATTTGCTCAAGATTTATCCCCGATAGGTAAGATAAAAAGAAGCCACAAACATCTTCATCTCATCGTTTGTGATTCCACAATATCTTGTTTCGCTTCCATACGATTAAGATTATTTTGAGATGATTGATATTACTAGGCTGTTCTTCGGGAATATAAGTCCGGTATATCAATTGGTTTATGTGCACCTTGATTTATCAAAAAACGAAACAAAACTTGTGGGTATTTCAGTGGGAGACAAATTTATCTATTTCAGTAGACTTTTCTGTGCGAGATAAATTTTAGTTATGGGTGAGATCAGTTAAGGGAATCAAGTGCGTAGAGTCCTGCTGGGGTTCAGAGACGTAAGGAGCACAATTGTACCTTGATCAGTGTGAGATTGGTTAGGGCTCAACTACATTCCAGTCTGAAGTTAACTTGTAGTAGGCTAGTGTCCGTAGCGGCTTAATACAGTGTGGTGTTCAAAGATGGACTAGGCCCCGGGGTTTTTCTGAATTTGCGGTTTCCTCGTTAACAAAATTCTGGTGTCTGTGTTATTTCTTTTCCGCCTTATATTTTCTATATAATTGAAATATCACAGGTTGTGCGTAAGTTCAATCAGTTCTTGAATCCGTCCTTTGGGTTGTTGATTGAATTGATTGACACTTGGATATTGGTTGTTGATATCATCCAAGTTATTTCTCTTATTCGATCGGGCTCGCAAATTCGTATTTGTTTGATTGTGGATTGAATTGATAAATAGAGATATAACTCTTTGGTATACTTTTCTAAAGATTGAGTCTGATTGTCTAGTTGATTCTCTTGAAAGTATATCGGAGTTAGTCCATATAGATTGTTAAACAAAATATTGGGTGTGGTTGTTAGAGCATGCAAGCATATTTAAGACCTTATAAGTTTGTGTTTGTAGCGATCTGACTCTATGGACAATAATGTTATCTCAATAAATGCACCACCAGATCCAGGGATTCCATAATTCTCTTCCATGACTGATTTAATAAAATCTGTAGAAGAAATTCTATCTAAACCTCCTTAAGTTTTAAAATCCCTAGAATTGTTTTCATGGCTTGAAAAAAAGCTTGAGAGCTTATCTCTTGATGTTGAGTTATATCTCCTGAAAGAGCAAGAATCTCTTGATAAGCTAAATCAAGTTATGATGAATAATTCTCATGTTGAGGTTGATATTGATCTTCTTATCAGTAAGGATATTCCTTCTCCTTTCTGTGTCTCTGACAAACTGTATATAATACAAGAAGTATCTAAACCTCATATACCTGTCAGTTCCATCTCTGAATTTGACTCTGTTCATTAGTCAAACCTTGATACACCTTCTCAAGATAATGATATTTCCCTCTTTTGTGAGAAAGTCAGGATGTCTATTTTTATCAAAAAGGTTTCCCTGTGTAGTACTGAACAGTGTCTACAGAGACTGTGTTTTATAAGTTGTAAACGAAAAAATCAGGAACACAAATTATCTTGTATCTTTTTAAGTTCTTTGAAAAATTTGTAAAAAGAGTCCCTTGGGTTTCTCTCAATACTAGAAGTTGTAAGAGTTGTTGGAAAGAAACTCTCTCTTGGTGTCATGGTGTGCAAGGTTTTGTTTTTGTGAATTACTAGGTAAAGAATTGATGAGCTCTGCTCCAATCTTCTTTATAGCTTCTTTAATAACAGTTCATAAAACAAACGAGCCCTTGCTACACACGTGCAGTTCACATACCCTGAACTCATATCCTTGGTGTATTTGAACCACGTTCAGAACGAACTTAACCGGTTCGGGTTCCACTGTTTGTCACTTAAAAAGAGAAGGAATTCTCTTCGTTCACTTCGCCTCCTCTTCCTCTTCTTCAGTTCGAGTACTAAAAAGAAACCCAACAGTTCATGTACCATCATCTCACTCTCGTTTCTTAACCATTTCTTGGTTGGTTTGCATCTTTGAATTCATGAGAAGTTTTTGTACATTGGGTCAAGAACTTTTTTCGCCTTGCTCATCATTTTGGAACTCCACCATTAACGGCAGTTCGTGTACCAAGTAAGTTTCTCATCTTTTCCTTGTGTGTTCGTATTCCACTATGACTTATAGGAAGAAACCTAGTCGTGGTGAAAGTTCGGGTACTCAAAATCGTGAAGATACTTTCTTTGACCCAAGCTTGCAAATTAGGTTCGTTGACACTAAGGCTCATGATTACTATGTGGAATATAATACAAATAAACCCATTATGGAAAGGATTTATAAGCCCTATGAACTTAAGGTAGATCTCCTTACTAGTTTCTTTGAGAATCACGAATGGGGAATTATTCACCGTCCAATGGGAACATCCTATATAGAATTGACAACCCAATTTTATGCAAACCTGCATGAACCTAATTTTGTCAATTGCTCCTTTAAAACCATTGTTCATGTAAAAAAATTTCTTGTGAATCGACAAGTTATTGCTGAACTCTTGAATTTGTCCCGAGTTGGTGATTTCCTGTTACCACCTCCTGAGCATTTGAGACCTTTTCCGAATGTGCTCTCGAACTTCCTTCTTGCAAAGGATGTTTCCTGGTATGATGGTAAGATTGATGTTCATGATGATGCATTGTTCCTCAAAGCTGCTGGAAAACTACTAGTGGCTAACTTGATGCCTAGCAAAATTTACAGACAATTATGGTCCAGACCTCTTGCGGAACTGGTCTATTATATTGTTGAAGGGAGGAAGACTTATGTGGCCTTATTATTCGTCAAATGATAAGTGTCAGACAAATTTCGAGGACGACTCCTGGCTTTCCTTATCTCATCTCAAGGATTTGTAGTTATTTTGGCATTGTTGCTGTTGGAACCAGTCTTGGAGGACCAAAGGTCTTGACCATGAAAAGAATTGAAAAGATGTCCAGAACTCCATCTAGAACTCATGCATCGTCTAATTTTGAAATCATCCGTCTTCAGAAAGAAGTTGATTGTTTGAAAGAGCAGTTGGATTATGCCAAGACAGCTTATCCTGAACTGGGTGAGAAGTTTTATGAAATTGCTAGGGATTATTATGAGATGATTGATTAATATCTGTATTTGCAATATTATTGCTTGGTTTGTCTGTTGAACTTCTTATGTTGAACCTAATTAACTGTTATCTTTTAATAGTTGTAATAACTTTAATGGTATTTTATCCTTGAATGATTTTATCTTTCAATTAAATTGCCAAATGTGTTAAATCCAAAAGAAGTACAAATGAATATGTCAAAATTTAAGTCTATCGTATGTCTTTATGCAAACATTGATGAAAGATAGAATGAACTTTTGACAACAAAGATTAAGTTTATTATATGTCATTATGCAAATATTGATGAAAAATAGAATGAATATTTGTATATTCCGCAGTATTTGTCTTTCCCCGATCCACATCTTTGTGAAAGTACTGTGTGGCTCCGTAAGTTTTCTTATGTTGAGCACTTCCGATTAAATTAATCATTTCCTTTGTGGTTAATTTAATTGAGATTTTTGGATAAAAATTCATGTCTCATGTGATTTGTTAATGTCCAAATAAATCCTTCTTTTCTTGTAAAAGTAAGGTCGCTCTTGTTGTTCTTTCGGGAATGACATTTTATGGGGGAGAGTTCTTAATTGAACTTGTGCTTAATTGTCAAATCATTATGGGGAGTGCGGCTGTGGAATATTGTAGGAGTTTTCTTGTATCTTTATAAACTCCTTGATGAATACACTAAGTTTCGACTATGTGAAATCATTGAAACAAAGTTGATATGTTCTCTTTTGGTCATGAAGTATCTCTATGGAAATTTCATTATGATCCCGCTAGTTTTCGTACCTTTGTCAATTTTTATTGACAAAACGGGGGAGAATTATTTTGTAGTTCATACTACATATACATATGGTTTACGGATCATTATGTAAGGGGGAGTGGTTTTCATTTTAAGATGAAGTATTGACTAAGGGGGAGTGATACATATCACCATAGTATTGTTTTCAAAGTTGTGATGCAATTGAACTTTGATGTTGTGTAATAATACTATGACACTGCAGTATAACAATGATTGAGAACAACTATTTTCTCATTGTTATAGCTACGGATCTCAACAACTATGATGCTGAGTTGAACACGTTCAGAATCACTGGAGTACTTGGAAGTGATGAAGATTTCGAGTAATGTTGAAGAACCAAGGAGATCAAGCATTTGGATGAGAATCTACAAAGTTTATTAATTTTGTAATTCATATGTATTGATAGTTTTGTCATTAAAATTGATAAAAAGGGAGATTGTCAGAGCACTGCTCAGTCAAACTCGCAAGCGTTGATATCTCAAGCTTGTTTGTCAAGTTTAGTGATCAAAACTATAAGTCTTGATTTCTTGTCTACTTATAGCTATGTCTCGGACTATGATAGAATATGTAGTTGAGCTTTAGAATTCACGACGTTCATCAATTGAAGACGAAGAACTACTAAGGGGAGCTTGTGGAACTTTATCAACAAAAGGTATGTGGAGACTGAAACTCATCTATCACTCAGATTTGTATTTCTACACTATCTCCTATTTGAGACAAAAGTCGTATAACTATATAAACTTCATTCTATACACATTTGATATTGCATGCTGAGTTTAACTCGCTTACGTATTTCTCGAAATATGTGTTAATAAGCTTTCGCTTTAACCAAGTTCATCTTATATTCTTGACGAAATTCAAAATATGATCATGTGAAAATCTCTTGGTAACATCTTACAAAATTTGTGTGAGACAATCATTTGATACAGACTCGGAATGTTTCGTATTGATCATTCGACCACTTGAAAATTGCTTTGAAGTTAATAGTTTGTGTGAGACAGCTATTGTCGCCTTCTAAGACTGTTTCAATGATTGAAATGGGAGTTTAGAACACTTAACCATGATTGGATTATAAGCATAGTATGCGTACTTGCATATGTGTTGATCCAAGACCGGAACGTAGTATGCATAACCGTATGCGTACTATTTGGTAAAGTAAAGTCCGGGAGCTAGAGTATGCGTACATGTACGCTTACTGGCGAAGTCAGTTGAAGTTCGAGTACTAGAGTATGCGTACATGTATGTGTACTGGTTTCAATTGAAGTTTGGAAGTGTATGACAGTATGCGTACTCGTTTGCATACTGGCGAACACAATCCAAGTCCAGCTACTTAGGTATGCATACCCGTTTGCATACTTGAGTGGATTATGTTCTAGAATCGGTTGTGCCATGAACTAATACATTTATATAATAAGGAATGCAATCTTTTGCAAACCCTGGCTATAATGTTCATGAATTAATTCGAGTGAATCAAACCGATTTTGCTTCAATTGTGTCTTGTATACTTCTATGAGAATATAAACAATTGAACGACTCTATAACTAGTTTCATTTGAGTCATTTTAACTAGTTGTCGTTAAGATGAATAAGGTTGATTTAAAAGTGTTTATATGGCTAACTTCGGTTAACTATTGTTGAGCCAATTTGGTGTACACGTTTAGGTACGGCTACCCATATCTAAATGAAGGTACATTTCATTTGTGTGTAACAAGCAAAGTTCGATCTAACAGTTGAAAGATATTAGCTTGAATCTAATTAGGTATTCATTTAACGGTGAATATTGATTGCTTTGTCCCAAATCTATCAAACCCTAATTTGAAGACTATATAAGGGAGAACTCTAGCAATTGGAAAATCTAATCCCCACGCCTCCTTTGTAATACTAGTTGCGACTAGAGTCGATTCTCCTTTAACCTAGGTTTTTCCTAAAACCCTCATAGGTTAACGACTTGAAAACTTCATTGGGATTGTGAAGCCATACACAACTATTTTCTCTGTAGTTGCGTGTTCTGATCTTACTTTATACTATCTTGATTGAGTACTATCTTCTCTAAGATTTATCTCTGATCGGTAAGATAAAAATAAGTCACAAACATCTTCGTCTCATCGTTTGTGATTCCACAATATCTTGTTTCACTTTCATACGATTAAGATTATTGTGAGGTGATTGATATTACTAGGCTGTTCTTCGAGAATAAGTCTGGTGTATCAATTGGTTCCTGTGCACCTTGATTTATCAAAAGACGAAACAAAAACTCGTAGATATTTCTGTGGGAGACAGATTTATCTATTCAATAGACTTTTCTGTGTGAGACAGATTTTTTTATCAAGTCTTTGACTTTGGGTCGTAGCAACTCTTAGTTGTGCGTGAGATCAGCTAAGGGAATCAAGTGTGTAGAGTCCTGTTGGGATTCAGAGACGTAAGAAGCGCAACTGTACCTTGATCAGTGTGAGATTTGTTAGGGCTCAACTACATTCTAGTCCAAAGTTAACTTGTAGTAGGCTAGTGTTTGTAGCGGCTTAATACAGTGTGGTGTTCATAGCTGGACTAGGTCCCGGGGTTTTTCTGCATTTGCGGTTTCCTCGTTAATAAAATTCTGGTATCTTTGTTATTTCTTTTCCGCGTTATATTTTCTATATTATTGAAATATCACATGTTGTGCGTAAGTTCAATCAGTTCTTGAATCCGGCCTTTGGGTTGTTGATTGAATTGATTGATACTTGGATATTGGTTTTTGATACCATCCAAGTTATTTCTCTTATTCAATCGGGCTCGCAAATTCCTATTTGTTTGATTACGGATTGAATTGAGAAATACAAATATAACTCTTTGATATAATTTTCTAAAGATTGAGTCTGACTGTCTAGTTGATTCTCTTGAAAGTATATTGGATTTTGTTCATATAGATTGCTAAACAAAATATTGGGTGTGGTTGTTAGACCCCCGCTTTTTCAGATTTCATTACGATTTTTTAATTTAAATTTCTTAAACAAATAAAAATAAGACAAATTAAGAGAAAATAAATTCAAATTGCAGTTGAGCGGCATTCATCATCACCCAAATAGTATTCAGTCCATTATCGAACAAATTTATACCCATTCTTCAGTTGAACCAAAGTGACGTATTTTTTATCAACATTTATACTATCATTCTTCATTAACTAGGATTAGAGTATGGTAGTTGAGTATCAGACATCACTGAAAAACCATCAAATATTGAAGACTGGAGACCGAACGAAGACATTTGGAGAACTTCAACGACAAAGAGGTTTTTGAAGACCAAACCATCTTATTTACTCATGGCATTTGCCATTCTATCTTACGAGACTATATAATATAATGTTCGATGATTTATTATTGCAGAGAAGAAATTTCGAGTCAAGGTTGTCTTGATAAATCTCTCTAAATATGATTCGAGCAATGTATGTTCATGGATCCTTAAAAATCTTGGTTAAGGAGACTTTAAACAAATCGTCTGAAACTTTAAACAATGTACTGCACGGGAGTACTTTGATTTCAAGAGACTAATTTGTAGGACCTTGGCCTAAACCAAGACAATGGTCGTTTCAGGTTCAATTCGGTCACAAAAGGAGGAGAAGGGTCGGCATGTAGGGAGGGAAGCTGAGATTGTGTGGAGATCAATGAAGATTGATTTGTTGGTGATATGATTGTTTTGGGGTAAAAACTGATTCTCTTGGAAACGGTAAATTTGGGTGTACCGCCGAGAAACGAATCTAACCCCGAAAACAAATGCAATCTAGACCCGAAGCAAATGCACTGCACGGGAGTACTTTAGATTCGAGAGATCAATCTGTACAATTCTGGCATAAACCAAGAAATGGTCGTTCCAGTCTTGCTTCGGTCACAAAATGAAGGATAAGGGTTGATCTTAGAAGGGAAGCGAAGAAGGTGTTGAGATCATAATGGTTAGCTCTGAAGGTGTGACTATTTTATGACTTGTACCAGAATATGGAACTGGCTTGCGGAATGTAAGCTATCAGTTCTTGGTATTTTTCTGGATACTTGTGTTGATAACCAAAACTATTTTTGTTGGTCAAAATAGGTCGAAACCTATTTATATTAGTCATAGTTGCACGCACCCTGATCTCATAGGAAGTGGAAGTAGTTGAGTGATGGAGAAGTGGGGTTGTGTGAAAATGTAGAAAACCATGTCTTACTATGAGGGAAGACGAGTCAGTTTACACCCACTACTTCTCTGCTGCCACTAATTATCCGCCTTTCCTGACACTTTCTCATAATGGGTGATAGACACATTTTTTGTGTCTGAATTGTCCTCAGTGTTGGTATTGTTGGAACTCGATTTTTGTACTAATATTGTGTTTTTATGTATTTTTAGGTATTTTTGGAAATAAATATTTTTTGGAAAATTCGGCTCGAAAAGTTGCTCGGAGCACCTCCGAAGGACAAGTGTTATTCGGACTCTCGTCTTCGGATAAGGGGTAACCCAATTACTAAGGGGCACCCCAGGACACCCATTAAGGAAGCTGCTATTCGCACCCCCATCGCTGTTAGGGGGAGGTCATCTTCTTCTTTTCAAATTTGAAAAATGGCGGGAATTTAATGGCAGCAACAAACAAATTTTGGAGTTGGATTTCTCGGCAGATTTAATGAGACTCAATGGCTGGGAAATTATTGGATGGACTGTTTGGGCTTAACGGGCATGATATGGTGATTTTCTTCGATCCGGGTTGGCTGATACGTGCAAGTAAGAAAAACGAGTTGTGACAAAACACGGGACTCTCTCGAGTTGTGTTGCGTGGATACATATGCCTTAGACGAGTTGGAATCAGTCTTAACAGAGTTTTACTCCAACTGGGAGTGTGCCAACACCAGGAAACGCGTGTAGTGTTAAAATAGGGAAGAAAATATTCCATAAAATATTTTCTTTAACACCGAGTAATGGAGGATTATTTTGAGTTAATGAGCGAGATATATTGGTGTTGTTCGGTATAAATATGTTCGTGTGGTATCATAGAAGGGGGACGGAGAGTTTGGGAGAAATTAGAATGCTACAAAGACAAGAAAAATCGAGTTGCAGAATTATTCTCTGCTTCACTGCTGCACCAAGAACACGAAGAACGGACCACCGTAGGCGATCGTTCTTCTACAAAGGTGTCTACGACACTTATTCGAGGGTCGAATACGAATGAGACTTAAAAGAAGTAACGGTTTTATCATTCCTTGTAACAAGATTTGCAACACTTATAATCGTTGCAAACACTCGATTTTCATCATTTTCTCCATTTCATCATTTGTACACCTCCTTTGAGCAATAAAAAATGGATTTTGAGCGTGTTTCCAACATGATGAGCTAGAACCCATCACTGGGACGACGGAGGAAGACAAATTTCATACATGGGTAATTTTAATTAATTCTTTATTTGGCTTTTGCACTAATTAAAATAGAATTATGATTTGATTAAATTGGTTGTTATTCAATTAGATAGGTTATGCTTTGTTTAGATAATCTATGCTTAGGGATACAATTAATCTTTTGAGAGTCTACCTTGGCAAAAATAAGAGTCGGTGTTATTTTGTTTATTGAGCTTTAATTGTTGAGAATAAATAAATTGAACCTTTTGTTATGAGTTTGGCCGAATCCTGAGTCCCAGCACATCTCTCCGTCTTGTGACATAAATTGTATATATTCTGTATTTTTATTATTTTTCTTTATTAAATCCTAAGATCGATTTCATCAAGTCCGAGTGAACAACAACCTTACTACCACCTTCTACAACATTATTGAGTCACACCAATTTTTGGCGCCGCCGACGCGGACTTGTGTATAGATTTGTTTTTAGGTTTTATTTTTCTTTTTATTACTTTTGTTCTTTTTTACGCGTTTTGGTATTTCTGTTTTCTTTCAGATTTGGAGTGGAGCGAAAGAAAAAGAGAAAGTGCTGAAAAGAAAAGCAAAGCCAAAATAGGAAAGAAAAGAGAGATCCGAACGGAGTGAAGAAGAAAATCTTGTATATAGTGTAATTAATTTTTATTATTATTATTTTATTTTTTTTTGAAACTGTAATTAGGTAATTTTTTTTGTAATTTTTATTTTTGGACTTTTTAATTTTTGGACCATTGGACATTTTTTTTTTAAACCCTAAGGAAGGGTTATTTAAATACAAACTGCACAGGGAAGGACGACGATTACGATATCGTCTCGGCCCCTCGGGTTCGTACATGACATAGGGGTCGTGGCCCGAGTCGACTTCAACGGTTCATCCCCGTATGGAACGGGAGGTAAGAATTCTAAACACCCGCGAATCCCCCGTCGTGGGTTTACCGGATGATTTCGTGTGAATATATGTCGAGGTACCGAATCCTGGGCCGCTTTAATTTCCTAGTAAAGGGCAAGGAATGGCCATACAAGATAAGAGTTCGGATTTCATCACCGTTCTCTTCTTGCCCGCCTTAGGAAAACGAAACCAAACACGAACCTAAGCCTAAAATTTTGACTAGAACGAGACCTATAGGGTAACGAGCTTAATAGGAAAGTCGTTCGAAAAATATTGGTTACTCTTTTGAGCATACTTCGAAGTTCATGATGGTTTCGTGAGTTGAATGCGTGACGCGCGCCGCCTTGTAATGCGGTGAGGCCTTGGGTATCAAAGCTCCACGCAGCTTCCCTCGCCTCTATTCAACTTACTTAAACTCGGATTGATTCAGAGGGGTTTGCTCAGTTGTAACGAATTCCCTTTCGAAGGATTAGAAGCTGGTCTAGAAAGCAATCTAAGTGGAGCCATCATGCTTTTTGTTTGCTAGAAATCGTAGGATTGCCGTGGTCAGTCAGCCTTGTTTGTGTTTGTGTAGAATTCCCTTGCAGTTAGGATGTCAAACTGTATAGCCAATACAACGAATATCCAATCGAACAATATGGACATTACTCTTTTTATGACCATAGTGTGAATAGTGGTTGGGAACGCCAATCTTTTGAAGGTTATGGGTCATACCATGGTGAGCCCAATTACTATCCACACATGCATCAGTCTTACGAGCAAAACGATCCTCCAATTTCTTTAGAAGAGTCTCTCAAGAGTTTCAATGAGTCAACACGAAGTTTCACTTATTTATGAAAGAGACTTATAATATTCCGCTTCTTAAGAGTCCGAGAGCAATCAACTAAGATTTCTCTAGAAGAGTCCCTCAAGCAATTTACTTTGAGAGTACAAATAGGATTGTGGAAAAATTTGCTCAAGATAGTCTTAAATTCCAATATAGTGTTCCCAATACCACCCTTGAAAATAAGGACAGTTTATTTACATAATCAAGATGACGAGGATAAAATTGGTAACACTACTTGTCTAGATGAGGTTCAACCATTTTCATATTATTATGATGAGGATAGTGTTGATGAAGAATTTGAAATCGAGAGGCATAGTGATCGGGAATTTGTTACTCCAATTGAGCTTAATGATGATAATATTTCTAGTTCAAATCCAAATAATTTTAATAATTATTCACCTATTCAAAAGGATGAGGATTTGACTAGAGATACCCCCGTTTTAGACGATGTAGTGTTTCCTTTTGATTACTGAAGCCAATGATGGTTTAGAGGAACGAGTATATTTTGAGTCTAGCGATTTAGAAACAATAGACTTAGAAAAAGAAAATGAACTCGTAGAGATGAGTGAGGATGTACCGATTTAGAAGAATCAATTGACCATTTTCGGAATCGATGACCTTGAAATTAGGGAAGTTGTGACTAGTCTTTCTAGAGACACTGAAAACTCTAAGTTTGGGGGTGATTATCATTCTCCATGTGCTTTAACTCTTAGAAAAGTCCCTAACTTGGGACTTGACATATGTGCCTCAACCATTTTAAAAGATTATCTTCATACACTTTTTCCCGAACCTAGTTGTGTCCATAAAGAAGTTCAGTTGTTAGAAACCCATCCTCTGGTTGATGTGGTTAACCCAAGCTATGATACCACGATTGACTTTGTTTTCCCACCAAAAACCTTCCTTCCAATTGTGGGAACGTATAAGTTTCAGATGTGTCAATTATTAAGTTTTGAGACTAAACCTAATTACTTTAGGATATTAGGGTCGACACATTTGCTTAAGGAAGACCACCAATCTTATTGTGGTCAGCTGTAAAGTCAAAACTGATTGACTTAGAAGATCCTCAATTATTCAAAGTTATTATTATGTGCTTCTAAGTTTTTATTTGAGTTTTTCCAGACTCTAGAACCTTAACATTCGGATCTAACTCATAAGGAAACGCAACCCATGAAAATATGTTATCTAGACCCTTTTATAGAGCTCCGAACCGAACCACAACTAGATGTAGTTGTCTTAAACAAAACAATATATAAGGGTATCTTCCTGGTCTGTGGCAGTTTCCTCTTCTTGTGGTTAGCACTTTTTGATCCAGATGACCCGCAGTTATTCCGACTGTTGCTATATGATTCTCCGAGGTGACTAATCCTTTCCAATGTCTTGGTCAAGACTTTAAACTTAGCACTTCTTGGGAGGTAACCCATGCTCTTGCAACACGGTAATATCTTTCCTTAACTCTTTTACTTCAAATGGTAACAGTTTCTCCTTGTTCATGCTTTTAATTTTATCTTTAGAACATTGAGGACAATGTTAGATTTAAGTTTGGGGGTATGGGAGAAACTTTTTAGTTGCGATAATTAAACTCCAGAGCCTAGAAATTTATGCTTATTAAGGATGGCACTAACCAATCTAAGTGGATGGAAGCATTTTGGTTGTAGGAGTTGAGGAACCAATCGATTAGATGGCAACATCTAAAGAGTCTATTCATAAAAGCACAGAGCTCAGGTGTTAGAAATAACATGATAGTTTCACCATATCTCGTTGAGTCCTTTTCACTTCTGTTTTTATTTTGTTTTGTTCTTTTTAAACTATGTTTCTCTAAGTGATTAGGTGGGGCCCACGAATCAAGTTGTTACCAATGCTAGGGTGAATTAGAGTGATTGAGATACCAACAAAAAAAAAACAAAAGAAAAAAAAAATGAAGAAAAAAAAAAAAAAAAAAAAAAAAAAAAAAAAAAAAAAAAAATTCAATAGACCACCGGACCCCTTGTATATGCCACCTAATAAATTCAATAAAGTATCGACCACCGGTTCCCCTTGTATATGCCGGTGTTGATATTAGTCGACTAGTATCTCACCATTAGGATAGGTTCATTTTGGCGGAGGCCTTCGACAGAATATGGGAAACACCATTCACTTAGTAAACATCAAAACTATCTATGTTTTTCTCTATATCCATCTTCTTGATCTATCCATGTGATTAGTTTTGACTCCGGTATTGATGTCCATAGTGCGACTATCTCGAGTAGAGCTCTTTCACTTTATATGAATTTTAGTATGCTTGAGTGCAAACTCGTGTACATCAATTGAATTTCGCATCGGGGTACTTCCTCCCGTAGTCAATAAGTATGCCAACCAAGGAGATTCTTTAGTGCCTTCCAAGGTTCATGTAGATAGCTAGGGTCCGGAGTAAAGGTTTTGTGGGTACACCTCTGCAAACCCTCCGGAGACAACACTCCGCCACTAGGGCCACCTAGGGGTTCAACTGATTTTTATTTTCTAGAATAAATTTGCTCTAGGACTAGCAATTAATAAGTTGGGGGTATTTGATAGACACATTTTGTGTGTTGAATTGTCCTCGATGTTGGTATTGTTGGAACTCGATTTTTGTACTAATATTGTGTTTTTATGTATTTTTAGGTATTTTTGGAAATAAATATTTTTTGGAAAATTCGGCTCGAAAAGTTGCTCGGAGCACCTCCGAAGGACAAGTGTTATTCGGACTCTCGTCTTCGGATAAGGGGTAACCCAATTACCAAGGGGCACCACAGGACACCCATTAAGGAAGCTGCTATTCGCACCCCCATCGTGTTAGGGGAGGTCATCTTCTTCTTTTCAAATTTGAAAAATGGCGGGAATTTAATGGCAAAGCAACAAACAAATTTTGGAGTTGGATTTCTCGTGATTTAATGAGACTCAATGGCTTGAAATTATTGGATGGACCTGTTTGGGCTTAACGGGCATGATATGGTGATTTTCTTCGATCCGGTTGGGCTTGGATACGTGCAAGTAAGAAAAACGAGTTGTGACAAAACACGGACTCTCGAGTTGTGTTGCGTGGATACATATGCCTTAGACGCAGTTGGAATCGGTCTTAACAGAGTTTTACTCCAACCGGGAGTGTGCCAACACCAGAAACGCGCGTGTAGTGTTAAAACTATTCGAAAAATATTTTCTTTAACACCGAGTAATGGAGGATTATTTTGAGTTAATGAGCGAGATATATTGGTGCTGTTCGGTATAAATATGTTCGTGTGGTATCATAGAAGGGGACGGAGAGTTTGGGAGAAATTAGAACGCTACAGAGACAAGAAAAATCGAGTTGCGAAATTATTCTCTGTAACTTCTTCTTTGCACCAAGAACACGAAGAACGGACCACGGGAGGCGATCGTTCTTCTACAAGGTGTCTCGACACTTATTCGAGGGTCGAATACGAAGGGGGCAGACTTAAAAGAAGTAACGGTTTTATCATTCCTTGTAACGATATTTGCAACACTTATAATCGTTGCAAACACTCGATTTTCATCATTTTCTCCATTTCATCATTTGTACACCTCCTTTGAGCAATAAAAATGGATTTTGAGCGTGTTTCCAACATGATGAGCTAGAACCCATCATTTGGGACGACGGAGGAAGACAAATTTCATACATGGGTAATTTTAATTAATTCTTTATTTGGCTTTTGCACTAATTAAAATAGAATTATGATTTGATTAAATTGGTTGTTATTCAATTAGATAGGTTATGCTTTGTTTAGATAATCTATGCTTAGGGATACAATTAATCTTTTGAGAGTCTACCTTGGCAAAAATAAGAGTCGGTGTTATTTTGTTTATTGAGATTTAATTGTTGAGAATAAATAAATTGAACCTTTTGTTATGAGTTTGGCCGAATCCTGAGTCCCAGCACATCTCTCCATCTTGTGACATAAATTGTATATATTCTGTATTTTTATTATTTTTCTTTATTAAATCCTAAGATCGATTTCATCAAGTCCGAGTGAACGACAACCTTACTACCACCTTCTACAACATTATTGAGTCACACCAATGGGCGTGTTGCACGCCGCATGCTGTAAACTGCCGGACCAATACCCTGATGAACATCCCCCAGTTTGTGACATGTTTGGTGTCTCGAGTATTTTATAGAAAATATGAAGCAATTTGCTGAGTGGATCTTGCCTAATTATTCTGACCAATCACGCGCAAGCTAGGTGGCGGGTAATCATGTGTGACGAGCCAAGTCATGAGACTTGCCGCAAAGAATATCATGTGACGCTATTAGGTCAAATAACTAAATTATTTGTAAAGCCGATACACATAAAATATCGTATGTATTCGATGCATGTAAAGCATCGCTTTTGAGCAAGCAACTCAAAATAATCGATGCATGTGAAGCATCGTTATATTGAGCCTGTCTTGGTCGGTCGCGGAACCTAGTGTCTTAAAAAGAGCATGATCGGCCATTTTCAAGAAGTTTATGGGAACTATTTATGCATGCCAAAGGTAGGCCGGTCGGTCCCTATAGGAGAGTGATGGTTGGTATCCATTTTGACATCCTATTGGTTGGTCCAAGTTAAATCTAGGCCGGTTAAATTGGCTAGCCAAATTGGATGGATGAGATGATTTGCGGAAATTATTGGTTGCCACTAATTTTATTTAAGACTCCTATAGAAGCGCGGCCAGCCATCTTTGGGCGATCGTTTAGGAGCCATATGGGGAGGTCGCGGCTTGGCCGATTGCAACTTATGGAAGGGGGTGGCCGTTGATCATGGCCACATCTTGTTGGCTGCCTAAAATAGGAGTTAGGCCGGCCGAGATGGTTTGCGGCAGTTAATAGCTGCCCTTGATTCAATTTAGGTTTTAAAAGGTCGGGTGCCCAACCCATTTTGGGCCAACGATTTTGGTCTTGACGACATGCTATAGACTATTCGACATGCCAGTGCTATAGTCAGGGAACTAGTGCGCGTATCCACGCCTTGTCCGTCGATCGGAATTGAATCTAGGCCGGTCAATTCGGCTGGCGAAGTTGGACGGCCGAGATCGTTTTGCGGCAGCAACGTAATGCTGCTTAACAGAAATTAGGGTTTCGCGATTCGTGCGGCCATATAAATTTGGGCAATCGGTTAGTGGCTCTGTTGGCGAGTTAGAAGGGCTACGATTGGTCGAAGTATTAGTGGGCCCGCTGGTGTGCGTGATGGCGCTTGTCCGGCCGTGTCAAGAAGTGGCTAGACTTGATAAATCGACTGGCCAAAACGTACGGCCATGATCGTTTTAGGACTGACATGGGCAGCCTATATTAGATTCCTTAAGGAATTTAGGCGCGTCAACCAAACAACCTCCAACTTCATTTAAAAGTGCGTGTGGCGCATTTAAAGCGATCTGATTGGTCGATAGGAAAGGGGGTCGGCAAGCGGCAATATGGAGTATGGCCGATCGGACACGGGCGGCGCCTGCTGGAGCAGATCGGCCGGCCAAGTGGCGTGGCCATGCCTCCCTTTGTTGTTGCTTTTACTTGCCGCAGTTCCTCTTTATTTCTTGTTTTCTACTTTTGGTAGGATTTTGCTCCTACTAGTCCATGGCGTATTAATTTCCTAGCTTACCTAGGTTTGGTCTCGACCAATAGGGTTCGAGATATTGCATAGGGCGCTAAAAACCTAATTTTTGCAAATTAATTAGGTTAAAATTTGAATTTTGCGAGCTGTCGCAAAATTGATCAAATTTGGTGAATTCTGTGTGTTGACACAAAATTCTTAATTTTATTCTCTGAGAGCATTCAACGCGTCTTCTGACTGAGTACTTTCATGCAGACCTTAATCTTGATACTTCGGGAAATTCATGCTACTCAGCTGCGAGTGAACACTAATTGTCATGTCATATCAATATTAAGGGTTCAGCCGGGGAACATAGCATAGGAAAAATACTCAATAAGCCATACATTAATGAATAATGCAGGCGAGAGATTAATAAATTTATAGATTGTTTGGGATTGTTGCTACATGCACCATTCTGAATAAATTTTATATAAATATACTGAATTGCTCAATATATGTGTAAGTAGAGAGGCTTAAGCTCTCGTTACTTTCAAATGGCTCTGTTTCTTTGCAGAATAACAACACATTAAATACCTGGTTTCACAATTTTAGCCATGAACTAAAAACCACCATCAACATTAAGTCTCATCCTTAGTACGTAACGGTGACATTGTTGCGGAGTAAGCACTAGATGGTGACAGGAAAAAAATTAAATTATCAAGACAAAAGAAATGGGATTTACCAGGAGGGTCGTATTTGGCTTTCCGCAATGGGGCCGGACGGCTAGTGGTCCTTGTACCAACGTGCTGCTAAATCGATTCGTAGGGCGCAAATATGGCAGTCATGGGACCGCCCAGTCATCCTCATGTACGGACCGTGAGGAGGTCCTTCTCCCATTCGGATTTGGAAAAATCCATGTATATAAAAGGGAGTGTCGCTCCTTTTTTGCAGTTTCATCGAGTTGTCATCCATTAGCAGCAAGGTAAGTTCATCCCGTTTATCCCCCCCTTTTTTTAAGTATGAACTCCAATTGTATGCGTTGCCTCCATAGTTTTTTTTTTTTTTGAAATCCCATCGATCCTGAGTGAATCTTCTTTTGCTGGTAGCGTTGGAGCAAGGATTAATAGCATCGGTAGAGGTGATCAACGACAACAGAATCATAGTGAGGCTAGCAGGAGAACTCGAGGTAAGTGCCAAAACTTTTTTTTTTTTTTTTTTTTTTTGTTGTTGTTGTTGTTGTTGTTGTTGTTGTTGTTGTAAAACCTAGTTTTAGGTTTTGACCGTGGGTGTAATACCCGCGGTAAAACACTTTTTTTTTTTTGTTTGAGTGGGATCAAGTCCCCACTCATCTTGGCGGGCCAAAGAAGATCTCCCCGTAGAAAATCTTGTTGTTGGCGTATGAGCTCCATGTTGCCTCATATAATTTCGACCATTAGTAATCATACCCATTTTAGAAAAAATCCGCATGCATGGCTCTTCTCGAAGTAGTGACTCTTTTCCCGTTTTGCTTCGTTGTAGTTACTCAAAAGTGAACAGTAACATAAGGAATTCTTGTTTGGATAAGATGTCGCATGGAGATGTTTTTGCTGCTCCACTGGGAAGTGTTAACAATTCCAAAGATATGCCAAATGTAGAGTATGAATTCTTTATAAGGTCTTACACAGTTGCAAGGACACATCCCGGACATGTAATAACTCTCCTTACTGATTCAGAGAATGAAGGAGATGTTCAATCGATATCTCCAAAGCGTGTGATACATTTTTGTCTTCAGAGGAAAGAGTATCCGAATTCTCCCATTGACTTCAATATTTTCCATAACCCACTGCGCTCTTGTGACGGATGGATGAGGTATATGATGATTAATGACCATGTCAGGGACAATCTGATCAAGGCACAAATCACGGATGTTGTCATGGCGTCTGCAACACTTCTTATTAGGAAAGATGCTGCAGGTTTGATTACTTTCATCTCTAGATGGTGTATGTCCACTCACACGACCACATGTAGATGGGGCGAGATGACTATAACTTTAGAGAGTGTGGCTATTCTGCTGAGTCTTCCGGTTGTAGAAAATCTTGATTTTAGCTTGTCCAACGAAGAAGAACTAATGCACGCCACTCTAGTTAAGAAGACTGAAGGATATAATCGACAGGAAAATGATAAAAAATGCTTTTATACTTGGTGGGTGTCTGAATGGTTTCCTACGAAACCGAAACCGGATCAGGTGTTGAATGACACACTCAGTGTCGATGCGTTTTTATCTTTGTGGTTTTCTAGAGATATCGTTGAGGATGGCTCCGGCAAGAAGGAAATAAGACATAAGCTTGTTAAATTTGCTATTAAGTTGGCGCAAGGTGTTTCTCTTCCCATAGGCAGCTTATTTCTTGGTTCCTTGTATACCCATCTGGATTGCCTAGCAGCGGACATGTATGCTTCTAACGGATATATGAAGATAGAATCATACGTTCACATTTCCTTTCTCCAAGCATGGTTGTGGGAGCATATTAAAGATTATGCTCTTAATCCTGTAGCTTCGCTTTCCAGTACATATGGAGGAGCTAGGATACTTTGTTGGCTGAAGAAGCGTCCAAAACCTAGTTTAAGGCTCATCGATTTCTTTGAAAACGTGCATGCAGTCAATTTTAATCCTTGGGAACCGGCTCACATATTTATAGTTGAGTCGGATACTTTTGCTTCCGTCTCGGGCACAACATTGCATTCTGATGGAGAGAATATGAGTATTGGAGAAACCGTGTTTATGCGAAGCTGTATACCTGGATATGTCATATCTTTCTTCAAGGGATCTTTTGATGTGGTTGTTTATAATGTTGACAGAGCTGCTCGTCAAATGAGTTTCGACCAGGGGATTCTGTTCCGCCATCCATTGTCGCCTTCAACAGACCTTTTGCCATCTGTTTTTGATAGTAGTGTCTTTGCAACAAATAATAGTCTCCCAATCTTGCTCCCAGGAAGAAAACCGGTGATAACCCCCAAGTATTAGGAATTCTGGAAGGAGGAATTTCTCGCTCTTCATCAATTCGTGTAGGACATCGTGAAGGATCCATGCGAAAGGCATTCTTCCAAGACCTTAGAAAAACACAAGTTGTTGAAGCCGCTTCCTTCGGGTAAACGAATATCTGCTGACCAAGGTGATAACAGTCCCTAGAGAAAGGATCGGAGGTCAAAAAGTCGTGCAGGTGGTATCCGATCAGCTTCAACATCCACAGTGGTCTTTAATTCTTCGAATATGCAAGTATGTATGATTTTCCTTTTGACCTTGCCGGATTATTTAAATATTTCGGATTATCTTCATTGAACATTCCTTTTTTATTTCAGGGCCTTGGTGACATGAACGCCTTTGCCAGACTTGCACGTGGCCAAAATATGGCGCCTCCAAAGGAGGATTCTGGCGATACTGAGTCTCTCGAAGGTGACAATGAGGAAGAAGAAGATTCAGAATCCGGCGGCGATGATAGAAGCACTTATGAATGTAGTAGCGGCGAGTCTAACTCTTCCAGTGATCCAGCAGATGAGTTGGTAAGTCTCCCACACGTTTTTTATTCTTGGATTATTTATTATTTGACATGCAATAAACATTCAATCGGTGGTATTACAGAATGAAACTGCACCAAAAGATAAAATACATTAGTGTACAAGTGATACCTATATTATCGTTGTACAAGTGAAACCGATATATCGGTCCGTACAGGACGATACACACGTTTTTATCGTTTCTCCTTCGTATCGCCGATATGGAGATTAATCACAATGAGAATGTTGTTGCGCTTTCCAATGTAGAAGCCATATATGGAGATAACCCTGAGATGGAGATTAATCACAATGGGGATGTAACTGCGCCTTCCAATGTGGAAACCATATCTGTGGCTGCGGGTGCAATCGTTTCCAAAGAGTCTTCTGAAGTTGAAGGAGCGCTAGTCGTACATTCTGCTGCAGGTGCCATCTTCAACCCTCCATTTGTGGCTCCCTTTGCGGATCATGTGTTGATTGGAGGATTCAGCGTACCAGCCAAGTATGCGGAGTTGTATACCCAAATATGGGAAAATTATGGACACATCGCAACAACCAAGAAAATTAACAATCGCTTTTCGTTGGTTAAACGCGTGGAGGAAGCCTGTTGATGGTGGTTTTTAGCTTAGGGTTAAAATCATAAAACCTTGCATTAGATGTGACGTCACTCTGCAAGGAAACGATGCTGCGAGTACTAACCTCTCCACCGACACATTTATTGAGCCGCTCAATATACTTCTATCCATAACACTCTCTGCAAATTCGGCACCTCGCAAACACTAGACTCACTTGAGTACTTTCTGTGCTATGTTCCCAACAGAACCCTTAAATCGGTATGGCATGACGGATTTATGTTCACTCGCAAATGGAGTAACATGAACCTCCAAGTACCAAAGTTAAGGCCATTGCACGAAATACTCGGGCAGAAAGCACACTTGCATTCGTAGATAAAGATTTTGTGTGGCGGTATACAAAATCCAGCCAATTATTGTGATGACTCACAAAAGAACTCATAAACCCGACTAGTTTGCAAAATTAGGGTTTCGCACCTCGCGCAGTATACTAGACCCCGTTGGTCGAAACCGTGCGTAACCAAGCTAGGCAACCAAATCCGCCACAAGCGCACTAAAAGTGTGGCCGCGCCCTAGCATGTCGACCCTCTTTCCATCGACCAATCAGGTCGCTTCAAATCCGCCACCACTCATTGGAAGTGTGGCCACGCCCTAGCATGCTGGCCCCACTTCCCGTCGACCAATCACGTTGCTCCAAACCTGCCACGGCCACAAAAGAGGTCGTTATACTAAGCTAGCTTCCCAAAACACGCTAGCTTCCCAAAACACGCTGGCTTCCCAAAACACGCTAGCTTCCTAAAAACGCGCCAACTTCCAAAACGTGCCAAACATGCCGCACGCATACTACATGCACTAATTAGGGTTTCAACACGCCAAACCTTAATTTAGGCAAGTTGCTACCAAATCCGTCCACGATGCCAATTTTAGCTTTTGGCCACACCGCAACTGGCATACCGCTATGCCGCGGCTACTAGCATGGCACCATGCCACGGCTATGCTATTAGCATGCCGCTATGCCATGGCTACGCCACTGGCATACCACCAGCATGTTGCCAATGCCGTTATGCAAACAAGATGCGGCCATGATCAATGGCCATCTTTTCTCCTGAGATGCAAATCTCAGCCGTCCAAATTCGCCACCAAACCGCAAGACTTGTGGCAACTTTTTGCCACAACGCCAAATCCCTTGGTTTGTGCCGCCAAACCCTAAATTGTCTACGATGCTAATTATTTGGTCATCGTGCCAAAAAAGCATGCGCAAGCTATGCCAGTCACGCTACCACGCCTCTGACCACCAACGAAAGGTAGCCACGATCAACGGCTACCCTTCCTCCTGAGATGCAGATCTCAGCTGTACAAGTTCTCCACCAAACTTGTGGCAAATTTTGGTCGCAATGCCAAATTCCATGGTTTATGCCAAAACCCTAATTTAGCCGCGCCTAAAATATGCGCGAGCATGTTGGCCATGCCACCATGCCGCTGGCCGCCAAACGGAAGGTAGCCGCGATCAACGGCTACCCTTCCTTCTGAGATGCAAATCTCAACCGTACAAGCTTGCCACCAAACCAAACGACTTGTGGCAACCTTTTGGCCGCAATACCGAAATTCCATGGTTTGTGCCAAACCCTAATTTGGCCGCACCAAAGGCATGCGCAATCCATTCCAACACCACGGCCATGCCACTGGCTACCAACGAAAGGTAGCCATAATCAACGGCCACCCTTCCTCCCGAGATGCAAAATCTCGGCCGTCGATGGCCGTCACTGAACTGGCAAGCCTCTCTATTTTAACTTGCCACACATAACAACATGCTACAAGTTTTCCAATAAAAACACTCGAGACATCAAAACATGTCACAAACTGGGGGATGCACATAAGGGTATTGGTCTGGCGGTTTACAACATGCGGCGTGCAATACGCACGTTACAAGAAAGTGTCATAAAGGTGAGGCGGTTAGTGATGGCAAGAAATAAGTGGTGAAATGCATCTTCATTATGGAAACATCAATTCCAGGCGTTACCCGTTACCACTTTTCCACCGCTCAACCGCTTCCACTTCTTACGAGGCCAGAGTACGTTTTATTACGACTTGTATAAATAGGTTTCACCTACTTCCACCAAAGGACAAGTTTTGGTCAGGATAACAATACACATCCAGAAATCACCTGGTAGATTTCCATTCAGCCTGCCAGTTCAACTTTCAGATACAAGTCGCAAAACACCCACACTTCTAGAATCAATTATTCTAGCCTCAACACTTTCTTCGCTTCCCTCCCTAAGACCAACCCTTCTCCTTCACTTTGTGACCGAAGCAAGCCTAAAATGACCATTTCTTGGTTTAGGCCAGGATTGTACAAATTGATCTCTCGAATCAAAAGTACTCCCATGCAATACATTGTTTAGGGTTTAGATTCGTTTCTCACCTACACACACCCAAAATTACCGAAATCGGCAGAAACGGTTTTCACCCACAAACAAAGCCTTATCTTCAATCCATGATTGTGCATTGTGACTGGACACACCGTTTCTGAAGAAGTAGCCTCAAGCTAGGAGTACCATCGGGACATGTGCGTGAACTTTGAGTTTAACGCCTCCTGGTTCTGTGAAGGGTTCTCCAAAATCCAAAGGCTGCAGACTGAAATGAATGAGGTTCCCTCCCTGGATCTCATTAACCAACATGAGGCAGAAATCGAGAAGTTATCCCAGGAATTGAAGTTGAAGCAGGCTGCTCTTCAAAATATGAAGGACGCTTTTTCCAAGAAGAGTGAGCTGTTGCTGGATGATTTCTCTTGAATGCTTTTTTTTTTTTTTTTTTTTTATTTCGAACTTTCTCCTCTTAGGTTTT
Organism: Papaver armeniacum; assembly: GCA_023531295.1. Taxonomy (NCBI): domain Eukaryota; kingdom Viridiplantae; phylum Streptophyta; class Magnoliopsida; order Ranunculales; family Papaveraceae; genus Papaver; species Papaver armeniacum. The sequence goes on along the minus strand of JAJJWW010016084.1, from coordinate 474,825 downwards.
TTTTTTTGAAAGGCAAGAGACGCCTGTTTTATGGTTTGATTTTCTGGTTTTGAACTAGTAGGTAATTGCTTTGTGAGGATTTTTGAATTGATTTATTTTTGAAATGATTTCATGACTAATTTTTTGAAAGGAATGATACTTTGGATCAACTAATAAGTTGGAATCCTAATTATGAATGCAATCGCGTAACCATTTTGGAGAAATTGTAAATATTGCATGAGGAAGGGAAATACTGAAGTGATATGATATTTTGGAATAATTGAGCTATTGGCTCCTATTCTCAATATGAGACTAACGTCTGTGTCAAGTCCCCATCAAATTTCAAAACAATTGATTGTGTAAATTATTGTTTGATGAAACTTACTTATTCACGATGCCTCCCAATAAACAAAATTGAATTTTCCAGAATAATTTCTTCAAATCCCAATTCATTCCGTGACGCAGCACTGGTGATGAGAAGTCCTCAGCTATTTTTTTTATTGTTCTTGCAATGTATGGAGCCAGAAGGAGTCATTATTCCTTCGATAAATAATAAGCATCCATCAAGGACGACCATGTGAAAACATCTTTATGTCGATCCGCAGTAAAGTGGAGGATCTCCAGTTCCCAGGCGCAATTCTCCTGAATTGATCTTTTCTTGGACAATGCGCTTTAGACCATTGCATTCGCTGGTAGGACGATGGATGAACCTGTGATAGTGGCAATATCTCGAATATAACATCCCTTGATCAGTTGGTGGACGCCATACTGGAGGCATTTGAACCACCCCGTCTCGTATCCAAACTTCCAGTAACTCCGGAACTTTTCTTATAGGGAGCGGGAAATGCGGGTATTTCGAGTCCGGCTCCTCTCGTGTTAGCGGTTGTTTTCGTGGAAACTCTTATAGGCTTTGACACGAAGCCCGTTTCAAGGGCGGAGCCGAGGCTTGAGCGAATGTTGACTCTGGCGTGGATCGTTTAGTTCGGCAATTTTGTTGGAATGCGACTTTTCTTGAGGGCCCTGCATCGGTGACAGCAATGTGAGATGGTTGGACTGAATACTATTCATTGGCGTCGTTCCCGTACTCATAGGTGCTTTGGTAGATTTCCCCTTCTTCAGGTGCTTCTCTTTTTAGTAAAGTTAGAACGGTTGTGGTTACGAACTGTTGTACAACTCTATGAACTTCTGCGAGGTTTTGGAGATACAAGTTTTCCAACAAAGCTTCATAGGCCGGCTCTTTACCTTTATCTTGCAAATATTGCGACACGCCTGGCGGGTCTCTTTCCTTAGCTTTGTGAAACTGCTTCATCTCTTTGTCGTTGGCTGAGTTTAGTTGGTCATTTATTTTCTGCTCCCGTCCGATGCGACTACGTACTCGTCTACATTGTCGTTGGCAGAGGCACAGACTTCAGACAAGGACTCAACATTTTTTGTGACGTTTTCCGAACGATTATTCGCTGACTCTCACCACAACCGGTTTGCCATGCTCTTTAGGAGACACAACGTCTCATTTTGCAGCTTGATGATATCAGCTTGATTTACGGCAGCGTCCTCTAGCATTTTTGCCACGCCTTCCATGGTGATCGGGTTTCGAGCATTCGTGGATTTAGAAGAATTTGGATGACCAGGGTACATCATGAAATGGAAAGTAGGAATCGGTGATTGATATGAATTTTGGTTAATGATTAAAATTGGGATTAAGATCCACCCTCTTGAAATTGAGGAAATTGGAATGAAACTGAAAATTGATCTTGCAACCGAGAGATTAATCTCCCACTGTGGTCGCCAGTTGTTTTGGGGTAAAAAATGATTCTCCTGGAAATGGTAAATTTGGGTGTGCCACCGAGAAACGAATCTAAACCCTAAACAAATGCACTGCACGGGAGTACTTTAGATCCGAGAGATCAATCTGTACAATTCTGGCCTAAACCAAGAAATGGTCGTTTCAGTCTTGGTTCGATCACAAAATAAAGGAGAAGGGTTGATCTTAGGGAATTTTGGTTAATGATTGAATTAGGTTTAAGATCCACCCTCTTGAAATTGAGGAAATTGGAATGAAACTGAAAATTGATCTTGCAACCGAGAGATTAATCTCCCACTGTGGTCGCCAGTTGTTTTGGGGTAAAAAATGATTCTCCTGGAAATGGTAAATTTGGGTGTGCCACCGAGAAACGAATTTAAACCCTAAACAAATGTACTGCACGGTTGTACTTTAGATTCGAGAGATCAATATGTACAATTCTGGACTAAACCAAGAAATGGCCGTTCTAGTCTTGCTTCGATCAAAAAATGAAGGAGAAGGGTTTATCTTCGGGAGGGAAGCGAAGAAGGTGTTGAGATCAGAATGGTTAACTCTGAAGGTGTGGCTATTTTATGACTTGTATCAGAATATGGAACTGGCTTGCGGAATGTAAGCTATCATTTCTTGGTATTTTTCTGGATACTTGTGTTGATAACCAAAACTGTTGTCGTTGGTCAAAATAGGTCGAAACCTATTTATATCAGTCATAGTTGCACGCACCCTGATCTCATAGGAAGTGGGAGTAGTTGAGTGATGGAGAAGTGGGGTCGTGTGAAAATGTAGAAAACCACGTCTTACTATGAGGGAAGACGAGTCAGTTTACACCCACTACTTCTCTGCTGCCACTAACTGTCTGTCTTTCCTGACACTTTGTCATAATGGGCGTGTTGCACGCCGCACGCTGTAAACCGCCATACCAATACCCTGATAAACATCCCCCAGTTTGTGACATGTTTGATGTCTCGAGTATTTTATAGAAAATATGAAGCAAGTTGCTGAGTGGATCTTGCCTAATTATTCTGACCAATCACGCGCAAGCTAGGTGGCGGGTAGTCATGTGTGACGAGCCAAGTTATTAGACTTGCCGCAAAGAATAGCAGGTGACGCTATTAAGTCAAATAACTAAATTATTTGTGAAGCCGATAACATAAAATATCGTATGTATTCGATGCATGTAAAACATCGCTTTTGAGCAAGCAGCTCAAAATAATCGATGCATGTGAAGCATCGTTATATTGAGCCTGTCTTGGTTGGTCGCGGAACCTAGTGTCTTAAAAAGAGCATGACCGTCCACTTTCAGGAAGTTGATGGGAACTATTTATGCATGCCAAATGTAGGTCGGTCGGTCCCTATAAGAGAGTGATGGCTGGTAGCCATTTTGACATCTTATTGGTTGGTCCAAGTTAAATCTAGACCGGTTAAATTGGCTAGCCAAATTGGATGGCTGAGATGATTTGCGGCAGTTATTGGTTGCCGCTAAAGTTATTTAAGACTCCTATAAGAAGCGCGGCCAGCCATCTTTGGGCTATCGTTAAGGAGCCATATGGGGTGGCCGCGGCTTGGACGATTGCAACTTATGGAAGGGGGTGGCCGTTGGTCATGGCGACATCTTGTTGGCAGCCTAAAATAGGAGTTAGGCCGGCCGATTCATCTGGCGAAGTTGAGCGGCCGAGATGATTTGCGACAGTTAATAGCTGTCGTTATTTAATTTTGGTTTTAAAAGGCCGTGTGGCCAACCCATTTTGGGCCAACGATTTTGGTGTTGGCGACATGCTATAGACTATTCGACCGACCAGGCTATAGTCGGGCCGCTAGTGCGCGTATCCACGCCTTGTCCGTCGATCGGAATTGAATCTAGGCCGGTCAATTCAGCTGGCGAAGTTGGACGGCCGAGATCGTTTTGCGGCATCAATGTGATGCTGCTTAACAGAAATTAGGGTTTCGCAAGTCGTGCGGCCATCTAACTTTGGGCAATCGGTTAATGGCTCTGTTGGCGAGTTGGAAGGGCTTCGATTGGACGAAGTATTAGTGGGCCCGCTGGTGTGCGTGATGGCGCTTGCCTGGCCGTGTCAAGAAGTGGCTATACTTGATAATTCGACTCGCCAAAACGTACGGTCATGATCGTTTTAAGACTGACATGGGCAGCCTATATTAGATTCTTTAAGGAATTTAGGTGCGTCGAACAACCAACCTCCAACTTCATTTAAAAGTGTATGTAGCGCATTTAAAAGCGATCTGATTGGTCGATGGGAAAGGGGGACGGCAAGCGGCAACATGGAGTGTGGACGATCGGCCACGGGCGACGCCTACTGGAGTAGATCGGCCGGCCAAGTGGCGTGGCCACGCCTCCCTTTGCTGCTGCTTTTACTTGCCGCAGTTCCTCTTTATTTCTTGTTTTCTACTTTTGGTAGGATTTTGCTCTTACTAGTTCATGGCGGATTAATTTCCTAGCTTACCTAGGTTTGGTCTCGACCAATAGGGTTCGAGATATTGCATAGGGCGCAAATAACCTAATTTTTGCAAATTAATTAGGTTAAATTTGAATTTTGCGAGCTGTCGCAACATTGATCAAATTTGGTGAATTCTGTGTGTTGACACAAAATTCTTAATTTTGTTCTAAGAGAGAAGTCAGCGCGTCTTCTGACTGAGTACTTTCATGCAGACCTTAATCTTGATACTTCGGGAAATTCATGATACTCAGCTGCGAGTGAACACTAATTGTCATGTCATATCAATATTAAGGGTTCAACCGGGGAACATAACATAGGAAAAATACTCAATAAGCCATACATTAATGAATAATGCAGGCGAGAGATTAATAAAATTTATAGAATGTTTGGGATTGTTGCTACATGCACCATTCTGAATAAATTTTATATAAATATATTGAATTGATCAATACATGTGTAAGTAGAGAGTCTTAAGCTCTCGTCACTTTCAAGTGGCTCTGTTTCTTTGCAGAATAACATCACATTAAATACAGGGTTTCACAATTTTAGCCCTGAACTAAAAACAACCATCAACAATGATGTATTGAATTGCTTTGAAGAGGAATTATTTGTGTAGACGAGAGAAATCTTATGAAGTGTTTAATAACTTGACTAATCGTAGGTTTGCTTACGAGTCTTGATAGCTTTTAGTTTTTGTTATCAGATCATAGGTCAAGAAAGCTATTTATAGCATCACATCAATCTCATGTAAGTGGTGATAGTTGAAGGAAGTGGAAAGATGAAGAAGTGGGAGATCGTGTCGAAATCATTTCCACGTCGCACGGATGACTTGGTTGATCAACCATTCACTTTTCATTTTCTCCTTCAACTGCCAACACGAATTACCACAACTCTCATCGTGGATGTACCTAACATCGCACGTAATGTAGGCTACCATACCAAAACCCTAGTGATATCCCCATATGTGACGTGAATTGATGTCTCATGTGTGAGTGGTCAATCTTTGACCTAAGACTATGAATCTTATGAATTGAACCGATGAAGTTCAATATTATGATGGATGGAGCATGGAATGTTGAAACAAGAACATGCTCTGCAGACTTGTTGATTTAGTTTATGCTAGTTGAAGCAGTAATGTTAATCAAATGACTTAGTGATGGTTTTATGAGATTGTTGGATCGATCACACAACCATTATGTTGGTGTACTGAGCACTTGTGAAAATAATCATTGCTGAATGATCATAAAAGACATTTATCGATCCATGTGTCATGAGTCAGACGAATGACGAAAAGAGATTATAATATTAAAATAATAGTTGACAGACAAACCAAATGTTAGTTGATGATAACCAACAAAATATTGATAGGTGATGATCACTCAAACAACCAATCAATCATACCTTGAAGTTGAATAAGAAAGTTGGCCTAAGTGTCTTCAATATGAGGACTATTGCTCTGAGCAATTAAATATTGATAGTTGGATCAATATTGCTAGAAATGTCGGTTCTGAATCTTGTTGGCCGTGACCCATTGCCAACTGAAGCAATTAGGGTACTTGACAGATGTATCACTGATAGTCAGAGCAAACATTGCTAGATCCATGAATAATTGGTAGTAAGACTAAATAAAATATTAACTGAATATTTTTTAATCAATTAATTAAAATATTGATCACTGAATCAGTATTACAATATTGGTGTTTGAACATGTTCAGAATTATGCTAAACAGAGCATTCAATTCAAAAACCCTAATTATAATCAATGGATGATCAAATGAGAATTGAGTAATGGAAGAAAGAGGGACATCCCTTATGAATTATGGACCAACCACGTGGTATCTGGATGCTAGACTGAGCATTTACCAAACTCCTTTGCAGAGCAGTTGGTGAAAGGATGATTAATTTTTGTTTAATCATTATTAAATTATGCTTGACTGAGCAATAGGTAGTAGAACCTAATCATGGATAGATGAGGGACCGACCAAGAAGTGTAGAACCGGCCCTTGGTGGTTGTGGGACCATCTGATGGTGTATGGATGACCATTCCTAGTTGCAGGAAGGAGTTTGAACCAAATATGGACTCTAGATGATTAATTAGATCAAAATCATCAACAGAGGTGGGACCGGATTTCTGTAAGTCAAAGGGCCGACCATGATCATTCATGGTGGCATGCTCGTGTCGACATGCTCTCCGCGGACCAATCCTGAGAATTTCAGTATTTTCTAGTGGTCCATCGAACATTATTTCATCCCTGTATGAAGAATTTGAGTTTGACTGAAACTCTTAATAGTGGTGGAAGGACCACTACTAAAAATATTAAAATAATATTATTTTAATATTTCTCATGGTCGTAGAAAGACAAGTCATGATGGTTGTGGGATCACTTGTGAAGACGAGGGTACCTAAATATACCTCAATCTAAAACTTTTCCACCTATAAGTCCTTTCTCCGAAAGTGATTGTCTATGGACTGAGTCGAGACAATACAACAAATCGGTTCACACTTCGTGTGATTATCTATGGATACGAGATCGAGACAATACAACGATGAAGTATGTTTACTTGATAAAAAGGTTCGGACTTAACCAAACACAATAGGATTACTTATCAAGTAAATAGGAAATAACGTTTGTGTATTTTACTTCTAATTATAATAAAAACAATTATAATTGCGGAAATAAAAAAGGAACACGAAATTGGGGGATATAAAAAGGAATTGGGGGATATTGATTACTTCTCCCAACCCATGGTGTCTGCTAAGGGGTGACTTTTGGGTATGAAAATACTAAAATACCCTTCCTCAAAATAAAAATTAAAAAACTTAAAATCAAAAAACAAAATCATATCCCCCATTTCCATCTCCACTTCTTATTAATCACTTTCAGGGTTAGAACTTTGAAACCCAAATATTCCCCATTCCCTTTCAAATTCTAAACTCTCCCCACTCTCTTTCAAATTCTCTTCTCCTTCTCTACTCCTCACTTTGGAATCAATTTTTTTTTAATTCGGAAGTGATGAAGATCATCTTTGCAAGCCGAAGACCATGCCGGAATTGATGAAGACCATGCCTAAACCAGTGCTTAGGCATGGTTGGTAACTAACATTCAATGCCGTAACTAAGTACCCAGCATGCTCAATAGAAATTTATCAATGCCAGGTAGTCAAGTGAAAAAATTTTTGAAGTTTCTGGATACTTTTCATCATGTGCCGGATAGAAATTTAAGCAACATACTATCTTGGGAAACCGGTGCCGGCATGCTCGAGAATTAACTACTTGTGCCGGAAGTAGACTGATTAAAACCAGAAAAAATTCAAAACGGAATATTTTTTTACATCTCCGGAAGTGATGAAGACCATGCCGGAATTGGTGAAGAACCACGCCGGAAAATGGTGCCGGCATGCTCGATAGAATTCTATCAATGCCGGTAGTCAAGTGAAAAAAAAAATTGAAGTTTCCTGGATACTTTTCATCATGTTCCGGCATAGAAATTTAAGCAAAAACCATGCCGGAAGTAGTTCCGGCATGCTCGAAAATCAGATAACTGTGCCGGAAGTAGACTGATTAAAAAAAAAAAAAAAAGGTTCTGAAGATCAAAACCAGAAAAAAATCGTAACGAGAGAGCAAATGTCGGCATGGTTTTTTGGTAGAATTCTATGCCGGTTTATAATTCAAATTGGGGGATATCAGTTTACCGGCATGGTCGTAGTATGAATACCATGCCGGTACCTTGACTACCGGCATGGTATTCATACAACTACCATGCCGGCATCGAGGTTTTTCAGTTGAAAAAATGGCGGGTTTAAAGAAAAAATTCTATTTTTCGACATCTTAGCAGCTTTACATGTGTGTTGGGGATGCTAGTATGTTGTGCAAGTTTACTTTCTTGTGTTGGTTCTTCAAGAAACTCTCCATACTCGTCAAAATCATCATTTAAGGGTGTTGGCTCAAGAAAGAATTGCAATTGAGAGTTGTTGTCGTTAGCTGAAGATTCAAGATATGATCCTTGTTGTAGTTGAGCTAAAGATTCAGCAGCAGCAATTCTCTCTCATCCCCCATTTTCACCAAAAAAGTTCCCTCCCAAATATTTTTTCCCTCCTTCTACTCTCACCTCACTCACCCAAAAACAAATAAAACACATACTAATCATTTATAAAAAATCTTAAGATTTTTACTAATTATTATTAACCACTAAACCTGATTAGTGAGGGGTAGATTAGGATTTAAAAAAATACTTAGATAAGGGGTGACCCCGAATTGATACCTGGATCCAGTTTTTGTCCTTTTCTTGTATCCCCCAATTCCTTTTTATATCCCCCAATTTCGTGTTCTAAAAAAGTAAAAGACACAATAATATTTTGTTAACGAGGAAGCCGCAAATGCAGAAAAATCTCGGGACCTCGTCCAGAATTGAATACTCTCAGGATTAAGCCGCTACACAAAATCAGACCAACTTCTTATAGTTGAGACCAAGCAACTAAACATATAGTTCACCTAGTTCCGTCTGTATTCCCATGCCTCCAACTTATGAATAAGTCACATACTTGGAACAATTCCTTTGGTTCGTATTCCAAACAGTAAAGGAACAACAAATCTGTTTGGTAGCAACTCTTTTCAACCAAGTGATGTGAGTTCGACAAAGGCTCTTCTGTTTATCTCAATAAACTCATTCGTCATGTTCTTAGATCTATCTTATTATCAACTACCGAAGTAATTTTTAAGATTTTGCAATCAAAACTTTTAATCACAAAGAATTGTATTGATGTTGATCTACACAACTAATCAATCTAATCTACCACAAGGATAAACTGATTATAGTTGGATCCTCTATACCGAAACAAGTATTGTGCACACCAAAGATTATGACCCCAAATCAGAAATCTTCAAAATCTTATTTGTCTTCAAATCTTCTTAGATCTTCAATAAACACCTGCACACAATCAACTTGAATCTCTTGTGATCAATCACGCACAGAACGGAGTCTGTTAACAATGGATTATCACAAGACGTCTTTAGATCTACAAACAAATCTAAAGATCCCCTGTCGAAACTTCGATCTAGTTTGAGTGAATCTTATATCAGAAGAGAAGATTCTCAAGCATAAACAAACTAGGTGCAATCAAAGTTCAACCACCGTTAGTCAATCAAATCAATCTAAAACAAAAGATAAACCACAATTATCTAGTTTCCCACCAACGGTACTAATAGAGCTTCTCAATCCCAAAGAAGTCTTTAAACTGAGCGGACGTAAGAGATTTCTCCTGATTAGGTTACTCTCCTCTCCGAATAGGCGGCTTCACCAGTAACAGCACAACTGAGATAGTCTTGTTGTACGAAGGATTAGTTTGCTTAAAATGCAAACTTTCATATTTATAGACCAAGGAAGTTTGGACACCAAGGAATTTCCAAAACCGAAAATATTCTCAAGATATGCAATATATTCCATATTCGGTTTCCATAATTCCTGGAACTGCTTTGTCCAAATAATGATCGAAAATCTCTTGGAAAATCTCCAACTAGTAAATGCACATTACTAATTTTTATTTTCCTAAAATAAAATTAAAAACCTTAAATAAAAGATTCTCAATTTATTTTATTCGATCCGGGATTTTCTTCCTTTAGATATTAAGGAATAACTTTGAACAATTAAAGATTAGTGTTACTACACATGTTCAAAGTATGTCGACATCCTTACTTTGTAAGTCCTCTTTCATACTTACAACCTTGAAACCGATTTGCCACACTTCCAAACAAGTTTAGAATTGGTTCATCTGACTTTCAAGAACTATGTGATTGATCAAGAACACTCAATCACAAATCATGGGTTTCACGGTTCTACCTCTATGTGAGTACTGTTTATAGTCACACTAGCTTTCCAAAATTCGGTTGACTAGGTACTAGGATCGGTTCCCCACATATATATGGTATCTAACTTGTACTTGATGCACATGTCCATAGGATCGGTTCCCCTTTGCCTAAAAACGTGTTGCACATGTTCATAGGATCGGTTCCCATTTCTGCTAAAAACTTGTTGCACCTCATACAACGACCGATTCCCCCTTGTGATGTGTTGCACCTCTTACTAGGATCGGTTCCCCTTTACCAAGAGTCGGTCATACACAAAAGCACAAAATCGATCATACCATCTCAGGTGATTACTTAAGATTGGTTTCACTAATAAAAGTCATACCAATACAAAAGTCAGGCCTTTGTGAATAGTTTTACGAAGAACATAAACAAGTCATGAGCGGTTATACTAATCACACATATTGGTTGTTCAAAAGATATGCAATGAATAACAATACCGATACTGCCTGGCGATTTCCTTTTTCGATTCACAAAACAAGTTCATGAATTTACTTCCTTAAAACAAATGTAAAACATTGTTTCCTAGGATGAAATATTCACCTTATACCCATACATAATCACAATAGCATTCAAACGATTATGTCGATGTCTTATCTACAAAGTTTAATGGTTAAGCTGTAGTTGCAGGAAATCCCACAACACACCCCTTATAATATTTTCTAGATCTAAATCTATTTCATAATCAAAATAAAGATTAAAGTGCTAAAATTATAAAATGGACACAAGGATTTTTTACATGGTTCGATCAATGTGATCTACATCCATGGTTCTTCACTATGATTGTTGAGGTTACATTAATATTACATTTACAATCTCCATTAATGGATATTTTGTAGAGCTCTAGATCTAATTATTTGGGGAAGAAGATGATAAGGAAAATAAAGTCTCTCTCTCCAAAAATCTCTCTCTCTCTCTCTTGCCAAAATTATCTCTCCCTCTTCTCTCTCCTGCTCTCCTTTTTATATAGGTATTTACATAGTGGGTGACAGCTAATTTAATCTTTATTTTCGGATCTGGTTTGCGAGACTATCGCAAGCATACAAGTGTTTATTTCGCAACATTCTTAAATCTCGCAAGATCTTCACATCTTTCTTGTTTTTCTACCAACGCCATCATTCACGTCATTTCTGTAATCAACCTGCGACGCCTTCGCAATGTGTTGTAAATGGTTCTGTTGTTGTGAGATTCTGGTCCTACATCTTGCCTCTTTTTTCTTGAATATTGCTTGAAGAGCGATCTTTAAGAAAAAAAATCCATTGTTGTAGTAGTCTTTGATTGTTGTTGATGAAGAAACGAGCGAAAGAATATTGGACTTGAAAAGTACGTACTTGCCTTTATTCTTTTGTGAAGTTCCGAAATACTAAGAAGTAATTAGAAGTATCATCCTGAAGTATACGAAGTATGAAGTATGAAGTATCCTTGAAGAAGTATAAGAAGTACTCAATCCTCGAAATATAAGAAGTATCTGTCCTTGAATGAGAATAAGAAATATTGCCTCTGTTCATGCGAAGTTATTATTCCATTTTTGGTGAGGATTCTTGCTATTCACTAGTGAACATCCACTTTGGAAATGATTCTTGCCGAGAAGATGAAGAACATAAAATGTTTTCTTTGTAATCCATAGTTGCCTTTGTTCTTTATCTGTGAGGGTAGAATCCTTGAGAAAGTGTTGAATAAGCGAGTTGTCTCTTCATTCTTATCTTGCCTCTGTTTCATGTTTTGTGCTCATGCGATAGTATAATCTCTTCAAGTTGCTTGTTATTTTTCTTATAATCGAGCGAAATAATTACATCCTGTAAATAATCACATTCTGCGAAATTCGACACATTTTGCTAAATCTCGAATAATCTGCGAAATCTGAATACTTGTGCTAATATAATGCGTATGTGATGATTATGTTATGAAATGTGTATGCGATGTGTATTCCATGAAATGCTTATGCGATGCTTTCATGATGCAAGTGTGATGCTTATATGATGAGAATGCTTATCTATTGCAATGTATAGCTATTTTTTGTGTTACTTAGCTCATTTTGCCGCGAATTTCTTGAATTTTGAATACAATTTATACCTTTCTTGTTTCTCCCTGCACATAAAAGACAATTCTCTGTTATTTGTATTCAAATGGAAGATTAAGCATAATCTCGCAGATGTTTTCCGCTGAATTTTGTCATTGCGACAAGATCGCAGGACGTCCTTACATTTTCATGCAATGACCCATTGATCTTGCCTTATCATTTCTCTTGTGTGGTCTTATTTTTCCTTCCTAGGTAAAGGTCTTATTTTGCCACCTCTCATTATTGCGACAAAATCGCAAGACGTCTTTACACTTTCATGTAATGACCCATTGATCTTGTCTTATCATTTCTTTAATATTATTGCCTCTGCAGGATATTTTTCTTGCGACAATATGACAGGCCTAAATATTCTTGCGAACATAAAGCCCCATGACATTGCCGTCTTGCGACGAAATCGCAGGACGTCTTTACACTTGCATGCAATGACCCATTGATCTCGTCTTATCTACTCTTTTGTATTATTGCCTCTTCAGGATTGTTTCACAAATATGACAAGCTTAAATATTCTTGCGAACATAAAGCCCCATGACATTTGCGTCTTTTTTGACACTATCAGCTCCCTAATGGAGGGTGCCTCCTTATCTTCCCCATGGTTGCCCCTTCAAGGAGGCGTACTTCTACCATACAAGGCTAGCTCCTCCCATCCGGTCTTAACAACAATCAGTTGTTTTCGCAACCTCTTATCCCTTTTGCCTATAGGGCTTATGGTTACGAGACTGCACCCTAAGTGGAGTTTTCTTCGGGCCGAGTGCAGCATAAGCCAATACTTTCCAAGAATGGTCGAGACACTTCAAATGCCCCAGGCACTCTTGGCTCAACCGTGTACCTCGACGCCTTATCAAATGTTGACTCCTTAGAAGAGACCCTCGGTCGTCCAACCTAAATCATAAGCTTAGATTGAAAATCCAAGGTACCTCTCCTGGATGGGTTTTATTACCCCCAATCTCCATAACTCGGAGTTCCAGGGGCGGTGTAACCTTTTCCCCGAGCCACGCTACAGATACCCCTTTATATGACGTACTTTAGGTACTTTGCCTCTTACAAAATTTTATTCGCGAACTAGGGTGTACGCCATAAAGGTTCGTCCCATTCTGATTATTTTGTCAATTCTTCTTTATATGTAATAGGTACCCCCTACTATGATGCACTTTAGGTACATTTGCCTCTTGCGAAATTTTGATTTCGCCATAGTAGGTTCGCCTCTATCTGATTATTTTGTTGATTCTTCTGCATATAAGCTCTTTTGTAATTTCGCTGATCTTTGATAATCTCTTGTCATTTTCTGTGCGAAATTTTCGCATGTCTTCATTCTTTCATTCATTCTTCCATTCTTTTCTTCATTTCGGTCATTTCTTTCATTCATTCTTTCATTCTCATATCTTCATGTTAAATATCATATCATTTGAAGCAAAGTAAATATTCAAGAGAAATAAATAAATTGATCTGCGAGATTTTTTTTTTTCTTCGAATCTTTGTAATTTTGAAATCTTTAAGATCTTTGAAATCTTTGTAATTTTGAAAATAATCTTTGAAATCTTGAAATCTTTGTCATTTTGAAATCTTTGAAATCTTTGAGATCTTTGAAATCTTGAAATCTTTTGTAATTTTGAAATCTTTGAAATCTTTGTAATTTTGAAGTCTTTGTAATTTTGAAACAAAATCCTTCTTTTTTTTTTCTTTTTTTTTAATTTCTTGACCATAAATATTTAAATATATTATTGACCATAAATATATAAATAATATTTAATACTTAAATAAATTATAAAATTTAAAAATCACACAGAACTTTTGGTTGGCAGCCTAGCGTCAAGCTGAGCTCCAACTCCTCTTTGAATAGCGATACCTAAACGATAGAAAATAAAATTACCTAATCCACTACTAGCGTCGTTGCTAACCAAACAGTTCCTTAGACGTTTGAAAAAAACTAGAGTGTCTTCTCCAAGCTCTCCTAAGGTAGAGAAGGCCAGAACTCCCAAACCATAGCCATGTGCAGCGTACTTGTCCAAGTATTTGGCACGTTTTCGTGAAACTGCACCAGAAATAGCCTTACAGGGGAGAAAGAGCGCACACCATCACCAGTGAATGGAGATACACCTGTAACATCCATACAAACGTCTTGCCCATTCTCCCAATTAAGAACAAGAATATCAGCAGGTTTTAGATCTTTGCCATCGTCTGACTGAAGACCAAGAGGAACCTCTTTGCGCGCAGGGACATTAGACTTGTAACAAATGTCTACAACAATGTCACGAACCACATCATGTCGAAACTTGTACCCAATATCCTTATCGCAATGGAGCGCATGATCCCCAAAGACATCCATAGACTTGTTACAACTTGGGCACAAACTATTCTCCACGAACAAAGGAATACCCAAACGATAACAAAGCACAGCTCTAAATTGTCGAGGCCCAAGACATTGGTTAAGTCCACTAATGGGGACCTCCAAAAGGTAGTCTTGAGCATGTTTGATGCGATTGCACTGCCAAAGGGCTGAATCTCTTTCAGACATATGAAACTGGTTGATAGGTGTAGAATACACCGTATTTAATATCTAGTATTTATGCTTTCTTTGCGAGTTTTCTTGTAAATTATGTATCTTATGTTTACTTTTGAGTTTATTAGGTGCAATGGAGTCATTTGGAGCAAAAAGAAGTGAAAATAGCTACAAAAGTGAAGTCACAAGTGAAGAAGGGCCAAAGACCCAGTGGAACTCGTTCAAATACAAGATTTCTACTTTTCATTGTGTAGAGGACGAAAACACGAAGCTAATGGCGAAAGAACGAAGTCATTCTGAGCTCGTATGAAGAAGTTATGAGCAAAATGAGAATCGGAAAGAAAAGGGCAAGATGGTCATTTTAGTGGTGAATGCTATTGGCACCCAATACAAGTTAAGGGGCAGTCATTCCGTTAAGGGGTTGCCACTTTCAAAGGAGCTGCTAAAGGCAGTCAGGATCTTTACTCAGGGGGAAGCCGGAATTCAAAAGATGTTAAAGGCACCCGGCCTATTTACTCGGGGCACTACCTTCGTCTTTCTCCATTCGTACAGAGAATCACCGATGGTGATGATCACGGCAGCTAATGACCCCGATGGTGATTTCTTGGTCTGATGAACTCGAGATTACATAATTAAATTTATCGAGTTATAAGGAGACGTGGGTATTATCTAAAATTGATTTTCCAACGAGTTTGAGTGTTTCGCCATCATCGGCGGTGACGATGATTGATTGATGTAGAAGATCGGGGAGGAGTTTTCTTTGGCAATGTCGCCGTTGGTTGAAGTGAAGGTCGGGGATGGTTGTTGCCTCAGTGGAGTTCCACGGCTGATGGTGATGAACTAGAATATAGAAGCTCGGAGCTGTGGACGATGGCAGTAATGAGATTAGTCGATGATGTTAATGGTGGAGGTCGAGCAACAAGGCAGAGAGCAATGACGTTGGCAGTGAATGCCGGAAACGATCACGGTAGTGCTGTGGCTGGTGATGATGTTCTCTTCCATTGGCAACGAATGACGATGGAATGGTTGTTCGAGTTGGAGATTGATGGAGCTCGATAGGGAAGTCCATATGGTGATGGTTTATCGGTATTAGTGATGGTAACGGAGATGATCAATGGCTGCTGGCAGTGGTAACGAGTTAAGGAGATAGATGGACGGAGGAAGTTGGTGATCGAAGAAGACTGCATGCATGAAGGAGACGAAGATGGCAGAGATGTGATGACCGGAGATTGATCGACTACTGTGAAGAAGATGTGAGTCGGGGACGATATGGATGAGTGTTGTTGCTGATGATGGAAGTCGGACGTTGGTTGATGGAGTTAGAGCTAAGGAGATGATAGCAATGGTTCAAACATGATCGGGATTAATGGCGAGAGTGGTGGTCGGTGGTGACGTGTTTTGGATGGAAGACGGTATTCTTGTGGTGGTTCAATGTCCTGTCTCGGTGATGTTGTTTGGTTCGAATGGAAGTAAATTGAGTTGAGTAGGAGAAGCAAGAATCCAGGAGACATACGGTGGAAATTCGACCGTAAGAATTAGAGAAGTTGGCCGTGAAAGAAGAGGAATAAAATTTACCACCGTTAGTTCCACGGAATCGAACTAATGGTGTTTTGGTGGAGACCATTCTACAAGCTAATGGTGTTTTGGGCTGGACTTTGCAGACCCGTTTAGATAATTGCGACTACTTTTTCTCGACCAGCCTCGGACGTGTGAATGGCCAGAGTTTGCAACTTACTTTGCACGAGGTGTGATGCACGGGACACAATTCTTAAGGAGGTGCTCTTTCCTATTTTTGCTAGGTTTCCTAGTTTCTTCAAGAGGAGGTTATAAAACTCTATATATAGGGAAGCTTAGATAGAATTTGGGGATATCTTTTATTATCTTTTTGCCTCTACTTTTATTTTCTAGGGTTTAGAACCATGAAGTCTTTTCTCTTTCTTCTTGTTATGAACTCCATGAATATGAGCTAGAGTTTTCTTTTGGTTATGGATTAGTTGGATTTCCAAACATGAGTTTTTGTTCAATAAATTAGTTTTATCTCATATTATCGTTTATGATTCACCATTAATATTGTCATATGATTGAATGTTTGTTTTGTCAAGTTGCAAATTGGTAGAACTCACATGCATGTCTTTTTTTTGCTAGATTAGGGTTATTATATGCAAAAGTGATAATTCTGATTTGAAGTAGCATAAATATGATTATAGTTTGTAGTGATATATTCTTATGACCATATGTGAACCATAACCTTTGTTAAATCAGATTAGTGCTTTTACACGTTCGATTGCTTTGATTGGCCTGATTTCATAGAACCTAATGCATCTAGGGAATTAAACTTGATTAGTGCTTTTACACGTTAGGTTGTTCCTTTAGATAGAATTCATATTCGCATCTTTTAATGTGTTTGTTGATGACAATAGGAGATTAGCGGGATATTTTTGCGATCAAGGTATTCTAGGGCCTTTGATAAAAGTTGAGATTAAAATATCAATTCTAGTTATTGTGTAGAAAACATGTTTGTGATTGAAGACGAAATCCATGACCAATACTTTCTCATCCTTGATTTGCGTGTTTACTTTTTATTGTTTTGCTTTCATATTATTTTAGTTACATAAAAATCAGAAAATCCCCGGTGTTATTTATAGGGAACCGAATCAATTTGACAACCAAGACCTCTCTGTGGGAACGATCATTTCTTGCCCTTGCTTCATTATATATTTTGAGTAGTAAGAAAGTGTAATTTATATTTGTGTCGGCTGACGACCAGTCACTGGTCTGGAATATGCTTCTTAACTGCGTCAAAATAAACAACTGCCAGGGAATGCATGGAAGGAGGGGCAGTATCATCGACACTGTAAGTAGACGGTAATCCACAAAATTGGTCGGAAATCAAAATTATTTTAATTTCTTTGAAATTAAAATTATTTTATTCCATAAATGGGGTTACAACTCGAAAAGACAATCATCGGGTAAGAAATTGGTCGGAAGCCTAGCAACAAGCTGTGCTCCAATGTATCGCTTTCTTTTAAATCAAATCAAAAATCTTTTATTTTTTGTAAGTAAAATGTTCTAGAAAAGTGGTACTTAGCTTTTGTGGTTTGCTGTTGTTGTCGATCTCGCGTGAGAAATACGTTGCATGAAGTATAAATGTCGCTTAAAGAAATGCAATTATCGCGTAGCAAAAAGAAGTGTGAGAAATGAGATTTGAACCCTTGACTTGCCTCTTGCATATTCTCGCACCATACCAACTGTTCTAACCCTCTCTTGCGAAATTAATTTGCGAGATAATCATCAACTTTCTTCTTTGCGAAATAATCATAGTCCGTGCGAAATTTCGCATAACAAAAATAAATGTGCGAGAAACAAGAATTGATCCTGCGACCTGCTGCTTGCATTCAAGCCTCTTGACCAACTGTGCCAGTTCTCTTGTGCGAAATTATCGAACACTTTTTAAAACTTGATTTGCTCTTCACTGGTAGCAACCCAAAAATATGTAAAATGTGTGAAATATTCGCAGGAGGCGGGAATTGAACATACGTCCTTCTTCATGCATTGAATCAAATGAACCATCTGTGCCAACCCTCATTTGCGAAATTTCTGTGCGAAATAATCATAAACTCTCTTCTGTGAGAAATACTCTTGCGAAATATCCATGCGAAAAATACACATTCGTTGGGATTTGAACACACGACCATGAACTCATTAACTTCGCAGGTGACCAACTGTGCTGCCTCTTGTTTGCGAAATTATGAAACAAATTTGCGAAATTATTCATTTTTTTCGTCCTCTGTAAAAATAAGAAAACTATGCTCGCAGGCGAATTCGAACTTGCGACCACAAACACACATGTTGTTCTCTGGACCAATTGTTCAAGAACTTCTCTGCGAAATTAACTCATAACTTTTTTCCTTATTCTCTTATTCGCCACTGAAGATGATAATAAAATGAAAACTATGTATCTCTGCGAATTCGACTGAAGATGACCTATTGTTTGTTCGCTCAGCCTTGAACCATCTGTGCGAATTTCTGTTTGTGATAAAAATTGCTGCATCTGCCTCTTATCTTCTCTCCGTCCTTCCTTAATTTCCTTCAACAATTTGCCTCTTGCTTTTTCTCCTGAACATGGAAATCTTCCATTGAAACCTTGGTTTTCTTCCCTGAATTTCACCACAGCAACTAATATTTTCTCTTACTCCTTTCATGTCTTTGAATTGTTGATGATGTTTACTCCCTGAAAGTGTGATTTCTCCCAGGAAATTTCCATTTTTGAACCTAAACTTTGTAGATCTAGAAAAATATAAACAATAATTAATCTTCATGGAAACTTCTTGAATCAACAAATTACAGGAAGGATAAATCCTTTACTCCTCCCTGTTTATAGCGCCAAAATGTAGTTGCAGGAAATCCCACAACACACCCCTTATAATATTTTCTAGATCTAAATCTATTTCATAATCAAAATAAAGATTAAAGTGCTAAAATTATAAAATGGACACAAGGATTTTTTACATGGTTCGATCAATGTGATCTACATCCATGGTTCTTCACTATGATTGTTGAGGTTACATTAATATTACATTTACAATCTCCATTAATGGATATTTTGTAGAGCTCTAGATCTAATTATTTGGGGAAGAAGATGATAAAGAAAATAAAGTCTCTCTCTCCAAAAATCTTTCTCTCTCTCTCTCTTGCCAAAATTATCTCTCTCCCTCTTCTCTCTCCTGCTCTCCTCTTTATATAGGTATTTAAATAGTGGGTGACAGCTAATTTAATCTTTATTTTCGGATCTGGTTTGCGAGACTATTGCAAGCATACAAGTGTTTATTTCGCAACATTCTTAAATCTCGCAAGATCTTCACATCTTTCTTGTTTTTCTACCAACGCCATCATTCACGTCGTTTCTGTAATCAACCTGCGACGCCTTCGCAATGTGTTGTAAATGGTTCTGTTGTTGCGAGATTCTGGTCCTACATAAGCAATAAACCTCGTATTGTATTCCTTCAACTTCATGCTTCGCAGTTTTGTTTAACTAGAGTGTCATTCATGCTTCGCAGTTTTGTTTTCAATATGCATGACTTGAAAGATACGTTAGGGAATGAAACAGTTCAATTCAAATATCACTAACCTCAAGTGGAAGGATGATGTTGTCGTTGTAGCTCCTTACTTCTTCACTTCTTCAAGTCTTCGCAATACTTGTAATGTCTCATATCCTAATACATTCAAGCTAACCTATAAGAAGTTAACTCTAGTACATAATCAAGCGACTCTTAAAATGAGTTTTGGCTCACTAAAATATGACAACCAAACTTGCTTTGCTAACCATATGGTTCATAGAAAAATATGGAAGTTTCATGAGTTTTGATTGAAAGAGGAATCCTTGAAAGAGGAAACACTAAAATAATAATAAAACAAGAGTTTTAATAATAAAATATTAAGGAAAGGGGAAAGAGGTTGACCAAAACCGAAGGCATACCTAGCCAGCCGTCCGGTGGGCCCACCCACATGGTTTCCTAATTTTATTATTATACTATTATTATTCATTTCTCTTCCTTTTCCTTTTTTGATCAGATTTCCAATTCTAGTTATTCCATGGATGCTCCTTTGAGAATTATTACTAAACACACCCGTGACTCCTGCTCGGGGCTTACTCGAGGTGCCCCAAACGCCTGAAAGGTGATTATCCATTACTATTCCATGGAATTCAACTGAGAAAATCCAAGGATCCGAGTAATTGAATATTAGGGTCTGATTAGCATATTTTCTCTAGAATTTCAACTGATGAATACAACACTAGATGTAATTAACAGGTTGCTCTGCACTAGCATGACACATGTCTAGGGACCTTTAAATATGATGTGATCAACATCATATGTGATTCTGGGTTAATTCAGACACCAGAGATGATTCCGAATTCAATAACATGTGCGGAGTCAGCTTTAATCATGAAATATATGGAATATTAAAAGTTTTACCTCAGAAACCCAAATATCGCCGTCATATATTATTATTGTCATGATATTACAGAACTGCGATTCACTTCTTGTGAGGATACAAATTTCTTATGATTCCGATACCAATCAGAGATACATAATTTCCGATGTGATTTTACGAATACGACCGTTTATGGGTGAAAACTATTCCTGCCGAATTTGGTAATTTGGGGTGTGTGGATGAGGAATGAATCTAAACCCTAAACAAATGCACTGCGCGGTGAGTGCTTGTAGATTCGGAAATCAATCAGCAAGTCCGCCTAAACCAAGAAATGGCCGTTCCGCACTTGTTTCGGTCACAAAGTGAAGGAGATGGGGTTGATCTTAGGGAGAGAAGCGAAGAAGGTGTTGAGATTGTGAAGGTGTTGGCTTGCTTATGACTTGTAACAGAAAGTCAAACCGAAGCTTGGGGGATGCAATCCTATCGGGCTTCCGGTGTTTTTTATTAACACTTGGTTTATGTTTTTTGTCTGGACTTGCTCTGTTGTTTTTTCTCCTGTGTTGAAAATAGGGAGGAGAACCTATTTATACAAGTCATTTGAGCCTTATTCACGTCTCTCGTGGGAAGTGGAGGAAGTGGAGTGATGGAGTAGTGGAGGTGTGTGTTGGTATTACACGACCAGCCTTGCCCACTTCTCTGTCATCTCTAACCGTCCATGACTTCCTAACACGTTCTTGTGATGGCGCGCCGCACGCCGACGTTGTAAACCGCCAGACCAATACCCCCAAGATGTATCCCCCATTTTGTGACATGATTGATGTTCTGGAATGTGGGGATCGTGGATCCACGAAAGGTAGCATGTAATGTCAATGAATAATCACGTTATTTAGGAAGTTGATACTTGTGAAGTATCATGTGTATTTTATGTCACGCGTTTCGCATCCTGGTGTGGTAGAGTGATGGGTGATTACCATGACGCCTCACTGACCGGCTAACTCGACTGTGGTTGTATAACCAAGCGGGGTGAAGTTGGACGGACGAGATGATCTTTGAGACACTCATCTGCGACCGTTGGTGGAATTAGGTTTTAAGAGGTGCGTAAGCATCCCTCTTCGTACCGGGTCGAATCCCACCTTGGGATATGACTTTGGCCAGACGACTGCATGCGTATAGACGCATGACCAATGTAGGCGCCATACCTCATTACCTCACGGAAATTATGATCTCGCCACTCAATTCGGCCAGTGAAGTTGAATGGTCGAGATCAATTTGTGACAGAAAACCAAAGGCCCCAATAGCCGCGCGTCATGCCCACTTCGGCGCACGTTCCAAGGTGACCAATCTTGGCCTGGCCTTGGCCTGGTTGGTGGTCTGGTGTGAAGGTGGTAGGCGGTGTTCACGCCTATACCGAATATCCCATGAAAACGTGATCCGGGCCACCCAAATCGTCCGGCGAAGCCGAGCGGTTGAGACTGGCCATGGTTTGGGAGGTGTGACCACGCTAGTTTGGGCGCGTCTTGGAACAACCGGGCATGATATGCCTTGGACGATCGGGTGAGGGGATAGATGGGTCCACGGTGGTCATGGCCATGACCGAACTGCTAATCTAATCTTGGACCCTCCATTCGTGCCGGGAAGATGGACGCCGTGATGCTCAAACCCTAATTTTGGGATTCAAGGCCACGCGACCATGCTTTATTCGGGCGTATTTAATTGGGATAACCAACCATGGTTGGTCCCTCGACCGATTGGTCGGGTATGTAGGCGTCCCACGGTGATTGTGTTGATATGCTCTGGGCCCTTTGAATCTACATCTACACCCTCCATCTATACCGCCAAGATGGATGGTTGACTGTTTTGCGACACATGTAATATCTCGCAAAACCCTAATTTAGGTTTCCGCCCATACTCGCTATGGTTTGGACGTTTTGCAAGCTAGGCCACTTGGAGGGAGGCCGACCATGCGGGGTCCGCGTTGGTTCGGCAGTGGATATTTCATACCTTCTTGGGGGTGATGGAATTGATCTGGGTCATCCAATCATGCTTGTGGAGTTGGATGACTTTGATAATATCCGGACTAATACGGTCAGTCCGGATGCTCAATCGGGCTAGTATAACACACCGAGAGGGGCTCAATCGGGCTAGTATAACACACCGAGAGTCAGCCTGTATGGGTATTTCGTACATGGTTTCATTATAATTTTGAGGTTCGTGTTGCTCTTGTAAGAGCAACACTCGACTGTCATGCCGCATCGATAATGAGTACAGAAACACAAGGCCGATGCATGCATTAATTAATAATGCTAGAAATTCACGTGTATATGGGATTGTTGCTACATGCTCCAACCTGGATGAATTTCGTGTACTCACAGAATGGGATTGTTGCCACATGCTCCATTCTAGGTGAATTAAGTGAGGGAGTATCCAACACTTATTAATGGCTTTATCTTTTACAAGATGTCAGCGCATGGTTTTCTGGCTTTTACAATTTTAACCTTAAATGAAAATCCACCATCAACAACGACCTTCGTCAAAAATCCACCATCTACAACGCATACCCAGTCCGCCTACCCCATGGTTCTGAGTTTGTGAATGGAAGAGAGGTATGCAGACCTTGTACGCATACCGCTGGGATCTATGTTTGTGAACGACTTAGGGTATGCATACCTGGTATGCGTGCATCAAGAGCTTGAGTTCGCAAACAGTTCCATAGGTATGCATATCCTTATACATACCTACCCAATACAGAACTAATCATATGCTCGTAATCTATTTTCATAAATATGTTTGGCATTGCTATAACTAAGTTATTTTGTGTTTGTTAATCATGGTTTAAGTCTTCAGTGTTAATGACTTTTGCATGAAAGCTCAAAAGGAATATCTTCGATATAAAATATCATCGTACACAGTTCTAGCACTGTGGACCCTGGACCATAATGTTTATTATTCTGTGTGGTTTCAAGGCGGACTTTTCACATGCTTACATGAATTCCTAATAAGAATGTCATCTGAACTGAGAAAGTGTTTGCTTAGGTCTCAAGTTATCTTAGCTTGACTTCAAAGCTACCTAAAGCCTTGAAAATATAAAAATTGAGTCTCATGCAACAAGATTTCTTAATCGTTGGAACTTTTTTGTCCTAATTGTTTTCTAGAGTCGTCTTCCAAAAACCTAGGTCCTTTAAGAAAAATAATTAGGTTTGAAAAGGAAAGCTAGGGTACCAAGTACACCACCAACTTTTCCGCTCGACAACTTGTATGGACAAAACCTAATCCAATTGCACGTAGACCATCTTAATGATCCTTGACATTATGTATATAGAGTTTATATTTATATCTTTCCTCAATCAGAATTTCTAGACAATGGAGTTCGTGAACCTTATTATTAATAATATTGCTTGGACGATCCCAAAAATTAATATCCAATATCAATCTAGTCGTATCAAAATAATTCAATCAGAATTCTCCCAAGTATGAAACTTGTTATCTATCTTTCCAGATACAAATTCTAAAAGAACGAGTCTCGTAATCGATCACAATCAATATAGACGTATTTACTAAGATTGAATACCTACTACTTGTGTAAATCCTATTATAAAGATAAACAATGTATGCAAAAATTGAAAAACACATGACACCAAAAGTTCTGTTAACGACGAAACCTAGCATAAGAACCCTGGGATCTCGTCCAGATTTGAACACCAAACTATATTAAGCCACATATATAGATAACTATCAGACTTTGAACAAGAATGTAGTTGAAACGGAATCCACCCTCCAAGAGATTCAGTTACAGCCGCACTCGTTACGTCTCTTCAACCTCATAAGGATCTATGCAATTGATTCGCTTAGTTGACGTCCTTTATAGTATAAGAGTTGCATCAACCTAAGCGAAGACTTTTGATGCCAATTTGTGATAAGCCTATTTGATTTACTTTTAGATCAAAAATCAAGGCTTGGAAATCTGTTTGCAATAGACAAAGCTAGTAAACCTCACAAATCCGGAACACTTACACTTAGTTAGATGAGAATCATGGATTCTTAACCACCTCTCAAGAAAAATATTAAACTAATCAATTAAGAAAGTTTTCAGAAACCCAAATATTTATGGTTTGCGAGATGTTTCACCAACCTACCATGAGCCAAAATAACAAAAGTTCTAAATTTCTACCTTTGATGTTTAACATTCCCAAATGAGAAAAGTCATTGCGTGGGCAATTTTCAAACGATCCACAAAATTAATTCTTGAATAATAAATTATTTCGAACTAATATTGTTAAGGACATTTGAACATCCCATGCTTGAATCATATTTCGAGATGTTTACAAGACAATTTTCCTCGAAATTTCTTCGTCACAATAAATCTAATAGAAGTCATACGCATAGTCTCATAAAGATAGAATGGTAAATCTTGCGATTAAATTGGATGGTTCAATCTTCACATACCTTGTTGATGAAGTTCTCCAAATATCTTCGCCGATCTTCATTCTTCGAGGATGATATCTGATACTCAACTACCAACTTCTATACCTAGTCTTAGACTTGACTCTGTAGACTAGAAATCTAGATATAGCTTTGATCAACTAACATTAACAGCAAGATTGAGATAGCAAGACTCGTGGGTTCAACCGAGCAGTGTTCTAACAAGGTTACGATTTAAAGAATTCACTTAAGGATTCGTGAAGCCTAGCTAGTATGACTATTTTTCAACCTAATACTTCGTGTATCCGGATCTTGTTCTTATTGATCTTCGAGGTTCTTGTTATCTCATATCAAAAAGGAGATAAATCAAAATCGTAAAGTTCTATTCTCTTAGACTTTATGTTTTCTCAAGATAAATATCTAAACTCTTATTAGATTTGTTTGGATTTTTTATTGAGAGATGGTTAGCAATCCAGTCTTCTCATCTAGCTGAGTGTAAGTGTTCCATATTCGTGAGGTTCATTGGACTTTGTCTATTTCAAGCAGATTTCCATACCTAGATCAAAAGGGAAATCAAATAAGTTTATTTATTAGGGGAAGATTGGTATCAAAAGTCTTTATCACTTAGGGTTGAAGCAACCCTTAGGATGTAAAGGACGTCAACTAAGGGAATTAATTTTGTAGAGCCTTGCGAGGTTCAAGAAACGTAAGAAGCACGATTGTAACTGAATCACATTGTTAAGGAAAAATGTTGCTTGGGAAAGTTTAAATGATCCACAACATTAATTATAGAATGATAAATTATTTCGAACTATTATTGTTAATTACCAATGACCATCCGTTGCTTGACGAAATTTCTTTTTGAGATGCTTAACGAAACAAGCTTGAATCGAAATTTATTCTTTTCAATAAATCTACTATAAGTCATACAACATAGTGTCATATAGATAGGATGGTAAAGCTTGTGAGTAAATGCAATGGTTACTGCTTCTCATACCTTTGTTGATGAAGATCCAAATGTTTTCTTCGATCTTCAGTCTTCAAGGGTTATTCAGTGATGTATGATGCTCAACTACCAAGTTTAATACCTAGCCCGATATTTGACTTAGTAAAATAGAAATCAAGACATAATTTTGTTCATATAACATTAACAACAATCTTGAGATAGCAAAACTTGAGAGTTCGACCGAGCAGTGCTCTAATATAAATAACAATATGAGTTTCCCACCAACACTAATACTAGTATTTCTTTGATCCCACAAAAGTCTTTAAACGAAGCGTACATAAGAGATTTCACCTAAATAGAATACTCTCCTCTCAAACGAGCATTACAAGAAGACTCCAATAGGCTTCCCACATAAACGTTTAGTTCAGTGTGTCCAAGGGATAAGTTTGCAAGAATGACAAACTTCACTATTTATAATGACCAAAGTAGTTTGGACAAAAAGGAATTTTAATTCTAAAGATATGCAACGAACGTTTATTTTCGGTTTTGTAGTATTCGAATTGTTATCCAATCAAATGACGAGGATACCCAAATACCATAATTTTTCATTTCAACATATAAGTGTGATAGCAAGTGTGATCGTCTGTGAACAAAGTCGAGACAATACAAAAACTTGATATTCACTTGACAATAGTCATATGGTACAAGACCGATTGACGATAAGATCAATGTAAAGTGGTTAGAAATTAACTTACAAGTGTAATTTACTTGATTATAATAAAATAATTATAATGCGGAAGTAAAGTAAATGACACATCAAGATATTGTTAACGATGAAATCGCAAATGCAGAAAAATCCCGGGACCTAGGCCAGTTTTGAATACTCTCAGAATTTAAGCCGCCACACAAAGTACAAATCAACCTTCATATAGTTGTTTTGAATCCCAGCGGACTCTACGCCCGCGAATAAAAGTTGTTTCAACTCAATTGAAGACTTCAAACCAAATCTTCCTCTTATAGATTAAGCATATATTTGATTTTCCGATTTACGATCTAAACGAATGATCAGATCAAACAATAGATCCATGTGATGAAAATCGATAGCAACTTAGACAAGAGTCTGGATATCCTCAAAATCCGGACTTATGCAACCCGAAGTGCGGCCTAGATTATTATTCACCCCACAAGTATAAAACTTGTGGAATCAACAAAGTATGAGACGAAGAGACTTTGTTTATTACTATCTATCTTGATTGATGGAGCAAGGCTCTACAAACAAGGAAGATCAGGATACTCAAGTTATCAAGATAAAATATAACTAGACCTGGCTTCACGAATCCCAATAAAGTTTTTGTAGTCGTTAAACCTTAAAAGGGTTTCTGGAGAGGACGACTCTAGATTCAACCAGGACACACCAAAAAGTAATGTCAGTATTCAAAGATCCCAGTTGCCAAGAGTTCCCCTTATATAGACTTCAAAACCTAGGTTGCTTTAGATTTAAGCTAAGATAGATTTGGAACCAAGCAACCAATATCCACCATCAGATGAAAGCTTTGAATCTTAATCACATATACAAGATATACACTATGGTTAAGTAAACCGTAACCAAACCGTGTATAAAGACTATGTTCAACATGGTTAGCCGAAACTAGCCGATTTGAACTTAAAAGCTTAACACTCATTTTCATGCGCACTAAGATATTAATATTGAGTCACAATCATGTGATCAAATGAGTCTAGTGTTAATTAGAAAAATGATTAAATGCAAATTACTTCATAGAAATAATTTAATCGCAATTGAATCATGATTGACATAGTTTGTAAATGTACAAAGTACAATTACTTGAATCGTTCGTGAATAGGCTGAGTCACAGTACACGGACTGGTTTGCAAACTTATACGAAATTACCGAGTTCCGGAGTCTACAAAATTTTCAGTTCATAAACCGGTTTGCAAACCTATGCAATTACCAACTTCCGAACTCTACATAACTTTTCAGTTCACGTATTGGTTTGCAAACTTTGAACCAACTCAAAGTTCCGGGTCAACATAAATTTTTAGTTCATGTACCGGTTTGGGTACTAAACTGGATCTAGAACACAGAACTGTTTTTGCTTGCATACCGGTTTGATTATTTTAACCTGGTTCCCTTACCACAGTTCCACAATGGTTTGTATGAGAATATATATATATATCTATCCGGATCAGGAAACAAACAGATTTTCTCATGATGTACATACGAATATGCATATCACACAAATCAAAAAGTCGATATATAGCTACTCCCCTACGTGTACGAATACATGTAATATGGCTTCAGACATATAACAGTTTCCTCAGTTTGTAAGACTGATAACACTTTCATGTATTCAGAATAAATTAGTTATATTTCTCTAAATCAATTCGAAACATTCCTGAATAACATCAATGACACATATCCCTGTTCCAGGCTATTTTCGAATGATAAACTTGAATCGAATTTGATCAAGTATGAACAAATGTTCATTAAGCTTAGTCATTATATTTCGAGAAATTCGTAAACTAAATAATTAGTCCTCGACTTGAAATTCTTGTTTATACAAGCTATTCTAATTAGTTATGCGACAATCATCTCAAGGATAGAAAGGTGAATATAACTTGAGAAATAGGTAGTTCAGTCTTCACTTACCTTTTGTTGATGAACTTATCCAAAAGCTTCGGTTGATCTTTGCCTTCAATTGGCAGAATACGCAAATGATGACTGGCTCGTTTCTCAACTCCACTATCCTAGACCGAGATTTAACTAATTGTAGACTAGGAAGCAAGATAAAGTTTTTACAACAAGCTTGATATAGAAACACTTGTGAGTTCGACCGAGCAATGCTCTAACAAGTTCAGACCAAGTAATCTACCTCTAGTTACTTAGTAGTATCCCTAAGTTTACGACCTATTGGTCACGTACGTGAATCCCAAGACATAAAGTCACTATCTTGAGTTGTTTTACTGATGTAAAGTCTTAAGCACTCAACTCCTTTTGATCGTCTTCCAAACAGTAAAGGAACAAAGATGTTTGGTAACTACTCCGATAAACGTTTAGAAAAAGATTCGTTGAGTTTGACAAAGGCTCTTCCGTTTAAACTAGTAAACTCTTTTGTCGGTTAAGATCAATCCAAATCAATAACTTAGATTCGGATTCACAACTATCAAATTCGGATTTTGAAGAATACTACCAAATGATAGTTGCCGATATAAACAATTATACGATAAAATCTACGAAAAGATAAACGGGATCTAAGTCGGATCCCAGACGATCTAGATATGTGTACAAATGTAGAGATACGATAGCCAATAAGAAAAAAATATTTTTATCTTCGATTGCCTTTTTATGTACCTGCACACCAAAAAATTGAATCTACTTATGATCGATCGCATACAAACCGGAGTCTGTTAACAATGGATGATCACAAGCTGTCTTTAGATCTAAAAAACAGTTCTAAAGTTCGGTCAAGACTTTGGTTTAATTTGAGTGACCCTTATGTCAGAAGAGAATAAGCTCTCAAGGATAATCAAACTAGGTGCAATCAAAGTTTCAACATCCCGTTAGTCAATCGAATCAATAATCGAAAACTAAAATAACAATGCGATTATCTGGTTTCCCATCAACGATACTTGTAGAGCTTATTGATCCCACGGAAGTCTTTAAACGAGTGGTCGTAAGAGATTTCACCTAACTAGGGTACTTTCCTCTTCGGATAGACGGTTCTACCAGAAACAACATGAATGAATTTTGCCTGGCTCTCAGGATAGTTTGCAAGAAATGCAAACTCAAATATTTATGGACCTTGGGTTTGACATTTTAGTGGGTTGTTGGTTGGTTTGGGTTAAGATTATATCCAGTGATATTTGGTTGTGTTAGTTATTTATAGTCCATAACTTAACCTATGGGTTAGATGGTGTAAAAAAATGTAAGACATATTATAAAGTTGAAAGGAAACTTATTTATTAAAGAGTGAATAGCTAGTACGGTTTCATTTAGGTGAAATGATGGTTGAGTCATTGGAAAAAAATTGAGTATAAGAGTTGCAGAGATAGTTAGAGAGCAGGAGTGTTGGTGATATTAGTTAGAAAGAATACAGATGTAGTGAGAGAAATTGGTAGTCACATGGTTAGGAGAATAAGTGATCATATTATTTTTCTTTGAATAAAAAGATGATGATGGAAATTAGAGGAGAAGATGGTAAAATATATTTGTGGTGGAGAAGTTACATAAAGTGAGTAGAAGCAACCGTAAACAAAAAAACAAACAAAAGTAGAGAAGATGGATATATTCATGGTGGTGTTTGAATGGATATGATTGATGATGAAAAGACGAGGGTACCCAAATATACCACAATATTTCAAATATCAACCTTTAAGTCTGATACCAAGTGTGATCGTCTATAGAAAAAGTCGAGACAATACGACAACTATGGTACTCATTTTGTGTGATCGTCTATGGATATGAAATCGAGACAATATGACAACAAAGTGATCACTTGATAATAGGTACGGTATTGAACCGAAACTTTATAGGATCAATATCAAGTAACTAGGTGTTGATGGTGGATTTTCGTTTAAGGTTAAATTTTGTAAGTAACCTGAAAAAATCATACGCTGACATCTTGTAAAAGATAAAGCCGTTTATAAGTGACGGATACTCCTCACTTAATTCACCAAGAATGGAGCATGTAGCAACAATCCCATTCTGTGAATACATGAAATTCCTCCGAGGTTGGAGCATGCGAAACAATCCCTTCTGTGAATTTCATATCGGCCTTGTATTTCCTGTACCCATTATCGGTGTGGCATGACGGTGAGTGTTACTCTTCTGAGTAACACGAACCTCCAAACACTATAATGAATCCATGTGAAAATACCCGTACGGGATGATTCTCGGTGTGTTATACTAGCCCGAGCCCTCTCGGTGTGTTATACTAGCCCGATTGAGCCCCTCTCGGTGTGTTCTACTAGCCCGAGTGAGCATCCGGGCTTGGCTGTATCAGTCTCCGGATATGATTCGATCACGGTCATCCAACTCCACAAGCATGATTGGATGACCACGAGATCAATTCCATCACCCCCAAGCGGGTATGGAATACACACGGCCTTAGCTTGCCAAATATGATTCGAGCGCGATCATCCAATTCCACAAGCATGATTGGATGACCACAGATCAATTCCATCACCCCCAAGCGGTATGGAATACACACGGCCTTAGCTTGCCAAATATGATTCGAGCGCAGTCATCCAACTCCACAAGCATGATTGGATGACCACGGATCAATTCCATCACCCCCAAGCAGTATGGAATACACACGGCCTTAGCACGCCAAATATGATTCGATCGCGCAGTCATCCAACTCCACAAGCATGATTGGATGACCACAGATCAATTCCATCACCCCCAAGCAGGTATGGAATACACACGGCCGACCCGCATGGTCGACCATTGGCCTTCGCTTGCCAAGAAACCGTCCATACCAAGCATTATGGACGGAAAACCCTAAATTAGGGTTTACGGCATATTACATGTGCCGCAAAACGGTCTCAACCATCCATCTTCGCAGGTATAGATGGAGGGTGTAGATGTAGACTCAAAGGGCCCGGAGCATGTCGACACAATCACCATGTGACCGCCTACACACTTGGCCGATCGGTCAAAGCCAACCGTGGTTGGTTACAACAAAACCGTCCGCCCAAAAGAGCATGGTCGCGCGGCTTTGAAAGCCAAAATTAGGGTTCGAGCCATCACGCGCGTCCATCTTCTCCTAACACGAATGGAGGGTCACAGATCAAATCGAGCAGGTCCGGTCATACCAGCATGACCACCGTGGGCCCATCTACCTCTCCATGCGGTCGGCCAAGGCATATCATGCCTGGCCAATCCAAAACGCCCGCTCAAACATGCGTGGCTACACTTCCCAAATTGCAAATCGATCTCGACCACTCAACTTCACCGGACGAATTGGGTGGCTTAGATCGCGTTTTCATGAGACGGTGAGACATGGGCGTGAACATCAGCCCGCCACCTTCACGCCAAGCCAACCGGCCAAGACCGACCAAGCTAGGTCGTCTTGGAAAACGCCGGAAGAGAGCATGGCGCGCGGCTTCTTTCGGCATCAAACTCTTATCGCAAATCGATCTCAACCACTCAACTTTGGGGTCGAATTGAGTGGCTTAGATTGCGCCTTCTTGGGAAAGTGAAGTATGGACGTGCACACCGGCGTGTTGTCTACACACATGCCCGGTCGGCCCTCTTCAAAACCTTTCCCATGCTTGGTTTCGACCAAGCTAAAGAGTGATGCTTGCGCACCTCTTTTAAAAACCCTAATTTCATCAACGGTCGTAGATGAGCGTCTCAAACATCATCTCATCCGTCCGACTTCACCAGCTTGGTTATACAACCACAGGTCGGGAGTTATTTGGTTAGTGAGGAGTCATTACCCATCACTTTACCACACCGCAAATGCGATACTGCATAAAATACACACGATACTTCACAAGTATCGACTTTACGAATAACGCAGTTATTCAATTCAGCATTACATGCTATCTTTCGTGGATCCACGATCCACATTCCGTACATCAATCATGTCACAAACTGGGGGATACATACTGGGGTATTGGTCCGGCGGTTTACAGCGTGCGGCGTGCAACGCGCCATCACAAGAACGTGTTAGGAAGTCATGGACGGTTAGAGATGAACAGGGAAAAGTGGGCAAGACCGGTCGTGTGTTACCGACACATAACTCCACTACTCCATCATTCCACTACCTCCACTTCCCACGAGAAACGTGAATGAGGCTCAATGACTTGTATAAATAGGTTCTCCGCCCCTATTTCCAACAACAACAAGCCGAGACAAGACGAGAAAAAACCAAGTGTTGATACCGTCACATTCAACCATTTTTGGTTACAAGTCATAAGCAAGCCAACACCTTCACAATCTCAACACCTTCTTCGCTTCCCTCCCTAAGATCAACCCCATCTCCTTCACTTTGTGACCGAAACAAGTCCTGGAACGGCCATTTCTTGGTTTAGGCCGGACTTGCACGTGATGATCTCTCGAATCTACAAGCACTCACCGCGCAGTGCATTTGTTGTAGGTTTAAATTCATTCCTCATCACACCCCAAATTACCAAATTCGGCAGGAGTAATTTTCACCCATCAACAACTGGCGACCACAGTGGGAGATTGATCTATCGGTTGCATAAAATTGAATCCTCAATTTCTCGGTTTCCATCTCGCAATGTATCCTAAACTACAAAGGTTCGAATATCATGGGAAGCATAGGCCGGAATGCTTGGAGGATGTCTTGGCAAATCAAGCCAGTATCACCGAGAGGCGAGCAAGTCATTTCGCCTTTTGAATGACATAACAGCACGATTACGAGAAGGATGCATCCGCTCCGCAAGAAACGGTGAATCCTTAGCCAGGGATCACACCTTTACCAGTGGAGAAGCAAGAGGAGCACGTAATCGCAGACAAATCAGAAGAGATGGACAACATGGTCCAGACGGAGGAAGAGACTTGCCCGGAGTACTACAATGTCTGCCGGATAAAGAAAGGGAGCCTGCCGCCTATGGAGCCCTGCTAGAAGATTTATATTTCAAAACTCTTATTGAATCACGGAAGACTGTCCAATCCACGTCGGACTCCCAACCATCTAAAGGAGCGCTTGAGGAAGGAGAAATCAATCAGGAAATACCTGAATACGGAGGATGGGGACGTTCAATCCGGTCACTCAGCAGTGACGTTACGACACCTTCTACATCCCTTTACTTAAGCAAGCGATCCGCAGATACGATGGCACTCGCAAGTCATCCAATTTCATCTCTTGTTCCACGTCAAAGCCGCGGAGAGACGTTACAACGCCCGCTGACGCAGGAAAAGCTAGACTCAGGGTACTTACATTTCCCCTTCCAAATGAAGAAGATTCTGGAACTGCTGGAGACGTGGGTACGAAATGGAGAGGTGGAGCTACCCCCGGTATGGCGTCCGCCTACTGATCAAGAAGTAATGGACCCGAGGTACTGTCGTTACCACCGGTTCCTCCATCACCCCACCAGTGAACGCAACGCTTTGAAGCACATTGTTCAGGAGAAGCTTGGTTCAGAGAGATAGCTTGCAAAGGATTTTCTTAGAGACTACTCCGGTTTGATATAAGTGAGGCTTCAAAAGGCAAGTAAGTTTTACTCAACAACTTTACAAGAAAGATAGTTTAGAATTCACTGGGGACTTAGCATCCCGCACGTGGAGAAAGAGGCTCAGTGATCAAACGCCATGTTTGTTTCCATTCGTACCTCCCTTTTACATAACATTTGCAATCTCATGTAATATGTGCAATCATTCATGACCAAGACGCAAATCTCATTTAACATAATCTCTTTCAAAAAGGTTGTTCACAAAACTATCTCAAAATAAGCCAATTCAATTACCTATTAATCCAAAACCGGAAGTCAAAGAAAATCCTCACTATCACTCAAAAAAGAAAAGCATATAAGAGAAAACGCCAGTATATAGCACAAATACTTCAGGGGAAGTCCTTCAGCAGCAACTCATCCTTCTGGGCAAGGGCGGCTTTCATCCTTTGGAGCACGGCCTGCTTCAGCTCCAGTTCCTTAGACAACTTCTCAACCTCTTCTTCCTGACGAGCAACACAGTCTGCGGAAGGGACTTCATCATGTAGTTTCTGGAACTCCTGAATCTTGGAGAACCCTTCGAAGAACCAAGGAGCATTAAAGCTGTACTGCGCAAACACGTCCAGATGGCACCTCCAATCTTCAATCACCTCTTCAGAAACTGTTCCACCAGTCGCAGCGCTCATCCCCTGGATAGAAACTAAAGCTTCTTGGACGCGGTTGACCAATGCAAGACGACTCTTGAGCTTCGTGGTAGTAGCAATATGTCCGTGTTTCTCCCATATTGCCGTGTACAACTCTTCAAATTGAACCGGCACGCTGAATCCACCAACCAACACATGACCTGGATAAGGGACAGTAAAAGGAGGATCGAACAAAGCCCCAGGCTGCATCACCGGCAATTCGGCGACCGCATTGAGTCTTGTCAGTTGCGGGACGCCTTTCAGAAGAAGTCACCGCGATAGCCATGCGGTCCGGAACTGCTTCGGGGTGGATTCCAAAGGGAGCCGCAGCTACAGCGAGCACCGTCTCTCTTGCATTCCTTCCGCATCTATTTCACTGGTGCTGATTTCCATCACGACCCCGCTTCGACAAGATCACTAAGGGAAGCGCCTTGTTCTACCGAGCTTGCATCATCTCTGTCATTGTCGGAAAAAGGAGCGGTTTCGCCAGACTTCTCAGCATGAAGGTCCGTACCGCCAGACTTCTCAGCATGAAGGTCCGTACCGCCAGACTTCTCAGCATGATGACCAGTACCGCCGGCCTTCCCGTTTTGGATGCGTGCCAACCTTGTGAAGGCATTATCTTTCGAAATTCCCTGATTTAAAACAAGGATCGTTTTAGAAGAACTCACCTTTGGAGAAATGAAAGAACCGATGGGAGGAGGTTTAAATACCTGCATATTAGAAGAATTGAGGATTACCGGACCGCATGCTTGCCTCTTAGGTCTCTCTCCTACTTGGGGACTGCAATCCTCAGCTCTTGTCCGTTTGGATGGAAGTGGCTTCAACCGGAAATGCTTCGTCAAGACGTCAGAAGATGGCTCACTAGGGAATTCGTCACAACACTCTTCGAAAATTTACGGAAGATCAACGATTTGTTTCCCCAAAATTCTTTATACCTGTCGGTCACTGCCGGGTTTCTCCCAATAGGCCGAAGGGAAGGCTTACCCGGTCTGAGAACACATTGGCGTTAAGAATTTCTGGAAGGAATTCTTCCGGAGCCCCTAGTGGACGGATAAATGGGACACCACCGATCGAATCCCATTTGGCGAGCAGCCACTGTCGATGTTGTACGGAGTCACGAGAAAATTCTCCGTCGAATAGAGGCAGGACGTATCTGGAATGCAGGCTAACATGTAAATGATTTCCCCGAGATCTCATGGTCTTGACATCGGTGACGCAACACAACGCCGGGATCGTCGGCAAAGGTCTTTGGCTCAACGATGGAAGGGTGAATCGGCCCCCATGGACGAAAATCTGAGAAGAAATGTTGTCAAATACCTCCACAAGTTTCGCACCAGGCTTTAGGACGCTTCTTATTCCATCGGAGTATTCTCGAGCCGCCGTACAAGTTAACGAGTGAAGGTGCGGGAGTAGAGCATAACTTCAAGTGTTCCCATAAGAGCGCTGAAGAAAAGCGAAGTGAACGTGCGACTCCACCTTCTTGTACCCGTTAGAAACATGCATATCCATTGCTAAAGCGTCCAAATGAGAATAAAGTGATCCGAGGAACAATGAGCCCAGGGAAGAACTTCACCCTTCGCCGATCTTATAGCAATCTTGACAATGTTATTTCTAATAGTCTTCTTTCCGGAACCGTCATCAAATACATCTCGGATAGCCATAAAGACAGGAACGCAATCACACTGAGCTCATCCGGCTCCGGGTCTGCAGGGGACCACTCCAACACCCACCAGGTGTAAAAGCATCTTGCATCTTTCTTCTCCTCCTTGCCCAGACTGTCGAATTCCTCCACCTTTCGAAGGATAGCATCATAATTGCTTTGTTCCGCATCAGAGAGCTCGTAAGAAAGACTTCCAGCAACGGGCAGGTTCATTAATGCAACTACACTCTCCGGAGTAATAGTCATTTCTCCCCACCTAGATATGGTCAGTGTGAGTAGAAATACGCCACCGAGAAATGAAGGTAATCAAACCCGCGATGTCTTTTCTAATTTCGAGGTAGCGAGATGCCATGACCGCATTGAGAATTTGCGCTTTGGTAAAATTTTCCTTAATGCCCTTATTACTCAATATACATCTCATCCATCCTTCGTAAGAACCCGGTGGAGTATGGCAAGTTTTGAAGTCAATAGGAGAAGGCGGATATTGGTTTCTCTGGAGACAAAATCTCATCACAAGTCTTGAAGAAGAGAATGGATCGACTTCCATATTTTACGAACCTAAAGCAAGACTATCTTATGAGAAGGATGTCTCTAATGTTCGGAAAAGGCGAGGTGAACAACTCATCATTGATGTTCGGCATATCCTTGAAGCTATCAACACTTCGACTTGGCACCAGCATTATCTTGAGGAAGACATGTCAACGAAGTTCTTTTCTACCGCAATGAAATAAAAGACAGAGTTAGAACTTGTATGAAAGCACATGAGAAGTGTAGTCACACACGGCAAGACACAACTCACGAGCGTAGCATGCAAACACCATTCAAGTCCTTACCGAAATTGATTCGGTATTGATTTGATCCGTACAAATTTTAGTCCGGTACAAGTTTCATCGATATCGATTTCAAGTTCTCCGGTATAACTTTCAAGTCGGTATAAGCTTTCAAGAATCAGTACAAATTTCAGTCAAGCATATGTGAATAAGACCCACGTTCCGGCATACACGGCGGGCCCGCATTCATCCGCATGCATCACAACACAATTTCTTTATTCATGGGAATTGTGTCTACGGAATTCAGGCTAAATGGTGGAAAAAGCTAAGCATGCACATGTCTTACAAAAGGTATTTACCTAACAAAACTAGGGTTTGACCGTTAAAAAAAAAAAAAAAAAAAAAAAAAAAAAAAAAAGCGAAACCTACCTTGAGCGGCCGGACGGGAGCAACTCCGGCAACGGACGGCGGTGGTTTCCGGCAACAATTCCGCAGCGGCAAACATCAGCGATCGACGGCGGCCAAGGTTGCGGACGAGAACAAAAAAAAAAAAAAAAATCGTGAGGAAAAGAAAGGAGTCTTGGTCTCTTTTATAGACAAAAATTAGAAGAATCCCACTAGAAAAGGATTCCTCTCTTATTTGGTTTCCTCTTTTGATTCAAATACCCAAAGAAAGAAACCGGCCCCACCAGGGATTCCATACAAGCGTGACGGCGTGGAAAGCTAGCGGTCGGCCAACACTCTTCCTGGGTAAACTCCTTTTATCCCCGTCTTTCTCACGTATGTATGTCACCATCTCATGCCTACCACACAATAGTGTAACCATTATGTGCTAGGCGAGGGACTTAATGTTGATGGTGGATTTTCGTTTAAGGTTAAATTTTGTAAGTAACTTGAAAAAATCATACGCGACATCTTGTAAAAGATAAAGCCGTTTATAAGTGACGGATACTCCTCACTTAATTCACCAAGAATGGAGCATGTAGCAACAATCCCATTACGTGAATACATGAAATTCCTCCCGGGTTGGAGCATGCAGCAACAATCCCTTCACTGTGAATTTCATATCGGCCTTGTATTTCTGTACCCATTATCGGTGTGGCATGACGGTGAGTGTTACTCTTCTGAGTAACACGAACCTCAAGCACTATAATGAATCCATGTCTGAAATACCCGTGCGGCTGATTCTCGGTGTGTTATACTAGCCCGAGCCCTCTCGGTGTGTTATACTAGCCCGATTGAGCCCCTCTCGGTGTGTTATACTAGCCCGATTGAGCATCCGGACTTGGCTATGTCGGTCTCGGATATGATCGATCACGATCATCCAACTCCACAAGCATGATTGGATGACCACGGATCAATTCCATCACCCCAGCGGTATGGAATACACACGGCCTTAGCTTTCCAAATATGATCTGAGCGCAGTCATCCAACTCCACAAGCATGATTGGATGACCACAGATCAATTCCATCACCCCCAAGCGGTATGGAATACACACGGCCTTAGCACTGCCAAATATGATCGATCGCGGTCATCCAACTCCACAAGCATGATTGGATGACCACGGATCAATTCCATCACCCCCAGCGGTATGGAATACACATGGCCGACCCGCATGGTCGACCATTGGCCTTCGCTTGCCAAGAAACCGTCCATACCAAGCATTATGGACGGAAAACCTAAATTAGGGTTTACGGCATATTACATGTGCCGCAAAAGCGGTCTCAACCATCCATCTTCGCAGGTATAGATGGAGGGTGTAGATGTAGACTCAAGGGCCGGAGCATGTCGACACAATCACCATGTGACCGCCTACACACTTGGCCGATCGGTCAAAGCCAACCGTGGTTGGTTACAACAAAACCGTCCGCCCAAAAGAGCATGGTCGCGCGGCTTTGAAAGCCAAAATTAGGGTTCGAGCCATCACGCGCGTCCATCTTCTCCGCACGAATGGAGGGTCACGGATCAAATCGAGCGGGTCGGGTCATACCGCATGACCACCGTGGGCCCATCTACCTCTCCATGCGGTCGGCCAAGGCATATCATGCTGGCCAATCAAAACGCCCCGCTCAAACATGCGTGGCTACACTTCCCAAATTGCAAATCGATCTCGACCACTCAACTTCACCGGACCCAGGTGGGTGGCTTAGATCGCGTTTTCATGAGACGGTGAGACATGGGCGTGAACATCAGCCCGCCACCTTCACGCCAAGCCAACCGGCCAAGACCGACCAAGCTAGGTCGTCTTGGAAAACGCGCGGAAGAGAGCATGGCGCGCGGCTTCTTTGCGGCATCAAACTCTTATCGCAAATCGATCTCAACCACTCAACTTTACCGGTCGAATTGGTGGCTTAGATTGCGCCTTCTTGGGAAAGTGAAGTATGGACGTGCACACCGGCGTGTTGTCTACACACATGCCGTCGGCCCTCTTCAAAACCTTTCCCATGCTTGGTTTCGACCAAGCTAAAGAGTGATGCTTGCGCCTCTTTTAAAAACCTAATTTCATCAACGGTCGCGAGATGAGCGTCTCAAACATCATCTCATCCGTCCGACTTCACCAGCTTGGTTATACAACCCAGGTCGGGAGTTATTTGGTTAGTGAGGAGTCATT
Organism: Papaver armeniacum; assembly: GCA_023531295.1. NCBI lineage: Eukaryota > Viridiplantae > Streptophyta > Magnoliopsida > Ranunculales > Papaveraceae > Papaver > Papaver armeniacum. The sequence goes on along the minus strand of JAJJWW010016084.1, from coordinate 434,968 downwards.
ACCCATCACTTTACCACACACCGCAATGCGATGCATAAAATACACACGATACTTCACAAGTATCGACTTTACGAATAACGCGATTATTCAATTGACATACATGCTATCTTTCGTGGATCCACGATCCACATTCAGACATCAATCATGTCACAAACCGGGGATACATCTTTGGGGTATTGGTGCGGCGGTTTACTGGCGTGCGGCGTGCAACGCGCGCCATCACAAGAACGTGTTAGGAAGTAATGGACGGTTAGAGATGAACAGGAAAAGTGGGCAAGACTGGTCGTGTGTTACCGACACATAACTCCACTACTCCATCATTCCACTACCTCCACTTCCACGAGAAACGTGAATGAGGCTCAATGACTTGTATAAATAGGTTCTCCGCCCTATTTCCAACAACAACAAGCCGAGACAAGGCAGAAAAAAACCAAGTGTTGATACCCGTCACATTCAACCATTTTTACATTACAAGTCATAAGCAAGCCAACACCTTCACAATCTCAACACCTTCTTCGCTTCCCTCCCTAAGATCAACCCCATCTCCTTCACTTTGTGACCGAAACAAGTCTGGAACGGCCATTTCTTGGTTTAGGCCGGACATGCACAGATTGATCTCTCGAATCTACAAGCACTCACCGCGCAGTGCATTTGTTGTAGGTTTAAATTCATTCCTCATCACACCCCAAATTACCAAATTCAGCAGGAGTAATTTTCACCCATCAACACTAGGATTAACGTACGTGTGTAATTTACTTAATTATAATAACAATTATAATGTGGAAAACAAAGTAAATGACATATCAAGATTTTGTTAACGAGAAAACCGCAAATGCAGAAAAACCCCGGGAACTAGTATAGTTTTGAATACTCTCATAATCAAGCCGATATACAAAATATAACACCAACTTCGTATAGTTGAGACCAAATAGACTACCCCTAGCTACTTAGTTTCCTCAGTATCCCTGCGCCTTCAACTTCTAGAGTCATGCACGTGAATCACTAATCCTTTTGATCGTATTCCAAACAATAAAGGATAAATATGTTTGATAACCACTCTATTCAATCTAGGTAATAAGATATTTTGGGTCATTGACAAAGGCTCTTCTGATTAATCTAATGAGTTCCTTTATCTGGTTAAATCAACTTAAACTTTGATTACCGAAATAACCAAACTCTAGATTTGCAATCAATCAATATAGATCTCAAAGAAAAACTATAAGGTGGTGCCGATCTTACGCAACTATCCAATAAAGTCTATCGAAGATAAACACGATACTATTTGGATCCCAGCCAATCAAGGTTTGTGCACACAATTCACAAGATACAAAAACTAATGGGAAAAACTTCGTCGTCTTCAGATCTTCGTTTGTCTTCAATAATAACCTACACAACACAACTTGAATCCTCTTGTGATCAATCACACACAGAACGGAGTCTATTAACAATGGATTATCAAAAGATATTTTTAGATCCGAAAATGATTCTAAAGATCCCGTCAATACTGTGATCTAGTTTGAGTGAGCCTTATATCAGAAGAGAAGGCTCTCAAGAATAAACAAATTATGTGCAATCAAAGTTTCAACAACCATTAATCAAACAAATCAATAATCGAAAACTAAAATAACAATGCAATTATCTAGTTTACCACCAACGGTACTCGTCGAGCATCTTGATCCCACAAAAGTCTTTAAACAAGTGGTCGTAAGAGATTTCGCCTAATTATGGTACTTTCCTCTCCGGATAGATGGCTCCACCAGAAAAAACAAGAATGAAGTTTGCCTAGCTCTTAGGGTATTTTGCAAGAAATACAAACTCAAGTATTTATAAACCAAGGTTGTTTGGACAACAAGGAAATTCCAAATCGAAAATATTCTCAAGATATGCAATACGTAGTTAATTCGGTTTTCCTATTTCCAACTAATATCCAACCTGTAATTCCAAAATCTCTAATTAGAAAATATATAATATTAGTTTAGCACTTGACTAATATAACTTTCCAAGAGATATGTTTTGATTTGCTGGAAAATCAAAAGCATATAATAAAAAATCTTAATTCAAAGATTCTCAATATTTCAGATCGGTATCACCTTGAGTATCAAGGAATATCTTTAGACAATAAAAGATAAGAATTATATTCATGTCTAAATTATGTCGACATCCAGAACTTTTTGAAAAAGAGGGGGTCTAACAACCACACCCAATATTTCGTTTAGGCAATCTGTATGGACTAACTCTAATATATTTCCAATAGAATCAACTAGACAGTCAGACTCAATCAAAGAAAATACATCCAAGAGTTATATCTCTGTTTCTCCATGTAATCGGCAAATCAAACAGATAGAAATACGCGAGCCTGATTATTATGAGAAACAACTTAAACGGTACCAAAGACCAATGTTCAAGTGTCAATCAATTTATATATCAAAAACCAAAGGTTGGATTATCTAATTGATTGAACTACGCACAACTTGTGATATTTCAATTAGTGGAAATTTCTATGGAACCCAAGTTTGGTTCCTCGTTCTTCAAGAAACCCACAATTAAGATTGTATATGTGTACGACCCAACTTATAAAAACTACCGTTAAAAATAGTAGATTTGGATTTGATTTATATCTTCACATTTTCAGATGGACTAAAGTAACCTTAACTAATTATGAATTATTAACATAATTATTTTGAAAAAAATCGTGGTCAACTGATGGGCGTTTGAATAAAAAATTTAATAATAAAATATTCAACAAGTTTTACGGCCATTATTTTGGGTTCACTAATTACGGCTGGTACAGGAGATTCCTAAAATACTTAAATCAGATTAATTACGTCTGCCAATCACCAAGTGGTCTGGTGGTTGGCATGCTCCCTCCCACTGCGGAGGTAGGGGTTCGAACCCTGTAATTGCCAAAATCCACTCCAATTTAGGGAGTTTGGATGTAGTCTCACTAATCTAACTAGATTTTGTGCCCGTGCTATGCATCGGGCGGACCCGAAAACCATCCACCATCATTGTTTCTTCTTTTAACCATATTTTTATTTGGTATGGCTCGACTTCACCTCGCCCCGTCCCAATGCATGTTTAGGATTTTTGGTGTGGCTGGTTTCGCCTTGCCCCGTCATTTAGGATTTTGATTTGGCGTGTCTCGGCTTCGCCTCACCCCGTCCCAGTGCATGCTTAAAATTTTTGATTTGGTGTGGGTCGGCTTCGTTTTGCAACCCCTACCATAAAAGTTTCATTTAGTAGCATATACACAAATATGAAGCAATTGTGCATGCTGAATTAGATTGATAAAGGAAGCCCCTTGAGCATGTTGAAAAAAAAATAAACAAAGGGAACTACATATATCAGGGAAATAATTGAAAAAGAAAAGAAAAATCAGCGGCAGATGCAAATACTGCACATTTACAAAAGAAGAAGAAATGTCAACCGAAAATCTGATTTCTTAGCATGCCCTCTGCTTAGCTTATTTAAATAGCCTCCAACTAAACAAATGAAAGAAATACATGCAATCATCAGTTCCAAATGCTTATTACAGAGCAAAATTGGAATTTGAAAAAGCACACATCCTTGCAACAAAAGAAATTCAGTATCCAAAAGTATCTGCACCTACAAATAGTTTTGCTAATATCATTAAAAGTAATATGAATACACAAAGCATTAACGCAGTCGCTGTCTTTGCGAGTCGAACCCACAACCTCATGACTTAAAGCCATGCGCTCTTCCTGTTGAGCTAAGACAGCAAAATATAGAGGAAGCCTCTTGAGCTACATCTTTCACGGTTGCACCTGCAGTATAAATAACTCTATAACAATATCGATCATGAACAAAAAGATATAGAAACGTAACTGTGTATATAACTGTACAAACATAGCTTCAGTACCTGTGACAAACAGGAAGGACTTGATAGTCTAATTAAATCTAGACAAAAAAAAAAAGAGAAGATGACTTGGTTTCACCAATAATATACCTAAAAAGTATGAGCATGAGTTCCCAAACATGGCATCTGGCCATGAAAACCATGGTGGCATGTTGATCAAAGTTTCTTGCAAGTATTTGTTACCCCAGCTCTATTCTGGTTCACCCCAAACTCAAGCAAGCAATGGTCAGTTCAGTACAACTATGGACAATATGGAAACCGGATTTGCACGTACAAAAACTGAAAGAATGACTATAGATCTTTACATGTTGTATCAACAAATATTTCTTAGCAATTTAATAGGGGAAGATAGGATATCCCGTATCCAATCTGATAATTCTTCCATGATTAAAAGAAAACGGATAATAAGCATAAATAAACAACACACAGATGATACATAAATACCTATTATGAACACGTTGAAACGAAATGTACATGACTTCATCCAGAATTTTATGAAGGTGGTTCAACTGCAACAATGCACTATAGTAGTCAAATAAACAATGCACTATCCCAACTGAATTAATATTTTGTAGTGATCTACACTACAATTGATAAAATGATTAACCTTAAATCTAACTCAAAAGAATTGTCAAGGAGGGTCAAGAATAATTTCAATAATGATTTTCTTAGTTTTTTAGGGTTACAAAAACCAGACTTAAGAACGAGGACTCAAAATAACTCGTGTGAAGTACACGGTTAATCAAAAGTAAAGAAATGTGTGAAACACACACACAATTAACTAAAGGCACCTATATAAGGGCTGCCCCTAAGAACATAGACCAAGGGATATGACATATTTTTAAAATATTAAATCTTAAAAATCTGTGTAAATAAGTAATGTTTATACCTAATAGAATTAATATAGTTGTAAATTATTTCGCCGCTGCTATCAGTAACCATGCTTTTCGGGCTAAAATATATTTCAGCAGTATCATTATACCTCAAGAGTCCTTCAGTACTATCTACATTTATAGTACCCACTCCTCCAGCTTTAGAAACCACTATATTAGCTGGAGTCTCCGACCACTTTTCCACTGACCTCTTATGTGTCCAACGTATCCTCGACAAAGACACTACAATAGCACAATCACGTAAATAGGAGCATAAAATCATTATCCAGTACCATTTAAGCTTGTCATTGTTTCAGTTAATACTGAGGAGTGATAATAATGAAATATTGTATGGTAAATCAGAGATTACTTTGATCCTTTCATTACCTTGAGTCCTTGGGATCATTATCGTAGTCGTTCTCAGTGTCAAAACCAGCTTGTTCACCAGTAATTAGGGGATATAATTTTCTCTGTGGAGTAAAAATGCCGTTTCCAAGTCCCTGCATCGATCCCAGAAATCATACCATTTCAGATGCCACTTTTGACTATAACTTTATAAAAAGAAAGAGTAGTATAACACTTACCGAGAGGATCCTTCAGTTACCCAACTTTACTTCGCCTCTGTATTGTCTACTAATCCCACTTGCAATCTCCGTTAAGATCCATAGAGCATGATTATCAACTGTAAACAGAGAGGGTCTGCACCTGCAGCAACAGTTATGACCCCTTTCTTCATTACATGGAAGGCACCAATGGCTATTGCCTCCTTGAAATAAATGTGCGGATCGTAGTCAAGACCACTAAGTGAAACAGATATAACGTGTACCCCGTAATCAATTGCTACATTAAAGGCAACTAAGATATCTATATCTGATTCTGAGCAATCATGGGTTTCCCAGCATACTTTATACATTGCTTGTGATACCCACTGTTTTGATCCAGATTTTCGATCTCGAAATGTGGCCCATAAAGTGTAATTTTTTAGAGATCCAGTATTTAGCCCATATAATTTATAGGGTTGGTGTCTATAAATGAGTATGCTTAATTACCACTGAGACTAAATGCATGCAAATGTAAATTTAAAGGCATACGTTAGTAAACATATATAATATTAATGCATTGATTTCGTATTGTTTATGAAATGAGAAGGGACAATCGGTTAGGGTAACGTTTTGTTTGGGGGAAAGATGATCATTTTTATTTCGGAAATTTATTAAACTTTTTTTTATTATTACCTTATTCTCCATTAGTTCACATATACGTTATGGAGGACTAACAAGTAAGTGGGTCAATATGCTTAATTGCCGAAAATGAGCTTTCTTTTAATGGTTGCATGGTATTAATTAACTATTTCTGTATATAAAATCCTGTGAGAGAGAGGGGACGGGAGTTTTTTTTGGGGGAGAAATGGGGGATGCAGTAGGCCATTGTTCTTCATTCTTCTTTTTTGTCTCATGTGTTTATTTTTGATACTGCTAGGAGAGGCTAGCCGTCATTTTTTGGCTTCTTCTAGTTTGTTTGCTTTTCACTTTCAAAGGGTAAATATTACAATATTGGATTGGTTTGGGAAGAATTAGCATAGGTAGTTATCCTTCTTTAAACGCCTAGGGGTGGTTGGCCCCGGTGAGGTAAGAGAAACTATATTTTTATTTAAGTTGTCATTGTTCTTTTTGGATACTGAGATGCTTTTAAGTCGAAATATAGAAACGTCGATTGATTGCCTATTTGTATAATTCTCGTAGTAAATCACGATTATGAGTGTTTGGCAAGTGCAATTAATTGTATAAATATATAATGGTTATTGGTATGATAAAATGTATAAGCGGTGCCTGTACCGAGGATATACGGATAGGTGGGGCACGATCCAAGGATACTCGTGCAAAGGTTGATGGCGGTACCCGTGCCGAGAATACACGGATAGGTGGGGCACGACCCAAGGATACTCGTGTAAAGGTTGATGGCGGTACCCGTGCCGAGAATACACGGATAGGTGGGGCACGACCCAAGGATACTCGTGCAAAGGTTGATGGAGGCGCCCGTGCCGAGGATACACGGATAGGCGGGGCACGGACCGAAGATACCCGTGCATTTAAGAGGATTGGAGGGATTTCTTGGAAAGGAATGAAGGCAGTTGCAAGGATTCTGGGGATGAACTACATCATGCTTGATCCCTTACTGGGTACGTAGGCAGCCGCTTTGCGGTTCAACATTTGTGCCAAAAAGGAAAGTACTTTGTTGATTTTATATTGTTCAATTGAACATCAAAATGATTGTTAATTTTTGTTGTAACACTGATAATTTTTGAAGTTAGTTAAATGAAAAAGAAAATGTTAGTTTTTGCTCGCTCCGATTCGTAACGCCAGGAGTTCGGATTTCAAAATGGGTTTGACCCAGATCCGGAACTCGGGGTGTTACATTGCTAATCTTGACGACGGTATCGGTCCTCTTGCGTGCCATGTCCCTGACTGTTATTTAAATAGGCATAAGTAAACATCAAACAGATAATACTGTGAAGGTGTTGAAACATATTTACATGACTTCATCCCGAATTCTGTGAAGGTGGTTCAACTGCAACAATGTACTTATAGTTTTCTAATTAACAATGCACTATCTGTGCTAAGCACCAGGTTAAAATGCCTACATATATAGGGACTTGTCAGTTATATGCTTGTTGAACACATACATGATGGCATTGACGCGAAATAAAAAAAAACATGTACTCTGATTTTTATGTGTAGATAATGGGGAAGAGGTGGAGCATTGAAGCCTTAGTCGATTGATAAAAACTCCTATAAACGCATGACCACAATGGTCAACTTCTCCTAAAATAATTTCTATAACAATTTAATAGAGCGACCTTGGTGTAACAATTACCTAATATGAAAACAGAGAGAATTCTTACCTGCAAATACTTTTGTATCCTCAATCCGATCAAAGGGGATTTTTTTTAACACATACACAGTTCATCTTCTCATTGCAATACTCCACCAAAAGCTCGATCAAAACCACCAGTTCAAGCCATGCTGCTGTCCACACAACCCAACTCAAATCCTGTAAACAACCACAGAAATTCAATCACAGCACATATTTCAGCTGAAATTCATCCCAAGAACATGATACAAATTCGAACACCAGAACCCATTAAAGTTACGGCAACAGATCCCTTGAAACACCTTCTAACAACCCAATTTTAGTTGAAATCTCAGGCCATAATGCAACTCAAACCAACTCAAAGTTCAAGGTATGCCTTCACCACACCACAAATTTGGTTAATTGCAATATGCATCATTAACATTAACTTATTAGAATTCTTCACTGGATTTCTTAAAAGAACCCGATTTATAATGACAATCAAGTGTGAATCAAACCTAATGATACCCAAATTAACAAAATAGAAAAAGAAGATCGATCAACAATACAAAAATTGATTGTTTTACAAACAAATCAGATATATATTCAACAAATTGAGTATTGAAAACCCTAACAAAAGGAAATAAATGTCGGTGTAGATTAAGATGAAGAAAACCTCACCAGAGAGGATAGTCTATCTTCTATTGCTTCGAATACTTTCAGTCCATGATTGATTCTCCATTGAAATCTTCGAGTTCTACTTTTCTTCTGAGTTCAGACGATGAGAACCATGGCAGCCGTTTTTTTACTGAAAAACCGAAGAAGAAAATAAAAAAAATGGTTTTAGGTGACGATAATTTCACGGATGTATTATACACTTAACGGATGTCAGTAACGTACAGTTAAGTTTTTGGTGTAAACCAGGTGTAAGTTAATAGTTAGCTGTAAATCCTCACATAAGTGTTGTATACCCATGTTTTTGCTAACGGTGTTACAAACGGCCAGTTAAATATAGGGTGTAAACGGAGTGTAATTCAAATTTTAATGCTCCGACCAATAGAGTCCCGCCACTTGTCTTCTCCAGAATGTGTGAAATCCTTTATCTAATTTAATTTGAGAGGGGTGTCACACTCACCGTGCGACGTGGGAGCTCATATAACTTAGTGTTTTAAAGGAGGGGAGATGTATCAAAAAAAATTTACGTCTAATAAAGTGATTTTAATTTTTTTAGATAATTATCTCTAGGGTGAAGTTTTTATGAATTGTACCGCGGAAGATAAAAGGAGATGGTGGTGCAGATAGAATTCCAAAATCCTTGAAACCAGTTGTTTGATTATTAATTAGTAGTAACCTTGTATAATTTAGGGTTTGATTGATGGGACAAATTGTATTGAAAAGACTGCTTTGGTTTGATGGGAAACATCGGACATGTTGTTTTTGGAGACGCAGAAGTTATGATGTTGTTCGATCTATAGAGAAGTTTTAAATTATAAACGGCGGACTCATTCTCAATATAAGTCATTTGAATCCGTAAGTTTTTTCCTTGAAGCGAAATACTTCTATAATTCCAATCCTTTCGATCCTACAAGAAACTATGAGCTATCATAGATTTGGACAAGCATTCAGAAAGGTCTAAATATCATTAAAGGCAATTATATTTGGCAAGTAAAAAATGGAGCTAATACGAAGATATGGAAGGATAACTGGATTCCCAACATGGACAGAATAAATAAACCAATGGACAGAGATGATAATTTGCCGCAAAAAGTTTAAGAGCTAATAAATAATGAAGGATATTGGGACACGGAAAAGCTAGATGATTTGTTCTCTTCATAAATAAAAGAAAAAATTCTAGCTATTACCCCAATTAAAGAAGATGAAGACAAGATAAGATGGGATCACCACCAGTCAGGAGATTTCTCGACAAAAAATATTTATAACTTTCTCATTAATCGCAATTCTGATAATGAGAATGATATAGATTTCCCGTGGAAAAAACTATGGTAGATGCAGACTCTACCTCGGATCAGACTGTTTATTTGGAAATTAATTCAGAAAGCTTTACCGACCTCGAATAGACTAGCAAATCATAACCCAGAGGTTTCCCCAGAGTGTCAATTGTGCAATAGCCAAGCTATGGAAACGGAAAATCATCTATTTAGAACATGCCCTTTTGCCAGAGCAGTTTGGTTTGTTTGTTCCTTAGACGCAGTCAATTCGCAGATTAACACAGATACAATTAACAAGTGGGTTGAATTATGGATAACTGATCAAAACTTCTCGCAATTTAGGGAACAAATTGCAATCATTCTTTGGTTCATATGGAAATATAGATGCGAGCGGTTTTGAAAAGATTTTGGATCCCTCCTCATTAATTCAGCAGATAAAAATGTTCATCCAGTCTTCAATTATCAAGGAAGAGATCAAATCTCAAGGCATCCAAAAAACGAAGATTCTCAAACACGGGTGGAACAACATCAGGTCGGATTGGATAATATTCATTGATGCGTCCTATAAAAAAGAAAATTTATCCATGGGATATGCCTTCATTCTGTACTCGACAGACCAAGAAGCTTTCCTACATATTTCAACTGGCTCTGATTGGGCTTCCTCGGCATTACATGCAGAAGCAAAAGCTCTTTTAAATGCATTAAATTGGCTAGAAAATAATATTCTTTCTAAATGTATTAAATTGGCTAGAAAATAATATTCTTTCTAGCGTATGTAATGTATAGTCACGGACTGTAAACTCCTTCTGGATTCTATTACCAAAAAAATTACAGATGCTTCATGGGTTGCAGAGAATACTATTAAAGAAGCAATTTATTTGTTGGATAAACTTCCTCAAGATCAGGTAAAATTTATAAACAAAGATTACAATGTTGCAGCGGACTCAATTACAAAAGAAGCAAGGATCAGAAGACTTCATCATATGTCAACACACTTGTGTCAACGAGTGCGAACAGAGAGTATTACTACTAATACTTTCGATGAAAATGAAATTGTAAATCTTCTGTGTTACATTGCTTAATTTAATATATTAACATTTTGCATCAAAAAAAAAAATCCGTAAGTTTTTAAGTGGTCTTCCATGTGGCAAGTTTTCTAATCATCATTGTCACTTTTTTTTTTTACTCCACTTAGCTTGATCGCTTGATTTAGAATTCAATGGGGAAATATGTGGAGATGCTAAGAAGTAAAATTACTGACTATTATGAACTTGTGATAACTAGAATATTCATACGCATGTATTCTGTGAAAGTTGAGATTTTTCCATGTTTTTACATGATGTGAATTGTGAAGCTATAACTTTCCCGGTTTCTTTGTACAAATGTGAATTGTGAATTGGGAAGCTTTTTTAAAAGGTGATAAATGTTATTTTAAGATGGTCCAAAATGATAACTGCATCTTACATGGTAGTGACATGTGAAAACATAAATTTTCATATTATTTACGATGAAAACTACATCTTTCACAATTGAATATTGAATGATTGCAATTTTCCCTAGTCGTAGAACGTGAGAACTGCAAATTTCACCAGTTGCGAATGATTTTTACATATCTCGCAAAAGCATAAAATTATTTTTGTGAGAACTAAAATTTTCATTGTAAGGTGAAAGATAAAACTTTCATGATTTCATGTGGAATACCTATTTATCACCTATTTCATTGACGAAAAATCAAATTATCACGGTCAGTGATAAATCCATTTATTACCGATTTGTTACGTGAAAAATCAATTACCATGATATGGGTATGCCAAAGAAAAAGGTGAAAGAAAGTTGGTAAAGAGGACATGCAAATGAGTCCGTAAAAGAATAGTAGAAACGAGTCATTTTAGGAACGGTTATAGGAATTAATCAATTATTAACGGCAGCAATATATTTCAACAAGATTTTTAGGAACTACCAAATCATTAACAACTGTTTTTTAGATAATATCTAAATTTTTTAATTTAGCTAAAATGTTACTTTTCTAATCTGATTGTCATTTAACAAATTTTGAGTTGCTCACATGAACAATCTAAATGATAGGTTTTATATATAGAAAAAAAATTTTGGGCTAAAAATAATTTTACCCATTTCAATTATATAGAAAATATAATGTGGAAAAGAAATAACACAGACACCAGAAATTTTGTTCACGAGGAAATTGCAAATGCAGAAAAAACCCAGGACCTAGTCCAGAACACCAAACTGCATTAAACCGCTACAAACTCTAGCCTACTACAAGATAACTTCGGACTGGAATGTGGTTGAGCCCCAACCAATCCCACACTGATCAAGGTACAGTCGCGTTCCTTACGCCTCTGAACCCCAGCAGGACTGTACGCACTTGATTCCCTTAGCTGATCTCACCCACAACTAAGAGTTGCTACGACCCAAAGTCGAAGACTTGGTAAAAAAAATTGTCTCACACAGAAAAGTCAATTGAATAGATAAATCTGTCTCCCACAGAAATATCTATGAGTTTTTGTTTCGTCTTTTGATAAATCAAGGTGAACAGGAGCCAATTGATATACCGGACTTATATTCCCGAAGAACAACCTAGTAATATAAATCACCTCACAATAATCTTAACCGTATGGTAGCGGAAAAAGATATTGTGGAATCACAAAGAATGAGACGAAGAGCTTTGTGATTACTTTTTATCTTACCTATCAGAGATTAAATCTCGAGCAAATCTTAGAGAATATAGTACTCAATACGATAGAACAAAGTAAGATTAGAACACGCAACTACAGAGAAAATACTTGGTGCTGGCTTCAGAATCCCAATGAAGTGTTTAAGTCGTTAACCTATAATGGTTTTAGAAAAACCTAGGTTAAAGGAGAATCGACTCCGCAACTAGTATCACACATGAGGTGTGGGGATTAGGTTTCCCAGTTGCTAGAGTTCTCCCTTATATAGTCTTCAAATCAGGGTTTGCAATCAATGTTAGCTTGGTAACAAAGCATTCAATACTCACCGTTACATGAAAACCTAATTAGATTCAAGCTAATATCTTTCAAACGTTAGATTGTCTTAGCTTGTTACACACAAATGAAATGTACCTATATTTAGATATCGGTAACCGTACCAAAATGTGTACACTTAGTTGGCTCAACAATAGTTAACCGAAGTTAGCCATATGAACACTTTCATATCAACCTTGTTCATCTTAATCACAACTAGTTAAAATGACTCAAATGAAACTAGTTATAGAGTTGTTCAATTGTTTATAATCTCATAGAAGTATACAAGACACAATTGAAGCAAATTCGGTTTTGATTCACTCGAATCAATTCATAAACATTTTAGCCACAGTTTGCAAATATTGCATTCCTTATTATATAAATGCATTTGTTCATGAATAGCCGATTTTAGAACTTAACCACTCAAGTATGCAAACGGGTATGCATACTTAGAGTTCCCGGACTTGGTCTGTCCGCTAGTATGCAAACGTGTACGCATATTATCGTTCTCGACCGAACTCAGTTGAAATCAGTATGCATACGGGTATGCATACTATAATTCCCAGACTTTAACTATTGAATCAGGACGCATACGAGTATGCATACTAAATTCCCGGACTTGGAATATACTTGCAACAGTTAGCATACAAGTACACATATTGTGCTATATCCAATCAATGGTCAATTGTTCTAAACTCTCATTTTAATCATTGAAACATTCTTGGAATATGGGAATAGTTGTCTCACACAAACTATTAGCTTCAAAGAAATTTTCAAGTGATCAAATGATCAATACGAAACATTCCGAGTCTACATCAAATGACTGTCTCACACAAATCATATAAGATGTTACCAGGTGATTTTCCCATGATCATTTTTTGACTTTCGTCAAGAATAAAAGATGAACTTGGTTAAAGCAACAGCTTACCAACACATATTTCGAGAAATATGTAAACGAGTTAAACTCAGCTCGAAATATCAAATGTGTATAAAGTAAAGTCTATATAGTTATATGACTTTTGTCCCAATAGGAGAGAGAATAGAAATAGACTTTTGAGTGATAGATGAGTTCAAGTATCCACATACCTTTTGTTGATGAAGTTCCACAAGCTCCCCTTACTAGTTCTTCGTCTTCAATCGATGAACACCGTGAAGTCTAAATCTCAACTACACATTCTATCCTAATCCGAGACATAGTTATAAGTAGACTAAAAATCAAGACTTATAGTTTTGACAACTAAACTTGACAAACAAGCTTGAGATACCAACGCTTGCAAATTCGACCGAGCAATGCTCTAACACTTTCCTGTTTAGCGAACCCTTATTCCAAACTCACACAAAACTGTAAAGTAATATGTGAATATGAAGGATCATTTTTTATCTTGGGACTGGTTCTACAATGACTCCTAACATAGGTTAAGATCGGTTCTACCAAGTCACCAGATATAGGTAGGGATCATTTCTACCAAGTATCCTAGTATATGTAAGGATCGGTTCTACCAAGGCTCTCAACAATAGTCTCGGATCTACCATGTATGCCAAAATAGGTAAGGATCGGTTCTACGAAGGCTCTCAACTTAAGTCAAGATCGGTTCTACTGCATATCCTAAACTAGGTAAAGATCGATTCAACAATAGTTCTCAACATAAGTTAAGATCGGTTCTACCAAAGTTATTACCTAAGTTCGAATTTTTCATCCAATATATCTTCAATGAAAACCGGGCCAAAACGGCAATTGATTTCCTTTCTTATATGTACTCCCTTTAAACATAATTACCTAGGATTAAATCATACATGTATCCAATACACAATCAAGTAATGAGTTACATAGATTATGTCTATGTCACATTTACGAAGTTCAAAAGATAAACGTTATACTTTGTAACCAAATATTCTTCTTTGACACTTTGATCATGATAAAATGACCAAGTCTAATACTAGAGAATTAAATATAACCTAGCATGTAATATTTTCAATCTTAAACGACTTGAAAGCAACGATAGGAATAGAAACAAGTCAAGTCAGTATCACAATACCTCGAGTGGAAGGATGATGTATTTGTTGTAGTCGATACGTCTTCACAATCTTCAAGTAATATTTGTATGTCACAACATTTCTATACTTTCTAGTCTAACCTAAACGAAGTTGACTCTGGTAAATAATCAAGTGACTCTATATAAGTTTTGATACTAAAATAGGACAACCAAACTTGAGATACCAACGCTTGGTGGGTTCAACCGAGCAATGCTCTAATAATCTCCATTTTTTTTTCAATTTTAGTGACAAAACTCTAATACATATGGACATAAACGAATTACAAAAAAACTCATTCTTCATACGCTTGATTCCAAGTCCAACAACACAATATCATGCACATATTTAAAAAATGAATGTCGTTGTTGACATTTGAATAACAAAAGATTTACTCTCCCTAAAGAAAATCTACTTAAATATTCAATCTGAACATCTTTGTTATTCTCCTTTTGTAGTATAAAATATTACACAACAAGATGATATGTTTCTCCCTCTTAGTTTATGCTTTACTCCTTTGTTAAATATAACCATTTGAGAACATTAATCTCTTCCTAGTGATCATAAATCACTTGTTTACTCCATACATTTCTCCCCCTTTTTGTCACAAAAATGACAAAGAAACGAATAAACATAATAGCAAACCGAAAGGATCTTACAAATCCATAAGACGTATATAACCTATAAGATTAAAGCACGAAGGTTTTACTTACCATTTTAGATAACCAATATTAAAACCGAAACTACCTAAATAATCTTTGCTTTAGTATGTTATCAAGAAAAAAATTGCCCGAAGCAATTTTCCCTTAGTCTGATTGATTAACCAACAATATCTTGGTTATAATCGCTTTAATCATGTGAAAATCGCCTGGTAACATCTTACATGATTTGTGTGAGACGGTCATTTGATGTAGACTCGGAATGTTTCGTATTGATCTATCGATCACTTGAAAATTGCTTTGAAGCTAATAGTTTGTATGAGACAGCTATTGTCGTCTTCTAAGAATGTTTCAATGATTGAAATGGGAGTTTAGAACAATTTACCATGATTAGATATAGCACAGTATGCGTACTTGTATGCTAAATGTTGCAAGTTATTCTAAGTCCTGGAACCATAGTATGCATACACGTATGCGTATTGGTTGGTTTGTTGAAAGTCCGGGAACTTAGTATGCATACACGTATGCGTACCGGCGTAAGCTCAAAGTTCGGGAATTCAACTGAGTTTGGAGGTATGCGTACACGTTCGCATACTAGCAAATCCAAACTAAGTCCGACCACTTAGGTATGCGTACCCTTTTGCATACTTGAGTGGTTATGTTCTACAATCGGTTTGTTCATGAACTAATACATTTATAAATTAAGGAATGCAATCTTTTACAAACCGTGGATATAATGTTCATGAATTGATTCGAGTGAATCAAAATCGATTTTGCATCAATTGTGTCTTGTATACTTCTATGAGAATATAAACAATTGAACAACTCCATAACTAGTTTCATTTGAGTCATTTGAACTAGTTGTGTTAAGATGAACAAGGTTGATATGAAAGTGTTCATGTGGCTAACTTCGGTTAACTATTGTTGAGCCGACAAGGTGTACACGTTTAGCTACGGTCACCCATATCCAAAATGAAGTCACTTTTCATTTGTGTGTAACAAGCTAAGTTCGATCTAACGGTTGAAAGATATTACCTTGAGTCTAATCAGGTTTTCATCTAACGGTGATTATTGAATGCTTTGTTACCAAGGTAATATTGATTGCAAACCCTGATTTAAAGGCTATATAAAGGAGAACTCTAGCAACTGGGAAACCTAATCCCCACACCTCCTGTGTGATACTAGTTCCGACTAGAGTCGATTATCCTTTAGCCTAGGTTTTTCCTAAAACCATCATAGGTTAACGACTTAAAGACTTCATTGGGATTGTAAAGCCAGACCCAATTATTTTTTGTAGTTGTGTGTTCTGATCTTGCTTTATTCTATCGTATTGAGTACTATCTTCTCTAAGATTTGCTCGAGATTTAATCTCCGATAGGCAAGATAAAAAGTAGTCACAAATATCTTCGTCTCATCGTTTGTGATTCCTTAATATCTTGTTTCGTTACCATATGATTAAGATTATTGTGAGGTGATTGATATTACTAGGTTGTTCTTCGGGAATATAAGTCTGGTGTATCAATTGGTTCCTGTTCACATTGATTTATCAACAGACGGAACAAAACTAGGTATTTCTGTGGGGGACAGATTTATCTATTCAATAGACTTTTCTGTGTGAGACAGATTGGTTTATCAAGTCTTCCACTTTGGGTCATAGCAACTCTTAGTTGTGGGTGATATCATCTAAGGGAATCAAGTGCGTAGAGTCATGCTGGGATTCAGAGGCGTAAGGAACGCGACTGTACCTTAATCAGTGTGAGATTGGTTAGGGCTCAACTACATTCCAGTTCGAAGTTAACTAGTAGTAGTCTAGTTTCTATAGCGGCTTAATACAGTGTGGTGCTCAAATCTGGGACTAGGTCCCATGGTTATTCTGCATTTATGGTTTCCTCGTTAACAAAATTTCTGGTGTCTGTGTTATTTCGTTTCCGCATTATATTTTCTATATAATTGAATTATCACAGGTTTTGCGTAGTTCAATCAGTTAGATAATCCATCCTTTGGTTGTTGATATAAATTGATTGACACTTGAACATTGGTCTTTGGTACTGTTTAAGTTGTTTCACATAATAATCAGGCTCGCAGATTTCTATCTGTTTGATTTGTTGATTACATTGTGAAACAGAGATACAACTCTTGGATATATTTCCATTGATTGAGTCTGACTGTCTAGTTGATTCTCTTGGAATTATATTGGATTTTGTCTATACAGATTGCCTAAACGAAATATTGGGTGAGGTTGTTAGACCCCCGCTTTTTCAGTTTGCAAACTGGTATGCGAACTGAAGTCCCTGGATTTTAATTTTAAATGATGGTATGGATACATGGTATGTGTTCCTTAAAGTCCAAACATCTCGAACTACTATTTTTCAAGCCTAAACATTTAAGAACCTTAATCACAAATCAAGTTAGGTAGACATGAATAATACACAAGGTACATGGATCATTATAAGTACTTTAAGCAAATAATAATAAAACATAAATCTTGCTCAAGTTTATAGACATACCTTTTAGAGGAATCCAATCGAATACTACGGCCTTACCAAAGGTTCAAAATCATACCTAACACAGTATGTGCACCCCAATTCTCGTGCTTCCCTCACCGTATACATAGCAGGTAATTCCTTGGTGGGGATGCACTTACAACACAATCAAGTTGTGTTAAGGTGAACAATATCTTGCTCACCATAAGTGACTGAAACAGACCTTTCCGCAACTATGGATTTTTCACCATCTATAGTTTTTGGCTTATTCTGTTTCACTTTTGGATTATCATGAAAGAGATTGCTTTTAGAAACTTTCACATCCAAATCCATCTTTCCAAAGAATTTTTTCAGTTCCAACATCATGGATACTGCCTTCTCCATAGTCATGGAATTTTCTGGGAGATCATTCATTTTTACACTCAAAGCATCATTGACTTTCTTTGGTATCCACTTCTGAGAGCGTTTAGGAACAAACGGAACCTTCTTCCCATTACTCTCTTCTAGAATTCTCGGAAGAGAATTGGATTGGCTATTCTTTTACAAGTTAGTCTTTTTCCAATTGGGAGCATCGGATTTTGTATTCATCTTTACAAAGTTATCCTTTGGATAATCATTACGATTGTGAAAAGGCTTCTTATGACGTTTATAGGAAAAACAAGGTTTATCACAGCACTGATTCCTTTGCCTAAAGGTTGGACATTCACAACCCGTAATTTCAAGGGTCTTATCCTTAACAAATGATCTAGGTTTAATCACTTATTTTGACACCCAAACAAGAATAAAAAGGCGATGGTACCCAAATATACCTCAAGCTAAAACTTTTCCTACCTATAAGTCATTTCTCCGAAAGTGATTGTCTATGGATTGAGTCGAGACAATACAACTAATCGGTTCACACTTCGTGTGATCGTCTATGGATACGAGATCGAGACAATACAACAACGAAGTATGTTACTTGATAAAAAGGTTCGTACTTAACCAAACACAATAGGATTCACTTATCAAGTAAATAGGAATTAACGTTTGTGTGATTTACTTTAATTATAATAAAACAATTATAATGCGGAAATATAAAGTAAATGACACAACAATATTTTTTTAACAAGGAAACCGCAAATGCAGAAAAACCCCGGGACCTTGTCCAGAATTGAATACTCCCAGGATTAAGCCGCTACACAAAATTACACCTAACTTCGTAAACCTATAGTTCACCTAGTTCCGTTTGTATTCCCACGCCTCCAACTTATAAATAAGTCACGTACTTGGAACAATTCCTTTGGTTCGTATTCCAAACAGTAAAGGAACAACAAATCTGTTTGGTATCAACTCTCTTCAACCAAGTGATATGAGTCGGACAAAGGCTCTTCCGTTTATCTTAACATAAACTCCTTCGTCAGGTCCTCAGATCTATCTTATGTTCAATTACCGAAGTAATCGTTCAAGATTAAGCCAACAACACTCTTAATCCGAAGAATTGTGTTGATGCCGATCTACTCAATTAATCAATCCAATCTACCAAAAGGATAAACAGATTATTAATTGGATCCTCTTTTACCGAAACAAGTATTGTGCACACCAAAGATTATAACCCCAAGTCAGATCTTCAATATCTTCTTTGTCTTAAAATCTTCTTAAATCTTCAATAAAAACCTGCACACAATCACTTGAATCTCTTGTGATCAATCACGCACAGAACAGAGTCTGTTAACAATGGATTATCACAAGATCATATTTAGAACTAACAACAATCTAAAGATCCTTGTCGAAACTCTGAACTAGTTTGAGTGAATCTTATACCAGAAGAGAAGATTCTCAGGCATAAACAAACTAGGTGCAATCAGATTTCAACCATCGTTAGTCAATCAAATCAATCAAAAACAAAAGATAAACCGCAATTATCTAGTTTCCAACCAACGGTACACGCTAGAGCTTCTCAATCCCAAAGAAGACTTTAAACTGAGCGGCCGTAAGAGATTTCGTCTAATTAGGTTACTCTCCTCTCCCCAAATAGACTACACCAAGAACAACAACAAAAAAGAGGAAGTCTTTTGTTACGAAGGATTAGTTTGCTAGAAAGGCAAACTTCAAGTATTTATAGACAAGGAAGTTTGGACACCAAGGAAATTTCCAAAACCGAAAATATTCTCAAGATATTCATTAAAACACAAATTCGGTTTCCATAATTCCTGGAAATGCTCTCTCCAAAAATAATGATCGAAATCTCTCGGAAAATCTAATTAGTAAATGCACATTACTAATTCTTATATTTTCCTACAAAATGAAATTAATAACCTTAATTAAAAGATTCTTAACTTACTTATGTTTCGATCCTGGGTTTCTCTTCCCTTAGCTATTAAGGAATAACTTTGAATAATTGAAGAAATAAACATTCATAGCACGTGTTCAAAGTATGTCGACATCCTTACTTTGTAGGTTCTCTTTCACACTTCCAAACAAGTTTAGAATTGGTTCATCGACTTTCAAGAACTATGTGATTGATCAAACAAACATTCAATCAATCATGGGTTTAACGGTTCTACCAAAACAAGTTTCGGTTCTACCTTCCATGTGAGTATTGTACATAGTCACACTAGCTTTCCAAAATTCGGTTGACTAGGTACTAGGATCGGTTCCCCACATATATATGGTATCTAACTTATATGTGTTGCACATGTCCATAGGGTCGGTTCCCCTTTGCCTAAAAACGTGTTGCACATGTCCATAGGATCGGTTCCCCTTTCTGCTATAAACCTTGCTGCACCCCATACAAGGATCAATTCCTTTTTGGTTAAGCATTCAAATAATTATGGCGATGTCTTATCTACAAAGTTTATGGTTAAGCAATAAACCTCATATTATATTCCTTAATACTATGTCTATCTAGAGTTCAAATATGCTTCGCAGTTTTGTTTTCAATATGCACGACTTGAAAGATACGTTAGGGAATGAAACAGTTCAAGTCAAATATCACTAACCTCAAGTGGAAGGATGATTGTTGTCGTTGTAGCTCCTTGCTTCTTCACATCTTCAAGACTTCGCAATACTTGTAATGTCTCATATCCTAGTACTTTCAGGCTAACCTATACGAAGTTGACTCTAGTACATAATCAAGCGACTCTTAACATGAGTTTTGATTCACTAAAATATGACAACCAAACTTGACATACCAACGCTTGGTGGGTTCAACCGATCCATGCTCTAACAATCTCCCCCTTTGTCAATTTTAGTGACAAAACTCTTACATCATATGGATAAACAAATTACAAGAATTCATTACACATACGCTTGATTCCCGAATTCAACAACACAGTAAACTGCTTACATTCAATTTTTGAAAATGCCGTTGTTGACATTATAATAACAAAGCAAATACTCCCCCTAAGGAAGATAGGTAGATATTCAATCTGCACGTCTTTGTTATACCAATTCATATGATATGTTACTACCCCTTAGTCTGTGCTTTCACTCTTCCGTTTAGATAAAACGTTTAAGCACCAATGTTCTTTTCCTTAGCGATACCAATCAATATAAAATCAATGCCAGTATCGCTTGTTTACTCCATATATTTCTCCCCCTTTTTGTCACAAAAATGACAAAGAAACGAAAAAAATAAAGAACAACACGAAAAGAATCTTACAAATCTCAATAGACTTGCAACCTGTAGAGTTAGGCCCGAGGGTTCCACACATCATGTTCTGATAACCAATATCAAAACCGAAACTACAAGTAGTTTTATTTTGATATGTTACCAAGGAAACAATTGTCCGAAATAATCTTTCCATTTTAGTTTAGCAAACCAAAAATCAACTAAGCACCTTAGTCCCTTTGCTAAACCGATTGTTCAAAAACAACCGCTTAATTCGATAAGACCAAAATAAAGATAACTCTATTTTTCTCATCATGTTCTAATTATCCATAAACTTAGACCTTTCAATTTTAAACAAGACAAGTACTAGGTTAGTTAACTAGCATTTCTTATTAAGGCATTCGATTAGACTTGAATAACCGAAACCTCACTTCGATAAGTCTTACTAAGATCTGAATTAACTTAGTTTCTCTTATCCGGAATCGAATTGGACTAAACAACTCATCCCTACACCTTATATTTCGTTAAGCCATAAATAATTCATACAAACCAACATAAATCAACTTGCATAATTATTCACCTCAACCAGAAGCAATTAAACAACATAAACATTAAAAGCACCGCAATTGCACCGAAATTTTGTAAGCCTAAACAATTGATACCACACAATAAAGCAAGATAACAATAGTTTTTCTTAACCTGAACCAATTGAATCACACACATCCACACACACATCATGGAATAAACATCAATTGTACCGAAATTTTGTTAAGCAAAAGCAATAAATATATATAATATAGACTCGGACTTTTCTTAAACAGGAAAACAATTAACTAACAAGATTGTTACCTCAAATTTCGCATCCACTTCTCCAATATGTTTGCATCTTCATCCAGAGAGAATTGATATCGAAATATCATCATGTTGTCATCCTTATGCATAAACAAAAGAATAACAACAACCAACCTTTACCGGATAAAGGTTGAAAATCGGTTTTAACAATTGCAAGCAAAAGTTGAAAACCGTCGAAACACATATGCTTTTATGCTAAACCAAAACCGATTCAACATATTGTGACTTTTTCACATATTGTTTCTACCAGAACCCCTCATGATTCTTTGATAAATCCTACCAACATGGGCTAGAACTTAATCCTGCTAAATCAAAAATTCACCCAAACCACAAGGATTCACAATATATGAGATCGAATATTAAGGTAGTAAAACCGAAATCAAACATCCCATAAACATACATAGCAATAAGATAAAAGCATTCAAGCACAAAGCTATGTAAACCGAAAACTAGCACAAGAAAAATTACCAATCAAATAATTTTATTCATAATAGTTTTATTCATAATAGACCAGTACAATCAATGAAAGAAATCAAAAATTGATGTTTATTATTCTAGATAAAGTAATGAACTCATTCATCCTTGTTATATCCTGTTTCCATGATTTCATCAAGGTTCTCTTCAAACATTTCAAGATTGTTGGAGTGCAAACTAATCATTTGAAGATCACGAAAGTCTCTGTAAGATGCCCAGCAAACAACATGGAAAATAATTTCCTTTCGAGCAACAGAGGATAATTCCTTCAAGAGTTCCTTTCGTCCTATCAGTTCGAGAACTCCTTCACATAAGCTAGTATCCCTTACTTCAGTAAGAGAGGGCATGATCTGATATGAGCACAAATCAGAACAAACATTTTCCACTTCCTGGATACAATATTCTCCCACAAATTTGTTGTAGGACCTTTTATTCTCAGTGAAAAGAATTATATGAATTTTTCTGGTTAAAAGATCATGAAACCTACAGAAATATATCAAATCAGATATAACATTTTTTAAATCATTCATTGTTGAAAATCATGGAGATTTCGAATGAGAATAGGGTCTTTATAAGATCATACCACTTATAAAAAGGAAAACTTTTTATATACAAAGATTTTCGGTAATCTTTCTTAAAAGGAAATAATCGAAATTACCCATTTTAAACAGATTTCTATAGCACATGAGTACTTGGGTACAAAGAAATTTGTTCTTATGCAACAGTGCATCCTTTTTGATTGTTCTTTCTCTTCCATTTCTTGAGATATGATACATCATCATAATCTGAGAATGGTTCAGAAGCTGATTCTTTTAAAGAATGAGAGACAAATCTTGCCTGTTTAAACTCATTTTTCTTATGCCCCTTTTTAATTGATTTTGGTAAATACTGAGTAGACCAAAAATCAGCATAATAGTCCTTTTCTCTGTTTGATAAGAGACGAGAATCAAGGTTTATTTTTCCCAATTCCTTTGAGACAAAACGAAGAGCATTTTGCATTTTGTGAATCTTGCATAACTTCTGAATGATTTTTACTACCACAAGAATAACAACATTTGATTTTACAAGAGTGTATGTAGTTACCTGTATGTGCAGGATTCTTAATCGTTCCTCTATTTTTATTTGCTCTCCATAGCTTTGATCTCTTTTATTTTTCATCATTCTCCTTCTTCGGGAATAACTGATCATCTACTGTTTGTTTGTCCCTGCAGATATCCGAACAGTTTAATTGAGCATTTTCTTTTGGAGACTCCTCTGTTTGAGTACACGCGGATTTGGCAAATTTGATTTCATTGTTAGAAACCACAGTATTATTTCCTTCAAATCCTAAGCCACGTGTGTCTCCATGGTTTCTTCCTGACTCCAATAAGGAAGATAGGTTGTTAGAACTCTCATTCATTTTTCTTAATACAGATATTTCCTCTTTCAATGAATTGTTTTCATTAAGGGTATTACTGAGAGATTCCTCTAAACAATTTATGTTAAAAACAAGATTTTCTTCCTTTTCCTTGAAACACTCTTGTTGAGAGTTTAATTTTATTTTAGAGTCGTCAAGCTCTTTTTTCCAAAAGACATATTTTTTCTTGAGATCTTTTCAGATCTTTTTCACAAGTCGCAACATGATGAAGTTCAATATTCATCCTCTTTTCATAGTCACAAACTTGTTGAGTGAATTATTATTTTAGAGATTCATGCTCTTTATAGAGATTTTCAACCCTCAATGTTTAATCTCGTTCTCTTTCAAGTGATAAGAGAAGTTCATTTGAGCAGAAAAGAAATTTTTTACTCAATTCCTTTAGTTCTGAAGTTTTCACGCTTGATCTTTCATCAAAGATCTCAAAAATAGAACTCAAAAATCTCTCGTTAGAGATTTCATTAATTGAGCAATCTGAGAATGAAGAACACTCTCCTTTAGAGCACATATCATGTGATACGTTAATTGAGCCTTTCTTTAGTTTTCGCTCTCGTTTAACCTTGCCTTGGCCCATATCTTATAGGTTGCATCGCACCAAACACGGATTGTTAGATATTTTCGTGTTTGCCTGCTCTGATACCAATTGAAAAGGCGAGGGTACCCAAATATACCACAAGCTAAAACTTTTCCTACCTATAAGTCCTTTCTCCGAAAGTGATTGTCTATGGACTGAGTCGAGACAATAAAACTAATCGGTTCACACTTCGTGTGATCATCTATGGATAGAGATCGAGACAAAACAACAACGAAGTATGTTACTTGATAAAAAGATTCGAACTTAACCAAACACAATAGGGTTCACTTATCAAGTAAATAGGAATTAACGTTTGTGTGATTTACTTTAATTATAATAAAACAATTAAATGCGGAAATATAAAGTAAATGACACAACAAGATTTTGTTAACGAGGAAACCGCAAATGCAGAAAAACCCCGGGACCTTGTCCAGAATTGAATACTCTCAGGATTAAGCCGCTACACAAAATTACACCTAACTTCGTATAGTTGAGACCAAGCAACTAAACCTATAGTTCACCTAGTTCCGTCTGTATTCCCACGCCTCCAACTTATAAATAAGTCACGTACTTGGAACAATTCCTTTAGTTTGTATTCCAAACAGTTAAGGAACAACAAATCTGTTTGGTATCAACTCTCTTCAACCAAGTGATATGAGTAGGACAAAGGCTCTTCCGTTTATCTTAACATAAACTCCTTCGTCAGGTCCTTAGATCTATCTTATGTTCAATTAAAGAAGTAATCGTTTAAGGTTAATCCAACAACACTCTTAATCCGAAGAATTGTGTTGATGCCGATCTACTCAATTAATCAATCCAATCTACCACAAGGATAAACCGATTATTAATTGGATCCTCTTTTACCGAAACAAGTATTGTGCACACCAAAGATTATAAAACCAAGTCAGGTCTTCAATATCTTCTTTGTCTTCAAATCTTCTTAAATCTTCAATAAAAACCTCCACACAATCACTTGAATCTCTTGTGATCAATCACGCACAGAACGGAGTCTCATTAACAATGGATTATCACAAGATCGTCTTTAGAACTAACAACAAATCTAAAGATCCCCGTCGAAACTCGAACTAGTTTGAGTGAATCTTATATCGAAGAGAGAGAAGATTCTCAGGCATAAACAAACTAGGTGCAATCATATTTCAACCACCGTTAGTCAATCAAATCAATCGAAAACAAAAGATAAACCGCAATTATCTACTTTCCCACCAACGGTACAAGCTAGAGCTTCTCAATCCCAAAGAAGACTTTAAACTTAGCGGCCATAAGATATTTCGCCTAATTAGGTTACTCTCCTCTCCGAATAGGCGGCTACACCAGTAATAACAACAAAAGAGGAAGTTTGTTGTTACGAAGGATTAGTTTGCTAGAAAGGAAAACTTCAAGTATTTATAGACAAGGAAGTTTGGAACCAAGGAATTTCCAAAATCGAAAATATTCTCAAGATATTCATTAAAGCATAAATTCGGTTTCCATAATTCCTAGAAATGCTCTGTCCAATCATAATGATCGAAATCTCTCGGAAAATCTAATTAGTAAATGCACACTACTAATTCTTATATTTCCCTACAAAATGAAATTAATAACCTTAATTAAAAGATTCTTAACTTACTTATGTTTCGATCCTGCGATTCTCTTCCATTAGCTATTAAGGAATAACTTTGAACAATTAAAGAAATAAACATTCATAGCACGTGTTCAAAGTATGTCGACATCTTTACTTTGTAAGTTCTCTTTCACACTTACAACCTTGAAACCGATTTGCCACACTTCCAAACAAGTTTAGAATTGGTTCATCTGACTTTCAAGAACTATGTGATTGATCAAACAAACATTCAATCACAATCATGGGTTTAACGATTCTACCAAAACAAGTTTCGTTTCTACCTTCCATGTGAGTATTGTGCATAGTCACACTAGCTTTCCAAAATTCGGTTGACTAGGCACTAGGATCGGTTCCCCACATATATATGGTATCTAACTTATATGTGTTGCACATGTCCATAGGATCGGTTCCCCTTTGGCCTAAAAATGTGTTGCCCATGTCCATAGGATCGGTTCCCCTTTCTGCTATAAACCTTGTTGCACCCCATACAAGGATCGGTTCCCCTTTGTGATGTTCTGCACCTCTTACTAGGATCGGTTCCCCTTTCCCATATTTGGTCAGACATAAAATCACAAACCCGATCATACCATCTCAAGTGATTACTTAAGATCGGGTTCACTAATAAAAGTCATACCAATACATAAGTCAGGCCTTTGTGAATAGTTCTACCAAAAACTTAAACAAGTTGTGAGCGGTTATACTCAATCACACATATTGGTTGTTCATAAGATATGCAATGAATAACAAAAACAATAACACCTGGCAATTTCCTTTTCGGTTCACAAACAAGTTTATGAACTTAGTTCCTTAGAACACATGTAAAATATTGTTCCCTAGGATGAAATCCTCACCTCATACCCATACATAATCACAATAGCATTCAAATGATTATGGCGATGACTTATCTACAAAGTTTAATGGTTAAGCAATAAACCTCGTATTGTATTCCTTAATACTATGTCTATCTAGAGTTCAAATATGCTTCGCAGTTTTGTTTTCAATATGCAAAACTTGGAAGATACGTTAGGGAATGAAACAGTTCAAGTCAAATATCACTAACCTCAAGTGGAAGGATGATTGTTGTCGTTGTAGCTCCTTGCTTCTTCACATCTTCAAGACTTCGCAATACTTGTAATGTCTCATATCCTAATACTTTCAAGCTAACCTATACGAAGTTGACTCTAGTACATAATCAAGCGACTCTTAACATGAGTTTTGATTTACTAAAATATGACAACCAAACTTGACATACCAACGCTTGTTGGGTTCAACCGAGCCATTCTCTAACAAAGAATATCATGAAGTTTTTCATTCCTTATACGAAAATGACATCTCCTTTCTAGGTGACCTTTGTTTCTGCAATAATGACGAATATAAGGAATGTTCTTACCCGGATTCATTGTGCTGGTTTGGGAGGTTGTTATACTTTGCTCTTTCGAACCTTAACTGCGGGTGAAGGCATTTCACTTTTGTCATCCGTAGAAACCTTTGTTTAGAAGAATCACTAGCCTTGAAAAATATTACTGCTTTGCTAATATTTGGAGCATCTATTCCCTTACAGCCCAATCCTCGTGTATCACGATGATTTTTACTTTCTCATAGCATTGTGGTTAATTTGCTTGAACTAGTATTGAACTTTTTCAAGTTATCTTCCAACATATTGATCTTATCAAGAGCAGCAGTTAAATCATCCTCAAGGCATTTTTCTCGAGCTATATCTTGCTTCAGATTCTGCAAGTTCTTCTTTCAACAAAAAGAGATTTCGACGAATATTTTCACAATCAAAGTTCTTTGAACGCACATCTTCTTCACGATCTTTAAGAAGGGATTATAAGAGATTATATCCACAATCGTAACCCTTAAAGAGTTTTCTCATTTTCTTGTTTTCTAGACAGAGAGGAGTCAGAAACTCAGTCAAGCAAGAAGTTGACTTCTTTTTCTTTATGAGATGGTCAAAAAGCTTGATGTATTGCGAGACTTCCTCATCAACATCGTTTCCATCGTATGAATCACTTTCATCCGAAAGATCATCCAACTGTTTATCTAGGCGTGTTTCCTAGTTATCACAATTTCAGACAATGGAAAAGACGTGAGAGATTTCTCAAGAGAAACAAAGTCAGAACGTTTTCAGACAATGGAAAAGACGTGAGAGATTTCAAACAATAGAAAAGCTTTGAACCAAGTCAGAACGTTTCTGAACTGGTGATGTGTTGTTTGGGATAACACTTATGTCCACAGAGTCAGATTGCTACCAACACAGACTTGTGAGGTCTTAGCGTGTTTGCCTGCTCCGATATCAATTGAAAAGCGGAAGGTTTAACAACCACATCCAATATTTCGTTCGGAAATCTGTATGGACTAATTCAAATATAATTCCAAGAGAATCAACTAGAGAGTCAGACTCAATCAAGGAAAAATATCCAAGAGTTATATCTTTGTTTCTCAATGTAATCAGCAAATCAAACAGATAGAAATCCCTGAGCCCGATTATTATGAGAAACAACTTAAATGGTACCAAAGACCAATGTTCAAGTGTCAATCAATTTCAATCAACAACTAAAGGTTGGATTTACCAATTGATTGAACTACGCACAACCTATGATATTTCAATTATATAAAAAAATATAATGCGGATAAGAAATAACACATACACCAGAAGTTTTGCTAACGAGGAAACCGCAAATGCAGAAAAACCCCGGGACCTAGTCAAGATATGAACACCTCACTGTATTAAGCCGCTACAGACACTAGCCTACTACAAGTTAACTTCGTACGGGAATGTAGTTGATCCCTAACCAAGTCTCACACTGGTTAAGGTACAATCTCGTTCCTTACGCCACTGAATCCCTGCAGGACTCTAGGCACTTGATTCTCTTAGATGATCTCACCCACAACTAAGAGTTGTTACGACCCAAAGTCGAAGACTTTATAAACAAATTTGTCTCCCATAGAAAAGTATATTCTGATAGATAAATCTGTCTTCCACAGAAATACCTACGAAGTTTTTGTTCCGTCTTTTGATAAATCAAGGTGAACAGGAACCAACTGATAATCTGGTCTTATATTTTCGGAGAACATCTTATAAATATCAATCACCTCACAATAACTCAATTATATGGTAGTAGAACAAGTTATTGTGGAATCACAAAAATGAGACGAAGAGCTTTGTGATTACTTTTTATATCTTACTTATTGGAGATAAATCTCGAGCAAATCTTAGAGAAGATAGTACTCAATACGATAGAACAAGTAAGATCAGAACACGCAACTACAGGGAAAATAGTTGGGTCTCGCTTCAGAATCCCAATGAAGTCTTTAAGTCGTTAACCTATAATGGTTTTAGGAAAAATTTAGGTTAAAGGAGAATCGACTCTAGTACGCAACTAGTATCACACAGGAGGTGTGGGGATTAGGTTTCCCATTTGCTAGAGTTCTCCCTTATATAGTCTTGAAATCAAGGTTTGATAGCTTTGAAACAAAGCATATCCATATTCACCGTTAGATGCTGATTTAAGATTCAAGCTAAGTTTGCTTAAAACCAAAGCAATATCTCTCCACCATTATATGGTATTAGCTTGTTACACACAAATGAAATATACCTTCATTTATATATGGGTAACCGTACCTAAACGTGTATATTGAGTTGGCTCAATAACAGTTAACCGAAGTTAGTCATATGAACACTTTTCTATTAACCACATTCATTTAACACTTCTAGATCAAATGATAATCAAATAAATCTAATTATGTTACTCATAGAGTTGTTCAATTGCTTAGATTCTCATAGAAGTATACAAGACACAATTGAAGCAAAATCGGATTTGATTCAAGAGAATCAATTCATGAACATTTAGCCACGGTTTGCAAAGATTGCATTCCTTAATATATAAATGTATTTGTTCATGAGTATGAAATCATAGTTAACCGATTTTAGAACTTAAACCAACTTAGTTTGCAAACGGGTACGCAAACTTAAGTTCCGTACTTTGGCCATGTACGAAAGTTCGCAAACGGGTGCGCATACTGTCGTTCCGGACTGAACTCAGGTGAAACGGTTTGTAAACGGGTATGCAAACTTGGTTCCCGGACTTTAACAGTTAAAACCGTTCGCATATGGGTATGCATACTTGGTTCCCGTACATGAATCATACTACAACAGTTTGCATACTTGTACGCATACTGTGCTATATCCAGACAATGGTTATTTGTTCTAAAATCTCATTTCAATCATTGAAACATTCTTAGAAGACGACAATAGCTATCTCACACAAACTATTAGCTTATAAGTAATTTTCAAGTGATCAAATGATCAATACGAAATATTCCGAGTCTACATCAAATGACTGTCTCATACAAATAATGTAAGATATTACAAGGCGATTTCCACATGATCATCTTTTGACTCATTATTTAGTTTTCAACAAATAAATTGTTTCCAATTAAACTCGTCAAGAATAATAATGAACGTAGTTAAAGAAAAAAGCTTTCCAACACATATTTCGAGAAAGATATAAGCGAGTTAAACTCAGCTCGAAATATCAAATGTGTATAATGTAAAAGTCTATATAGCTATACGACTTAGTCTCAATAGGATATATAATATAATATACTTCTGAGTGATAGATGAGTTGAAGTATCCACATACCTTTTATTGATGAAGTTCCTCCAAGCTCCCCTTAGTAGATCTTCGTCTTCAATAGATGAACGCCGTGAAGTCTAAAGCTCAACTACACATTCTATCCTAGTCTGAGACATAACTATAAGTAGACTAGAAATCAAGACTTATAGTTTTGATCACCTAAACTTGACAAACAAGCTTGATATAGCAACGCTTGCGAGTTCGACCGAGCATTGCTCTAACACTACGTAAACCAATAGAACAAGGAGGATTAGGTTTTAAAGAGGCAAACAAGGTAAATCAAGCAATGACCGGTAAAATAGCTTGGAGGCTACTAAGTCACCCAGATGACCTGTGGGCACAAATCCAAAAAGGTAAATACTTTAAGAAAACTGGAGCTTTGCACTCTAAGAAGAAATCAAAAGCTTCTTGGGTTTGGAAGTGCATATTGCAGGGTATTGAACATATCAGGAAATATAGCATATGTGAAGTTGGCGATGGAGCTTCCATAAACATATGGGAAGATAGATGGCTACCATCTAGGGAAGAGATTTTGGAAGAATCTCTTCATCAAAGAAACACAACCATAACACTTGTGTCTGAGTTAATCGACTCAAACACGAAAAACTAGAATTTAGAACTGATACAATCATTGTTTGTTGACTCAATAGTGCAGGAAATTACTAATATTAGACTGTTTACTACTAATGAAGGAAAACTGAAAAATAGACAAACTAAGATGGACATTAACAAAAAAATTTGAATTTTCTGTTAAGTCTCTATATGCAAAACTCCTAAATCCATCCAATATAATTCCTGACAAAACAAAAAAAGTTTTGGAAAGGATTATGGAGTATGGATTCATCTCAACTAATAAAATTGTTTATCTGGAAATGTCTGCAAGATACATTACCTACCAGACAAAAATTAAGATCAGTGGAAAACAAATGTGTGTTTTGTAATGATGCAGTGGAGTCTACATATCACCTATTTTTTGATTGCGAGTATGAAAAGGCTGTGTGGAATCTACCGCCAATGGCTTCACATGGAGCACCTCCTAACTCAAACTTTGTTAATAATTCTTTCTTACATAAATATAATGAATGGATAGCAAGAGATTTGAATTCCATCTCAATGGAACTAGTAGCTACCAAGTGCTGGTTTATTTGGAAGGAAAGGTGTCTTATAATTTTTGAAAACAAATCTAGAACACCTGACCAGTTGACACTAGATATTTCAAGACACTATGCTTACTAGCGTCCAATGAGTTTGAATACCTTGAGTGAAACACAATGCACAACTGTAAAACCAACTCCCCATTGGAACTTCCCAAACATAAATACTTTGAAGTTAAATTGTGATGCTTCTTGATTATCTGAAAACACTATTGCAGGCTTTGGCTTCATCATTCGCAACTGGACAAGAACTTTCAAAGGAGCAGAATCATGCACCTTTAGGACTTCCACAACTGAAGAAGCAGAAGCTCTAACTCTGCCGCAGGCAACTAAATGGGCCATCACAAATAACTTACATCATGTGGTCATAGAAGGTGATAATGTATCTACAAGGAAAAGTTTCGGCAATCGAATGGCAAAGTCTGGCCGTTCTTGAAGAAGCAAAGAAGTTAGCTGAGCATCTGGTTTCTTTTTTGGGTTTCCATTAAGTCACAGAAAAGCAAACAGAGTGGCCGATCTACTGGCAAAGAAGGGAAGGAAAAGCAACACAACAACTTCTTGGAAAAATCAATCTCCTCTTTTTTTAATTCCTACAATGGCTTTTGACACTGTCTAAGCTTATGAAGTTTGTAATTTCAATAACGCTCATGTATTAGTTTCAGAGAAAGTCAATCTAACAGATTCAGTCATCAGAAGAACAACTCATTCTGAGTTCGTTACAAATGAGACTGAATCTAACGATTAGCAGCCTTTACTTTCATTAATATATCTGTACTTTCAAAACAAAAACAAAAAATCCACCCAAATTCTTTAGATGGCAAATTCTCTCCCAAACTGTCCGGCTTATCTTTCTTCTATCTCGAGACCAAATAATGTCTCTCTTTATTTGGTTTATCTTCTTTTCACTGTAATAGGAAATATAGACCGATAGTTTAGCTCTAATCATACGGTATGATTCATACCCGCACTTTTGGGTACAACAGCCTAAAGTCTTAACCTGGTTTCTTTAACATGTTTAATGCTCTAACTTTAATCATGCATACAGTTTCAAATAAGAACTCATAGGATTATCCCTCAAACAACAAACAGATGTATCTTTCATCCAATCAGCTCGAAAATGAAGTTATCTGTAGTAAAAGACCTCTCTTTGATAGGTGAATGACAAATATTGAATACAAAATTTCAGTTACCAAGGAGTGTACAAAAGGTGGCGTCCAGCCAGTATTTAGGAGGTGCCATAAGTTGTAAATTTGGGGATTGAACAACATTCAAATAGTTCTAAACAGTATCCTGCTACTCTCCTATTTAGTAGGATTCGATTGCAACAAGTGTACGTCTTATTAACGTCTGCCAAAAGATCCTTTTCCGGCTTTCAACAAAGAAGCATACAACAACTCATTCCATGTATCAGGTACACCTGGTAAGCACCAATGACTACAATCCTGAAAATTCATTGCTGCAATTCTCTCTTCGGCAGTTAAATTCTTCGCATATGCAGAGGGGTGTGCATCAGCTCGATAGTAAGTAAGTTTACTGACATTCAGATATATAACAGGAGTCTTCATTTTCCGAAGAGTATTTTCTAGTATTTTCACTTGTCGGGGGAAAGATGGTACATATGTTTCGTTACTCATGATCGGCTCTGTTTCTAAGTTACAGTGTCCACCTGTGTTCCATCTCCCTCCTCTGCACAACAGACAAAATTAGTTTCAGAAAGACAATAGGAAGAAAAAAAAAATTGATGGCCGGAAATGAAAAGGCGCAATACTTACACGTAATGTGTTTCTGAATATCCTCTGAAAACAACTTGGGTTTTGTTAGGATCGATATTTCTGTCCATCCATTTCCTCCAAGTAGCAAGACCTTTCTTGTAAGCTTTATTGATGTCCAGTTTCGGGTACAAGTAATTACCTTCTTGAAAATAGTTGATTCTGTAATTAAACACTAGTATTTTAGTACGAAATTGGAAATCAAAGGAAAAGAGAATGTTTTTTTTTCCTTCATGACTGCTTACCCATTATTAGTTTTTGCATCAACCCACCAATGAAATGAATCGAAAACTATAACGTCTGCATCACGATATACCGATGCTGACATGTCATCAATCAAGTCCAGTCTTAAAGTCTCTGGCTCCTGTATTAACAAACTGTTGTTTCTGCGGCTAATTGGATTTGTTTCGCTCACCAAAAACGAAGACCAGACAAATACTACGGTACAATTGTAGTCCTGGTTTCAGAATATAAACATATACACATCAGCAATTCATCATCAGCAACAACAAAGAAAAAAGGGGGTCTTTTGCGCTACAATGCACGAGAGACCTCTAAGTAAGTTAAGCATGACTTGCCTCATATAACACCGAAGAATCTCCTCTTGACTTGAATTTCCCAGGAGGGGAAGAAACTTTGGTCTTGTCTGGAATGACATTCCATAGGATGCACAATAAAGAAGAAAACATATTACTATTCAAAGAATCCCCAACAAATACCAACTTTTTCCCTCTCAATCTCTCCAGAAAATCAGTTGCATTCAGAATGCTGCAAAACAAAAATACAAACAAAAATCACTAATTAGATTACTTCAAGGTCGCACGTTACGTAATGAAGGCCTGACTTGTGCGATGGCCAGTCTTTTGATTATTGAAAAACTGTCTAGTTACCTGGGGATATCATTACACCTTGGATTTGTTTGTTTTGACAGCCATTCCCACTGCCACTGGAGGTACTGATCATCAGGTCTTCCATTGTCTTGACAAGAGAAAGACTGTCTAGTGAGATATGGGCAAGAACCAGGTGGATAATATAGATTTCGATCCTCGACCTTTAGCCATTCACCCTCAAACATATCACAATCACTATAAGAAGATTGATCCTCATCCTCATCAACATTACTTTGTTTCTTCTCATCATTTGGTCTACTACTGTAGTCATCACCGGATAAATTGCTCGTGGTTGTAGTAATATTGTCTTTTGTACCTAAGAACTCTTCCACCGTAGTTAGATTATTGGGAGCAACACGTGTGCCCTCATAACTGGTTTCTGTGAGGTTTGTTTCGGATAGTTTATCGCCCCCATAACTAGTTTCTGTGAGGTTTGTATCGGATAGTTCATCGAGGGTGAAGCTGCTCGATAACTCTGGAGAAGCAGTAGGAATGCCAATGCTAATGGTGGTACTAGAAGAGTATTCTTCTTCCGGTAAAGTAACTTTGACATAATTATTTTGAAGCACAGGATTGATTAGCGACGAAGATATAGATGGGAACATAAAGATAATAGTTGTTAGAACTAATACTGCAGCTCCAAAGACAAAACCAAAACCAAACAGTACGTTGAATGATGCTTTTCTCTTTGAACGGTGATGAGACGATGTCTCTAGTAGGTGACATAACTTCTCTGTAAGCCTTAGCTTTCTCATTGTTCAAAACATAGGAAGGCGCAGAGTTTGTTCCTGAGCTTGTTTAGACAGATACAAGTGATAGTGAAGAGAAAGAAAGAAGCTTCTTCTACTGTACTTGCAATATGTATTCTTTCTAAACCGGATCAGATCATTATGAATTACTGGTCGTACTAGCATGAAACTTGTATCGATGACCAATTTTATATTTCCCACCGACAGTATTCATATTCAACACTCTTAATTGGGATTCACAAATGGAAACCGAAGATCTATGTAATAGAAGAAACCAGAAAAGATTTCAGATTAAGAAACTACCTCGAAAAGTTAATAATGTAATAATTTATTTTAACAATGTTTAAGATTGCATGACACTTTTGCACAACTTGTGCGATAAAATCGCATCCTGTACAGTGAGTAATTATGAACGCTACAAACGAGGTTTACATATGTGTTTCTTTTAACAAATATATAGGTCAACTGATAAAATATATATAAAAAAAAAGGTCATACAGTATTACAATGAATCTCACCCTACCTGAAATTGGAAGGCAGAATTGGTTATGCATATGGAGGGTCATCTAGTTGGTGATTGCATCTAATTACGCATTGGTAGCGCAAACCACTTTTTCAAGTAGCACAACCATTTCTACCCCTCATCAATACATTCGGCCAATTTGGTACGTAGGAAATACCAAGTAGTCCTACAAATAATATACTCCCTCCGTCCCTAATTAGATGAGCTATTTGGTTTTAGTTTTGTCCACAAATAGATGAGCTATTTCACTAACCAAGGGTATATTTCTAAAACTACCATTTTAATTGATTATTTTTTCTATAAGAAATATGTATAATTTGATAGTCATGTTTATATTCGTTGCGTAGGTGTTTTAAAA
The DNA here is from genome assembly GCA_023531295.1 of Papaver armeniacum. Classification (NCBI taxonomy): domain Eukaryota; kingdom Viridiplantae; phylum Streptophyta; class Magnoliopsida; order Ranunculales; family Papaveraceae; genus Papaver; species Papaver armeniacum. The sequence continues at coordinate 398,636 of JAJJWW010016084.1, read as the reverse complement.
TGATTTTCAACGGTATAAAGTTTATAAAAAACCGTGGTATAGTTTAAGAGATAAATCGTTTCTAAATTTTACTAATTATTGCCCATAAGGGTATAATTGTAAAAAATACTTAAATATACTTCACTTTCCTTCCTTAAAATTTGTGCAAACTACAAGTAGCTCATCTAATTAGGGACGGAGGGAGTATTAGAGAGAGTCTAGTTCAATTGACCTAGTCAATTGTCTGTTTGGTCCTATTTGGTAATATAAATTATAGTTTGGTCTTAAAAATTATAGTTTGGTCCTAGGGTGATGTCATGGATGATGTAAATGTCATCTTGTAGTGGCAGAAATACCCTTATATTATTGTTTAGTCCTAGAAAATAATGATTTGGTCCTAAAGTAACCATATATATACAAAAATTTAATAGAAAATATCTTATTCTCAGATTTATTTTCTCTCTCCTCTCTATTTCAGATCTAGTTTCTCTCTTCCCCATTTTTTCTGTTGCTGGTCATGAAGACGATGAAGAACGGCGAAATTTTTAGGTTTATTCGTCACTATTTGTTACTGCTGCTGTTGAATATGATGAAGACGATGGAGATGATGAAGACGACGGAGATTTTTGTGTTTCTTCGTCACTTTTTGTTGCTGCTGCTGTTGAAGAAGATGAAGATGATGAAGACGATGGAGTTTTGAAGATTTTTATACTGCTGTGTATGACGAAGAAGAAGAAAAAGATGAAGAAAACGATGAAGAAAACTAATATAACCTTCAATCTTCATCTTGGATCTTGATTTTTTTGGTGTTGTTAATGAAGATTTGATGTTGTTGTTGCTGCTGGTGAAGTCAATGAAGATGATGAAGAAGATGAAGATTTATGCGTTTTGTTGTTGCTGCTGCTTAAGATGAACTTCATTCCTGGAATGAAGTGTTTTTTTAGGTTTTTATATGGATTTCATTTCTGGAATGAAGTCTGTTTTTTTTTTTTAGGTTTTTATATGGACTTCATTTCTAGAATGAAGTCTGTTTTTTTAGGTTTTTATATGGACTTCATTTCTGAAATGAACTGTTATAAGAAAATAAGTAAAAATTAACACGGAAGGGTACTTTTGTCAGTTTAATATTTTTAAATAATCATGGACCAAACAGTAAAGGCGTTTTCCTAAAGGACCAAACAGACATGGGCCCACCTAAAAAAGGACCAAACGATATTTTTCCCGTTTGGTATACACAACAACGAAATGATGCATCTGTTGCTACAAAACATATGTTCCAGAGCCAGAAAAATTCAACAAAACACCTTCGAAGTGCATAAAAATAAAAGTACTTTCAAGTAATAACTACAGTACTTGTCGGGCAATTAATACTTGATATAAATAGCACATCCTGAGTTCCAAACAAAAATTAGAAAGACTATATGTGATTCCCATTTTAAAATTCCATTAAGAGCAAGTCTTATGGTGGAATCCAAGCTATTCCAAGTGTGGAAAATCCATGGAATGTCAAGTCTAATGGCTTCCAAGTTGGGGTCTTCCACAGAAAATCCAAGCAACCTTCCATGGTTTCGTGGAAGGGTTCGTGGAATCCATCTGTACGCCATTAAGAATAGCGCTAAACGCCAATAAGATTGGCGCGGTAGAGGACAAGAAACACCAATATTAATGGCGTTGAATGCTAATCTAAATAGCGTAAGTCAAGCGCTAATAAGAATGGCGTTTAGCGCTATTAACAACATCGTTTTCTTGGCGCTATTAACAATAGCGTTAAGCTCTATTAACAATAGCGTTTCGCCTTATTTATTTTTACACTCTTCTCACATCACTCCTGTTTCTTTACCTATAAATTGAAAATAAAAAAATTTAAAATTACAAAACAAAATTTATAAATTTGAAATTGAAACAGGATATAAATTAGCTAATTTTCATTTCATAGATTAAGTTACATGGATTAAAAAAACTAAAAGCGACATTACATGGATTGAAATAACTAATATTTAGAATTTAACATTATCCGATTTTCATTGTCAAGCTTCATCATTTCTCAAAGTTCACTTCATCATTGGTAAGATCACGATATTTAATTTCCGAAAGCGGGATGGTTCTTAAGAATTTGGTACACATGATCAAATGCAAAATCTTTGTTGTTTTGTTGAGAATATAGAGTTCTAGCATGTGCCTCCTACAAAATAAATAAACATAATCTCTCATTTAGAAAATTAATGACTTAAAATATGTAGATAATTGAAAATAAGAGGTTCCATTGAATAATACTTACAACTTCTTATAACGCCCATCCTCCTTCGGGCATATTTGCATAAATTGAATGTATGATACCCATGTAAACTTTGAATTGCTTTTTTATCACCGAAAACCTATTTTGAATACTTTGTCTTGTTCTTCCGTTTTCATTACCACCCGCTTCTTCTACAAAGGCTTGAAGCACCCTTTCCCAATAGTTGTTGACTCCTTGATTTTGTTCAACAATCGGTTGGAGACTAATTCTCATCCAAGCTTTGGTGATTGCAACATCTTCATTTGTAGTGTATGCCATACTTGAACTTGATTGAAAGAAGGTTTGGAATTAACAATATAAAATCGGGAGAGATGGGAACAAAGAAAATCTTGAGATTTTGGGATGGTTTGATTTGTGTTGAAGAAGCCAATTTATAGATAAATTTTAATTTTGAAAATTTGACCGTTGAAACGCTATTGAGAATAGCGTTAAGCGTCATTCTTAATGGCGTTTATTTTGAGTCGTTGATTAGAAGGAGCCGTTGAGAATCCAATGGTGTAGAAAAAAAACGCAATTGAGAATAGCGTTAAGCGCCATTCTTATTTGCGCCAAACGCCAATCTTAATTGCGCCAATCACAAAAAACATCCAGGAGCCACTCGACTTCTCATATCCTATACTTAGTTTTTTTTTCTAGTCTCTCATTTTTTCCTCTTGAACAAACTAGTTTTTTGGTTCAATATACAATTGAATGAAATTGAATCAAAAGAAGATAAAATTGAATCAAATTGAAACTTGATTGATACTAAAAATACTTCAACTACATTGATTCCACTACATCAAATTGAAAAAAAAAAAGAAAAAAACATAATTGAAGCTACATAGTTCCATAAGCTACATGGTTTCATATATTGAAATGACGAACATTACTAGTGCTAGGATAATCATAGTTTGCACCAATTGTTCTAGGAGGATAACCATGTTTTTCCAAAATCTTATTTTGTTTATCCAACATAAATTGTTGCTTCCATTCTGGCAAGGTCTCAACCACCACATCCAACACTTCGAGTTCATGTTTCTCCAAAGCTAAATCCAAGGATCTCTTGTTTGTCTCTGCACAGTTAATAAATATTCTTCTTGTACATCCAACCTTGCCATCTTCTTTGCATTCTCTTCACTAAAATATTTCAAAATACGGTCGGTTCCGTCGTTGATGGCCGATAGCTCCGAAGCTTCCCTTTGTTGAGCCCTTTTTCCCGTTGGTCGACGAGGGCCATCCTCTTCATGCCATCTTGGGTCGCTTCTTGTCGGAGCACTACTTGTTGAAGCATTAACACTAGGAGCCTCCGATTCATCTTCCTCATTTTGGGTAGGATCAAATTCTTCGGGATTGAATCCGGGAATATGGGCTTTGAAAAGTCGGTACACCTCTTCATTTCTAAAAGGTTTTCCCTTGCTAACCTTACTATATTCCAATCTAGCTTTTCTCTCCTACAAAAAACAAACAAAACCCAAGTTAGAAATCCTTCAATAAAACAAAATGATATACATTAAGAAATCTTAATAAAACTTACAAGATCATCAATTCCACATCCGCTTGCATTGTTTCTATGCATATTTCTTAAGATACCAACCCACTTTTTGACATCTTTTTTCAAGGTACCAATTCTATTCTGCAACTTATGAACAGTCCTATCATACTTATTCCCAAAGCTGCTTACATAGGTATCGAATACCCGCTCCCAAAACTGGTTAGATTTTTGATCAACTCCGGCAACACCATCAAGTGTAATGCTTATCCACGCTTTGGTGATTGCAACATCTTCGGGTGTAGCATATTTTGCCATGGTTAAAAAAAAAATCTGAATTGCATGAATTTTAAGAAGGTGGAGAAAAAAATCTAGAGATTGAAAGGTTTTGGTATGAGCTGAGAAGTGATCAATTTATAGGGAAAATTTCGAATTCAAAAAAATAGCCGTTGAAACGCTATTGTTAATAGCGTTTTTTTTGTGAGTCGTTGATTAGAAGGAGCCGTTAAATATCTAATGGTTATAAATGAAACGCTATTTTTAATAGCGTTAGGCGCTATTCTTAATAGCGCCAAACGCTATTCTTATTAGCGCTTTTCTTGAAAAACATCCAGAACCTAAGCCAATTCCTCAAGTTCCATACTTAGTTTTTTTTTCTTCTCTTTTGAAAAAAATGAAAACCAAAAATAATACAATGAAAATCTTAATATTTCTTAATTTTAAAATCTAGAAATCATAGGATTGCAACCAAGTTGCTTACATACTGAAAGTTCATTCGAAATCTTACGAAAAAAGACTAAAGTTGTTCTGGTAGGTATACATCGGTAGGATCGAATTCACCATCCGAACCGTCAAGATCATCTGGTGGCGGAGGGGGAGATTCTGGTGGCATTTCACCGTCTCTGAGACCTAGTCCATGTCGTATCCAAATGTTTTGAACAAGATCATTGCGGAGTTGGAGATATGCCTCGTCATTCCTTAACTCGTGGTATGACCTCTAGTATTCCAGTAACCTGTCGTATTGGTTCATTCACGACTTCACCCCAATCTAAGTTACGTCTTTCATTCTCAATGACCATGTTATGCAGAATCAAACAAGCCTTGATAATAAAGTTTATATCCTCCCTATCCCAGTAAAATGCTGGCTTTTTTGTTATTTGGAACTTGTTTTGGAGAGTTCCAAAAGCCCTTTCAACATCCTTTCTCTTCGCTTGTTGGTATCTATTGAACAACATATTAGGCAGCTGATTTGGAAGAAGAATTTTGAATGACTGCACAATACAAGACAATCGTGGATATATATTATCCGCCAAGTAGTAACCCTTGTCGTAGTTGTGGCCATTGATGCGGTAATTACAAGGAGTCTGCTAAACCATTAACCATCTTATCAAAAAGTGGAGATTGAGCCAAGACGTTCAAGTCGTTGTTCGACCACTGCGTTCCAAAGAAACCATGCCAAAACCACCGATCATATGATGCCACGGCTTCTAAGATCATGGTAGGTTTTTCTCATGCCCAAGGAATGTACCCGCCCATGTCTTTGTTGGACAATTCTTCCACTGAAAATGCATACAATCAACACTTCCAAGCATTCCAGGAAACCCTCTAGCCGTATTTTCTGCCAATAATCTTTCCGTGTCTTCTCTTGTAGGAATTCGCATGTACCTTGGACCAAAGTGGCGAACAATTACCCTGGTAAACCTCTACACATACATATAGACGGTCGGCGCTCCCATACGGACATAATGACCATGTGCATCATCTGATTGACTTGTGGCTGGTCTTTTACGGCTTGACCATTAAGAGTTGTCTCCAAGATCATAACATGATTGGGTTGACGTCGATCCTTCCCCAAGAGCACGTGCACGATCTATTTCAAACCAATACTGGTCCTTTGCAAGATTTAACATAGCCAACCTATGCGCAAAATCTTTCTATTGCTCCTGAAAAGAAACATCAAGATATCAAGTATATTAAGGAACTTCTAATGTGTAAAGAAAATCATAATAATATGGCAAACAAAATAATTGAAGGAGTTAAAACCAAAAATTACTAACCCTTGTTCCCCAATTAGAATCATACATAAATGGAGGAGGATCGGGTACTTGCAAAGGCACTTGAACACGGTTGCCTTCACATGCAGAATGTACGGTGCAGAAAGAGACTCTTGGAAATTCGGGTGAAGCTTGTGAGACGTTGTCATACTTATACCGTGATGGATGTATTGGGGGACTGATTCACCGAGAAATGTCGGATCTTGAGTACTTGCGGCTCAACTTCATCTCTGTTTTCTTGACGATATATTCCTGGGAGCAAAAATCCAATAGATTGTTGCTTCCACCACCACACATACATGCTCTCATCAACATGCTTATAGTCTCTTCCTTCAACCACATCAATAGGATCATGGAGGGTAGCAAGGTCTTCCAAACGTTCACGTGGACTTCTTGGAATTGTTATTAATCCCCTTGTTTGCCTTAAAAACCGTTCACCAAGATACATGATACTAGTATCGCTTTCCGGATTATAGAAAGCCACTCTTTGAATGGAGATTTCACGAGCATGCACTATATCAGGATGATCTCTATACATACTAGTAGACCATGGTTGCCATTCCGTTCCAACAATTGTCCTCAACTCAATTTGTTGGCGAGTCAATATTAAGAGAGTGTTTGGAAGTACCCCTTTGCAACTTCAATAGACTATTTTTCTTAAATATCATAATTGCAGGCCATACATCAGTCGGTACACCTTCTTGGAGAAAAGGCGTCAAAGTACGAAAATACATGTAAAACCAATATTCTAAAACCATCGCCATTCCACACATGTTTTTTGCACCTCTAGCAACCACACTCATGCTACTATACAAGTGACTAAAACAAGCCGAACCCCAATCATAATTACTAATCGCATTCAAATCACGCAAGGAAGCGATCCAACCTTTGCTTGCTCTTGTAGTGGTACGTGCCAATAAAACTTTTGAAATCACCCATAATAAGAAGTATCGAGTCACAATCTCCCAATTTTCATCATTAATTGGATTGTCTTTGATATAGTTTGCGAGGCAACTAATAGGAAAATCAGGTGAGTGCTTGTTGTAGTTAGCATACCCATGCATAGGTCTAAAGTAGGTATCCTCTAGTTGTTGATTTTCTTTACTTTTCCATTTACTTGTAGCGCCGTGTTCCAATCTTCTACGACCATTTCCAATAGGAATTTCGGTTAAGTGAACAAAGTCTAAAGGAGTGAAACCAATTTCAAAGTTTGGGAAATGAAACGAATTGGTACTATACCACCACCTCTCTATGATTGCATAAGCTAGTTGTTGATCAGCTCTCTTAATGCTAATTTCAAAAAATCTAGCAAGGCCGGAATTATGAAGAACTTGACTAGCACTTTCATGAACCACCACACGTTTATGTAAATCCTCAAGGTCTTCTAGATTACTTCTAAACGTGATATCATGTTGTGTATCAAGTGGGTTTATACTTGTAGATATATGTTTCTCATCCGGTTCTTTTGAACTCAAGGTCATACACACATCCATATCTATACAAAATCATCAAATAAAAACAATACAGTCACACAATGAACTTAAATTGTTTACATAATGTAACTAAACATGTTAATTCATTATCTCATGGCAATTTCACAATGTTCATCATCTAAAACCCTAAATTACACAATGTTCATCATCTAAAACCCTAAATTACATGTCAAATTCGTCATTGTTAGAATCAAAATTGTTATCATTCATCATACAATCGAGTATCATGCATACAATCAACAATAATATCATCTAAATCCCTAACATTTCATCAAACCATAAAATAAACTCAAATTATAATTCAACTAACCTCTCTTTGGATTCTCAATCAAATTGAGAAATTTAAGTATGCTTCAATTCCTTATGAAGCAGAAAACAAACCCTTTGAAGCAATTTCATTGATTTGAACCATGCTTTGAGAAATAAACAAAGGGGTTTTAGGTTTGGTTTTTTTTTTTCACGAGTTTCTGAGATGAACAGAGGAAGAAGAAGAAGGGGTCGATGGTGTTCCGGATATAAGAATCAAAAAGCGCTATTAACAATTGCGTTTAGCGCTATTAAGAACAACGTTTTGACCGTGACTTTAGTCAAGCACTATTCTTAGTAGCGTTTTCCCTGCGCTATTATTATTAGCGTTTTACACTATTCTTATTAGCGTTTTCTGTGTTCCACCATTACACTTGCGCTTCCATCCACAGTTCCAAGTGCTGAGGTGGCGTGGAAGATGGATGGATTCCATCATAAGACTTGCTCTAAGAAAGAAGACAATTGCATATCCATAGTGTAACAAGAAAGGTATAAAATAGTTCACATCTCAACCACAACCATCGCGATTTAGGTGCTACCTGTAAAAATGAGCCGAAGTGAACATCCTAATCTAAGCTAAAATCTAAAATTAATTGCAGAACTCCATAATGAACCATAATGAAAATACTACCAAGCATAAGAAAACATGCTCTAAAGCATCAGGTGTAGTTGCTACAGAAGGGTTAATATCAGTAGCAACCGTGACTAGTAAGTGAAGTTTGACTTTACAACAAATTACCAGGGTGCCACAGAAAAGCTCCCATATTTTACCGGGTACAAAAGACATAATATAACTCTGGTAATCCTAGAATGACTCAAGGTGACATTGCTAAAGACTAGTACAGCATAAAAGTTACCTCCCCAAGTAAAAATCAAAACAAACAAAGCAATCAATTTGGTTTTACACCTCAGTAAGCAAATTTGAATTGACTGGTGTACAAACAAAATACACTTTCAAACATGCTAAAAATCAAGAGGTAATAACTCAAGAAAAATCATAATCATAGGTTTTATGTAATATATACGTCCATATAAAGAACATAACGGTAAATGAGGACAAGATATCATACAGAAGAATAATGAAACTGGACACCCATTCAACAAGAACATAACGGTAAATGAGGACAAGATATCATACAGAAGAATAATGAAACTGGACACCCATTCAACAATGTTTGACAAACAATCACGTCAAGGACTGCAATACATTACTCATTCTATTTTCAATACTTGGTTCGAACTTCTAACAAAATGCACCACATCATATTTTTGAACAAAGCAAAGTAGAGCCATGAGTGAATGATTGATACTAGAGATCCCAAATTTATATTGAAACTAACGTAAAAGATGACAACAGACACTAATTATAAATGTCGAAAGACAGACGTTCTGGCAACAAAATTACGTCAAAACCAAAACCCTAAATTCATCTCAATTTTTTACTTGTCTTCCATTGAATTAAACCTAAACAAAAGAAGCAGAAAAGGTTCTACCACCACAACATTGAGAGCAACACAAAAGCAAATTTCAGCAACTTAATCTCCCTTTCTCCTGAATGAGCATCCCTCTGTAAGTCTAGCTTTACCTCCTGTTGGTTGGCACAAGACAGTTTGACAATTTCCACAGACAACCACAGTTTGTGAGTGACTGAAAACAGTAGTTCTGCAACCAATCCAACAACAACAAACATAGAAAGATTCAGACACACATTCTCAGCAACATAACTTATAAAAGAAAGAAATTGAATATAAAGGCTAAAAGAAACTTACATGTTGAAGCATCCTTGGCACTTAACATCCTGTTTCAAAACAGACAAACAAACACACTATTAAGATTATAGTTGGAGATAATGTACAAAATGAATGAAGGCCCAGTGCTGAGTCCAGAGGACTACAAACAAATATAGATGCAAACAAAATAATGATGTTCATAGGCATGTGAAAATGTTGTTGTAGGCAAATATCATCTATTTTTTCATCATCCCTATCAAAATCATACCTCCCTGTTCTTTGTTCACCTTGCTCCACTTAATAATGCTAACCTATCAGCATCTACTTACTCTTCTCAAATGAGCGATAGTTTATCAATTAAAGCAAACACAACATATAAATCAAAACCACTAAATATTTTATGACCAGGCAGGTGATGGTAATATTATCTTTCCAACCCAACAAAATCAACATAAATTAGGATGGTTCAGTGACCAGCGTAAACACACATAAATTCAAAACCATAAACAGCTTGAAATAAATTAAATGAAACTTACATTGCTAGATGATTTAATAATAATCCTCATGTATAAAGTCAGGAAACAAACAAAGAAATTTCTAATAACTTGAAGACAGAAACAATACATCTCGAACTAGATAGCAGATGAAAATAGATCAGGAAAGTAAGAGATAGAGATAATGATGATAATTAGTACCATGAAGAAGGAGTTTGGAGATTGAACTAAACGTTTGAGCTTGTGTCTCCTCTTTTCCAGCTCAGCTGGTGGATTGAGCAGATCGATATCATTTGAAAGAACCTACAACATACAAACACCACATCATCATCACCATCGTCGTCAATCAGAACCAAACAACAAACAAATGAGAACACAAATCTTACTTACCATGATGAAGAAACCCTAGGAAGTGAAGAGGAAGAGAGATTATTGTTTTTCTTCGGAGCCGCAGGCAGAGACGGAGAGAAGAGATTCTAGGGTTTTGAAGGAGCTGAGAAATCTTGTTTTGACTACTTATATAAGAGAGAAGTTAGATGACTTTACGATCTTGACCGTCGGATTTGGGCGTAGCACTAGGGCACTTGTTAAATGGGTCTGGACCAGACTGTGGCCCAATATTAGGATACCCATCGGGTAAGGGCACTTGTTTAATATCTCATTTTCTACTTTACTTTCTTCATAGAGAGCAGAGAGATTCAGAGTTTAATGGCGATTTCATCTTCTTCTTCCTCCTCTTTAACACGATTTGTGACAGCGCCATGTCAAAAAGATCGTATCCTTTCGTTCGGAAACAACATCAATTTTAACAAGAACAGCAAGAGGAATAACAAGTTATGCATCAATGCATCATCTTCTTCTTCTGCTGCTGAGAAATCTATCAAAGAACTCACTCTTGATTCAAAGGTAACACAAGCATCTCAATTACCCAAACCTTTCGTTATTCTCAAGTAGTGCTTGTTTTACTGATATGTATTCGCTTTCACACACTACGCTTTAATTGTTTGGTTGTATGCCTCACTGAAATGTCATCGGTAAAATGCTTGTTTGAGTATCACTAGAGGTACTTCTGGTCAGTTAATGCGCCTACCAGCTTTAGAAATTCATAAGTCTCATAAAATTGTACTCACCGATTGCGAATCATGTCTCAAGAACTAAACACCACAATGGCATTGCAGACACACTCTTACCTGTTTGAGTGAATTGACACTCTTAACTTTAGAATATGTTTTCAAGACCAGACATAGTCCAGGTATCTACTCAATAGTAGGGACCTTTACAAAGTCTGGCAAAGCAAACATAGGGAGCAGTAAAATCAGTTCTTGAGATGGCTTGCCATTTATCTGGTGCTGGATTCACTGTCTCTCTAGGTCTCCACCGATTGCTCGATAATCTTCTTTTCATGATCAATGGAGCTACATTTGGAGTCCACATTTTGCTGTAGTTTTTTCTTTTCGTTGTTGTTGTTGTTGTTGTTTATGATTTGGGTATGTTTTTCAATAATTATCAAAGGTTTAAGGCGTAAATGAAGATGTTTCTTGTCCCTTTAGCTGCACTTAATGTGTAAATGAGTAATGCTTGTTTTACTGATATGTGTTCGCTTTCACACACTGCACTTTAATTGTTTGGTTGTATGCCTCACTGAAATGTCCATCAGTAAAATGCTTGTTTCATAAGTCTCATAAGATTGTACTCATCGATTGTGAATCATGTCTCAATAACTAAACACCATAATGGCATTGCAGATACACTCTTACCTGTTGAGTAAAATGACACTCGTAACTCCACAAGATGTTTCAATTTGAGACCAGACTAGTCCAGGTGTCTACACATAGTAGGGACCTTTACAAAGTCTGGCAAAGCAAACAAAGAGAGCAGTAAAATCAGCTCTTGAGATGGCTTGCCATTTATCTGGTGCTGGATTCACTGTCTCTTTAGGTCTCCACCGATTGCTCCATAATCTTCTTTTCATGATTAATGGAGCAACATTTGGACTCCACATTTTTATGTAGTTTTTTCTTTTCGTTGTTGTTGTTGTTTATGATTTGGGTACGTTTTTCTATAATTATTAAAGGTTTTGGGCGTAAATGTAGATGTTTCTTCTCCTCTAGCTGCACTTAACGTTTAGTGTCTTGCTGATTGCAGTTATTTTCAATGAAAAGAAGTAAGCTGTAAGGATCATAGACCGTTCGTTAATTTAGTTTTCCTTGAATTTACTCGTATGTTGATTCTGTGCATGGGTTTTGTGGCAATAATGTACAAAAATGTCGGAACGTGTTTATATTAATGTCTCATGTGAAGTCATGAGCTGGTACTTTTCATCTGGACATTAGGTGGAGGTGTTGTTGGACAGTGTGAAATGGGATGATAAAGGTTTGGCCGTTGCAATTGCTCAAAATGTGGATACTGGAGCCATTCTTATGCAAGGCTTTGCTAATAGGGAGGCACTCGCAACAACCATTTCATCACGCAAAGCCACCTTTTTTAGCCGCTCAAGGTCATCTTTGTGGACTAAGGGGGAGACTTCCAACAATTTCATTAATGTTCATGACATCTTTCTCGACTGTGATCGTGATTCTGTAAGCTTCTCTACAAACTGCTGCTCTTAGAACTTACACTCGTCCAGCTTGTTAAATTTTAGAGTTGGTTTATACGATTTAAATCGCCAGATAATATACCTTGGAAAGCCTGACGGTCCCACATGCCATACGGGGTCAGAGACTTGCTATTATTCATCAGTTAATAATTTCCTCAATCATTCGAAGGTGCAAAATCTTGTCCTCTCATGTAATGATTTATTTATATGTCCATTTGTCTATCATTTCTTATTTATGACTGTTATTGGATCATCGTCCCTAATAAAACATCATTTTGGAAGGTAGAAGATTCGAGTTTGGCATTAACGACCTTGTACTCATTAGAGTCTACTATCTCCCAAAGGAAAGCTGAAATAGAAGCAGATGATAGTGGGAAGCCTTCGTGGACAAGGCGGTTATTGCTTGACAAGAAGTTATTGTGCTCTAAAATCAGGTAACACAGCAGTTTATATGTGATTAACATTCTCATCAATCAACTGCAGCTTTCTATCTAGTGAATGTTCTTTATGTTGTTTATGCATGGCCAACAGTTCTTAAGGTAACAAGTCACTATGCCTCCTTACTTTTTCTAAGTCTTCAAGATCAAGCATCCAGTTTCGGTTTTGTCCTAGTAAATAAGTGGCAAATGGCTTATGTTGCCTTTTTTGTACTGTAATCAAGCAATGACGGGATAAGTCTGCATAAGAGGGGTTATTGTTAAGATTGTCCAATTGTCTGCTCTTGTAAGATAATTGCTAGTAGGTCTAGTTAGTGATCCTGGCCCTTGCGAGTCCTTGGCTCCTTCCATTCATTTGAACTAAGATTCTTGTTGCTAATATCTGTTTCCGCAATGGTGTGTACAGGGAAGAGGCAGATGAGTTATGTCGGACATTGGAGGAAAATGAGGATCAATCACGTTCAGCCTCAGAGATGGCAGATGTACTCTATCATGCAATGGTTCTATTAGCACTTAAGAATGTAAAAGCCGAAGAAGTTCTTCAGGTTCTAAGGCTGAGATTCACCAAATCTGGTATTGAGGAAAAGAACAGCCGGAAATGACGCTAGCCGTGACTTTTTTTGCGGGTGCTTTGCGACAAAATACGAAAGAACGTGATTGTATGCTGAAACAAACGCATCATGAGAACCTGCGTAGATTGGGTAGTTTCAGAACTCCAACTGAAGGCCTGTGTAACTTTTTGGCAGCCATTGAGAATTTTCAATTTATAGTACGATGACTTCTTGGTAGCGAAATGCTAAATTTCATGAGATCTGGATGTGTCATAGTTATTTCAGATTTACTTCCATATTTTATGTCAGAGAAACATTTGTAGTTGTATCTTTTTGTGATTGAATTAGATAAAAGAGTGACATTTTCTAGGCTTTTCCTGGGTATTTAGTTTGTTTGAGTAATGTAAAAATAAGTGATGTTTATATTAACTCTGCTAGTAATACTGTAATTGAAGCATGTTTAACTCGTTATGTGATGTTGTGGTAGTTAGAGCAAGTTTTATGGAATAGGTTGCTTGAAAGTCATTCCGACTTCTAACCAAGTTTGTAGAGTCCTGGAATCAGGCTGTCAGAGAGGCAACTTTTTTGGCCATGTTCCAGAATCTGTTTTGAGAGTCCACAAATATTGAGCATATGTATATTAAAGAAATAAAAGTTCCATAATGATTTCCAAGATCTAAAAACAGAAAATAAAGGGACAGTTGACAGAAAACCAAGTGAACGATTGATTATCATGCCTAGTTTCAGTTCATTTGCGTTACAAGTATAAACAGCTAAGAGATCTTTTCAGTTCTATCAGTCAAACTGATGAACTTCACATATACATGCCTAGTTTCCTTACGGCGATACCCGCCTTTAATCTATCGTCAAAGATGAATGACAACCACGCCAGCGTCTATAGCAAATCCGATCAGAACCGCAAGTTATGTGTGGTAGAATGACTCCAAGCTTTCAGGCATCTGGGGGAATAACACCAGATTCTTGCATATTACATTGATCATATGGGATCTACTGGAAGGTTATGCATTTTCTTGGAAACAAGTAACCTCATTACTATATCCGTATGGAAGATATAGAAGATGAGAAGATGAGAACTGTAAAACCAATAATTAAAATACATAAAAAGAGGGACTTATGAATTATGCATGAACTGGAATGCTTGATGGCTTTGGTGGTAATTTGTCCGCAACCAAAATGTAGAACAGACCCATCACTCCTGCGTGCGATCTGATGCTGCTGTAATTGGATTCCAAGACTAGCGTCTCTCCATCAGATATCTTGACAGTGCCTGGTTGCGGATAGCAAGTTGACATGCCCACTATGTAGCCAGCTTCGTTGCCTGCTTCTTTTCCCTTTCCATAAACTGGCATGGAAGCGCATATGAGACGACCATCCTAATGAATTCATCAACATAAGAAAAAAAATTGTATGTTAGCCATCACATATAAAATTGATTTACTGGTAAAAATCAAGTCTGAACCTTTGAACTGTAAAATAATGGCGGGTTAAAGGATTAGCACATGACAGTTACTGGGCACTCTGTTAACTTTGTGGAGAAAGAACAAATAGTGACAGGTTTGGATGATCATGAAGGAGTAAGCTTATGAACAGGATTCTACATGTTTATAATTAGGTAACTACCTTTCCATAAAGAGCTGAACCAGTTCCTCCAGAATGCTGGTGACCAACGCCGTAGATAACATAACCACCATTGTGCATAACCACACTTGTCTTTTTGTTATCTATGCATTTAAGATCTTTATTTGCACCAGCACTACCACATCGCTCCACTTGATATTCCACCTGGTTAAAGAACTAACAAATTAGTATCCACATAAACATAACCAAGATGCACCACTATGGTCATGAATCTGCAGGTATGGCATTTTCTTAGTTCCTCAATAGAGACACTAGCTAACAACTCAAGCAAATAACAGTGACTGGATTGGAGTTGCATATATACCTTACAAGCTGTTGCTGAATTCCTTCCTTTTTTCCATGTATCAGTAATATCAAAAATGTAAATTTTAGCAGGCACAATACTATCTTTCCAGTCAACCCACTTCACTGTATATCTCAAATAGAGGCTTTTTTTAATGCTTCTGAAGCCTTTTCTTATCCTGCACTGGGTCTCATCATCACAACACTTCAAGCCTCCAGCATACCCAGGCGGCAGTTGTTGACCATACTCATCTGTTGTCACATTATACAGATTACACTTGCACTCCGTGCATCCTAGTCGATCCACCACACCCCGTGTATCAATTGCATGTATATTAACTAACCATCTCTCCTCATACCCTTTTGGGGTTTCTGCTGGATTGCCAACCTCTATTCCGTAGGGGTCTGGAACATACGTAGCTGTTTTGCGTGTTTCTGATCCAAGCCCAAAGTACTGGCCAAGATTCTTACAAACACCGTGGTTTCTCAAGATAATGTCCTCCTTTGGGTGAGTTTTATTAAGATCATTCCCCTCTGGAGACTTTGTATCATTGGAACCATAGTATCTTAAAATTATCCAGTGGTGAAGATAAGTTTTATGCAGAGGGACAGGGATCCCAGAGTCGTCAACTACTTCAGCCTTGAACTCCTTAATAGCTATATGACCTCTTGGAAAATCAATATTATAGTAAACTTTGTTAGCAACAGATCCTGCTCCCAGCACAAAATTAGGTGACAAGAAGACAGCGGATTTCTCCTTACTGTCTTTCATGAAAATAGACTCTGAATCTTGAACTGCCAGAATCAGTGCGAATAATATTCCCAGCAAAAGCAGCAACAATAGAGGAATTTGCTTCATTTTTCCTGTCATTAAAATGAGCGGATCAAATTTATGAAGGCACATAGCAGTTATAACTTGGTACCCCATACAAATGAACTTAATGTTTTGGTTATTTTTGCATACTGAATAGATCAGCATGGACAATAAGAGCCTAGTACAACCCACCACCCTGTGTATAAGACGATGCTCATGTCAAATTAAGTTTTGAGTTACCCACAGACTCCACAACGCCGCATTGACACTGATACACTGAAAACTTATGTTAAAGCGGCCTAGGCCAAAGCTGGATCAGCACTCACTGCAATATCACTATATTCGTGTGGAACCAAATCCTAGACTCATCTATCCCTCCCCTCGACCAGAGGCAATAGAGATGCAGGATCAACAGAGCTCGTTGAGTCCTTGGATATAGATACAGAACCTCTATGTTCCGCAGGCTCGACTTGTAATTACCCTTCCATTGCTTTTAAGTTTTAACTAATAAATCTACTGAAAAATGATAGAGAACTCTAAGGACAAAAACATTTAATCAATAGTAAACTAAGCCTAAAGCTAAGAAATCACTGAATATTTATTAAAAAAAAATAAAAGATTGATAAGGAATAACCAGAAAATTGAACTGATATTATGAAAACAAAACTTGAAAGGAGTAATTAGTTGGAAATTCTAGAGCAACAAAGAAATCCAAGAGGAATATTAAGTGTGCAATTATTACCTGTTGGTAGCTGGTGTCTAAAGAGTATGAAATCCTTGCTCTGCTCGGTGGTGCTAATAACAGACGGACAAAGTGAGACTGAAGAAAGTTCTACTTATAAAAGCTAGAAAAGTCTATCCAGTCAAACTTGGCCACCAGAAATGTTACATTATTCATTGTTCATCTTTGACGAAATGTATGCCTTCTTTATTGGGATATGTCCAAAATCGATGTCATCTTGGGGATGTCCGGGATTTCAGTTTCCTAGAATATGCCCAAAATAACGGTTTTCGTCGAGGAAACGTTAAATAGTCAATTTATTGTAAATGTGTCTCAACTTTCTCTCTAATTTCTTCGAGCTTTTTTCTGTTTGAATATGTTCCTGAACCTTGTAAAGGTGTTAGTATATAGCATATTTGTTTTTAGTTCGCATATGTAATCCTAAGTGTGTGCGAATATTGACTACTTAACAGTTTTGGATGGAATTTTGAACGGCTGGGGCATATTCCCGAAAACTGGAATCCTGAGGCATATCCCCAAGATGACAGTTGATTTTGGGGCATATCCCCAAATTTCCCTTCTTTACTATGGGCCATGTTGAGATTATTAGTCCCACATTGTCTGGGTTTCTAAGATCATGTGGTTTATAATCCTTAGGGTCTCTCCACCCATTGCCAATTGGATTTGAGTTGGATGCCCGTTTTCTAACATGGTATCAGAAATCTTTGTATTCATTCATTTTAACTGCGATGAGGCATAGGCAACAAATTCCATCCAAGTCAGAGTTTACCTTTCCTTGGTCATACAAATTAAAAAAGATGTGGGTATACACTGAATATAGCCGCTGCCTAGTACGATAGTGTATCCAATGAATATGATACCACTGGTCCTGTTGCTTTTCCAGTGAATTCCATCTAAAGGACTTCCATCAGATTTATGTACTATTATTTTGAGTTCTTAAGGTAAATTATGGCAGCCAACTTATCTCTCTCTATCTATATGCAGTCCCACTAACATCCAAATGTAAGTCGACATCCCAACTTATCTCTATCTCTCATTTTTACTTTGTTTTCCACTACTGTGTTGTAGGGATCCCAGAGATTTACTACTGTGTTCTTTCATTAATTTACTGTTTTTGTGCTTTTGATCACTGCTCGTTAAACAAGAATGATTCATGAAACACAACAACACTGACAGGCTTACGTTTAACTCTGCAAAAGGTCGTGACCTCCTATAGGCTATAAACAGTAAAAGAAATTGAAAGAACACAGTAGACAGAAAACAAAGTGGAAAATAGATTATTGCTGTATTTGTATTACAAACTACATAACTAATAAGAAGCTAAGAGATCTTATTAGTACTATCAGTCAAACTGATAGATGAATCTTACAGAAACATGCTTAAATTCATAATTGCTGATAGCCGCCTTCTTTTTCATCCTTCTTTCGAACATAACCGATAACCACGGCAACTGCTGCAGAAACTCCCATGAAAACCAATACCCATGTGTAGTTAAATGATTTCAAGCTGTGCAACATCTGCAGAAACAAGTCAAATCAGTTTTTTAGGTATAGCATTTTCATGATCATATAAGATCTGAAAGAAGGCTCAATTGACATATGTGAAAGACAAAAGCTTGGAGTTGACATCTCCATCTAAAAAAGGCTTGCAGATAAACGATGATGAAAACCATAAAGCCAAATAGCCAATGATAATATGTAAAAGAGAGGGAAACCATACATGAATTTGCATGCTTGACGATTTTGTTGGTAATTGATCCACAACCAAAATATAGAAGAGACCCATCACTCCTGTATGTGTTCTGGTGCTGCTGTAATTGGATTCCAAAAGTAAAGTCTCTCCATCAGATATCTTGACGGAGCCTGGTTGAGGATAACAAGTCGACATCCCAACTATGTAGCCAGCTTCATTGCCTGCTTCTTTTCCATCTCCATAAACTGGTATGGAAGCGCATATTAGACGACCATCCTAATCAATGCATCAAGGTAAGGATGTCAATTGTATGTTAGACATAAGGCGTCAAAATGAATAATAGCTTGAAAAAGGATCAGCACATGAATAATAGCTTGAACTATGACAACTGTATGTTCACAGTTATGTAATGTACCTCTCCGTAAAGAGCTGAACCAATTCCACCAGAATGCTGATGAGCAGCACCGTAGATAACATAACCACCATTGGGCATAACCACACTTGTCTTTTTGTTATCTGCACATACACTATTTCTATCTACACCAGGACTACCACATCGTTCAATTTCATATTCCACCTGTAAAAGAAATTGGTCATTATTAGCAATTTAGTAACTCTAGTGTGCAAGTATTACATTTTCTCCTTAACCTTTCACTTCGGAAACAAAGTTTAAATTATAATCTAACAAATAACAGTGGTTGTATCACATATATACCTTACAAGCTGTTCCTGAATTGTTCCCTCTTTCCCCAGTATCAGTGACATCGAAAATGTAAATTTTAACAGGCACGATACTGTCTTCCCAGTCAACCCACTTCACTGTATATCTCAAGTACAGGCTTCTCTTGATACTGTTGAAGCCTTGTCTTACCCTGCATTGAGTCTCATCATAGCAACAATAAAGGCCTCCAGTATAACCCGGTTTCAAACGTCGACCATACTCATCTATTGTAACATTATATAGATCACATTTGCACTCAGTACACCCCAATCGATCCTCCACACCCCGTGTATCAATGGCATGTACATTGACTAACCATCTCTCCTCGTACCCGTCTGGGATTTCACCAGGATTCCCAACTTCTATCCCGTAGGGGTCTGGCACGTAAGTTTCGGTTCTGCGTGTTTCTGATCCAAGTCCAAAGTACTGCCCAAGGTTATTGCAAATACCACTATTTCTCACAATAATGTTCTTTTTAAAGCTAAGTTTATTAGGATCATTCTCCTCAGGAGTTTCTGTATCCTTAGGAGCATAGTATCTAATAACAACCCAGTGATGAAGATATGTCTCATGCAAAGGAACAGGATTCCCATACTCATCGACTACCTCAGCATTAAACTCTTTAATTGCAATATGACCCCTTGGAAAATCAATATTATAATAAAATTTGTTACCGACAGATCCTGCTCCCAATACAAAATTAGGTGACAAGAAGACAGCAGATTTCTCTTTATTTTCTTTAATGAACACAGACTCTGAACCTTGAACTAATAGCACAATTCCCAGTAGCAGCAGCAGCAGATGATTTCGCGGCATTTTTCCTGTCAAGAAAATCAGCAACATGAGCATATATCTATGTAAGGCATCAAACAATTCTAACAAATCAATACCAAAATTCAACGGATAGTATAGACCCACATGGACAAATATTAACCTAGAAAGACCAAAAGTCTACAGTGATAGTAAGCATATCTAGTTTCTGAGCTGCATACAAACTTGACAATCCCACATACGATTTTCATTGATTCACCAAACAGGTAATAGATCATCTCTTAGAGAACAAAAACTCATATCATGAGATAAGAAACTATAAATTTAAGATCAAATTTTATCATCAATATAACCAAATTGATGATTCATAAAAATGAGGATATAAATAGAAAAACACACGTAGGGAATCAAAATCTTAATTCAAAACATAAATCCAAGATTCTAAATGTAATAATAATAACCTGATGATTGTTGTTTTTGGTGTTGCTTATAACAGAAAAACAGTGTTAGAACGATGGAAGTTCCTGTTATAGATGTCGAATGAATGGAATGGAATTTATATCTTCTTGTCAGACATAGCCCACGTATAACCTTACATCACCACTATCTTATTTTATTTTTTTGACAAAATTTAAGTACCCAACTGACAAATCTGCTTATTTTGGTTTTTCTGTGTGTCCGTGGAGGATCACAGTACAATGAGAACCGATTTTTTTTTTGTTGCTTGTATAGTATGAACCCAAAATTCATCTTTCTCGACTTTAGAGATGACTATTTGCTGTCGTCATGAATGACGAATTTAAGTAAGAAGTTATAGTGGTCTTCTTCATCGTAATGTGGCATTTACCTCACCTTTTTTATCAAGCTTGGTAAGGGGCGGCATGAATTGGTAGAGAGGCGCCAAGTTTGATAGCAATCTCCCTCTTATTGGTTAGGGGGTGTCCTATAGGGGTGTAGATTGACTAGATTATCTTTTTCACCTTAAATTAACCAAAATCAAATCATTTTTTTAAACTTAATGAATCGAAAAAATCAAATTAATTTTTTTCATCTTCTTCTTCATCTTCTCTTCTCCTCCATCAATCCTAACCTCCATTAAAGCGAAAATTTCATCGTCTTCGATTAATCGGCGATTTGAAAAATGTTTGGAAAAACCCAGTTAGGGTTTTGTTTATCGTGTTGGATTTAAGTTAATTTTGTATCAAAATTAGGGTTTTGTATGAAAATTGAAATTGAAATTTACGGGTTTATGCGAGTTACGGTTGGTAACAACTCAATTACGAACCGTGAATCGAGATTTTGAAGAACATACGGTTGGTAATAGTTCAATTACCAAATGTATGTTCTTAGTTTTGAGAATATGTTCGATTCACGGTTTTTATTTGCATCATATTTATCAACCGTAATTGAGTTACGGTTTGTTACTCAAACAACCATACCAACCGTAAATATTCCTGTGTCTTAAGAATTTATCAAATAATGATTTACGGTTCAAAAGTTAAGTTGACACACCAACCGTAGGGTAATTACGGTTGGTCTCGATTCATTAGTTACCAACCGAAACTGGTTTTATGATTGGATCTTCCCCAAATTTAACCAGTTACGGTTGGTATTCGATAACTTACTGAAATCGTAACTAAGAGTTACGGTTGGTCACGAGCAAAATTGCAAACTAGTAAGTTCTTACAAAAAATTCAAAAGTTTTGATTTTGTTATGTAGTTTAGATAATTTTGAGCGAGGAAAAGCTAATTGGAACTAATTTAGAGGTATATCGGGTCACTGGAATCCCTCATTTTGGTTGAGTGAATCAAAATCTAGGGTTTCGCAAATATCACATAAGTTTTCTTTTTCTTCTCCTCTAATTTTTTTTTTTTTATAACTCTAAAAATCTGATTTTAGAGTTATAATAAGTAAAAATTAATTATCAACACTAATCTTGATTATTAACAATAAAGGCTAATTAGTCATTTCCATATTTTCATTGATAAGGGGCACTTGAATTTACTTGTAATGACCTTTTTTGTCTTATTCACTTGCCGCCCCTCTACCGATTCCTACCGCCTCTTTGCCAAGCTTGTTTTTTATACTTTTAGCATTGAAGGAATCATTAAATAATTTGTTTTCGCCAAAGGAAATGAGTGTCAATCCTGTAGAACTAGAAACCCATGCTCAGTTCCGAATGGCCGGTGCGTGCCTTGACACCTCCCAAGTCTAGTTTGTTTCGAACATTTAATATGAATATTATTATTGGGGCTCTAGGAGAGAGAGATTTTGGGGGCTTAAAATGATAGTTAAAACCAAACCATGGATAAGAGGACCTCATCCATATGAAAAGTCCAATTTACCCTTATACATAAATAAATCAAAATCACACTATTCATTAAAAAAAATATTAATTAATTATCTTCTCCTTACTTCTCATTCATCAAATGTAGTGAAAATGATGATCACGATTTCATCATGATGATCATAAAACTAAAACTATTATCTTCTCATTCTTCTTGTTTACAAAACATGATGAAGATGACGATCATGATATCACCATGATGATGATGATCACAAAACTATTATCTTCTCCTTCTTCTCTTCTCATTCATAAATCACGACGAAGATGATGATCATAATTTCATCATGATGAAATTGATGATCCTAAAAATAAAAAATAAAGGAAACCCATTATTTATTTTTGCTTGTGAATGACTAAGAAATCTAATTCGATTAAATTCGGGTAAAAAAAATTTAGTTTCGTAGTCATTTTACTTACTGGGAGTTCTTATTTTCCCAACCGTACATCTCATATTACTGGGTAGAAAAATAGAATTTCTAGCCGTCGAATAGGTATACTGTTGGGAAGATTTTATTTCCCAGTAGTAATTAGTTGTTCACGGTTAGGATTTCCTAGCCGTCGTAAGTAATTCCGATAATCACAGAAAAAAAAAGAGTCTCCGCTTTCGGCTAGGTTTTTCCAAATAGTTGTAGTACAATTGTCCGGGTCTCCCAGCCGAAATTATCAATTACGGCTAGGAAAAACTAGTCGTAACTTGTTCTGATAATAAGAAAAAAAATCACATGTTGAGTACGGCCAGATATTCCAAGCCGTAACATGAGTTTCGGCTAGGAAAAATGCTAGGAAAACCTAGCCGTAATACAGACACAGGTGATCCTGGAAGAACTTACGGCTAGAAGTTCTTTATTTCCAAGCCGTAAACTGTTGTTTACGGTTTGGAATCCTTCTATTCCTAACCGTAATTACTATTCACGGTTAGGTCGAGTATTATATCCCAGCCGTAATTGTTGAAAAACCCAGATTTTGATCTTGTTTTCGGAGGATTTGAATCAACAAAATTGAGATTGGGAGAGGTATACAAGGCTTTTCTGACTATTTTCATGATGTTTTTCATCAGTTTTTTCCAAAGTTTTCAAAAAAAAGTACTTCAACATCATCCATCTCCTTCTACTAAATCAAAAAAAAAAATGATTTTAAAAAAAAAATAGTCGGATGATTAGTTTAGTTAATCATTCACTAATCATGAATAGTTTAGTTAATCATGATCAACACTAATTAAATAGAGGGAAAATTAGGTATCATATAAAATAGGATGATAAGGGGTCACAAGGATTACTATTTCACGACCCCATACAGCCCCCAAATTCCTACCTTTTTAAAGCCCCAATAATAGGATTCTTTAATATAAGCAAGCACTACCGAATTATGGTTAATTTCGTAATCTAGCTTTTAATATAAGTATGGTTACGGTGTATTCAATACCCCGGTCATTTCATGCTGAGATATAAACAATGTGCCAGTAAGAGAATTTAAGCACATTGATAGGTGTTGTAAAACACCTAATTTTATATCTAGTATTTATGCTTTCTTTGCTATTATCCTTGGGAATTGCATCTCTTATGTTTAGTTTTGAGTATTAGGTGCAATGGAGTCATTATGAGCAAAAGAAGAAGAAATTAGCCATTTGGAGCGTAAAGGGCGAAAAGTCAACTCACCGGGGAGCAGGCTAAGTTGCGCAAGGAGGAGGTGAAGAATGAACTGTCAATTTCACATAAATGACAGCTGAGTCGAAAAATTGAGTTGTCGGTTAGCTTAAACCGACAAGCACTGTATGGGTTGGTTGGCCCTTATCTGCATCACCTGGGTGGTTATATCCAACCTCATTTCCTACACCAAACCTAAAAATAAGAGAAAATTCATTTCTCTTCTTCTGGTGTTATTTTTTTCATCTTGGTCTGAATCTATGACGGCTCATAAATCTCTGAGAAAGGGAGGCGATGTTAATGGTGAGATCGAGAGAGAGAAGATGAGTTTGAACAGACTGAAGATGATGCTGCTGAATCTGAAGGGCAGTGATGAATCGATCCAGAAGAAGGGTGATTATTTTCAAGGGTTTTGGTTCAATTCTGAATCTGTGTTGCAATTGAGAAGGAATCTGTCGACGAAGAAGAATCGAGGGAAGAATGGGTTTCTTTTGATCTCAGATTTGATTGAGAATTGTAGCTCTGAACTGGTGGTGTTTGAAGGTTGTTTCGCTGGTACTGCAATGGAGTCTGATATTGATGAAGAAGGTGTAGCTGCCATGGAGATATGGGTGTTGTGTATGATTTTCGCAGAAGATAGAGAAGTTGATTGTAGTGGTGATTATGAGCCGCTACTGGTGATTGTCATGGAAGATGTTATCAGGTTGGCAGGGTAGATGCAACAGTGATTGAGGTTGAATCAGTGAAGAAATTGCATCTGAGATGAAGATTCAAGGGTCTGTGGATTTGCTGCAATGGGTTTGTTCTAATTTATAGAAGGGTGTGTCCGAAGCTGGTTAGGGCTTAGATGAATGCTAGGTTTGAAGTGTCAAGGTGTTGTTTGGTGGTGGTTATGAACTGGTGTTGGTACACAGAGAAGGAATTGTGGTTGTTGTGTATGAATGAAGATGGAGCTAATATGAATTGAGTTTGCAGTTTAGAGAGATGGTTTGGTAGATGAATGTCTAGGACAGGTACCCATTACAAGTGCAGTTTGAATACAAGACTGAGCCAGGGAATTGGTAATGAAGCTACTCTGGTAGTATTGGAACTGCAAGTAGCTGGATGAGGCTGTGAGGATGATGGAAGTGAGACTGGGGACTCGTTGGTGCCGTGTAGCTATTATTAGCTAAGAAGAACTAAAACGGTTGATGCAGTCTTGCATTTGAGCAAGGTTTGTTGCTTCAGCTGCAGCTGTGGTGGTGATATGCAGAGGGATTCGGAGATGGGCTTGTTCTAGATTTGTTGCTGTCATGGTCTGAGTTGTGTACAAGAAGTGTGTGCAGGTTATGGAGACAAAGAAGCTACAGATGATGCAGTAATGAGATTTACATTGCCTGAGCTAGAATGATGTTGGTGGTGCAGAGAGTAATGAATGATTCGCTGGATTGAGAAGTAAGGAATTGGATTTTGGCAGTAGAATGGAGCTGTTGGTCTGAACTGGTGGTTGAAGCTGGGAACTTCTGGTGCTCAAGTATATTTCGAGTGGTTGCTTTTGATTTCAGAAAGAGTGATTGGTTGTGATGTGTGTTATGGAGCTGCAAGTCTGAGATTACATGGTGTTACTGGTAATGAATGTAGGCAAGTGTTGAGATTATAGAGTTGTAGAAAGTGGCAGTGAAGTTGGTGGTACAAGGAGATGTAGGTGTAGTTCAGATGGTGATGTTGTTGTTGGCATTGTGAACTGGCAAGCAGGGAATTTAAGTATGGTTGTGATAGAGAGGTTGTGCAGTTGCGGTGCAGAGCTAGGAACGCTGCTAGCTGGTGTCGTTGGCTTGGAGCTGACAAGGTATGAGGTTGAGCTGATGGTCGTTGTCGGATGCGAAGAGTTCAAAATCCCAGGAAATGGATATGAAGGCTAGGTGTTGTTGTAGCTGTTGCAGCAGAGGTGTTGAACTGGCTCATTTAGGTTCTGGTGGCAATGGGTTTCAGTTGATGCAAAAAATGGTTTGGTGAAGGGCCATCCTGGCGCAACATAGCTTTGGCCTCTGCAACTGTTTTGGCCTGGAACCAATCAGCTCAGTCATGCTTGTTAGACTCTGACTCAGGTCTGACTAGACCAACTGACTCATATGACCCGGTTTGACTCATTGATTTTGACTGAATTGACTCGATTTGACTCGGTCTGACCTTGACCGAGTTGACCCAGTTGACTGGTGACCGGTTTGACTTTGCCGGTCACCTGAGATGCTTGCCGACGACTTTTCCGGCCAATTTCCGACCACAATACCAGTTTTCCGGCGACAACTTTTGGGGCATATTTTCTACATGGGTTTTTATCACATATGGGCTTTGTGGACTTCTATCTATTGGACCTTTGAGATTAGACCTAATTTTGGGAACAAGAGAGCTATTTAAAGGAAAGTCTTCTACAACTTTGAGCACGTATTATTCTTGGAACTTGGAGAGAGCCGCTTTTGTTTACGCTACTAGGGTTTGCTTTTGTTCATCTTCTTCTATTCAATTAATATTTTTATGATGAACTCCATAGCTATGAGTAGCTAAACACATATTATTGGTTATGGGATAAAGTTGATTTCTCAACATGTTATTTAAATCTATGAATTAGTTTTGTCTAAATACTTTATTGTTTATGATTCATTATTAATATTGTCATATGATTTGATTGTTTGTTTGGTTGAGTCCGGAATCAATCCGATTTGCATTCATCTCTATTGCTAGATTAGGGTTTTCAATACGAAATAGTTGTTTATCCCTGATTCTAAGTAGCATAGTGTGGTTATTACTTGTAGTGATACATCTTTATAATTGCATATGAATCATAACCTTGGTTAAATTGAATTAGTGCTTTTACACGTTTGATTGCCTTGATTAGTCTTATTCCATAGAACTTAGTGCTTTGAGGGAGTTAAACTTAATTGTGCTTTTACACTTTAGGTTGCTTTCTAGGAAGAATTCACATATGCATCTTTTAATGTGGTTGTGATGAAATCAGGGAATTAGCGGGATATTCTTGCGATCAAGGTATCCTAGGACTTTTAGTAAATGAGAGATTAAATTATCAATTCTAATCATTGATGAAAATACATGTTTGTGAGTGATACTATCCTGTAACCAACATCTTCTCTTTCTTGATTATTCAAATTATTTACTTTGCTTTCAATTATATTTATTGCTTAGATAAAACAAAAATCCCCCATTGGTTACTAAGAAACTGAAATCGCATAACAACAATTGCCTCTCTGTGGATACGAACTCTTTCTTACCATGTACTTCATTTATATTTAGTAGAGTGATAAAGTGAAATTATTTTTGCTCGGCTGACCACCGGTCAAATTTTGGTGCCGCTGCAGGGGAGGCATACGGCTTGTTATTAAGTTTTTAGTTTCTTTTTATAATTTCTGCTTTTATCTTTGCTTTTTGTTTCTTGTCTTGTTTCTCACTTGTTTGCGAGAATTGTTTTCAGGTACCTAATCCCTGGCTTCTAAAGATTGGAACTGTCCAAGGTGCGGGATAGCTACTCGAAGAGGCACAATACTCCAACCAAGTCAAGGCACAACAGAAAATCAAGAGTTAGAAGTGGAAGGAGAGTTACAACTACAAGGATAACAAGAGGTTCCATTTGTAGACGAACCACAAGTTGAAGAAGAAGAAGCAATGGGTGATGCAACTCGTACACTCAAGGACTTGGCTTCTCATAGGCTTGATGCACAACAATGGTGTATCCAAACTAACTCAACCTTTGAGATCAAGCCGGGGTTGCTTCGAGAGTTACCAAAGTTCCATGGCATGGTGAATGAAGACCCAAACAAGCATCTTATGGACTTCCATACCATTGTCAAGGCCATGCTTCCAACGGAGACTGATGCCGATGGTGCAATGTTGAAAGTTTTTCCGTTTTCTATGGTGGATAGCGCTAAGGATTGGTTGTACTGTTTTCCACCCGGAAGTGTCACTACATGGAATGGGTTGAAGAAAATTTTCTTAGAGAGGTATTTTCCTGTATCGAAGGCTACTCAAATTCGCAAGGAAATTTGTGGGATGAAGCAAAATGTGGGAGAATCTTTGTATGAGCGTTGGGAACGATACAAAAGATTGGTGGCAAGCTTCCCTCACCACCAATTTAGTGACGCTATGATTATCCAATACTTTTATGAAGGACTCCAATCAAGTGATAGGAATCTCCTTGATGCTGCATGTGGCGGTGCACTAGTGAACAAGACGGTGGCACAAGCTAGAGAGTTGATTGAAAACATGGCAGCGAACTCACAACAATTCCTGAGTCGTGGTTCGGATGTGCTTCTAAGAAGAGTGAATGAAGTGAGCGACGTTGAGGAACTTCGTCAACAAATGGGTAACATGACAGCAATGATGCAACAAGTTGCAGCCGCGGGTATACCAAGTTCTCCTCGATGTTATGAAGATGAGAAAGATAATGCGGTCTTTCCAAATCAACAAAGACGGTATGATCCCTACTCCAACACTTACAATCCAGGATGGAGAGATCATCCCAATTTTAGCTATGCCAACAAGAAAGGTGCAATCCAACAACCTACTTTCAACCGTCCGAGTGGACTTCAACCACAACAACAACAATTTCAGCAACCACAATCACAACAATCAATGCAAAATCAAGGTTCCGATATCGATGCAAAGCTTCAAACTTTTATGCAAGGCATTTACACCATGTATAAAGAAAGTCAGAAGGAAACTAATAGTGCTATCAAGGAGGTGCAGACACAAATGGGCTCCATGGAGATTGATATAAACAAATTTAAGGCACAAAATAGTGGGAAACTCCCTTCTCAACCTATTAACCCAAAAGAGGGTGTCAATGCTATTACGTTGAGAAGTGGTACACAACTTGTGCAACCCGAAGTTACTGATTCGGGCAAGGTGGAAACACCAAAGGAACCTGTTTTGGAGGAGAAGAATGATGATTCTCCCAAAACTTCTGAGGTACCTATTCCTAACTCTAAAACTCCGGTTTCTACTTATGTTCCTCCTTTACCTTTCCCTCGCAGATTTGCAAGTTCTAAGAAGGCGAAACTAGAAAAGAAGATTTTAGACGTTCTAAATAAGATCCATATGAACATACCACTCAGTGATGCTATTAAGCAAGTTCCAAAGTATGCAAAGGTGTTGAAGGACTTGTATACCAATAAGCAAAGGCTCAAAGGTAATGAAGTGCTTAGTGTGGGGGAGATGCTTCGTCAATCTTACAACACAAACTCCCACTTAAGTGCAAGGATCCTGGTAGTTTTGACATTCCCGTCACAATTGGTAACACAACATTTAACAAAGTTATGTTGGATTTAGGTGCATCCGTTAATGTTATGCCTGCGTCAATGTATAATTCACTTGATCATGGTCCTCTTAAAAAGGCTGAAATTGTATTGCAACTAGCCGATCGCTCTAATATCTACCCGATGGGTATTGTTGAGGATGTTCTTGTGCAGGTTAATCAATTGGTATTTCCAGCTGACTTTTGCGTGTTAGAGATGAATGAAGGTTCACCGGACTCGTCTCTTCCATTGCTACTTGGGCGTCCCTTCATGAAAACGGCGAAAACCATAATTGATGTGGATAAGGGAACGTTGACCATGGAGTTTGATGGAGAAACAATACGTTTCAACATTTTCAAGACGATGAGATATCCTAGTGATGTCCACTCTTGTTTCTCCATTGATGTTATGGATACATTGGCACAACAAATGTTTGAATTAAATGGTGATAATGCTTTGGAAACTGTGTTAACTACATCCATGGATAATGGTGTAGAGTGTGGTAATGAAGTCAAGGAAGCCCTTGGTGATCTTAATTCACTACAAGGATGCTCGGAAACTCATAATATCTCTTTTATTTCTTTACCATGCAGTGATGAAAAGCTTGTACCTTCAATTGTTAAATCTCCAAAGTTAGAATTGAAACCTCTTCCCGATCACCTAAAGTACTTGTACTTGGGTGATAATGAAGAGTTACATGTGATTGTTTCTAACAAGCTTAGTGAATTACAGGAGCAAAAACTTCTAAGGGTGCTAAGGAAGTACAAGACGGCCATAGGATGGACAATCGCCGATATCAAGGGTATAAGCCCTGCCGTTTAAATGCACAAGATTCGTTTGGAGGATGATACAAAGCCTACTAGGGAAGCGCAACGTCGTTTGAACCCTCCCATGATGGAAGTTGTGAAAAAGGAGATACTCAAGCTTTTGGACATGGGTGTTATCTACCCCATATTCGATAGCAAGTGGGTAAGCCCGGTACAAGTAGTACCAAAGAAATCAGGCGTGACGGTGGTGGAGAATGATAAGAACGAACTTGTCCCAACTCGTGTGCAAACCGGTTGGAGGGTTTGTATTGATTACAGGAAATTGAATTCCACCACTAGAAAAGATCATTTTCCATTGCCTTTTATTGATCAAATGCTTGAACGTTTAGCTGGACACTCTTATTACCGCTTCCTTGATGGCTATTCAAAGTTATAATCAGTTGTGATAGCGCCGGAGGATCAAGAGAAAACCACTTTCACTTGTCCTTTTCGGTACTTTTGCTTATAGAAGGATGCCTTTTGGTTTATGCAATGCTCCAGGTACCTTTCAAAGGTGTATGGTAAGTATCTTTTCAGAATATGTTGAAAACATAATCGAAGTGTTCATGGACGATTTTAGTGTCTTTGGTGATTCATTTGACCTTTGCTTGAACAATTTGTCTCTAATCCTTGAACGATGTGTTGAAACAAACCTTGTGCTAAATTGGGAGAAGTGTCATTTCATGGTAACTCATGGCATAGTTTTAGGCCATATAATATCTTCTAAAGGCTTGGAAGTTGATAAATCTAAGATAGACCTTATTCGTGCTTTAACCCCTCCCACTACGGTGAGGGAGATACGCTCTTTTCTTGGTCATGCAGGTTTCTATCGAAGATTCATCAAGGATTTTTCCAAGATAGCATCACCACTTTGTAACTTATTGCAAAAAGATGTGGTTTTTAACTTTGATGAAAAGTGTATGGCGGCATTCAATCGTTTGAAAGACCTTTTGATTTCAGACCCTATCATTAAAACACCGGAATAGAGCAAGCCTTTTGAGCTCATGTGTGATGCAAGTGACTATGAGGTTGGTGCGGTGCTTGGGCAACGTGTGGGGAAGATTCCTCATGTTATTTATTATGCTTCTAGAACGTTAAATGAGACCCAACAAAACTACACAACCACTGAAAAAGAGTTGTTAGCCATTGTTTTTGCTTTGGAAAAGTTTCGCTCTTATCTAATTGGTACAAAAGTTGTTGTCTTTTCTGATCATGCAACACTTAGGTACTTGCTAATGAAGAAAGAAGCGAAACCGAGGCTCATACGATGGATTTTACTCTTGCAAGAGTTTGATATTGAAATCAAGGACAAGAAAGGAATTGAGAACAACGTTTCGGATCACTTGAGCCATCTTGTTGTGGACAAGGAAGCTATCCCATTGCGTGAAAGTTTCCCGGATGAGCAACTATTCTCAATTGCCTTTGGAGAACCATGGTATGCCGATATTGTCAATTACTTGGTATCTAAACAAATCCCAAAGAACTAGTCTCGTGCTGAGAGGGACAAACTTAAGAAGTTAGGGAACCAATAAATATGGGATGATCCATACTTATGGAAACATTGTAGTGACCAAGTAATAAGAAGGTGCGTTCCTTTAATCAATTTAATTCTATCTTGTCTTTTTGTCACTCTTATGCTTGCAGAGGACATTTTGGGAGTAAGAGAACCGCTCATAAGGTACTTGAAAGCGGTTTCTATTGGCCAACTTTGTTTAAGGATGCACATATATTTTGTACAACTTGTGATAGGTGCCAAAGAACAGGCAATCTAGGTGCCCGAAATCAAATGCCACAAACTTTTATTCAATTTATTGAAGTTTTTGATGTATGGGGTATTGATTTTATGGGTCCTTTTGTCAACTCCCATGGGAATTTTTATATCTTACTTGCGGTTGATTATGTCTCTAAATGGGTGGAAGCTAAGGCCACACCAACTAATGATTCTAAAGTGGTTTCAGATTTTGTGCAAGCTAATATCTTTGCAAGGTTTGGAATTCCAAGAGCCATAATTAGCGATGGGGGTTCTCACTTCAAAAACAGGATTTTACAAAGCTTGTTGAAGAAGTACAATGTGTCGCACAAGATTGCAACACCTTATCATCCCCAAACAAATGGACAAGCCGAGGTTTCTAACCGGGAGGTGAAATCCATTCTAGAGAAGACGGTGAACCCAACAAGGAAAGATTGGAGCATGTGACTCAATGATGCTTTGTGGGCGTATAGAACCGCATACAAGACACCTATCGGGATGTCTCCCTTTAGGCTTGTGTATGGTAAACCTTGTCATTTACCCGTTGAAATTGAGCATAAGGCGTTTTGGGCTATTAAGCAATGCAATATGGAGATGGATGGGGCTGGAAAGCAAAGGAAGTTACAACTCCAAGAGGTAGAGGAGCTTCGCAAAGATGCATTTGAAAGCTCACGCATTTATAAGGAAAAGACGAAAGCATTTCATGATAACATGATTTCTAGGAAATAATTTTGCATTGGGCAGAAAGTGCTTTTGTTTAATTCTCGCTTGCATTTATTTCTGGGTAAATTAAGGTCACGTTGGATCGGACCTTTTATTGTTACTAATGTGTTTTCTCATGGTGAAGTAGAAATTCGTAGCATAGCTACAGGAAAAGAACTTAAAGTTAATGGGCACCGGTTGAAACCATATTATGAAAATTTCACTTCCGAAGTGGTGGAAGGAGTTAACTTTGTGGATGTACTCCCTCTGGAGGAGTCATAGAAAGCAAGGAGATAGTCGGGCTGACGACTTTAAACCAAGCGCTAAATGGGAGGCAACCCATCGGATGAGTATTTCTTGTCTTGTATTTATTTCTTGTTTTTGTTTTTAGTTTTTCTTGTCTTGTTTTTATTTTTTCCGATTTCTTGTCACATTCATGTTAGAATTTCCAACCTTGACTTACTTTGGACGATTCAATTTACATAAAGGACAATGTAAAGTTTAAGCGTGGGGAAGTGGTTAAGCATTTGCATTGTAATTTTTTTTCATGAAATTTTCAACTTTTGTGTAAATTAGTGAATAAAAAACTCCAACTTGTAGTTAGTTTAGAGTCACATAGTATACATGTCGCTAAGATTACATCGAGATTCTCATAAGAGTGACTGAACTTAGAGATGACAGAGAACATGATCGGGTTTCTTAATTGTACGAGAGTTAAAGTTGGATTTAACCATGCCAATGGCAAATAAGGTGCAGACTGAATTCGGTATTAGAGTAGTGGTCCCCTATAGTGGAGACTACCCATGTTACATCATGAGAGGCACCGACCTTCAATTCTTTGTACTTGTCTAAATTTGTGCTTTTAGAGTGTGTGTCACCGTACGTAAATTCCGGGTAGAATGGTGAGCTACCCAACCTCCCACCAATAGAAGCACTATTTTGATCTCTTGAGTGCTATTTTTATCAACCATGATGGTGACATCGAATTGCTAACTTACATACCACTTGTAATCTTGTTCGTAGTTAGCACCATCCACCTTATCTCTCTCTACACCAACAGATCCATAGAAACGCCATCATCATCAACAAGAGGAGCATCACAAATTTGAAGGAAAGTTGAAGACGTTCAAGGTTTACTGGCAACAGTACAGAAATGATCAGATTTCAGATTCAAGTATAGCAACAAGACAAGGAGCAGAATTTTTACAAGTTGAAGACTATTGTACAAGAGTGAAAATTATCAAGGATGAGAGTTCGAGAAGTTTATGATATCGAAACATACAAGTTGTGAAGAATCAAGCGGTAAAGTACTTACACCATGGCCTTTGTACTTACATTTTTATTTTATTTGTATTTTACTTTCTCTTGTCTCAAAAAAAAAATATTAAAAAAAATATTAAAAAAAATATTTAAAAAAAAAAAAAGACAAGAGAAAATTTTGTGAGGTTCATTATTAGTTATATTATTTTATTTTGTTTTGTTTTTCATTTTTTTTTTGTATTTGTTTTATTTTTCTTGTCTCATAAAAATGAAAAAAAAATTGAAAAAAAAAAGAAAAAAAAAAAGAGAGACAAGAAAAATCAATTGTATCATATTTTGGTTTGTTTTTAGTTTTGTATTCTTTCAATAAAGCCAATGGAAGAAGGAATATCTACAATGAAGTTTCAAGCAACAAGGAATCAGAGGAAAAGAGTTACATTGTCAAGATTCTACGAAGTTCAAGAGTTATCATCAAGAGTTGAAGACCGAAGACGTAGATGAAGACACCGATTGAAGACCGAAGACGTTTCTATGGATGCTGTGAGAGTGGTGCTAGCTGCACGTCGAACGGATAACGAGGTAAGTAAGCATATTCCCACCTTCATTAAGTGGTTGATTTCCTTTCTTAGAGATCGTCAGAAAAATGGGTTTTCAAAAATGATAAAAGATGTGGGTTTTCAAAAAAAATCGGAGGGTTTTCGCCTTCCTACCATTCAAGGCGTCACGGGATTCTCTCTTCATTCCTACATGGACACATGTGTGACCCATAAAAAAGTTGTTTATTATTGGGAGCAACTTCATAAAACCCTTTCTTGTGAGGCAGAGTCGAGACTTTCGATCACTCCGAACCCGAATTTCTTTCGATAAGGGATGATTATTTCTCTCTCAACTTTTAAGAATGAGATTGTGTTCATTTATGTGTCTAACTTCTTATGACTAGTGTGCGAATCTCTATGTCTTCTTAGCGCGTTGGATACTATCATTTCGGAGAACTATTAAGTTGGAAAAATAGGTTTTGTGGGTATATCTCTAGTAAACCCTCACGAGACTATAACTCGTCCACTAGGGACACCTAGGGGTTTAAAGGCTTGTTATACGTGCTAAGTGTGACCGTAGCCTCGACGACACGGAGTTGTATGAATGATTTAGAATTGTTTTGTTTGATTTGCTCGAGGACTAGCAAAGTCTAAGTGTGGGGGAATTTGATAGGTGTTGTAAAACACCTAATTTTATATCTAGTATTTATGCTTTCTTTGCTATTATCCTTGGGAATTGCATCTCTTATGTTTAGTTTTGAGTATTAGGTGCAATGGAGTCATTATGAGCAAAAGAAGAAGAAATTAGCCATTTGGAGCGTAAAGGGCGAAAAGTCAACTCACTGGGGAGCAGGCTAAGTTGCGCAAGGAGGAGGTGAAGAATGAACTGTCAATTTCACATAAATGACAGTTGAGTCGAAAAATTGAGTTGTCGGTTAGCTGAAACCGACAAGCATTGTATGGGTTAGTTGGCCCTTATCTGCATCACCTGGGTGGTTATATCCAACCTCATTTCCTACACCAAACCTAAAAATCAGAGAAAATTCATTTCTCTTCTTCTGGTGTTATTTTTTTCATCTTGGTCTGAATCTATGACGGCTCATAAAGCTCTGAGAAAGGGAGGCGTTGTTAATGGTGAGATCGAGAGAGAGAGAGAATATGAGTTTGAACAGACTGAAGATGATGTTGCTAAATCTGAAGGGCGGTGATGAATCGATCCAGAAGAAGGGTGATTATTTTCAAGGGTTTTGGTTCAATTCTGAATCTGTGTTGCAATTGAGAAGGAATCTGTCGACGAAGAAGAATCGAGGGAGAATGGGTTTCTTTTGCTCTCAGATTTGATTGAGAATTGCAACTCTGAGCTGGTGGTGTTTGAAGGTTGTTTCGCTGGTACTGCAATGGATTCTGATATTGATGAAGAAGGTGTAGCTGCCATGGAGATATGGGTGTTGTGTATGATTTTCGCAGAAGATAGAGAAGTTGATTGTAGTGGTGATTATGAGCCGCTACTGGTGATTATCATGGAAGTTGTTATCAGGTTGGAAGGGTAGATGCAACAGTGATTGAGGTTGAATCAGTGAAGAAATTGCATATGAGATGAAGATTCAAGGGTCTGTGGATTTGCTGCAATGGGTTTGTTCTAATTTATAGAAGGGTATGTCCGAAGCTGGTTAGGGTTTAGATGAATGCTAGGTTTGAAGTGTCAAGGTGTTGTTTGGTGGTGGTTATGAACTGGTGTTGGTACACAGAGAAGGAACTGTGGTTACTGTGTATGAATGAAGATGGAGCTGATATGAATTGAGTTTGCAGTTTACAGAGATGGTTTGGTAGATGAATGTCTAGGACAGGTACCCATTACAGGTGCAGTTTGAATACAAGACTGAGCCAGGGAATTGGTAATGAAGCTACTCTGGTGGTATTGGAACTGCAAGTAGCTGGATGAGGCTGTGAGGATGATGGAAGTGAGACTGGGGACTCGTTGGTGCCGTGTAGCTATTATTAGCTAAGAAGAAGCTGAAAGGGTTGATGCAGTCTTAAATTTGAGCAAGGTTTGTTGCTTCAGCTGCAACTGTGGTGGTGATATGCAGAGGGATTCGGAGATGGGATTGTTCTAGATTTGTTGCTTCCATGGTCTGAGTTGTGTACAAGAAGTATGTGCAGGTTATGGAGACAAATAAGCTACAGATGATGCAACAATGAGATTTACAGTGCCTGAGCTAGAATGATGTTGGTGGTGCAGAGAGTAATGAATGATTCGCTGGATTGAGAAGCAAGGAATTGGATTTTGGCAGTAGAATGGAGTTGTTGGTCTGAACTGGTGGTTGAAGCTGGGAACTTCTGGTGCTCAAGTATATTTCGAGTGGCTGCTGTTGATTTCGGAAAGAGTGATTGGTTGTGTTGTGTGCTATGGAGCTGCAAGTCTGAGATTACATGGTGTTACTGGTAATGAATGTAGGCAAGTGTTGAGATTATAGAGCTGTAGAAAGTGGCAGTGAAGTTGGTGGTACAAGGAGATGTAGGTGTAGTTCAGATGGTGATGTTGTTGTTGGCATTGTGAACTGGAAAGCAGGGAATTTAAGTATGGCTGTGATAGAGAGGTTGTGCAGTTGCGGTGCAAAGCTAGGAACGTTGCTAGCTGGTGCCGTTGGCTTGGAGCCGACATGGTATGAGGTTGAGCTGATGGTCGTTGTCGGATGCGAAGAGTTCAAAATCCCAGGAAATGGATATGAAGGCTAGGTGTTGTTGTAGCTATTGCAGCAGAGGTGTTGAACTGGCTCATTTAGGTTCTGGTGGCAATGGGTTTCAGTTGGTGCAAGAAATGGTTTGGTAAAGGGCCATCCTTGCGCAACATAGCTTTGGCCTCTGCAACTATTTTGGCCTGGAACCAATCAGCTCAGTCATGCTTGTTAGACTCTGACTCAGGTCTGACTAGACCAACTGACTCATATGACCCGGTTTGACTCAATGATTTTGACTGAATTGACTCGATTTGACTCGGTCTGACCTTGACCGAGTTGACCCAGTTGATTGGTGACCGTTTGACTTTGCCGGTCACCTGGGATGCTTGCCGACGACTTTTCCGGCCAATTTCCGACCACAATATCAGTTTTCCGGCGAGAGTTTTTGAGGCATATTTTCTACATGGGTTTTTCTCACATATGGGCTTGGTGGACTTCTATGGACCTTTGAGATTAGACCTAATTTTGGAAACAATAGAGCTATTTAAAGGAAAGTCTTCTACAACTTTGAGCACGTATTATTCTTGGAACTTGGAGAGAGCCGCTTTTGTTTACGCTACTAGGGTTTTCTTTTGTTCATCTTCTTCTATTCAATTAATATTTTTATGATGAACTCCATAGTTATGAGTAGCTAAACACATATTATTGGTTATGGGATAAAGTTGATTTCTCAACATGTTATTTAAATCTATGAATTAGTTTTGTCTCAACACTTTATTGTTTATGATTCATTATTAATATTGTCATATGATTTGATTGTTTGTTTGGTTGAGTTCGGAATCAATCCGATTTACATTCATCTCTATTGCTAGATTAGGGTTTTCAATACAAAATAGTTGTTTATCCCTGATTCTAAGTAGCATAGTGTGGTTATTACTTGTAGTGATACATCTTTATAATTGCATATGAATCATAACCCTTGTTAAATTGAATTAGTGCTTTTACACGTTTGATTGCCTTGATTAGTCTTATTCCATAGAACTTAGTGCTTTGAGGGAGTTAAACTTAATTGTGCTTTTACACTTTAGGTTGCTTTCTAGGAAGAATTAACATATGCATCTTTTAATGTGGTTGTGATGAAATCAGGGAATTAGCGGGATATTCTTGCGATCAAGGTATCCTAGGACTTTTAGTAAATGAGAGATTAAATTATCAATTCTAATCATTGATGAAAATACATGTTTGTGAATGATACTATCCCGTAACCAATATCTTCTCTTTCTTGATTATTCAAATTATTTACTTTGCTTTCAATTATTTTTATTGCTTAGATAAAACAAAAATCCCCCCTTGGTTATTAAGAAACTGAAATCGCATAACAACAATTTCCTCTCTGTGGGTACGAACTCTTTCTTACCACGTACTTCATTTATATTTAGTAGAGTGAGAAAGTGAAATTATTTTTGCTCGGCTGACAACCGGTCACACATACAACTCAGTGTTGTGGACTATACCCTACGAAGATGCATTGCACACTTCTAGGTTATAATTTATGTCCAGTGTAAGGCCTAATCCATGGGTAGTACAAGCATCCAAGATATTTCGTTGAAATATGGTCTGGTTTCCTAGCAAATAAAACCTCATATGGAGACTCGAATCCTAGAGATCTGACAGACATTCGGTTAAAAGTGTACTTATCAGTTTGAAAAGTTTCCACCCAAAATGAATCATGAAGACCACATTGAATCAGGTAAGTCATGCCTATATCAACTAAATAAGCACCATTACTAAAATCATGTAATGGAATATCAAATAAGGTCTCTAGCAAATGATCATCAACTAAGGTGTTAATCATAGTTACTTCCATTGATTCACTCAAAGGTTCATCAAATAATGGATTGTCAAACGCAGTGCAGACTAAAGGATCACGAACTAAAGTGCCAATCATGTCCACCTCTTCTAAATCATCCATCTCAAAAGATTTTCTACTAACATTAAAGACATTTGGTTCAGTAGTCATATTAACAAAAAATATGTTCATAAGTCTGGTTCTACAGTTGATGACAACATTAGATGTGGCTAAAAATGACCGACCTAAAATCACCGGTATTTGAGCATTTTGGTCCTGAACAGGTTGGGTATTTAGAAAAATAAAATCCATTGGATAAATGAACCTATCAACCTCAATAAGAAAATCCTCTATGACACCACGAGGACTTTGACAGACTTATCTGCTAACTGCAGTGTCATTTTGGTCGGTTTCAACTTCGCCCCTAAGTCAAGCAATGCCTTATCAACCAAGTGAACACTGATTACACAACATATGATGGGGTATCCAGGGTCTTTATACTTAAGGGGTGTTTGGTTCATAAGGATTGAACTTACTTAACCAGCTAATAAGACCTTCTTATAGATATTAAGCTTACGCTTTCTTGTACAAAGATCCTTAAGGAACTTGGCATAAATAGACATTTTCCTAATTGATTCTAATAACGGAACGTTAATGTTCACCTGCTTAAATATTTCAATTATTTCTTTGAAACTCGATTCCTTCTTTGTTGGAACCAACAATTGTGGATACGAGGCTTGAGGCACAAAATCAGACCATCCTTAGAGACTTTGTATGTCTGTTTAACTACTGACTCCTCTTGGGAAGTTGAAGGTTGAACCATTGTATGTCCACCATCGAGCATGGCTACCTTATTGTCTAGTATTTTACTGCGCTCCTAAGGGTTGTTATTAAATTCACATGGATCTTAATTGGGTTGTGGAATGTTTGAACTAATTAGATGAATGATAGGCTTAACAAGTGAAGATAATGGCTTGAAAATTTGGCCTAGCCCTCAGAGCCCAATTTTGTTTGTTCTTTATATATCGATATTTGAACCCCCTAACGAAATTCATTTTTCTTGACTTTAGAGATGGACCAAATTTGGAAAGAGAAGATGAAGAGTTGAGAAAGACTTGAATTTGGAAGTTGAATTGCTAAAGGAAAAGGATTTAATCCTTGGAAGAATTGGAGAATATTGAAGCCTATAAATAGTCATCATGAATGGCTTGAAAATTTGGGTAAGTTCTTAACATATGTTATAATTATCTTCTTCTTAAAGACATTCATGATTGATTGATTTTACATTTACCTCACCTTTTTGTACTTTTAGCATTTAAGATCTTAATGAATCATTAATTAATTTGTTTTACTCGGTGAAATAAGGGATTTTGGGGCTAGCTAAGCGGACAAAGGTGACAAATGAGTGTCAATCTTCCTTGATCTTGTCTCTCTTATTGCTTTCAACTTTATCTTTTAATTGCTTTGTTTATTTTCTTTTGCTTTACACCTCCCTTTTGTGACAATTTTTACAACTAAATCTCTTGCTCCTCGTGAAACGAACTTGACTTCCATTATATTATTTTTAATTGAGGAAATATTAATTAATTTGATTGCACCTATCACGCAAAGAATTTTATGTAAACTCTTAGGAGCAACGGATGATTTTAGTTATTTTTATTTTCTTTTTGGTTTATTCTTGCTTTGCAAGATTCTATCCCGTATCTAACTTGGTTTTTGAATCTTATTTCGTATCGGTTTTCCATGTATGGTGGACAGAGCAAGCATATTACAACAATCAATACGGTTTTCAACCTCAACATTATGTCAACTTCAACCATCCTTAGGATACAATCAAAACCAATCTTTTGCTATGATCAAATTCCTACAGGGATATTCTCATACATATCAA
This sequence comes from Papaver armeniacum, assembly GCA_023531295.1. Lineage (NCBI taxonomy): Eukaryota > Viridiplantae > Streptophyta > Magnoliopsida > Ranunculales > Papaveraceae > Papaver > Papaver armeniacum. The sequence goes on along the minus strand of JAJJWW010016084.1, from coordinate 357,803 downwards.
CAACCTTATGATCGGGTATGTAAGTGGACAATCACAGGGATGGAAGGATAGTTATGCATCTAACAATTTGTTTTCTAGTAATGTGCGATTTGAATATACTCCTCTTCATCGTGTTTTTCCTTCACTTTTTCCAAAAGAGGAGATACTAAAAACTCTATAAACGATGATGTGAACGCGGTGAAACACAATAATTATACAAATTGGAAGATGATGGAGACTTAAGATCTTATCGCAGAAATTAGTAGTACTATTCATATGGAACTTAAACGACGCGTTTATGTTCTTATTATGGTGAGTCCGAAAATGAAGATTTGTAAAATGCTCAACGTTTGGAGACTTTTGAAGACGCTAGTGTAACTTACTCGAGCCTTGATCTTAATAATGATCAAACACCTATTCAAAAGGTAGAGCTTGAAGATGATGCATTTAGTGCTTGGAAAAAATTCCTTAGGGAAAGATATGAGTCCACGCGAAGTGTATGAGCATTACAACAAGGATAAAGTTATTCCAACTCCTGATCATAATAACGATCCTTCGCCTATTCAAAAGGATGAGATTAACCTATTGTTATAAACGGTGTAACACCCGCACAAGAGGATCTTACAATCTATACCTGAAACGAGAATCATTTTAGTGAATGGCCCAATTCGATGATGAGAATGTTGAAGAGATGATACTAGAGGATGAAACCACATTGATTGATTTCGTGAAGACCCAATTGAACTTGAAGAATGATTTTAATGATGCCAGACTTTGGTTAAGGTAGAAACGACGAAGAATGGTTGCAAGGTTTAATAGAGGACCACGATATACAAGAGGTAAGTAATTCACTCGAATTTTTTAAGGATGAAGAGGATTCTATAATACGAGAGATTGTGCAAGGTTTGTCTAATCCTTTGCATCTGGTTTGAATGTATGTGCAAATTTTGTTTCTAGATATCCACCATTGGAAACACTTGATGCTAACACCATGCAGGTTTGCCAAGAAGAATACATGGAAATTCCCAAATTCTATGTTCTTTATACACTTCCGAGTGTGGACGAGAATAAGTGTGGGGAAATTTCTATCGAGCGATAATTTCACTATTGTTTTCTTGTGCTAATATTTGTATGGAGTTATTGTTTGCAAAACAAAGTATTATGGGTGGATCCCCAAATTTTCCGATTGTTAGTATATGGGGAATGAATCTTGCAAGAGCCAAGTCGGGCTTTAAAACAAGCGCTTAATGGGAGGCAACCCATAGGTTTTGTATTTCTTATCCTTTTGCTTTTGCTTTTTATTTTTGTTATTTCTTTTTCTTGTCCATATCATGTTAAAATTTCCCACCTTGAATTTACTAGGAGGATTCAATTACTGAGGACAATGTAAGGTTTAAGTGGGGGGGAATGGAGACTACCCATGAGGCACCGACCAGAGCTTTCTTGTGAGTGTGTGTCACCGTACGTAAATTCACCCAACCTCCCACCAATAGAAGCACTACTCTTTGATCTCTTGAGTGCTAATTTTGTCAATCATGAGGGTGACGTCCATGGATGAAAGCTTCCTTCTTGTAGTTAGATTTGCGCTTAGGTTTGATGATTTATCACCAACTAAAGATATTTCATGAACTCTTTTAGGATTAATTGGGTTGTGGTTGACTAGGAGCCCAATTTTGTTTGTTCTTTATATATCGTATGAACCCAAAATTCATTTTTCTTGACTTTAGAGATGGACCAACTGACTGTTTGCGGTCATCATGAATGACGAATTTGGGTAAGAAGTTACAATTATCTTCTTCACTGTAATTTTACATTTACCTCACCTTTTTTGTACTTTTAGCATTTAAGGAATCATTAATTAATTTGTTTCAGCCAAAGGTGACAAATGAGTGTCAATCTTATATAAACCATAGTCTTTGAGATGCCGAGTTCCAAATGGTCGGTGGCTTTGACACCTCCCAAGTCTAGTATGTTTCGAACTTTTAACATAAGAAAGCACTACCGAATTACGGTTGATCTCGAAAAGATTGTGGTGTATTCAGTATCCTCGTCATTTCATGCTGAGATATAAACATTGTGCCAGTAACAGAATTTAAGCACATGTAACCTTGTGTTGTGGACTATACCATATGAAGATGCATTGCACACTGCTAGGTTCTAACTTATGTCCAGTGTAAAGCATAATCCATGGGTATCACAAGCATCCAAAAGATTTCATTGAAGTATAGTCTGGTTTCCTAGCAAATAAAACCTCATATGGAGACTTGAAGCCTAGAGATTTGACAGGTGTTGGGAAATTGGGTCAAAAACTGGAAGATGAAAACAAACAAAAGAATGGTGTACCCATGACTTCAAAGCTCTTTCGATTTTTTTAGAAAAATAATTCGACATTTCCCAATTAAATGGCGAGTACAACAATTCATTCGAATTATGTATTCAGGATTCAACGAAGCCCTAACACCATATCCGGATTCAAGGATTTTACTTCCTTGACCCGGTCAAGATTACACTGTTTAAGATTTTGATGATGCTATTAGAGAAGAAGAAACGATATTGTTCGATGTTACTTATAGGGATTTCATGTCTTTTGAGGTGTCTGTTCATCAGCAATCGACACCTTCAAAAGGCATAAATGGTGGCTATTGGCTGAAACGCATTTATTCAAAATTTCAATGAAATTTGAATTAGGTTTTCAACCTAAAACTAAAATTTTTTACGAGACGTTGTCTCGCACTTTGCTAAGGGGCGCTGTCAGACCCTCGCGGCCTGACTTTTCAGGTCGATCACAGTCTGGAGGGGATACGCCCCCTCAGACCCCCCAAATAACGGTAAACATAAATGTATCCTTTTGAAAATTTCCAGCAACAAGCAGTCTATTGAAAGTGTAATTAGCAATTTGAAAGTATTTCACGCAAAATGAATCATGAAAACCAGATTGAATTAGGTAAGTCATGCATGTATCAACTAGATGTCTACGCTTGGGATCAACTACTCTATTATGTTCATGAGTGTGGAGAAAAGACACTTTATGCATAATGCTATTATCATATGGATAAAATATTATTGAAAAATTCACTACCATTAGTCTTAATAACAAGTCTATATTGAAGAAGATTCTCAACTTGAGAATTAAATTGAAAGAACACTCTCTTAAAATCATCAATTGCATTGACTTAATATCTGAATCAAGTTGCATTGAATTAATATCTGAATCAAGAGTTGGATGGTACATGACTAGGATATCATAGATCCAAATGAGGCAACTCATATGGTTTATTTCTAAAATAAGAAGAAACATAAAATGAAAGCTTGTGGCTTCTTGCGAAGATGGCAATCATGACCAAAAAAAAAAGAGTTTTAGTAAATTTGACATAGATAATAACCTACAACTGCAAGGTCTGAAAAGATGGAAGATCTTGTGCCAGATATCTACAAGAACAGCTTGTGATGCAGTACTAGAGGTAGCAGACAAGGCTATAGTAGATGATGCAGAGATCTTGGAGATATGTGGAGTATCCACAAGTTGGTCTTATTGAGAAAATATAAAGGATGCATGTCATTATATTTTGAGGGCCTTTCAAAGTGAATGGTAAATGTCATGAGTAAATAGGATGATTCAGCCTTCATGTACCTCTTTATTGATGAAGTTATTCATATGTCTTCGTTTGTTCTTCAGTCTTCAATCTTCGAGGGTCATTCAGTGATGTTTGATACTTAACAATAATACTCTAATCCTAGTCCGCGATTTGACTTTAATACAGAAATCAAGATATAGTTTTGCGCATTTAAGATTGAAAAAATAATAATTTTAAGATAGCAAAACTTGCGAGTTTGACCATGCAGTACTCTAATACTCTCAGACAAGAGATTCTATTATAGCATTTCTCGATTTAACCCACAAGTTTTGCTATCTCAAGCTTGTTATCAATGATAGACGATCAAAAATATCTCGAACTAGGTTAGAGTTTGATAGTTGAGTATTAGACATCACCTTCGAAGACTGAAGATCGACGAAGACATTTGCAGAACTTCTGTATAAGGTACGTGAAGACTGAAGCATTCTATTTTACTCAATATCTTACCATTCTATCTTTTTGAGACGATTTCGTATGACTTCTAGTAGACTTACAAAGAAGAAGTTTCGAGTCAAGCTTGTCTTGTTAAAAATCTCGAAATATGAAAGATGTTCAAGGATCCCTAACAATATTAGTTTTAAACAATTTTGGATCAATTAAAAATTTCCCACGCAAATGATTTCGTCTAGTGGGAATGTTTCAAATATCATAAGAGAAAAATATTGAACTATCTGGTATTTCAACACAGGGTAGGTTGGTGAACCGGTTCACAAACCATAGATATTTGAGTTTCATAAATACAGTAAGGTTGGCGAACCAATTCACAAACCGCAAGTTCAAATGAGAACAATTCACGAACGTTAGTGAACTGAAATTTGAAAGTTGATATTAAAAGGCTAACAATTGACAAGCCCTGTTCACGAACCATGATCAACTAAGTTCGGTAGTCTTGAAGGATTGGTGATACCGGCTCAAGAACCGTTGCACCCTGACTCGTGAACAAGCCTAATAGTTCAGGAACTATTGTACCAACCATCCTAGTTTAAGATTTTAGCAGATGCTCAAAGACTTATTTTTAAATATGTTTAGTGTTGCTAGAACTCTCTCACACACTTCTAAGACTTCATTGATCATACAAACACTTATGTATGTGCATCATGATCAAATTCTTATGTGTTTAAATGAACATCAAATTGCTTTAGTTCTTTGGCATACTTTCCAAACCGAAAAATCATTATACACGGTTCCAGAACCGGTTCCTAGTGTATATTCTTTTATTGTATTTTCAAGACCTAAAACTGTTTGCTTGATTCTCAATTATCTTAGGTTTAATTCTTAGCAACACCTGGTCCTTACAAATATATAAATAAAGATGGTTTTTCAACTGGAAAATTCAATCCCTGACACTTTGTGTCCTAGTTGATTCTAAAGTCGTCCTCTATAGACCTAGATTACCTTTGAGAAACATAATTAGGCCTACGAATAAAAGATATCGTTTTGGGGATTCATGAAGCCAGGTTTGACTATCTTTACCTTGATAGTTCGAGTATCCTGATCTTGCTTTTTTGTTATCGAGGTTCTCGTAATCTCTTTCAGGAAAGATAAATAGTATTAAAAAAGTTATCTTCGTCTCAGACTTTATGGATCCTTAAGATAGAATTGATCTTTTGAAGATTGTTCTTGAGAGGTGGTTAAGAATCTAGGTTGATCCTCGGGAGTCGTAAGTTCCGGATTTGTGAGGTTTGCTAGCTTTGTCTATTGAAAACAAATTTCCTCACCTTGATGTTTGTTCTAAACGGAAATCAAATAAGCTTATATGTTAGAGGCAGGTTGGTATTAAAAGTCTTCACTTAGGTTGAAGAAACTCTTAGGCTGTAAAGGATGTCAACTAAGGGAATCAATTGCGTAGATCCTTGCGAGGTTCAAGAGACGTAAGGAGCGCGACTGTAACTGAATAGATTGGAGGGTTGATTCAGTCTCAACTACATTCCAGTCTAAAGTCTGATAGTTGGTTAGTGTCTGTAGTGGCTTAATACAGTTTGGTGTCCAAATATGGATGAGGTCCCGGCATTTTTATGCTATTGCGGTTTCCTCGTTAACAAAACTTCTGGTTTCTTATGTTTTTCATTTTCCGCATTATATTGTTTATCTTTATAATTGCATTTACACATGTTTGTACATTTTCAATCTAAGTAGATATGTCCGCTTAATTGTAATAAATTACGAGACTAGTTTCTTGTAAAATTTGTATCTTGAAAGATAGATAACAAGTTTAATTACTTGGAAGAATTCCGACTGGATTATTTGGATACGACTAAATTGATCTTGGATATTGATTTTCGAGCTCGTCCAAGTAGTACTCTTCTTAACAATCATGTTCGCGGGCTCTTGTCTGTATACATACTGATTAATAAGAGTTTAGAGATACAAACTATATATACATATTGTCAAGGATCATTTAGTTGGTCTACTTGCAATTATATTTATTTTTGCCTATACATGTTGCCGAACAAAAAAGTTGGTGGTGTACTTTGTACCCCCTGCGTTTTCAGATCCTTCAAACAAAAACCGGAACAATCAAAGGTGGTTGAATAATTATTGTGTTTTGTGAATTTATGTACATGGAGTAAATTGTTAGAGGCTTGTGGAACTAACAAAATATTATTCAAAGCGTAAGAATGGTTAGGTGTTGTTTTAATAGAAGGTCCAGTGTGGGTAATACACATACCTTCTCCATTAGCCTCTTGAATCACCTCGGAACCATTATAAGTAGAAGTAAGTTGAAGCTCATTCTCTTCAAAGATGATATGGTTATAATCACCCGAATCAACATACTAAGGATATTTATCTAAAATGTTTGCAGTAACTAGCATATCACTTAAGATTTGTGGTGTGTTGACATTTTTATAGATATGTTTATATCTACATACTAGAGCATTATAACCTTTCTATTATAGATTTGATATATACTAGGATCTAAAGTAGTAGAAGTAGACTTTGGTGGAGGAACACAAGTAACCAGAAATGAGTAGGAAGAGGAAACTCTAGCAGGCAATTGAAATTTACTTATTGCTAGAAAACTGCTCGGTCGAACTCACAAGTGTTGCTATCTCAAGCTTGTTTGTCAAGTTTAGTTGCCAAAACTATAAGTCTTGATTTTTAGTCTACTTACAACTATGTCTCGGATTAGGATAGAAAGTGTAGTTGAGCTTTAGACTTCATGACGTTCATCGATTGAAGACGAAGAACTACTAAGGGGAGCTTGTGGAACTTCATCAACAAAAGGTATGTGGAGACTTGAACTCATATATCACTCAAAAGTATATCTACTCTATCTCCTATTTGAGACAAAAGTCATATAGCTATATAGACTTTGATTATACGCATTTGATATTTCGAGCTGAGTTTAACTCGCTTACATATTTCTTTAAATATGTGTTGGTAAGCTTTAACCAAGTTCAAAAGATGATCATGTGAAAATCGCCTGGGAACATCTTACATGATCTGTGTGAGACAGTCATTTGATGTAGACTCGGAATGTTTCATATTGATCATTCGATCACTTGAAAATTGCTTTGAAGCTAATAGTTTGTGTGAGACAGATATTGTCGTCTTCTAAGAATGTTTTAATGATTGAAATGGGAGTTTAGAACTATTAACCATGATTGGATATAGCATAGTATGCATACTTAAATGCTAATTGTTGCAAGTTATTCCAAGTCCGGGAACCATAATATGCATACCTGTACGCACACTGGTTGGTTTAATGAAAGTCAGGAAACTTAGTATGCATACCCGTATATGTACTGGCGTAAAGTTCATGACCGGAAATTCAACTGAGTTTGGAAGGTATGCTTACATGTTCGCATACTAGCGAACCCAAACTTAGTCTGGCCACTTAAGTACACGTACCCATTTGCATACTTCAGTAGGTTATGTTCTAAAATCGGTTTGTTCATGAACTAATACATTTATATATTAAGGAATGCAATCTTTTTCAAACCGTGGCTATAATGTTCACGAATTGATTTGAGTGAATCAAAATCGATTTTGCTTCAATTGTGTCTTGTATACTTCTATGAGAATATAAACAATTGAACAACTCTAGAACTAGTTTCATTTGAGCCATTCGAACTAGTTATGGTTAAGATGAACAAGGTTGATATGAAAGTGTTCATATTGCTAACTTCGGTTAACTATTGTTGAGCCAACAAGGTGTACACATTTAGGTACGGTTACTCATATCTAAATGAAGTCACTTTTTATTTGTGTGTAACAATCTAAGTTCGATCTAATGGTTGAAAGATTTTAGCTTGAGTCTAATCAGGTTTTCATCTAACGGCGAATATTGAATGCTTTGTTTGATTGCAAACCCTGGTTTGAAGACTATATAAGAGAGAACTCTAGCAACTGGGAAACCTAATCCCTACACCTCATGTGTAATACTAGTTGCAACTAGAGTCGATTTTCCTTTAACCTTAGGTTTTTTCCAAAACCATATAGGTTAACGACTTAAAGACTTCATTCGGATTGTGAAGCCAGACCCAACTATTTTCTCGGTAGTTGCGTGTTCTGATCTTACTGTTTTCTATCGTATTGAGTATTATCTTCTTTAAGATTTGCTCGAGATTTAATCTCTGATAGGCAAGATAAAAAGTAGTCACAAACATCTTCGTCTCATCGTTCGTAATTCCATAATATCTTGTTTAGCTACCATACGATTAAGATTATTGTGAGGTAATTGATATTACTAGGATGTTCTTCGAGAATATAAGTCTGGTATATCAATTGGTTCCTGTTCACCTTGATTTATAAAAAGACGTAACAAAACTCATAGGTATTTCTGTGGGAGACAGATTTATCTATTCAATATAATTTTATGTGTGAGACAGATTGGTTTATCAAGTCTTCGACTTTGGGTCGTAGCAACTCTTAGTTGTGGGTGAGATCATCTAAGGGAATCAAGTGTGCAGATTTCTGATGGGATTCAAAGGCGTACGGAATGCGACTGTACCTTGATCAGTGTGAGATTGGTTAGGGCTCAACTACATTCCAGTCTGAAGTTAACTTGGAGTAGGATAGTGTCTGTTGCGTCTTAATACAGTGTGGTGTTCAAATCTGGACTAGGTCCCGGAGTTTTTTCTGCATTTGCGGTTTCCTCGTTAATAAAATTTCTGGTGACTGATTTTTTTCTTTTCCGTATTATATTTGTTTATATAATTGAAATATCATAGGTTGTGCGTAGTTAAATCAATTAGATAATACAACCTTTGGTTGTTGATAGAAATTGATTGACACTTTAACATTGGTCTTTGGTACCGTTCAAGTTGTTTCACATAATAATCAGGCTCGCGGATTTCTATCTGTTTGATTTGATGATTATATTGTGAAACAGAGATACACTCTTGGATATATTTCCATTGATTGAGTCTGACTGTCTAGTTGATTCTCTTGGAATTATATTGGAGTTTCTCCATACAAATTGCCTAAACGAAATATTGGGAGAGGTTGTTAGACCCCCGCTTTTTCAATTGGTATCAGAGCAGGAAAACACTTTTAAGACCTTATAAGTTTGTGTTTGTAGTGATCTGACTCTATAGACAAAATTGATATCTCAGTAAACGTATCACCAGTCTTCGATGGCTCAAATTACTTATGGTGAAAAAATGCTATGCTTGCCTTTCTTCAAGCGCGTGATTTTCAATCATGGGTTTATGTTCTTAATGGCTATGATCCTCCAATGATTACTACCTAAAAACACAAAATTAATTAGTATAGTGGTGTTTTTCTATTGCAAAGGATATTGGTAGATATGAACCTTACAAGATTCTCACTGCAAAGAAAAATTCTAACGGTTTAAATGCTATCATTCATGTCATTACCCCAGATCTTCAGCACAATGTGACTACGTGCACTCGGTCTAAAGATGTGTGGGATATCTTAGAAACTGTATTCGAAGGGAATACCTCTGAAAAGGAAGCTAGGCTTCAAAACCTAAATTCTGATTGGAAACACCTTTGTATGGCTGATGAAGATTCATTTGATGAGTTTAATCACAAAGTGTCTGAAATTGTTAATGCATCTTTTGCATCGGGTAAGACTATTCCTGAAAAGGACATTGTGATGAAAATTCTCAGATCGTTGCCAGCTAAATACGATTCTAAGAAACATGCCATCGTTGAAGGAAATAACCTTAATACTTTATCCAGAAATACTCTAGTTGGGAAGTTAAATATCTTTAATCATGAGCATACATCCAAATCTGAAAAGGATATTGCTTTCAAAGCACAAAAGAACATAAAATTACTTGACAAAAGTAAATGTGTTGGCAACTCTGTGGATGATCCTAGTGAGGGTGATTCATCAGATGAAGATCTTGATAACTTAGTTTCTATGATCACAAGACATTTTAAAGATTTTCTTTTGAAGGGAAGTAAACGGTTCGTCAGAGATAATCCTAGATCGTCAGTTGAACATCATGACCGTGTTCCTCCTAAAAACAGGGATACAGTCGATACTGATGATGAGGATATGCCACAGTGCTTCAAGTGTAAAGGTTTTGGTCATTTTGCCAATGAGTGTCCAAATCATAGAAAATACACTGGGAACAAAGGTCCTGCGAAGACTTGAAGATGTGAAGAAGCAAGGAGCTACAACGACAACAATCATCCTTCCACTTGAGGTTAGTGATATTTGACTTGAACTGTTTCATTCCCTAACGTATCTTTCAAGTCGTGCATATTGAAAACAAATCTGCAAAGCATATTTGAACTCTAGATAGACATAGTATTAAGGAATACAATACGAGGTTTATTGCTTAACAATTAAACTTTGTAGATAAGACATCGCCGTAATCATTTGAATGCTATTGTGATTATGTATGGGTATGAGGTGAGGATTTCATCCTAGGGAACAATGTTTTACATGTGTTCTAAGGAAGTAAGTTCATAAACTTGTTTGTGAATCGAAAAGGAAATCGCCAGGCGTTATTGGTTTTGCTATTCATTGCATGTCTTATGAACAACCAATATGTGTGATTGAGTATAATCGTTCACGACTTGTTGTGTTCTTGGTAGAACTATTCACAAAGGCCTGACTTATGTATTGGTATGACTTTTATTAGTGAAACCGATCTTAAGTAATCACTTGAGATGGTATGATCGGGTTTGTGATTTTCTGTCTGACCAAATATGGGAAAGGGGAACCTATCCTAGTAAGAGGTGCAATACATCACAAAGGGTAACTAATCCTCGTATGAGGTGCAACAAGGTTTATAGCAGAAACGGGAACCGATCCTATGAACATGTGCAACACGTTTTTAGGCAAAGGGGAACCGATCCTATGGACATGTGTAACACATATAAGTTAGATACCATATATATGTGGGGAACCGATCCTAGTACCTAGTCAACCGAATTTTGGAAAGCTAGTGTGACTATGCACAATACTCACATGGAAGGTAGACACGAAACTTGTTTTGGTAGAACCGTTAAACCCATGATTGTGATTGAATGTTATTTGATCAATCGCATAGTTCTTGAAAGTCAGATGAACCAATTCTAAACTTGTTTGGAAGTGTGGCAAATCGGTTTCAAGGTTTTAAGTGTGAAAGAGAACTTACAAAGTTAAGATGTCGACATACTTTGAACACGTTCCATGAATGTTTATTTCTTTAATTGTTCAAAGTTATTCCTTAATAGCTAAGGGAAGAGAATCCCAAGATCGAAACATAAATAAGTTAAGAATCTTTTAATTAAGGTATTTAACTTCATTTTGTAGGGAAATAAGAATTAGTAATGTGCATTTACTAATTAGAGATTTTCCGAGAGATTTCGATCATTATTTTTGGACAGAGCATTTCCAGGAATTATGGAAACCTATTTGTGCTTTAATGAATATCTTGAGAATATTTTTGGTTTTGGAAATTCCGTGGTGTCCAAACTTCCTTGTCTATAAATACTTGAAGTTTGCCTTTCTAGCAAACTAATCCTTCGTAACAACAGACTTCCTCTTTGTTGTGTTGTTACTGGTGTAGCCGCCTATTCGGAGAGGAGAGTAACCTAATTAGGCGAAATCTCTTACGACCGCTCATTTTAAAGTCTTCTTTGGGATTGAGAAGCTCTACGAGTACCGTTGGAGGGAAACTAGATAATTGGGTTTATCTTTTGTTTTCTTTGATTTGATTGACTAACGGTGGTTGAACTTTGATTGCACCTAGTTTGTTTATGCTTGAGAATGTTCTCTTCTGATATAAGATTCACTCAAACTAGTTCAGAGTTTCGACGGGGATCTTTAGACTGTTGTTAGTTATAAAGACGATCTTGTGATAATTCATTGTTAACAGACTTTGTTCTGTGCGTGATTGATCACAAGAGATTCAAGTGATTGTGTGTAGGTGTTTATTGAAGATCTAAGAAGATTTGAAGACAAAGAAGATATTGAAGATTTCTGATTTGTGGGTTCATAATCTTTGGTGTGCATAATACTTGTTTCGGTAAAAGAGGATCCAATTAATAATCGGTTTATCTTTGTGATAGATTGGATTGATTAATTGAGTAGATCGGCATCAACACAATTCTTTGGATTAATAGTGTTGTTGGCTTAATCTTAAACGATTACTTCGGTAATTGAACATAAGATAGATCTAAGGACCTGACGAAGGAGTTTATGTTAGTATAAACGGAAGAGCCTTTGTCCAACTCATATCACTTGGTTGAATAGAGTTGATACCAAACAGATTTGTTGTTCCTTTACTATTTGGAATACGAACCAAAGGAATTGTTCCAAGTACATGACTAAGGTCGGAGGCGTGGGAATACAGACGAAATTAGGTGAACTATAGGTTTAGTTGCTTGGTCTCAACTATACAAAGTTAGGTGTAATTTTGTGTAGCAGATTAATCCTGAGAGTATTCAATTCTGGACAAGGTCCCGGGGTTTTTTTGCATTTGCGGTTTTCTTGTTAACAAAATCTTGTTGTGTCATTTACTTTATATTTTCGCATTATAATTGTTTTATTATAATTAAAGTAAATCACACAAACGTTAATTCATATTTACTTGATAAGTGAATCCTATTGTGTTTGGTTAAGTCCGAACCTTTTTATCAAGTAACATACTTCGTTGTTGTATTGTCTCGATCTCGTATCCATAGACGATCACACGAAGTGTGAACCGATTAGTTGTATTGTCTCGACTCGGTCCATAGACAATCACTTTCAGAAAAAGGACTTATAGGTAGGAAAAGTTTTAGCTTGAGGTATATTTGGGTACCCTCGCCTTTTCAATTGGTATCAGAGCAGGCAAACACGAAAAGATCTAACAATCTGTGTTAGGTGCGATCCAACCTATATGAATGAACTCGAGTTCTCATGAATCGACTTCAATTAACGTACCGCCAAGATTTGACGGAACAAACTATCTATGGTGGAAATCTGCTATGAGATCTTTTCTTCAATTACGAGACTCTAATACTTGGCTATTAGTCGTCAATGGATATATTCGTCCAAAGATAGAAAATTCAAAAACTGAGTTTAAACGCTTAGTAGAATTTTCAAACGAAGAAAAGGCTCTTGCAAAGCAGAATTCAGATGGTTTGAATGCTATAATACATGTTGTAAGTCGTGATCTACAACATCATGTATCAACATGTCAAACTTCGAAAGAAGCTTGGGATAATCTTCAAATCGTATTTGAAGGAAATTCTTCAGAGAAAGAAGCTAGACTTTAAACTCTCACTTCCGATTGAGAAAACCTTCGAATGGATGACGACGACACTTTTGAAGAGTTTCATATTAAACTCTCTGAGATAATTAATGCTTATTTCTCGTTAGGAAAAATTATTTCTGAAAAAGATATAGTATGCAAGATTCTCAGATCGTTGCCATCTAGATACGATTCTAAGAAGCATGCAATCATAGAAGCAAACGATCTTTCAACTCTCTCACGAAGCACACTCTTTGGAAAGTTAAAGATCTTTGATCATGAATCACAGTTTATTCATAGTAAAGGAATCGTTTTTAAAGCTGCAAGAATTCTGAAAGCTCCAATGGAGAGGAATAGACAGATGGATGATTCAGATGAATAGATTGCAGAAAATTCTAATGATGAAATTGAACAATCATTGTCATTGATTACTAGACAGTTTCGAGATCTCTTAAAGAAAAGAAATAAGAGATTCATTAAGGATACTTACCGATCTTCTCGCCCACATGATCGAGTCCCTGTAAAAAAGGATCATGAAGAAGATGATGAATATCAGCCACAGTGCTTCAAGTGTAAAGGGTTTGGTCATATTGCTAAAGACTATCCCAATCTTAAGAAATACACTAGAAGCAAGGCATTTGATGTAACTCTAGATGAGACCTCTGATCATACGATTCTGACGAAGAGGAAACAACTAATATTGCATTAGTTTTCAATCTTATTTCTTCCTCCTCCATAAGTGATTTACCCATTTTAAGAATGGACATGTCTTCCGATGTTATTAAATCACCTAATGGTAAAGGGGAAAATAAGACAAGATGCAAAAAGTGTCTCAAAAACAGAATTGCTAAGAGTTGCATATGCAATTCCAATCAATCCCAAGATACTTCGTTAGTTCGAGGTAACAAAAGGAGATCTTTTCATACTACACTAGATCGAGAACACTCTGTTTGTTCAAAATTCCATAATGAGAGAAAATCTCATACTAATGCCACTTGATCGGTATTAGAATTCTTTCCTCACCACGTGTGCCAAATATTTGTGTGAGGAAGAAGAAAAATCAAGGCACCTTGTGTAGATTATGGAAATAATATCTAGTATTTAAAGATATTTGATATATTCGTATTTTTAGGAATATTATATTTTCGGTAGTATGAAAATTATAAAAAGATCTTTCTCCTAATTTGGTCATTCCTTGTCCGAACTATGGGTCTGGATCAAATGGTTCTATGGAGAAGATGCTAGATCAGAAAGATCATCTTAAAACTAAGTCTGGATCGTCTCTTGATATCAAGGGTAAAATCAGATAGGGAGATTGGCTTAGCAAGAAGGAAAGAGAGAATACTCTGAAGAAAGATTAGTGTATTGAGGCATTGACACACTTTTGTGTTCAATCAAAGACAGAATTACATGTTCTTGCAAAATCCTTCACGAAAATTTCTCATCTGCAAGAAATTCTGGTCAAGCAACAAGGTTTTCTACTTGAAGAAATTCAAAAGCTGAAGAGTAGTAATCCGCCTTCATTCAGCTCTGATATGAAGGACTAAGTTGCAAGAGAAAAATAGACATCAATTTTTGATTTCTTTCAATGATTGTATTAGTCTATTATGAATAAAATTATTTGATTTATAATTTTTCTTGTGATAGTTTTTTGTTTACATAGCCTGTGCTTGAATGCTTTTATCTTATTGCTATGTATGTTTATGGGATGTTTGATTTCGGTTTTACTACCTTAATATTCGATCTCATATGTTGTGAACCCTTGTGGTTTGGGTGACTTTTTGATTTAGCAGGATTAAGTTCTAGCCCATGTTGGTAGGCTTTATCAAAGAATCATGAGGGGTTCTGGTAGAAACAATATGTGAAAAAGTCACAATATATTGAATCGGTTTTGGTTTAGCATAAAAGTATATGTGTTTCGACGGTTTTCAACTTTTGCTTGCAATTGTTAAAACCGATTTTCAACCTTTCTCTGGTAAAAGTTGGTTGTTGTTATCCTTTTGTTTTTGAATAAGGATGACAACATGATGATATTCGATATCAATTCTCCCTGGTGTAGATGGTGGATTTTCAACAAAGGACAAAACCGTAAAATCATGATGCATGTTTCTGACACGGCTTTCAGGCAAGCGACGATTCATATTTTACGAAGCCACGATGAGTATGTCTTTCGAAAAGCCTCCACTAGCTGAGCGTTCGATCCCTGGCATTTCGTCGTGCCCTCTATGTAGAATAACATAATTGGGCGGTTCTCTGTAGATTGAGAATAATAACGCCTTCAGGACGTCGGTGATACTCACTGTTCCCTGACTACATGAGAGAGACCCCCCTCTACATAGAAGAACGATTGGGCGGTTCTCCGTAAGATTGAGAGCAATAACGCCTTCAGGACGTCGGTGACACTCACTGTTCCCTGACTATGTAGAGATCGTGTATAGATCCAGGCGGTTCTCCGCAAGATTGAGAGCAATAACGTCTTCAGGACATCGGCAACACTTGCTGATTCAATGACTATACACAAGAGATTAAATTCAACCATGACATTCACAACTGAATTCCTAGAAGATAATTTGTCTTATCTCATTACTCCTATTTCATGATCGAAATGGTAATAGATAAATGTATTACTCCGATTTCATGATTGAATCCACGGCTGATCTCATGAAATGGTAATAGATATTACACGGCGTCGATTTAATGGTCGAACCAAGGTAACAAAAGTGTTTGGTCTCATGAAATGGTAATATTACCACTTATTTTATTACTCCGATTTCATGGTCGAATCCACGATCCCATGGAATGGTAATACCTATTTTATGATTCAAAGTGTGAATTCATGGTTCAAGAGAAAAACAATCGAATCCACTCAAACCCTAGGTTGATCCTATGAATTGATAATAAAAAACTACTCACTTTTATTACTCCCAGTTTCATGAATCATTCTCCACCGAATTTCATAAATTAGTAATAAATACTCAATAATCGGGGGAAGGAGATGGGTGTTGCGAGTTTTTCATCTGGACTACCACGGGTGAGTAAGCCCCATAAAATGGTGCAAGTGTACTCAACAATGATGCACGAACCCAGCACCCAAATGCACGAATGAGCATGCTCTTTGGGCTCCTCGGTTTCTCCGAAATATGGAAAAATGAGGAATCCTTGAGCACAAAAGATGTTTGTTACTCCGATTTGAAAATGGTTTCTCGAATCCACACGGTTGATCCTATGAATTGATAATAAAAAACTACTCACTTTTATTACTCGTAAATTTCTCCACCTGTAATAAATACTCAATGTGTGGTTGAGAAACGAGTTTAAACCCTAAACAATGTAGAAACGAGTTTAAACCCTAAACAATGTACTCGCCAGGAGTACTTTAGATTCGAGAGATCAATCTGTACAAATCCGGCCTAAACCAAGAAATGGCCGTTCCAGACTTGCTTCGGTCACAAAGTGGAGGAGAATGGGTTGGTTTTGGGGAGGGAAGCAAGGAAAGTGGTGAGACCAGAATAGTTGATTCTGGAAGAGTAGTTGTGTTACTACTTGTATCATAAAGTGGGAAGCTAACGTATGAAAAGCTAGCAAATGTTTTCTGAGTGGTGTATGCCCCTGACCGAACTTGTCTTCGGTGGAAATAGGTAAGACCTATTTATACAAGTCGGAGTGAAACATACTCTGGTGTCATTAAGGAATGGAATAATGGGTGAGTAAATGGGAGGAAGTGGTAACCGTTAACGCATGGAATTGATGTTCCATAAAAGAAAAGCGTTTCACCATTACTTCCTATTTACTTAACCGCTTCATCCTTATTACACTTTCTTATTACGGGCGTAGTGTACGCCGCACGCTGTAAACCGCCAAACCAAAACCCAAAGAAGATCCCCCAGTTTGTGATTTGATGTCTCGAATGTTTTCGTGAAAACATGTAAAATGGTTGTTGCCTGGCAAGTCGAGCTTGGGAGATTTGCTAGCTTGGTGACCTTCTACGGTCGAGATTTTGCATCTTAAGCGGAAAGGTAGTTGCTGATCGTTGCACGCTTCCGTTTTTGATAGCCGTGTAGGGAAGGCCAGCATGGTGGCGCGGCTAGGTTGGCATGCCGTGGGCATGGCATGCCTTGGCGCGGTTTGGCGTGGCCAAACTTAGGTTTTTGGGCCAAAGGTTACCATGCGTTGTCTGGTAACCTTGGATGGCTAGGATTCGATCAAAGGATTGAAGGGCGACCGTTGATTGTCGCACGCCTTCGTTTTAGTAGCCGCATAGAGAAGGCCAGCATGGTGGCTGATAGACACATTTTTGTGTCTAAATTGTCTCAATTCTTTATATTGATAGTGCTCATTTTTGTACTTATTATGGTGTTTTATGCGTGTGTAGGTATTTTTGGCCAATAAACATTTTTGGAAAAATCGGCTCGAAAAGTTGCGCCCGGAGGACACCTACTATTCGGACCCTCGCTACGGATAAGGGGTACCCAAATTACTAAGGGGCACCCTCGGGACACCCCAAGGCAATCATAAAGGCACCCCTATTCTGGATAGGGGGGCACCTCATCTTCAAGAATTCAAAAAATCAGAAATTGGCGGGAAAACACATGCAGCAAGAAACATATTTGGAGTTGGATTCTTCAGCGGATTTAGAGAGATTTAATCGCGGGTTTTTGATGGACTGGACCTGTTAGAGCCTAACAGGCCTGGTACAAGTGTTACAATCGATCAAATTGGGCTGCATGATCGTGTTGGAGCAAAACAGAGGAGGTGAGGTTTCACGGGACTTCGTTTGAGTTATTCTCGGCAGTTACGGGAGATTTGAGGCAAGATAATATTCCCTGAGATTCATATCAATCTAATAAAGGGATTGGAGTGACCTGTACGGCTCAGAAACGCGTGGAGAAGAGATTTGGAAAGTGGAAAATTCCGTGACTTTCTGCCGAAGAAAAGAGGAGATTTAATCGAGTTTTAGGGTTGTTGTTGTGTATATATAGCCTGGGTATGAGTCAACGAAGGGTTACGCAAACTTTGGGGAGGTTTAGAACAACACAGAGAACAAAATCAAGAGTTTCAGAGAATTGTTTCTGCTGGTGCATAACTAAGAACACGAAGAACAAAGGCCGATCAAGACAGTCGTTTTCGGGGTCTTAGATTCAAATGACAAATCAACAAATGCATAAGACGGGTTCTCAGAATTCCTTGCAACATGCTTTCTTTGTAACACCATTACAACGTTGCAAGCGGCCGATTTATTGTTTCTCATCCTTTTAATCAACTTTTGAACCATAAAATAATATTTTGAGATCATGATTAATATGAGGAGCTAAACCCCATTGCTGAGGCGATAGAGGAAGCTATTTTTCCAACAAAAATGGTATATTTTATTTTATTTATTTATTTGCAATTATTATATGATTATTTGCCTTGATTGAAAATTGTTTGAATGATTTTTGTTAAGCAATTGTGATTTCTTTTGATAGAGCATGCTTAGACTTAAGTTTTGATGTTTTATGCTTGGATTTACACTTGTTATTTTGAGAATCTACTTGTCGCAATAGTTTAGAATCAAATTGAACGAGAAAATTGCGTAAATATAAATATTGGATTAAATCACTTTGAACTTGGAAAATAGTGGAATCTTAGCCTCAGTGTTCTTTTAATATTGATAACATCTTTGTCAAAGTTTGTTATAATTTTTAGTGAGTTTTCTATTTTTTTTTTGAATTTAAGTCTAAAAAATCCTTCACAAGTTCGAGAGAACGACATCTTTCTTACCACTTTACTACAACTTTCAAAACCACAGCAATTTTTGGCGCCGCCGACGCGGACTTGTTTTTAGGGTTTTAGATTTGTTTTTCTTTTTATTTATTTTTATTTATTTATTTTTGTTCTTTTTTACGTTTTTGGGTATTTATCTTTTGTCTACAGGTTCTGGATCATAAAGAAAATTGAGCCAAGGAGTTTGGTGAAAAGACTTGGAGCGAAAGATTAAAGCAAAAAGAACGGGAAAGAAGACGATTTTATTTTAGATATTTTGTTTTTAGGGTTTCCTTATTTTTTAGAAAAAAAAAAAAAATTTGTATTAGGGTTTATTATTTTTGTAATTTTTCTTTTCTTTTTAGACTTTGGACTTTTGGACTTTGGACACTATTATTATTTTTACCCTACGGAAGGGTACTTTAAATATAAACTATTTGCAGAGAAGGAGGACAATTACGATATTGTCTCTGCACCTTGGGTTCGTACACTGACATAGGAGTCAGTGGCCCGAGTCGACTACAACCGATTCATCCCCCGTCTGGAACGGGAGGTAAGATTCGAACACTCGCGAATCCCCCGTCGCCGAGTTACTTGGACTCCTTCGTATGCTTATATGTTGAGGACTGAATACGGACATTTATTTTTCTAGTAAAGGGCAAGGCCTGGCCATACAAGATAAGGGTTCGGATTTCATCACCGTTCTCTTCTTGCCCGCCTTAGGAACACGTAACCTACGCGAACCTAAGCCTTAAAATTTTGACTAGAACAAGACCGATAGGGTAACGAGCTTAATAGGAAAGTCATTCGAAAAATATTGGTTACTCTTTTAAGCACACTTCAAGTTCATGAAGGTTTTTGTGAGTTGAATGCGTGACTGCGCCGCATTGTAATTCCGGTGAGGCCTTGGGTATCAAAGCTCCACCGAGCTTCCCTCGCCTCTATTCAACTTACTTTGACTCGGATTGATTCCAGAGGGGTTTGCTTAAATTGTAACGAATTCCCTTTCGAAGGATTAAAAGCTGGTCTAGAAACAATCTAAGTGGAGCCATCATGCTTTTTGTTTGCTAGAAATCTCTAAGTTTGCTCTGGTTGAGTCGGCCTTGATTTGTGATTGCATAGAATCCCCTTCCTAATTCTTTTGCATGCCTGAACGTAAAAGAGACGCCCTAGGTAGATTTGTTAAAGAGAAACCTAGTAGTTCTAAGCGTCTCGATTACCTCAATTTAGAAAGTCCAATTTTTGAAGAGTCCGTTTTTGAACGTCCGTCTTTACCGGGAGACAATCCCTAATATTCCGATAGTGCCGTAAATGGCAACTTTGAAAGCCTTGTTGAACCCGACTAGGGCTACTCGTCCCTCGTGTATCAAAGTTAGCCGAAACGGAAGCAACTTATGAACTTAAACCCGGGACCTTACAAACCTCCCAATCTTCTTAGGGAAAGAAAATGAAAACCCCTATTTTCATGTTAGGGACTTTGAGGAAATTTGTAGTACCTTGAAAATTAGAAACCTTGATGATGATGCTTTGAAACTCGTGTTATTCCCTTTTTCCTTGAAAGATAAAGCCAAATCGTGGCTATATAGTTTGGCTTCGGTTCAATAGAAACATATGAACAACTTACATCTCCTTTTTGAACAAGTTTTTCCCTAGGCACAAAACATCGTCTATTAGGACGCAAATTTGCACGTTTTCTCAACAGAGGGAGAGTCTTTGTATAGGTATTTGGAAAGGTTCAATGATTTATTAGCCCAATGTCCTCATCATGGTCTCGAAAAGGTTAGGTTAGTTCGGATCCTTTATGAGGGTTTAGATTATTCCACTACAACCACAAAGAGAATCTATGTGTACAGTGGGTTTGAAAACCAAACAGTTGATGAGGCGATGACGTATTTGCATGAAATCGCCGAAAAGACCCAACAATGGGAAAATAATAGGGAACCCCAAAAACAATTCTTCTAGGCGAGGAAACGTTAATAGGGTAGAAGGAGGCTATGAATCGATGCCAAAATTGTTGATATATCGAAAAGGTTAGAAGCTTTAGAAGTGGGTCACACTAGTGGTAGATTGGAGCCTTTTTGGGAAGGCCGAATAATGAAGAGCAAGCCAATGCTCTCTATAATAACACTAGATTTGATAACCGTCAAAAGTTTGACCCATATTCGTAAAACCTATAATCCCGGTTGGAGAAACCATCCGAACTTTTCGTGGTCTAAAGGCCGAGTCAAGGTCGCTTTTAGTAATTCTAATGCTCCCCCGTGTTTTGGTTACACTAAGAATTCTTCGTGCCCGAGAAAATAAAACGACTAGCTTAGAGGACTTTATTAAGATGTTAGCAAAAACTCGTGGATATGTTAGCACAAAACCAAATTAGTTTTCAACAGAAACCAAGCAGAACTTTCAAACTAATGCTCGTGAGCCTTGCTAAGTTAGAACTTCAAGTGGGCCAAATAGCTAAGACCTTAAGTGAGAGAGATAACGGAAGATTCCCTAGTCGACTAATCCCAATCCTAAAGGAGTTCATGAAATAGGTGCGAAAACATCGAATCAAATTGAATGCTATTAGAACCCTTAGGAGTGGTAGAGTAGTAGACAATCGTGTAACCATGCCCGATAGTGAACATATCGTAGTTCACCCCTCACCCCCAGACCACCACTAGCCGAGGGGACCGATAAAGTTTCGATGATGTCAATATTGTTCCTGAGAGGTCTGATTTTGTGCCTAGAGCCCCGTTTCCCCAACTATTAGTACCAACAAAGAAGGAATCGAACTTTAATGACATATTGGAGGTTTTTAAGCAAGTTACCATAAACCTTCCTTTATTAGATGCAATTAGGCAAATTCTTGCTTATGCCAAGTTCCTTAAGGATATGTGTACGCGAAAGCGAAAACTTAGCGTCCATAAGAAAGCCTTTTTAGCTAGTCACGTAAGTTCAGTCATTCAGAACACCACAACTCCAAAGTACAAAGACCCAGGTTTCCCTACAATTGCTTGTACAATAGGTAAACACCGGGTAGAAAAATATTTACTTGACTTAGGAGCCAGTGTGAACTTACCGCCGTACCATGTGTACTTACAACTAGGACTTGGTGAAATGAAACCTACTCATATGACATTGCAGCTTAGTGATAGGTCTCGTTAAAATTCCTCGAGGTGTTATTGAGGATGTTCTTATTGAGGTCGACAAGTTTATTTATCCAAAGGATTTCGTGGTCCTAGATACCCAACCTGTCCCCAACCCGCAGAACCGATACACTGTGATTTTAGGTCGCCCATTTTTAGCTACGTCTAATGCAATCATTAACCTGTCGAAATGGTGTGATGAATTTATCTTTTGGTAATATGACTATGGAGATGAACATTTTTAATGTCAAGAAAGCTACCCTATGAGCTAGATGACACATGTGTTGAAGAGGTGAACATGATAGAAGCCTTAGTTCAGGAGTCATTACCAAACATTTTGTCTGAGGACCCATTAGAAACCTGTCTATCCCATTTTGGTTTAGATTTTGATGACAATAGCACTATTGAACAAGTAAATGCTCTATTAGATTCTACCCCTATGTTAGACACTGATAGATGGAAAGCTAGGTTCGAACCATTGCCAGTTTCTGAGACTACCCTAATTCCTTCTTTAGAAGAGCCTCCTAAGTTGGACCTAAAACCACTACCCGACACTCTAAAGTATGTATTTTTAGGCCCATCTGAGACTTTACCTGTGATTGTAGCTTCCGATTTGGATAGTGATCAGGAAAGTAGGCTAGTAAAAGTACTTCAGGACAATAAGGAAGCTTTAGGGTGGACTATAGCAGGACATTAAGGGTATAAGTCCTACCGTGTGTATGCATCAGATTCATTTAGAAGAAGACTCCAAACCTTCTAGGGAGATGCAACGTCGATTGAACCCTAACATGAAAGAGGTAGTTCGAAAAGAGGTGCTTAAGTTGTTAGATGCAGGTATTATTTACCCAATTTCAGACAGTAAGTGGGTCAGCCCCGTTCGAGTTGTCCCCAAGAAATCGTATCACCGTAGTCCGTAATGATAATAATGAGTTAATCCCAACCCGAGTGACCATGGGATGGCGTGTCTGTCAGATCGACTATAGGAAATTGAACAAGGTCACAAGGAAGGATCACTTTCCCCTTCCTTTTATCGACCAAATGCTAGAGAGATTAGCGGACATAGTCATTATTGCTTCTTAGATGGCTACTCCGGTTATAATCGATCGTTATTGCCCAAAATTTTGAGATGGTGACGAAGACCAAGATAAAACCACTTTTACCCGTCCCTTTGGTACCTTTGCGTATAGACGCATGCCTTTCGGGCTATGTAATGCCCCTGTCGACTTTTCAAATATTGTATGATGAGCATATTTTTCGATATGGTAGAACGGTTTCTAGAGGTCTTTATGGATGATTTTTCAAGTGTTTGGTTCATCTTTTGATGAGTGCTTGCATCATTTGACATTAGTGTTGACTAGGTGTAAGGAAAAGAATTTAGTGCTTAATTGGGAAAAATGCCATTTTATGGTTAAATCAGAATTGTGTTAGGGCACATCGTTTCTTCAAAGGGCATAGAGGTAGATAAAGCCAAGGTTGACCTTATTAAGACGTTACGAGTCCCAAAACCGTAAAAGATATTAGGTCATTCCTAGGGCATGCGTGTTTTTACCGTCGATTCATTAAGGATTTTAGCTTGATTTCTAGACCTCTTTGCAATTTACTTGCAAAAGATGTTAAGTTTGTCTTTGATGATGCTTGTTTAGAGGCTTTTGAGAAGCTTAAGAATTTACTCACTACCGCCCCGATAGTCCAGCACCTAACTCGGAACCTACCCTTTGAAATTATGTGTGATGCTTCGATTATGCTATAGGTGTTGTGCTAGGTCAACGAGAAAACAAATTACTTCATGTGATTTACTATGCTAGCAAAACTCAATGATGCCCAAATGAACTATACAACTACCGAGAAGGAACCGTTAGCCATCGTGTTTGCCTTGGATAAGTTTAGATCCTACCTATTAGGTTCTAAGATCGTAATCTATATTGATCATGCTGCTTTGAAATACCTTTTGTCTAAGAAGGATACCAAACCTAGATTGATTAGGTGGATCCTTTTGTTACAAGAATTTTGTCCGGACATTAGAGACAAAAAGGGTGCCGAAAATGTAGTAGCACCACTTGTCTAGGCTAGTTGTTAGTTCCCCTAGTGATTCCCTTCCTATAAGGGATAGCTTTCCTGATGAACAATTGTTCTCTGTTTCCCAATCACCTTGGTATGCGAATATAGTGAATTATCTTGTTACTGGTCGAATGCCTCAACATTGGGGTAAGCAAGATCGTTCTAGGTTTTTAGCCGAGGTTAAGCATTTCTTTTGGGACGATCCTTATCTTTTTAAGTATTGTCCAGACCAGATTATTAGGAGATGTATACCTGAGAGTGACCAGTCCAAAGATTATCTCCTTTTGTCATGAACATGCATGTGGGGGTCATTTTAGTGCTAAGAAGACTGCTTTGCTAAGATATTGCAAAGTGTGGTTTTTACTGGACTTCGTTGTTTAAAGACTCCCATAGTCATTGTGTTTCTTGTGAGCGTTGCCAGAAGTTAGGAACCATATCCGTAGAAATATAATGCCTTTAAACCCTATTTTAGTGATTGAGGTCTTTGATGTGTGGGGCATTGATTTTATGGGTCCATTTCCTAATTCTTTAGGTTATCTTTACATACTTGTCGCCGTAGACTATGTGTCTAAGTGGGTTGAGGCGGTTCCGTGTAAAACAAATGACCACGGGGTCGTAGTCCAGTTTTGAAAGAGAACATACTTACACGTTTTGGTACGCCGCGAGCTATAATTAGTGATGGAGGTTCACACTTTTGTAATAGACCGTTTGCTCTTTTAATGAAACAATATGGTATTACCCACAAAGTAGCAACCCCATATCACCCACAACTAGTGGTCGTGCAGAGGTCTCCAATAGGGAAATTAAGCGTATTCTAGAGAAAACAGCTAATCCCAATAGGAAAGACCGGTCAAGCCGAGGCTTACCGATGCCTTATGGGATTACCGTCATGCGTTTAAGACACCCATTGGAATGTCACCTTATCGTTTAGTGTTCGGCAAGGCATGTCACCTTCCCCGTCGAGTTAGAGCATAGAGCCTATTGGGCTATTAAGAACTTAAACTTTTCACTTGACAAGGCAGAGCTCACGAAAGCTCCACCAATGAGTTGGATGAGATTCGTAGAGATGCATACGATAGTGCTAAGGAGTATAAGAACAAAATGAAACTTGTGCATGATAAGAATATTTTACGAAAGTCATTTTCTCCAGTGTCAAAAAGTTCTTTTTGTATGACACTCGTTTGCATCTATTTCCCGAAGTTGCGCTCTCGGTGGACCGGTCCTTTTGTGGTCCGTCTTGTTTTTCCTCATGGCGCTATTGAAATTGAGACAACAGATGGTAGTAGTTCTTCAAAGGTTAACGGTCAGATTGAAGCCCTTTTTGAGCCTTTTCCTACAGGTGATGTTTAGGAGGTCCCTATGGAGGACCCTGTTTACCTTGATTGACCATCGAGGCGATCTTGTATGTTGTATATTATTTTTGTAGGTTTTTGGTTATCCTTCACCCAGGTACTATCTTTCCGACTTCTCTCTTTACTATTTCCTCATGTTACTTATATTTTTGGTACTTGTTCTTTAATTAGAAACATTGAGGACAATGTTAGATTTAAGTTTGGGGGTGGGGTAGAAACTTTTGTTACCTTTTTGTTACAATAAATAAACTCCAGAGCCTAGAAATTTATGCTTATTAAGGATGGCACTAACCAATCTAAGTGGATGGAAGCATTTTGGTTGTAGGAGTTGAGGAACCAATCTGATTAGATAGCAACATCTAAAGAGTCTATTCATAAAAGCACATAGCTCAGGTGTTAGAATTAAAGAAAAAACACGGTAGTTTCGCCATATCTCGTTGAATCCTTTTCACTTCTATTTTTATTTTGTTTTCTTTAAATTATGTTTGTCTAAGTGATTAGGTGGGGCTCACGATTCAAGTTGTTACCACTGCTAGGGTGAAATAGAGTGATTGACAAAAAAAAAAAAAAAAAAAAAAAAAAAATTGAGACCTGACCATCAGACCAAACAGAATAAAGTGTTCAATAAAGTCGACCACTGGTACCCTTGTATATGCCAGTTGTGTTGACCTAGACCTAGGATTATCGACCACTGGTTCCCTTGTATATGCTAGTGTGTTGATATTAGTCGACTAGTATCTCAGTCCATTAGGATAGGTTCGTTTTGGCAAATGGCCTTGAGACATTGATATGAGAAACACCATTCACCTTAGACAACATCAAAACCATCTACGTTTTTCTATATCCATTTCTTACTCTATCCATGTGATTGGTCGACTCCTGTTATGATGTCCGAAACTATCCGAGTAGAGCTCGTGACTTATATATGAATTTTAGTATGCTTGAGTGCAAACTCGTACAACAATTGGAATTTCGCATCGTGGTACTTCCTCCTCGTAGTCAATAAGTATGCCAACCAAGGAGATTCTTTAGTGCCTTCCAAAGTTCTCGCGTAGATAGTTAGGGTCTGAGTAAAGGTTTTGTGGGTACACCTCTGGTAAACCCTCCCGAAACTATAACTCGGCCACTAGGGCCACCTAGGGGTTTAAAGGCTTATTGCATACGCTAAATGCAATCGACGATGCCTGCGACAGTGAGTTAGGATTTTTAGTTTTTGCTCGAGGACTAGCAAATAATAGGTTTGGGGGTATTTGATAGACACATTTTTGTGTCTAAATTGTCTCAATTCTTTATATTCATAGTGCTCATTTTTGTACTTATTATGGTGTTTTATGCGTGTGTATGTATTTTTGGCCAATAAACATTTTTGGAAAAATCGGCTCGAAAAGTTGCGCCCGGAGGACACCTACTATTCGGACCCTCGCTACGGATAAGGGTACCAAAATTACTAAGGGGCACCCTCAGGACACCCCAAGGCAACTGCTAAAGGCACCCCTATTCTGGATAGGGGGCACCTCATCTTCAAGAATTCAAAAAATCAGAAATTGGCGGGAAAACACATGCAGCAAGAAACATATTTGGAGTTGGATTCTTCAGCGGATTTAGAGAGATTTAATCGCGGGTTTTTGAAGGACTGGACCTATTAGAGCCTAACAGGCCTGGTACAAGTGTTACAATCGATCAAATTGGGCTGCATGATCGTGTTGGAGCAAAACAGAGGAGGTGAGGTTTCACGGGACTTCGTTTGAGTTATTCTCGGCAGTTACGGGAGATTTGAGGCAAGATAATCTTCCCTGAGATTCATATCAATCTAATAAAGGGATTGGAGTGACCTGTACGGCTCAGAAACGCGTGGAGAAGAGATTTGGAAAGTGGAAAATTCCGTGACTTTCTGCCGAAGAAAAGAGGAGATTTAATCGAGTTTTAGGGTTGTTGTTGTGTATATATAGCCTGGGTATGAGTCAACGAAGGGTTACGCAAACTTTGGGGGGTTTAGAACAACACAGAGAACAAAATCAAGAGTTTCAGAGAATTGTTTCTGCTGGTGCATAACTAAGAACACGAAGAACAAAGGCCGATCAAGACAGTCGTTTTCGGGGTCTTAGATTCAAATGACAAATCAACAAAGGCATAAGACGGGTTAGAATACCCCTTGCAAATGCCTTCTTTGTAACACCATTACAAAATTGCAAAGCAGTCTGATTTATTGTTTCTCATCCTTTTAATCAACTTTTGAACCATAAAATAATATTTTGAGATCATGATTAATATGAGGAGCTAAACCCCATTGCTGAGGCGATAGAGGAAGCTATTTTTCCAAAAAAATGTGGTATATTTTATTTATTTATTTGCAATTATTATATGATTATTTGCCTTGATTGAAAATTGTTTGAATGATTTTTGTTAAGCAATTGTGATTTCTTTTGATAGAGCATGCTTAGGCTTAAGTTTTTGATGTTTTATGCTTCGGATTTAAACTTGTTATTTTGAGAATCTACTTGTCGCAATAGTTTAGAATCAAATTGAACGAGAAAATTGCGTAAATATAAATATTGGATTAAATCACTTTGAACTTGGAAAATAGTGGAATCTTAGCCTCGAGTTCTTTTAATATTGATAACATCTTTGTCAAAGTTTGCTATAATTTTTAGTGAGTTTTCTATTTTTGTTTTGAATTTAAGTCTAAAAATCCTTCACAAGTTCGAGAGAACGACATCTTTCTTACCACTTTACTACAACTTTCAAAACCACAAAAAGGTTACCATGCGTTGTCCCGGTGGGCGCGGCTAGGTTGGCATGGCATGCCTTGGCGCTGCAAAACTAGGGGGTTCTGGAAACCCCTTGGAAGTTGCAATTGAGGAATCTTCGTTTTATTACAGAAACGATAGAACTAATATGTAAAATAAAAGATTTTAAGAAAATACTAAAGCAAAGAAAATATATTCACAAGATTGTCAGGAGAGATCATCTAATGTTCTTCGTGTTCTTCCTCTACACCATGATGTATCAAAAGAAGAAACAATTCCAAAAAGTCATAAAGCAACTTGATTTTATCCTCTTACATGCCTCTAGTTGGTACCCCAAAGTCTCGACCACCTCGTTTAGGTCTTCTCTCTTCTCTTACACAATTCCTCCAGCCAAAAATTCCGAGAAAATCTCTCTTTTCTTTCCCAAAGTCACTCTCTTTTCACCGAAGTCACGATTATATCTCCACGAGTCTTTTCACACAGCTGAGTCATCTGAGACTCCTTCCTAACATAGCAGAGAAGATAACCGTCCAATTCCATCACGTATCTTGCTAAACAAATCCCACAGACCCAAGATACAATAACTTCCCTGTTTTGTCGAATCAGCCTCATATTTTCCGCCAACAAACCCATGATCCAAGCATATTTTAAACTTAACAGGCCAATCCAAGTCCATTCGAACAAATAAATCCGACTAAACCTTCACCGAGTCTCACCCAAAACTTCCATATTTAACCACAAAAACCCGAGTTCATCCTCCACCTCTGTTTTATCCAAACTCGGTGTATCTCCCCATATTCTCGAATCTTCTTGCCTTACCAATCCTGTTTGGCTTAAACAGGCCCAAACCAACTCTTTCCTGTGAAGAAATCCCGACGAAAACTCCACTAACTCTCGCCTGAAATTCCCGTGAATGGTCATGCCCTTGTTTTGAGTTATGTCGATGATTCAGCCAAATTCGATCAAAACAAAACCCATTACCAGCTCTGTTAGACCAAAATGAAGACACCCATTTGATTTTAGCCCTTTAGTCTCATTATAGATCGCCCAAATCGCAAACCCTAATCTGCTGCCTTTGAAAACCATTTTTCCCGCCTTTTTTTCTGAATTTGAAAGGTAGGGGATGACCTCCCCTTATCCAGACTGGGGTGCCTATAGTCGTGGGGTGGAAACAATGGCTATGGGGTGCAAATAACGGTGGATGCCCCTCATCAATAGGGTACCCCTTATCCAAAGTGAAAGGTCCGAATAGCAAGTGTCCTCCAGAGGTCCCTTTAGCAACTTTTCGAGCCGATTTCTCCAAAAACGTTTATTTCCCAAAAATACCTACAAACACATAAAATACCATAATAAGTACAAAAATGAGCACTATCAATATATAGAAGCTAGACAAATTAGACACAAAATGTGTCTATCAAATACCCTACAACTTATTATTTGCTAGTCCTCGAGCAAATCAAATCTAGAAAATAAAATCCTAACTCACTGTCGCAGGCATCGTCGATTGCATTTAGCGTATGCAATA
This sequence comes from Papaver armeniacum, assembly GCA_023531295.1. Taxonomy (NCBI): domain Eukaryota; kingdom Viridiplantae; phylum Streptophyta; class Magnoliopsida; order Ranunculales; family Papaveraceae; genus Papaver; species Papaver armeniacum. The sequence goes on along the minus strand of JAJJWW010016084.1, from coordinate 327,997 downwards.
AGCCTTTAAACCCCTAGGTGGCCCTAGTGGCCGAGTTATAGTCTCGGGAGGGTTTACCTACAAAACCTTTTTTACTCCAGACTCTAGCTATCGACGCAGAACCTTGGAAGGCACTAAAAGGTCTCCTTGGTTGGCATACTTATTGACTACAGGAGGAAGTACCCTGATGCGAAATTCCAATTGTTGTACACGAGTTTGCACTCAAGCATACTAAAATTCATATATAAGTCACAGAGCTCTACTCAGATAGTCGCACTATGGACATCAATACCCGGAGTCAAAACTAATCACATGGATAGATCAAGAAGATGGATATAGAGAAAAACATAGATGGTTTTGATGTTTACTAGGTGAACGGTGTTTCCCATATCTCTGTCAAGGCCTCCGCCAAAATGAACCTATCCTAATGGACCGAGATACTAGTCGACTAATATCAACACACTGGCATATACAAGGGAACCAGTGGTCGATAATCCTAACTCTAGATCAACTCAGTTGGCATATACAAGGGTACCAGTGGTCGACTTTATTGAATTTAATCCGGTTGGTCTGATGGTCTGGTCTCTTTTTTTTTTTTTTTTTTTTTTTGGTATCTCAATCACTCTAATTCACCCTAGCATTGGTAACAACTTGATTCGTGAGCCCCATCTAATCACTTAGAGAAACATAGTTTAAAAATAAGACAAAATAAAAACAGAAGTGAAAAGGACTCAACGAGATATGGTGAAACTATCATGTCATTTCTAACACCTGAGATATGTGCTTTTATGAATAGACTCTTTAGATGTTTCCATCTAATCAGATTGGTTCCTCAACTCCTACAACCTAAATGCTTCCATCCACTTAGATTGGTTAGTGCCATCCTTAATAAGCATAAATTTCTAGGCTCTGGAGTTAAACACTGCAACTAAAATGTTTCTCCCATACCCCCAAACTTAAATCTAACATTGTCCTCAATGTTCTAAAGATAAAATTAAAAGCATGAACAAGGAGAAACTGTTACCATTTGAAGTAAAAGAGTTAAGAAAAGATATTACCGTATCGCATGAATATTGGGTTACCTCCCAAGAAGTGCTAAGTTTAAAGTCTTCAGCCAGACTAAGAAAGGATTAGTCACCTGACACCTCATAAAATCATAAAGTAATAGCCGAAATATCTGTGGGTCATCAAAACCAAATAGAGCTATCACAAGTAAAAGGAATCTGCAACATACCAAGAAAATTAACAAATAAAGCACACCCTTGTCTAGTTTCCTGTTTAAGACAACTACATCTAGCTGTGGTTCAGGTTCGGAGCTCTATAACCGGGTCGAGATAAAATATTTTCATGTCTTTGGAATTCCTCAAAGCTAAGATCCTATTCAGAGTTGTAAAGTCTGTAAAAACTCAAATAAGAACTTAGAAGCACATAATAATAACTCCGAATAATTGCGATCCTTAAAGTCAATCGGTTTTGACTCACAAAATTGACCACGATGAAACCGATTTTCAATCTTAAGCAAATGTGTTGGTACTAATTTCCTAAAGTACTTAGGCTCAGTCTCAGAACTTAATAACTGGCACATTTGAAATTTATACGTTCCCACATTTGGAAGAAAAATATTTGGTGGAAAAATAAAGTTAATCTGGGTATCATAGCCTGGGCTAACCACATCAACCAGAGGATGGGTTTCTAACAACTGAACTTCCTTATGGACATCACTAGGTTCAGGAAAACGTGTATGAAGATAATCTTGTAAAATGGTTGAGGCACATATGTCAAGTACGAAGTGAGGGACCCTTCTTAGAGTTAAGGCACATGGAGAATGATAATCACCCCCAAACTTAGAGTTTTCAGTGTCTCTATAAAGACTAGTCACAACTTCCCTAATTTCAAGGTCATCAGATTCCTGAAAATGGTCAATTGATTCGTCTAAGTTAGGTTCATCCTCACTCATCTCTACGAGTTCATTTTCTTTGTCTAAGACTAATGTTTCTAAATCGCTAGACTCTAAAACAATATTCTCAGAAGAAACTCGTTCCTCTAAACCATTATTAGCTTCATAATCAAAAGGAAAAACTACATCGTCTAAAACGGTGGTATCTCTAGACAAATCCTCGTCCTTTTGAATAGGTGAATAATTATTAAAATTATTTGGCTTTGAACTAGAAATAATATTATCATTGTGAAGCTCAATTGGAGTAATAAATTCCTGATCACTATACCTATATGTATATGATTCTTCATCAACACTATCCTCATCATAATCATCATAATAGCATGAAAATGGTTGAACCTCATCTAAAAAAGTAGTGTTACCAATTTTATCCTCGTCATCTTGATTATGCAAATAACTATCCTCATTTTCAAAGGTACTATTGGAAACACTATATTGGAAATTAAGACTATCTTGAGCAGTTCTTTCCTAGGCCTCTAACAACATTTTCTGAGTCGACTCACATGACTTCCTGATTTTATCTAGGAAAGAAGGTTCACATGTTGCATTGCTTTCGTCCATAACTAAGTTATTCATCTCAGCTGAACTACGTGTCGACTCAAGTAACTTTTGTCTTTGACTCACTAACTTACGTGCGGACTCTAGTAGAGAGGAATTTTGCTCGTATGACCGGTGGGCGTATGGATAGTAATTGGGCTCACCATGGTATGGACCATAACCTTCAAAAGGCTGATGTTCCCAACCACTATTCACATTATGGTCAAAGTAGTTACGTCCATTTTGAAACTCAGTCGGATATTCGTTGTATTGGCTATTGTAATACCCGATTCGACATTCTATCAAGGGGTGTGAGTTGTCACACAAAATAAAACCCACTGACAGGGGATTCGTGGGTGGATAGAGTCTTACCTCCCGTACCAGACGGGCAATGAACCGTTGAAGTCGACTCAGGCCACCGACTCCTATGTCAGTGTACGAACCCGAGGGGCCGAGACAGTATCGTAACTGTCGTCCTTCCCTACAAACAGTTTTATTTAATTTTTAACCCTTCCTTAGGGTTTTAAAAATAATGTCCAAGTCCAAAAATAAAGTCCAAAAAGTCCAAAAATAAAAGAAAAATTACAAAAATACAACCTTATTTATAATTTCTAAAATAAAACAAAATAGTTATATACAAAATCTTCTTCTTCACTCCTTTTGAATTCCACTTTTCTTTCCCTCTTTGGAAGATGCTTTCCTTTTATAGCACTTTTTCTTTCCTTGTAGCTTCGCTCCAAATCTGAAAAAAAATCGAAAAATACCAAAGGCGTAAAAGAGAACAAAAAATATAAAAAATAAAAATAGAAATAACTCTAAAACCTAAAACCTAAATACAAGTCCGCGTCGGCGGCGCCAAAAATTGATGTGATTTTGAAAGTTGTTGTAAGTGGTAGTAAAAGTTCGTTCAACTCGGGCTTGTAAAGGTTTGATTTAAGAAAATACTAAAGAATAAAGAAAATATATTCACAAGATTGTCACGATATCGAGAGATACTAGGACTTCGAATTCCACCATTAGTCACATTCAATTGGTTCATATAATGACTCATAACAATTCTAGCTCTTTTGTTTACTCTTTTCTTTGCCAAAAGTAGATTTCTAAAAGATTAGATGCAAATCACAAGCATGATGTATCAAAAGCTCTTACGTCTAAGCATACACCATCAAACGAAATCACAACTAATTAGTGAAAATCATAAATCAATTAAAATAGTGCAAAAAGTCATAAAGAATCAATTATAGTTACCAAACAATTGTGATAAGGCTTCCTCCGTCATCCCAGTGTTGGGATTTAGCTCCTCATATTATTCACGTGCTCAAAATAGTTGTTCATAGCTCAAATAGGTGAAAAACAAGAGAAAACTAATAAAGCAAACAGTTTGCAACGCCGCAGTGGCGTTACAAACAGATCATTCTGTGAACCTCGTTGCAATAGGAATCAAGACAGAAACGATAGAACTAATATGTGTGTAAAATAAAAGACTGCTCTGGGCTGTCTAATGTTCTTCGTGTTCTTCCTCTACACCAGCAGAAGAAACAATTCCTGCAACTTGATTTTCTCCTCTTCTATGCCTCGGTTGGTACCCCAAAGTCTCGACCACCTCGTTTAGGTCTTCTCTTTTGCTATTTATACACAGCAGCCAAAAATTCCGAGAAAATTTCTCTTTTCTTTCCCCAAAAGTCACGGCTTTTCACCGAAGTCACGATTATATCTCCACGAGTCTTTTCACACAGCTGAGTCATCTGAGACTCCTTCCTAACATATCAGAGAAGATAACCGTCCAATTCCATCACGTATCTTGCTAAACAAATCCCACAGACCCAAGATACAATAACTTCCCTGTTTTGTCGAATCAGCCTCATATTTTCCGCCAACAAACCCATGAACCAAGCCTATTTTAAACTTAACAGGCCAATCCAAGTCCATTCGAACAAATAAATCCGACTAAACCTTCACCGAGTCTCACCCAAAACTTCCATATTTAACCACAGAAACCCGAGTTCATCCTCCACCTCTGTTTTATCCAAACTCGGTGTATCTCCCCATATTCTCGAATCCGCTTGCCTTACCAATCTTGTTTGGCTTAAACAGGTGTTGATGGTGGATTTTCATTTAAGGTTAAAATTGTAAAAGCCAGAAAATTATGCGCTAACATCTTGCAAAAGATAAAGCCATTAATAAGTGATGAATACTTCTTCACTTTACTAATTCACCTAGAATAGAGCATGTGGCAACAATCCCACTATTCTGTGAATTAAATACATAAAATTCATCCAGGTTGGAGCATGTAGCAACAATACCATATACCTTGTGAATTTACAACATTATTAATTAATGCATGACCAGACCTAGTATTTCCCGTACTCATTACCTGTGCGGATGACGACTGAGTGTTGTTCTCTCAGCAGAGCAACACGAATCTCCAAGCATTAATAATAAAACATGTACGAAATACCCATACAGTGCTACAACTCTCGGTGTGTTATACTAGCCCGATTGAGCATGTTTGAACCCGAATCGACCATATCGGTCTCGAAATGATCATGACCATCCAACTTCACCCGCATGATTGGATGGCCCATCGAATCCATAACCCTTAAGCGGTATTGAGTATTCACCACCGACTCAATGCGGGCCCCGCATGGTCGGCCTCCCCAAGAGCGAAGCAATGCTTACCAGTTTGTCCAGACAAAACAACATGGACGTGAAACCCTAAACTAGGGTTACGGCACATTACATGTGTCGCAAATCAGTCTCAACCATCCATCTTCACAGGCATAGATGGAGGGTGTAGATGTAGATTCAAAGGGCCCTAACATGTTAACACAAACACCGTGGCCCGCCTACATACATGAACAATCGGTCGGGACCAACCATGTTTGGTTGTCCCAATTCGTGCGTGCAAAACAATGCATGAAGCACGGTGACCAAAACCCTAATTAGGGTTTGTATCGATCACGAGCGTCCGTTTTCTCCCGATCGAATGAGGGGCTTAGAGATAATTGAGCAGGTCCAGTGAGCATCGCATGATCACCGTGGAACTATCTATCTCCTCACCCGACCAACCAAGGCATACCATGCCTGGTTTCTCCAAAACGCACGCCCAAACTAGTGTGGTCGCGCTTCCCAAATCACAAACTGATCTCGACCACTCAACTTCTCCAGACAAATTGAGCGGCTTAGATCACGATTCTATGAGGCAATGAAGTACAGGCGTGAACACCATCCTACCACCCACACGCCGAATCAATCGGCCGGAACCGACCAGGCTTGGTCGTCTTGAAACGCGCGCCCGAAGTGGGCATGATGCGCGGCTTTTGCGGCACCAGATTTCTGTTGCAAATCGATCCCAACCGCTCCTCTTTGCCGGTCAAATTGAGTGGCCTAGATCGCACCTTCATGGGACAGTGAGGTACGGACGTGTACACCGGCATGCCGTCTACACGCATGCCCGGTCGGTCCTTTCCAAAACACCTCCCATGCTTGGTTTCGACCAAGTTGAAGAGTGATGTCTGCGCACCTCTTCAAAAGCCCTAAAACTCCATCAACGGTCGCAGATGAGTGTCACAGATCATCTCGTCCATCCAACTCTACCAGCTTGGTCAAGCAGCCCTGGTTAGGAATTAAGAGACCAGCAAGCGATCACCACAATCACCGTCCACCACTCTTCCACATGAGATGATCGGCCAAGTCAGGGCTTACCTGTATAGCCTACAAACGATCACTCGAATATAGCTGGACATGATGCTATTTTAAGACGCTTAAATTCGTGACTTACTCCAAAAGTAATCCTTAAAAACAATGATGCTTCATACATGCCGAGTATACTCGATGTAGTACTGCGTAGAATACACACGATACTTCACAAGTATCGACTTCCTAAATAATTTAGTTATTTAGTCTAAGCAGTACATGCTACTTTCCGTGGGTCCCACGATCCACACACTCGAGACATCAATCATGTCACAAACCGGGGATACATACCGGGGTATTGGTCTAGCGGTTTACGGCGTGCGGCGTGCAACGCGCCATCACAAGAACGTGTCGAAGTCATGGACGGTTAGAGATACAAGAGAAGTGGGCAAGACTGGTCGTGTAACACCAACACACAACTCCACTACTCCATCAATCCACTTCCCACGAGAGATGTGAATAAGGCTCAAATGACTTGTATAAATAGGTTCTCCTCCCTATTTCCAAAAACAACTGAACAAGTCAAGACAAGACAGGATAAACCAAGTGTTAATACAAAACGTATTCAAACACTCAAAGCCGGCTTGCATCAATCGTAAGCCTGCTCACCTTTCTGTTACAAGTCATAAACAAGCCTACACCTTCACAATCTCAACACCTTCTTCGCTTCCCTCCCTAAGATCAACCACATCTCCTTCACTTTGTGACCGAAGCAAGTCTGGAACGGCCATTTCTTGGTTTAGGCCGAGTTGTACGCATTGATTTCTCGAATCACAAGCACTCACCGCGCAGTGCATTTGTTTAGGGTTTAGATTCATTCCTCATCCACACACCCCAAATTACCAAATCCGGCAGGAATAGTTTTCACCCATAAACAGAAGTTAATTTCTTTCTCAACAAAACCATGGATCTGGATTTGGTATATATTGGTTTCACTGGGTGTTGTTTCACATGGTCTAACAAAAAAATTGGCCCTACTCTCACTAAGCAAAGACTTGATATAGGGCTTGCTTCTGATAGCTAGCTGCTTCTGCACCTTAACACCACCATATCTGATATGCTGGCTACAGGGTCAGACCACCACCATATCCTGCTAAATTCCAACATCATCAACCTTATTCCCATAAACATTACTCCTCATGACAATACCATTCTGAATAGACCCCTGATATGAATGAGATTAAAGTTATTCTTTTAAGTATAGTTGGTGACAAATTCCTGTCCCTGATGGTTTTCCCCTTAACTTCTTTCAAGCCAACTGGGATATCTTGGATGAAGATATTGTCAAGATGGTCTAACATATTTTCACCTTTGGCCACATGCTTAAAGAAATGAACTTCACTTTTACCTCTTTTATCCAAAAAATTGATAACCCCTCTTCCCCAAGTCATTTCAGACCCATAAGCCTATGCAACACCACCTACAAGATCATATCCAAACTCATAACCCAAAAAATGAAGCCATATCTCAACAAAATAATATCCTCATACCAATCGACTTTCATTCCTGGAAGACAAATTTCTGACAACATTGTTATAGCCATGAAATCATCCACTGCATGACATCCAAAAGAGGAAAGAAAGGTGAAAATGGTAGTATGAGCATCAAAATTGATATGGCCAAGGCCTTTTATAGAGATGACTCGGAATGTCTGGTAACTATAATGAAGAAAATTTGTTTCAATAATCAATGGTGTGGAAAAATCTACAAGTGCATCTCCACAACTACTTTTATTGTTCTCATCAATGCTCACCCGCCAAATTCTTCAAACCTTCTAGGGGACTAAGACAATGTGACCCTTTATCCCCTACCTATTTCTCTTATCCATGGAAGCTTTCTATAGAACTCTCATCCAATCTAAGGATACGAGTCTTATCACTTGTATCAAAATTTGGAAGAATGCTTCTTCCATCAACCATCTCATCTTGGCTGACGACTGCATTGTATTCTGAAAGGACAACAAGACTGAGAGTCAAAAACTAATGGATATTCTACAAATTTTTAGTGGTACTTCAGTTCAGCTCATAAGCTTCGGCAGATCTGGTGTCCATACTTCAGAGTCAAGTCTTGTGGAATCTTACTGAATCTGGAGATTTCACAGCCAAGTATCTATACAAAGCCAAGATGGAAAATCAGTAATGATGTCTAGGCTAGCAACTCGAAAGCTTTGTGGAACATGGACATTTCCCTTGTGATTTAGATTTTCTTAAGAAAATGTGCACTAATGTTAAAAATGCTAACATCTTTCATTACATTGATTCCCTCTGCAAGTTATGTAGTAGTGAGGAGGAAACTATGGTACACATGCTCCTAAATTTCCCTGCTACTACCTCAGTCTGGCACTTATTGACCATCCCATGAAAAGTTTGATTGCAAAACAAACTTCATGGACTGGTTTAAACTCTTGGTTCATTTCTGGATCAACTAACACCAGTAGCAACATTTACGCAACTATTTGGTGGTACATCTGGAAAGCTAGGTGTGATTACATTTTCAATCACAGTCAGCCAAGTGACGGGCATACTACTCTTAGTATCCAACAACATCTGTGTAACCATAACAAAGTTTATCACGTAAAAGACCATATTCTCAATTTTGTTCTTCACAATGAGGATTATGAGATTATAACCCAATGATGCTACTGCCAGTTACTCTCTTGACACTGACCAAAGAGGGGCCTTTGGCATAGTTATCAAAATTTGTACTTTACAGGATCCTAAAACCCTGCTTATTTCAGTTCCCTTATAGCTTTGGATTTTGCAGGAAACACCATTATGTCTGGAGGATATCCAGGATACAATGGAGAATGGGAGTAACGTGAGGAGCAAACTTAGCATTTGATTGGGTCAAGGGATTGCATCACATTGATGTCGAAATTTAGGCTGAATCCATGGAAATTCTAATTCGCTTCACAACAGTACAATCCAAGGCAGATTCCACCTCAGTTATCCTGAAAAAAAATACTCCCTCTGTTTTAGGAAAAGAGATACTTTCACTTTTTCATTTTAGCCTAAAAATAGGCCAAATTGAAAAAGTGAAAGTATCTCTTTTCCTAAAACGGGGGGAGTAGAAGAGAATAAAATGCAAGCAATAACCGGAGCATTCATATCATGATTTTGTGTTGGTTAGACTTTAAATTATCCTGGCATTTTTAGGGGTGACCCCAAAAGAATTAGGGGCGACACTAAAAGACAAAAAGGTCACCCAAACGTAAATCTAAGCTACCCCTTATCTTCGATTTTTCGAAATGGCCAATATGCCCTTATATAATAGGTAACCAACACCATAATCGGTAGGTTAAAGGTGAATCGGTAAGTTAAATTGAAACTATACCTACCGGTTATTGTGTAGATACTTCGACTAATAATCCCTTTTATAATCGGTAGCTTATACAACTTGTAAGTCTACCAATTATAAGGATCCCCATATTCAACCTTGGCCAAATTCCATAGGTTTTGAGGGGTGCGAGCCAACCATAACCACTTGGCTTGAGCCGTGGATGTAGCCATAATCGGAGCCTAATAGGTTACATACACTACCGATTATAAGTTGCCCCAAAATGAGTTTTTTCTAAAATCCTGCACGTAATGAATTTTGAACTCTACCATAATCGGTAAGGTATATAATTATATAACCCACCGATTATAACGAGCCCCAGATCCAACATTTGCCATATTTCATAGGTTTTGAGTGTACACGGCCAGCCATAACCACTTGGTTCGTGTTTTGGATGCAGCGTTAATCGGGAGTTAAATATATTACCAAACCATCCGATTATGGTTACCCCAAAATGAGTTTTTTCTAAAATCTTTCATGTAAGGGAATTTGAAATATACCATAATCGGTAGAGTTAACAACTTAACAACCTACCGATTATAAGGAGCCCCAGATCGAACCCTTGCCAAATTCCATAGGTTTTGAGTGTAAAGAGCCAGGCATAACCATGTGGTTCGTGATTTGGATGTAGCCATAATCGTAAGCCAAATAGGTTCCACAACCTACCGATTATAGGTTGCCCCAAAATGAGTTTTTTCTAAAATCCTTCATGTGATGAATTTTGATATCTACCATAATCGGTAGAGTTTATTACTTCTTACCGTCCGATTATACGAAGCCCCAAATCCAACCCGTGCCAAAATCCATAGGTTTAGAGGGTACAGAGCCAAGCATAACCATGTGGTTCGTGTTGGGGCAACTGTATAATCGGTAGTCAAATGAAGTATTTTCACTTCCGATTATACAATTGCCCCAAATTTTGTTTTTGCAGAAATCTCAAATTTTTCGAATTTGAGAACTATATTAATCGGTAGTTAATAAGACTTCCGATTATACAAATTTAACCAAATTTTATTTTTTGGAAATGTCATTTTTTTCGAATTTGGGAACTAGAATAATCAGAAGTTAATATGACTTCCGATTATAAAGTTGCCCCAAATTTCTTCCTTGACGAAATCACCAATTTTGGGAATTTAGGAGCTACTATAACGGTAGTCTCGTGAGGTTGTTTTTCCTACCGATTATTATAGAAGCAAGATACGCGTTAAGCACAAAATCGATATTAATCGGTAGTATAATATCGTTACTAAGCTTCCGATTGCTTTATAATAATCGGGCACAAAATAGCTTCCGATTATGTAAGGGCATTAACGTATTCTCCGCGTTTTTGGTCATCCCTTAACGGTGTATATGGGTTGGGAATAAAAAAATCGCCCCTAATTTTTTGGGGTCGCCCCTAAAAATGCCAGGTAAATTATCCATACACTTCAAATTTTGGATTCGTTTTTATGAATTGTAAGAATTGTAAAAAAATCCTACGTGATTTTTTATTTAGTCTTTATTTATACACATAGAGAAATGTAGGACCTCATATCTAAAAAAACCATCTCCAACAAGTGAGAATTTTAACCCTTAGAATTAAAAGAAATTTGGTTATAAACATGACGTGGAGGTGCAACCTGAGGTGATAGATAACACTTTCCATCTTCATAATTAGTAATTAGTCTCCTAACTTTCCGCCAAACGCCTAAAATCCTAAGTTTGCTTTTATTTATAGGAGTAGGGGTACTTCTCCATCTTGTTCTCCTCTTAGGCTCTTTTCCGGCTTAAGTTTTTCTATAAAAGAAAAAAGAGGAACTGTTTAAAATGGGTGGCGGCAGTTGATCTTCAAGCCAAATTAAAAAACAGTACACATGTATTAGATTTGGCCGACTTTGCTCTGATATCAAAATCCCACTCACAGATGGGGAAAAATCAAAAAGAGAGGGCAAAGGAGCGAAGAGAGAAGAGACGTGAAGATATTTCCGAGCAGAGAAAAATCCCTTACACTGACCAACAGAGGTAACTTAACAAACACATCTAGGGCAAAAAAAAAAAAAACCTCCCGTTTCATTTTTTTTTTTTGTACTTCATCCCAAATAAAGCTGAATCCCCTAATTGAAATCTAGGGTTTGTATGTCTTGATTTTAGGTGGTGGTGTTCAGAAACTATAGCTGTAGTGACTGGGTCTAACAGAGGAATTGGTTATGAGATTGCTAGACAATTAGCTACTCATGGTCTCCATGTTATTATTACATCAAGAGATATCGATAGTGGCAAAGCTGCAGCTAATACGTTACGACAAGAACTTGAAGGAACTAATGTTGATGTACATCAGTTGGACATTTTGGATCCTTCATCAGTTACGGGTTTTGCTGAATGGATATACCAGACTTATGGTGGCATTGATATTTTGGTGAGTAATATTCTGTATGCTGATTACAAGATTCAGTTGATTTGAGTTCATCTGCTAAGTAGTTTAGTTTGGGTTGGTTTTTGCGTAATGACTTGTACAGGCGATCACACTTTGTCTCACGCATGTTAGGATCTCACGCTTCCTTTGGGCACTCATTTAAAAGCTGCAATTTATTTCACTGCACATTATGTTTCCAAACAATCATTTTTATTGCATTTGTATGAAGAAAATATGATTTCAATCCTAAGCTATGTTGTAAAAGGCGCTGGGCGAAAGAGCGCCTAAAAGATCTTTAAAAAAACAGAATTTAGTTTTATTTTGGCGCCTTGGGCGCTTTTCTTGTTAGGCGCCCCTTCAGCGCCTCGCCCGCCTAGAGCGCCTAGGCGAGCGCCCGGGGCGCCTTTTACAACATAGATCCTAAGTATCAAAGAGAAAGATCTCTGTTGAGTCAGGTAAGAATACACTGTATAGGTGACTTCAGACATCTAGTACTTTGCCACTGAAAGGAATGGCCTTTTTGCATCAGCGGCTCGATGCATCAAGAATCTAAGATGAAAGAAATGAGTTGCAGCTAGCTAGTTCCTGTTCATGCCTGATGACAGGATGATGCAACCAGACTTCACACATAACTGTGTGGAATGCATCAATATAACTGGGGAGATTTCCACTGAAACTGCCTTTTGAACCTTTCTGTCATCGTGTTGCTAATACACTAGAATCTTATAGAGGCCAATATCCCTTAAAATTTCATTTGTAAAAGGCTAGCAACTTCATCAGAGGAACCATTGTCTTTAGAGCCGGCAGTACTGAAATACCCAGCTGATAATCCTCCAGTAGTGTTCCATGAAAATGTTAGTGATGACTTGGTTTTGCTAAAATCTGTCTTAGGAGTGAGATGAGTTTAAATACTGATGACCGTAACTGTCCGCCAGAGGCAGTGCTTGAGTACTTTCATTTCTTTGTATGGTACTGTTGTCAGCATAAAACTTTATTATGTATCTAATAATAGGGAGAAATCGAGCAAGATGAAGTGGATTCTGGTTACCTTTTTTGTATAGTTAATTCTTCTTGTTGCACAAATTATGCAGGTAAACAATGCCGGTGTCAATTACAACCTTGGGTCAGATAACTCTGTTGAGCATGCTGAGAAGGTTATAGCAACAAATTACTATGGCACCAAAAGGATGATTGAGGCTATGATTCCTCTGATGAAAGCTTCCACTTTTGGTGCTCGTATTGTGAATGTGAGCTCCCGACTTGGTAGGCTGAATGGGAGGAGAAACGTAAGTCTGTAGTCTGATCTGGTAATCTTTTTGTAAGTATCCTTATTTTGTCTGCACACAGATTATTTTGATATATAGGAAAAGTGTTTTCCCTACAGGAGGTTTTTTCTGTTTTTCAGTCGAATTTATTTCATCATTTCCTTAAACAGGCCATGCCTAATCTTTATCAAAACCATGACTTTCCTGGTACTTAATTTGCAATGAATTTTTGATATTGATTTATAAATCTTTTACATGATAATCTGGTCCCTTTTATTGATTTTACTTCTCTGGCTTTTGTAGATATCAGAAGGGTTCTTATAATTTTATATATGGAGGATTCTTATATTCTAAAATATCTGCAGAGATTAGGAGATGTCGCCTTACGAGAACTGCTAACCGATGAGAGCACTCTCACCGAGGAAGTGATCGACAGGACCATGGCTAAATTTCTTGAAGAAGTGAGAATAGGAAGTTGGACTTCTGGGTTATGGCCTCAAATGTACACGGACTACTCCTTGTCAAAACTTGCCGTGAATGCTTACACACGGTTGATGGCCAAGGCACTCTCAAACCGTCTAGATGGTCAAAAGATCTACATGAATTGCTGTTGTCCTGGCTGGGTGAAGACTGCCATGACAGGTTGGGCAGGGAATAGTCCAGTTGACGATGGTGCTGACACGGGGGTCTGGCTTGCGCTCTTTCCTGGCCAACCAGTCACAGGCAAGTTTTTTGCTGAAAGAAGAGAGATAAACTACTGAAGTATGAGTAGCCTGAGCACCTGGATGTCACTTCAAGCTTGTCGTATAGTTGCATTAGGCTAAACTTGAAGGGTAAGGGTTTTTATTCAGTCAAACTCTCTACTTTGGGGGCATTCAACTGCTTTTTCCTTTATTGTCTTCGGCTACAAACATGAGGTTAAGTTTCAGTATTTTCAGGCTTCAAGAAAAAGCACTAGTTAAGCTTTGTTCATCAGGAAAGTACTAGTTAAGTTTGCCCGTTGGGTTTTTCTTGCACTATTTTGAGTTGTTATACTTATTTGGAATCATTCATTTGATACCCAAAGAAACTCAAGTTGGTAAAGTTGCTAAACGCCGCCAAATAAAATCCAATACGTGGCATTTTGTGCTTTTGTACATGTGGGTCCATCATTATGGGTCATGGTTATTTTTTTTCTTCTTTTTTTTTCCCGGAAAGAGGGATTTTATTAAAACTACTCTCTGTCCCAAATTAATTGAGCTACTTGTAGTTTGCACAATTATTAAAGCAAGGAGAAATGGGGAGTATGTTTAAGTATTTTTTTTACAATTATACCTTATGGATAATAACTAGTAAAACTCAGAAATGATTTATCTCTTAAACTATACCACGTTTTACCGTAAATTTTATATCGTTGAAAAACATTTTAAAACACTTACGTAACGAATCTAAACATGACTATCAAATTATACTTATTTTTTACAGTAACAATAATCAATTAAAAGGGTAGTTTTAGAAATACCCCCTGATTAGTGAGATAACTCAATTATTTGTGGGATAAAATTTAAAACCAATTAGCTCAATTAATGTGGGACGGGGGGAGTATTAAAACAACGGACAGTCCTTGGACTTGGTATACCATTTTTGTCATCTATTACAATGCGGTTAAGAAAATCAGGATGCATGTTGTCCCAAACCATAGTTGAAGCTGAAGTCGGATTTGTTAGAAAATTCTTGACCACTTGGTTTGCCAGATTATCCGTAGCTTGGTTAGCTTCTGATTTTTGACCTCTTGGTTTGCCAGATTATCTGCAGCTTGGTTAGCTTCTCTGTATGCATGTGATATCTTAGTCTGGTGAATTTGTTGTAGTAAATTTCTGATTCCCGGATCATCACTTTTAGATACCAAGGTGTTATCGAATCTTGTTGTAGTAGGAGGGTAAGTGCTTGAGAGTCAACTTCGAACCAAACTTTGTATTAATTGTGTTGAACTGATGTCCTGGCCACTAGTAATAGGCCCCATGTTTCCGCCGTGATTATTGTTGTGATTCCAATTGGTGCTGCAATTGCTTGTAGAACTGCTCCCTCCATGTTGCGACATATTATTCATGTTCTTGCTGGTCCGGGTGTCCCTTTACTGCTGCGTCCGTATTGATTTTAATCCAATTCGGTGGTGGTGGTTCCCGGGCAACCAAAATAGTATATGTTGTTGATTGCGGTTGTTGTTGTTTTGTCGGCGGCGTGTTTGGAAGTATTGGACTGAGGTGGCATTGGGTGCATTGATATTCTTGTTGCATTAGGATATCGGTTTGGGTTATCTGTTGTGGAGTCTGCGTCGACTTCTTGTAAACCTTCGAATTCCTTGCTAGCCATATATGCCATATGACAAAACCCATTAATGCTCTTTGTTCGTTGTTAATGTTAAAATTGCTGGAATACAAAACCCATTAGCCATATCGGCAAGCTAATGTTAAAATTGCTGGAATCAAAACAGCTGAGTTGGATCTACCTTTTCTCCTGTATATATATATATTTTCTTTTCTTTTTTTTTTTCACTGTTTTTTATTTTGGCATATACTTTGGGTATATTAAATCTGCGGCGAAAATTGATTTAATAATGAATTAGGGATTATTTTGATTAATCGTTTGTAATCAGGAATTATTTTGATTTTTTATTTTTGGTACAATTCATGACTTGGATTATTTTGGTACTAATCAGGTATTACTTTGATTAATTAATCTAACCTAATCGTTTGTAATTTGGGATTACTTTGATTAATCCTAATCCTTAATCGTTAATCCTAATGATCGTTTTTTGTAATTTGGGATCCGCGGGAGTCGCGTTTCTCTGAGGAGAAGAAAAGCCGTGCAAGTAAATTCTCCAACCCGGTCCAATCCAATCGGGTCCTATTCAACCCGGTCCAGTCCGACCCCAACCCAATCCGGTCTAACATCAACCCGGTCCGATCCAACCCCAACTAGGTCTGGTCCAACCCTGTCGGTCCTGTTATGTTTTGCTGTTCCGTCCTGTTCTCCGATTTTAGGCTGTGCGCGACCAAAGTTGTTCCGGTTATGTACATATACGGTAGGAACCAATGTGTGAGGTATGTAACTAAAACTAATGTGGGTTTTTACATTGAATACCCGATGGGCTTATTTTATTTTAGAACATGCCTAGTTCTGTTTTTTTTTTTCTTAAGATAAGTCCATATCATATAAACAGTCAATTTAATTATGATTGTTGATCTAGATCATTAAGAATTTTGGTCTTAATATTATTTTGTTCTCTTGAGTATGATATTGGCTATAGTTGAATGATGTCTTTTGTACCAACTCGATTATTATTTGAATTGGTTGTACCAACTCGATTCCAATGTATTGATTTGTGGTTTAGAAGTATTTGAGCACCATTATTGTGTACATGATATTTTCTCCCCTAATTTGAATGTTTCTTGGGATGTAATCCACTTGCTCGACTATTAAAGAGTCGGTAGTTTCAAAAGATACGTTGCAAATAAAATCACATGTATTCCAATTTTTGTGGAAGAACTCACAAAAGGTGATATGAGTCTGAAAATTTTCATTTCTCTACTTCATCCATGATACTAGCAAACCAGTATATGTTGAAGTATAACAACAAGAGAAATATCTTTAGTAATATATTCAACCTAAAGTAAGTGGTTGACATGTGTAGTGAGATTCTCTTGGCTTGTTGAGATAAAGAAATTTCTCAAATTAAGCTAAATGTAGCAAAATTGAAAATGGAAAGAACCCAAAGTAATGAGGGTTAGACGCACCGACTCATATAAAGCATCTGAAAAGGGACATATGTATCATGAGACAAAGATGTATTTTTTCCCCCAGCAGTAATGACACCAAAGTACATGTATCAATTGAATATGGGATGAAGCTAAGATGTAATTCTAGCTCCCACCCCAAGAGTTGGGAATGAATCTTCTTAACAATATTGGTACAAGCAATGTAATGCGGGTACCATAGTAGAAACCAATTTCCATAGGAAGGTAATACTTTAGACATCAACTTTAATGACAAAAAGAACTTTTCATGGCCAATTGATTATTTAATTGAACTAGATACAATGTTTGCGCTTATGGGATGAAAAGTACATCATTCCCACGAGACATAAATTCTCTAATGGTGTGTTTGGTTGTAGAATTCACAATTCCGAGGGATGTATAATTCCATAGGATTACAAACACCGGGAATCATGCAAATTCCTCGTGTGTTTGATAACTAAGTGAAAATTCCTATGATTCTTAACATTTCCTTGTTTTAAATCTCATGTACTGTTTGGAGACTGTTTAGAGGGATAAAATAAGGATTTTAAGGTTAAAAAAAATGGGCACATAAATCCCCCCTAAGTTTCCAACAAATCTTAGGGAGGGGGGGGGTGGAGTTGGTATTCAAAATGGGGGATTGGGTGGAATTATAAATATCGAAGGAAACGTGAATCCATGGAATTTGGGCAACCAAACGTACCAAGGGAATTGTAATTCCACCAAATCCCCTTAGACCCATGAATTCCACCTTTAGAATTTTGCATCCAAACCCACCATAAAGCACTTGAGATATATCTGGATGAAACGTAACATATATCACTCTAAAGTAATTGAGTTGAACCCGACTTTTGTTACGTAATAAGGCCACACCACTTATTAAATCTCTCAAGACTCAATGTCTAAGCTCTGTACGTACTAAGGACTAATCACATCTTCTTAAGTGAAAAGGGTGTTCATGCGTGAACTATTACCTACCTTTTTGTAAACTTACAAAATGAAAACGAAGTTGATTGCATCTATAAACTATTTCTAATGAATGTGGAAGGAAGCATATCCTTAGAAAATTAATGTGTCAATCTAGTGAGTTAATCACTGGAACTTGAATTACTAAATTCATATTAACCCCAATAATGAACTGATTGGGATTGATTCATAAAGACTTTGACATAACCATAAGGCACATTGGTTGTGACACGATGTTCCGTTTTAAGTACTAACACGGGCATCACTTCATTTGACGTAATTCATTTGAGCGTACAAGGAAATGAATTACGGAATCTATCACAATCGGTGATTTCTAAAGTTACTGGATTTTCACTGCATCTCCCCATTATGCTTTAGAGTAAGAAAGCATGTCAATCATCTTACAAAGTCTTTCTTTTATAAAACACGATTGAGACCATCCCCGCTTTACTTAGATGCAAATGGTAAATAACTCATTTTTCAAAGAATAAAGTGTTGTTAGTGAATATATATCCATGCGAGAATGCGACCATTCAAGTGATTTATGGCTCACGTGGATGATTCGACGCATTGAATTAGTTATTGCTCACAACAAATGATGTGTTTAATTTTTGTAAAACTCATAGCACATACTACATAATACAAAGGGCAAAGGCTCACCACCCTTGTTAATGCTAAAGAATTTATATCAAAATGACTTGATGAATATTGCATGTTTAATAGGATCAATATAGATCATATTATACCCAATGGTTTCGCAGAGACTACCATCAAAGGTTACTGATGGTGTCTAAGGAATAAGTTATGCGTACCAACATACCTTTTATTTCTTTGGGGATATGCAATATTACACGCATCTTTACTTAATTCATTTTAGAACCCAATATTAGTCAACCTTTTTCCGTGTACCGCTGGTAACTAGATTTAAGCCTGATATTCGTGTTCTTACGCATTTTTGGTTGCATTATATATGTGCCATTTCGACTCCACATCGTACTATGATGGGTCTTCAAAAATGTTAAGTAGTCATGTTGGGAAATGAGTTCCCAACAATTATCCGCAGTTTAAACCTTTTGGAAGGAGATATCTTACCGCTAGATTTGCGGGTTAACACTTTAATGAGACAGTCTTCCCGTCGTTAGGGGGAGACAAGAAAAAGTATTTTCTAAGGGAACGACATGAATTGTCGTGGTGTGTTCCCACTATGTCTCATATTTATTCTTGTACTCCACAAATGTAAATGTGAAGTGACAAAGAATAATCGATTTTCAGAATGTACACTGATGTCGCTAAAGTGATGAGATCACACATACCAGCTGCAAACCTACCTGCAAGGTTACGAATCCTCAATAAGGGATATAAACCATAGACTAAGGTGTTGCAACTACATTTAGTGGAAGTGTGGTAGAGGCCGTGGCTCCATAAAGGAAATCGGAGAGACCACTTGGTTCGATAAATCCTCACCTAGAAAGGAAGTAGATGAGTAAGGCACAACTTATTTGTATCATTAATGAAATCATCTCATTTGATTGTCTCTGACTATGTCCATGAATCAATATCAAGGACGCTCAAGTTTAATGATTCAAGAGAACAATGACATCCCAAGTGGATTATGGGAATGCGTACGAGTCAATGGAAAGATCATGCGAGCATATTGATGATTAATTTCATATACACTTGCTTAAGGAAATAGAGCAACATGAGATCGAACAATTCTCCTTGTTGATTAATGTCAACGAAGAGCATATTTGTCCTATACAATCCAGGTAGAACTTGGTTCTTTGACAAATATACGGGTATTTGGTGTGGTAGTGCTAACCAAACAAGTGTAAAGCCTATTGGGCATACATGATTAATTTGTCACAAAGCGTAATGAGAAGAAAACAATCTTAAAGGATAAAGACTCGCCTTATGGCGCGAGGTTTCTCACAAATCACCGAATTGTTCTCTTGTAATGAACGTTATAGCGTTCCGCTACTTAGTTAGCTTGGTAATTTCAAAAAGGACTTGAAATGCATCATATATATGTGGTTGTTACGTATCTATGAAAGAATCAAGAGATAGCGAGATATTTACAAAAGTACTTTATAGCCTTTTGTTTCCCAAATCAAGTGACTCTAAACCACAGAGTGCGTTTAGCTTAGATATAACGCTCACTTATAGATTGAAGCAATCAAAGGATGTGGTATACCCGTCTAAGTGACTATTTGATTTGGAGGGATAGACAAATAAGTTATTTTCATTGCGTATTCACAAGAAAGTTTCTGATTTGGAATTGTAGCTATCTATGTCGATGATACAAACATGATGGGTACTCTTGATGTAATAAGGGACCTTAAAAGCTATTTGAAATCCGAATTTGAGATGAAAAATGCTGGGAAAGCTCGACCGAATCTTGAGCTTGTGGTATATTATTCCACCCGGTTGCATAAGTCTAAAGTTGTCGTGCAATTTAACAAAGACATGCATCCCGATACCACTCCCATGATTAGTCGAGGTTCAAATGTAAGTAAGTGACCATTTCGTTTAAAGTAAGATGACGAAGATGTGTTGGGAGATGAAATTCCCATATCTAAGTACAATAGACGTATTGTTGTACTTAGTATAATAATGTACTCGATAAAGATTTCCATCCTCAGGGAACTTGTTAGCTAGATATAGCTCAGCACCAATGCAACGTCATTGGAATGGTATAGTGAATGTTATCATATATTTAAAAATCACCATTGACATAAATGTGTTTCTTCCCTGCAAAGACATTAAAAGGAATGCTAATGAAAGTTCAATCCAAAAGTTGTAGATTATAAAGGAACAAATGCGGAACAACTCAAATTAATCGGGGGGAGGATCCAAAACTATGATATCGACATATGATAAGTGCATAATTCATATGATTTTAGTGTCCATTCCATACTTGTTTTAGCTATTATTCTTGCATGTATTCGTATTATTACTCTTGTTTTCTCTCATTTGCTTCTAATAGGTGAATCATCCAAAAAGGAGCTACAAAGTGCTGAAAAGAGATAAGAAGAGAAGTATTCCAAGTATCCAAGTGCCAAAGTCCAAGAGAAGTGGAAGAAGTGCGACGAAAAGGAGCAAAACGCTCCAAATCAAGAAAAGGGCCAAAGACCGATCTTAACTCATTAAAATTAAGGATTTCTCATACCCATCTTGAATAGAATTGAAAGAGGAAAATAATTAAAAAATAATAAGGTCATTCCGAGTTCGGATGAAGAAGTTGTGGCCAAAACAAGCTTTTATTTAATACCGAAGATAGTAAAGTATGCGGACGGATACGCATACTTTAATTCCGAAATTTCTGCTGGAATTTGAAGTTCGTGGACTGGTACGCGTACTTAGAAAGTAGGAAAACGTGTATAAATACCTTGGAAGGCCTAAGGTCACGTTTGGGGTCGTTATTTCGTATTTTCTGGTCGGGTTCCTGAACCGAACTAAATACTTGATGGCCAAGCAATGTAAACCTATAAAAATAGGTATTAGGCCTTTCATCATCGAATATCATCTCATATTATACTTTTGTTCTTCATTAATATTTTAGGGTTTATCCCTTTAGGGGGAAACCGGGTAATTGTGTAATCATGAGTAGCTAAATTGTTTGTGATTAAGGATGAATTCAATGTTCTAAGCGTGAAGCTTTATTAATAATACAAATCTATTGAGAGTTTTTATCATCATCGTTTGTCTTTACCATATCTAGGGTTTATGAGTGATTCTTAGATTGATTTTGTATGCATACTAGATTAGTCTATTGATTGTTCTATTGCTAGTGGAAGTTAGGAGATAAGTAATCGTCGAATAACTCTCTACACAAGTAGAAATCACGAGACCTTACAGAGGGATTTTGTGGAGGAATCATGTGTAAAAACAACACCCCGAAGAAGTAAACCTTGAGCTAAGAGTTTAACTACTGGGATTAACCTAATTCACAAAGCTTAAAGCGTTCAATTGGATTACACCTTGAGTGAGCTACTACTTGGTGGTTCGTTGAATAGAATCTGATATTGGAGAGCTTCCGTATCCGTGGTACAAGGAGTTTTGAGGATAGCACTGAGCTAGATGTTATTCTACGGTTGGTGATGAATGGTTCTTACGAACGATAGATAAGTATACTAATCCAGTTATCGCTAGGTAACGACGAAGGATTCCTTAATCATCCTTTTCTTCTTTATTGTCTTTTTATCTATCTCACATCCAAATCCCCTTTGTTATTTACTTTATTTTGCTGATCAAATAACCTATCAATTACACAGCTCTTTGTGGGAACGATCTCTTACTACCGCTATATTACCAGTTAATTAGTGGGAATATATTTATTAATTTGTTGTGCCTACGACAGCCCATCAACATAATTTACTTCAAAATTGAAGTTGTGTCGTACTCTTTTTCCCTTAGATCGAGAATAGTTTTTCCCAAAGGCTTTTGTTACTCGACAAGGTTTTTAGCGAGACGACACTAAAAGCATCAAGTATGTTGAACGTTGAAGACATAAAGATCGCGTTGATATTATTGAAAATATCTGAAACAAAGAATGAAACACGATAGTCCGTTAAGCAACATAACTTCCAGAATCAACAACATGGTCCTATAAATATTCAAGTCACCAAAGTAAAGTGTGATCAACTCCTTTTAACTGCATTAGACTAATGAAAATTGTATGACCGGGGGGGAGAATCTAATGGTGTGTTGAACTATTTTCCTTCACCGAGGTTGCTTTTTTTCCCACGGGGTTTTGTTACTCGGCAAGGTTTTTAATGAGACAACAACAAAACACCGGGAAGTAATTTCCTAGTTAAGGCTATTGTCTTTCTGACGAGCATTTTCTGTATTAGGAGCTGTGAGGAAACTAGTCAACTTCAACGGAGCAAATTGATCATCGGGAACGGATCACCTTTACTTGCATCCGTCACGTTGTACTCTTTTCCCTTCGTCATGGCTTTGTCCCACTGGATTTTCCTTGTCAAGGTTTTAATGAGGCAACATATTCGAGTCCAACTATGTTCTAAGTTTGTTTAATGTTGTACTCTTTTTCTTTAGTTCAAGTTTTGTCCCTCTGGGTTTTCCTGACGAAGTTTTAACGAGGCAATTTACTTAGACTCGTCGATCTCTGAAGATCCTATTGCATGTGATGAACTACATGTAAAGTACGAGACAACATGTGAAGTACTACATGTGAAGAGTTGTACCAAGGTTTTATCCCACTGGGTTTTCCTTGTCAAATTTTTAGTAAGGCAATTGATTTCGGCACAAGTCATCAAGGAGAGAACGACATTTGAAGAACTACATTGCACTATGTATAAAGTTTTGTTATTGAACCGCACAAGGGGGAGTGTTACAGGGCCTACGACCCATGGATGTGTGGTCCATCTAGCTTCCCCTTTATATGTACATAATGTAACTTATGTATTAGAACTATCTCTCTAATAAGATGATTCTCCTTCTTGTCTCTACATCTTCTTCCTTCACCCCCTAATTCTCCTTAAACACTATTTAGTTGGGTTATTTAACGTTTGGTACCCAGCAAATGTCCAACACCTAGCTTTGGTACCCAATATTTGAAATATTAAGGGTTGGTACCTTGACCACCAGTTGACTGTCAATGACTATAATTGACCAATTTTTATTTTATTATCTCTAATTATTATGAAATGTTTTATAGAAATTTACAAATGTGTCCCTATTAAAAATCCCAAATTATCAAATATGAGTACTAATCTTCTTCATATTCCCGAACTCTCAAAATCTCTTCGGACTTCTTTTTCTTAAATTTTCATTTTTCAAACTTTTCTTTCATATTTCAAACTCTTTCTTATTACTACTATTCACTTTCTTTTTTGATTTTCTTTCATATAAGAAAAAAGACCCCTTAATTGTCTTTACAAATAACACAACAATACATCCAAACATTATATATCTCTTCTTCTTCTTTTAGTTCTTCATTTTGAACACGCAGTAGCGAGATCATCTTTTGCACCTAATTATTGATTCAATTGGGTATCAAACCGATTCATCTTTCTTCATGTGATCACGATCATTTTCAGTAGTAATTGGAAATGTTTTGCATCAATGAAGTTGCAAGGCAATAAAGCAGAGAAGAATGGACGGAGATGTTGTTGACGTTGAAATATGAGACTAAATTACTGATATATTAAAGATTTTAGTATTTGTGGATGTTTAAAACTATGGGTTGTACGCGAATTCGAGTTTACTGTATGGAAGGATCTATACAAAGGGGGAAAATACGCTGAGAAACAATGATCTCATCCTAACAAAGATTGCACACCACCTGCTTGATAAAAACTCTCAATATCTTCTTTACATGTCTTCCAAACTTCTCTTTATTCTCGAATCACGCTTGAAAATAGGAAACAAACCATGTTTCGTTAACTCAATAGACTACCCAAACAAGTGGAATCTTCACCATTCATCATCAACTTGAACGACAATAAGCTTCGTTTCTTCCCAATTTAATTTCTTGCCATGGATAGAAATATTACCAATTTATAGCAAGCTTGTACCCAAACTCAGTTTACTCTTTGGATGCAAAAATGTTTCCAAACTCGTAGAACTCAACATACTTTGCCTAAGTTACCCATTGGTGTAGAATTTGCCGGAAGTTAACCTCTCGCCAACACAAGATAACCCTAACGTTTGAATTCAGTCGAGGTGTTATCATTTATTGGACCTAAGTTTGCGGAGTGAAAGGAAGTTAAGCTAGGGTTTTCGGCTTTTTATCTGGGACAGTATAAAGAAGATGGAGTTGTGGGGAAGGGCAAGTATGGAATTTTCTTTTTTTAGTATTAAAATTATATTTCTTAGAATAAAAAAATAATAAAAAAAACAGGTCAAATTATGGTCGTTGACGGTCAACGTATGGTCAAGGTACCAACCCTTAATATTTCAAATATTGGGTACCAAAGCTAGGTGTTGACATTTGTCAGTGGGTACCAAACGTTAAATAACCCTATTTAGTTTTGTGTATATTATGGTTGCCAAAATAATAATAATAATAAATATTAAATTACTATGTTCTTAATAATACTAATAAATTATTATAAAAGATTACACTGAGCTTTTTGTTGGCGACCTAGCAACAAGTCGGGCCCCAACTCCTCTTTGAATCGTAACACCTAAACGATAAAAAATGAAACTACCAAAACCACTACTAGCATCATTACTAACCAAACAGTTCCTAAGATGCTTAAAAAAATCCGAGTGTCCTCACCGAGCTCTCCTAAGGTAGAAAAGGCTAACACACCCAAACCATATCCATGTGCGGCGCACTTGTCCAAGTATTTGGCACGTTTATGAAACCGCACTGAAATAGCCTTACCAGGGAGCGAAGGAACTGGATACCATCGCCAGAAAAGGAGAGACACATGTAACATCCATACAAACATCTTGTCCATTGTCCCAGTTGAGGACAAGGATATCGCAGGTTTTAGATCTTTGCCATCATCCGATCAAGACCTAGAGATACCTCCTCGCGCGGCACATTAGCTTTGTAACAAATGTCCACGACAAAGATCCCGAACAACATCATGGAGAAATTTGTAACCAATATCTTTGGCGCAATGGAGCGCGTGATCCCCAAAATTATCCATAGGCTTGTTACAACTTGGGCACAAACTATTCTCAACAAACAAAGGAATACCCAATCGATAACAAAGCACATCTCTAAATTGTCTAGGTCCAAGACATTGATTGAGCCCACTAATGGGTAACGCCAAAAGATAGTCCTGAGCATGCTTGATACGATTACATTGCCATAGGACTAATCCCTTTCGACATATGAAATTGGTCTGGATTTGCTTCTTAACTGCATCAAAATAAACAACTGCTAGGGAATGCATGGAAGGAGGGGCAGTATCA
The DNA here is from genome assembly GCA_023531295.1 of Papaver armeniacum. NCBI lineage: Eukaryota > Viridiplantae > Streptophyta > Magnoliopsida > Ranunculales > Papaveraceae > Papaver > Papaver armeniacum. The sequence goes on along the minus strand of JAJJWW010016084.1, from coordinate 302,203 downwards.
TCGATACAGTAAGTAGACGAAAATCCACAAACCTGGATGAAGGTCTGAAGAGCCACGATAAGCTAAACCTTGTCCGTTGAGAACAAATTACCAAGGATCGTTTTCTGATCAAGTAGTCCGACTTCGAGAAGCAAGATAACGAGAAGCACGAGTATCGACCATGGTGTAAATGCCAAGTCCGCCATCCTTAATAGGTAGGGTAACCAATCTTTTCTGTAAAGGACCAAAACCTGCACCATCCCCATAAATCAGAAGCCTCAAATACTGAAAAAGATGTTCATCAAAGAGAGCCGTAGCAGGTTGAAGAGCAGCATGATTGGTAGTTCGCATAGCAAAATAAAGTCTAGACACCCCAGTGCAGTTGCGAAGTAAAAGCATCTCACTTTGAGGATCCTTGAGTTTCTTGATCGCATTCATTAGTTGAACAGTTTTGTGCACCCTATTCAACACCGTGTCGCTATGAAGTCCATGTCTAAACTCACTGGACCACCCAAAAGTTTAACACCCTTAGAAGGCCTACCAATACCCGTAGGAAAGACACCATCAATTGTACTCCTAGGATCAAGAGAAGGCCAAAAGACCTCCGTCTTCTTTATATTGAGATGCAACCCCCTGCCTGGTCCTTCAGTTTCAATTATGCGCAAAGCCTTGGAAACCTCCAAAGTATCCCAAACTATGGTACCGTCATCAAGGTACCAAGCGTGAAAGTCAAGTTTGCATCGATAAGCAACGGTCTTCACTAAGGGGTGAAGAGCCAATGCAAATAACAAGGGCCCGAGAGGGTCACCTTGATGCACACCGAGAGAAGATGACAAAATATATTGGGCATAATAAAGCTTGGACGGACGTAAGTAACAAAATTATACCCAAATGAGAAATACCTGACGGTGAAGGCGAACTTCTTTGATGAGCTGAGATCTGCTCACCATGTTGAAAGCATTGGAAAAGTCAATTAGCAACATTGACATATTATCCGAATGACCCTTCATCTCCAAAAGGCGATTTACAGCATGTAAAATACCTTCACCTCCTACCGGAACTCCAACCCCGAATTGGTAATCTCCTAAATAAGAAGTCATGTCCTTCCCAACAATAAAGGCAGCCACCTTAGAGACCAATCTACGCCAGACTGTACCAACTGCAATAGGCCTAAGACCACCACCCGGCTTAAGCAAAGGAGTCAGAGGAGCGCTAGCAATGTATTCGCCCAAAACAATAGGGCATCTTCCAGCCAACCAAAGGTTGACAACCCCGGTAATAGATGAAAGCAAATCATCCGCTACTGCTGCAGCTGCTCCACTAAGAACATCAACTAGGTGCTGCGCCCGTAAACCATCTCGACCACATGACGTACCTTTAGGGAAGCTTTTAATAGCCCCCAAAACTGCCTTGGCATCCACGAAGATGGGATCCGCGGTGATATCGTCTATTGGAACCTCAGGGGAAGCTGCCATGGGATGTTTGTCCAACAAATCAAGATAAGTCTTCTCGTCGTATGGGGCAACACCAGAAGAAGACAGAACCCGTATAGCCGCTGCGAAATGTCCCGCATTGATCTTCCTCTGACAAGCTACAATAACAGCTCCAAGCTTTTTCTCATCCATCTTCTTCTCATCAGATTTCTTTGAACCCCACGTCACTGGCCTGAGCAACAGCTTGGTAATCAAAATAGAGCACCCATTCGCCTCCTTTCAGTCATTAAGCGCATGTATAATAGCTGCCACTTGCATACGTTTGTGGTTGCCGGACTTCCGTTCAACGGAGCTCTTCGGTTGGTATAGAGAAAGAGTACAGATGGGAAGAAAAATCAAAACGAAGCCAAACTGAAAGACTTCCCTGGATTCGCAATAATTCGGTCGAGACATACCTTGAGAGCCCTGGAAAATGCAAGCCTGCATTTGTGGGGGATACAAGTGACTATGTGGTAGGCCCGAAAAGAGTGTATTAAATTTAAGCCTACGGTGATACCGCAAGTGCACGGTGTCGTGATGTAGCACTGGGCACGTACGGGTCGAACCACAGAGACTTGTGGTGCCCTTATGTGATCTATGGCTTGCTAACTGAAGTCTAGTGACGTAACAAGTGACAACAGATGGTGAAACAAGATGTTTTGCCGAAACGGCTGAGATGTAGTGTAGTGACAATGAACCTAAGCTAAGGCAAACAAGGAGGAAGGGGTTCTTTGGGTCTTCAAATCCACCTCGACCCCTATTGTGCTTTCAACTAAGTTAAGTGTCTTATTCTATGTCGATGAGTGAAGATTGTCAATTCTACCACTCATCTTAAGGGTTTCACCTAATGATATTTCAAATATCGCTAATGTACTAATCCTAAGTACTAATTGTCTAATTAAGAACAACTAGTCAGGGGTATTAGCATTAAGAATGGAAGCAAAGGCTGAAACACCTTCAACACAATATTGACCTAACTACAGTGCATCCATGGCGTTGGCATGCACTGTGAGAGAACTGGGTTAAGGTGTTTAGAATTCGAAGCTATCTAATAACATTAAATTCTTAAGACATTCAACAGAGTTTCAACACAGTTTGGAATCAGGGCTTCATTGAAACCCTAACAACAAAATTAAAACATGATTAAAACAGAAAATAAACCTAAATTGACACTCCCATTAATCCAGGCGTGTGCGAAAACAAGTTCTTCACTCTCTATTTATACAAGCACTTGACCCAAAATTCCCAAACCCTAAAATCAATTAAAAATAGAAATCAAATGAAAATTAACCTCACCCACGCCTCCGACTTGCCTCTCTCTTGTCTAATCGGCTCTGCAACTCCATGCGGGGTTGTTGTGGAGAAACCCTAGTTTTAGCTATCTTTAATTTAGTCTCTAGGGTTAATAGAAACTAAAATAAAGATAACTAGACCTAGAGAGGGTAGCGGCTGGTACTGGTGTAAGGTTGGTGGTGATGGGAAGCATGGTAGAGGGAAGGTCTTGGTCGGGTGAAGGGATGGAGGAGCGAGCTCGCTCCGGGTTTTGCAGAGGGGTTGTTTGAGAAGAAAGAGAAAGTGAGAGGAGGAATGGGTCGATCGAATAGGGGTATAGGTGTATGGGTCGCTTCGGTGTTGCACGGGTGCGGCGAGAGTCGATGGGAATGGCCTAGCGAGCGTCGGATGGAGCCAAGAGATCTGAACGGTCGAGGTTGGTAGCCGGTTTTTGAGTGATCTCGTGTTGCACGGAGCATCAAGAAATGATGTATAGTGAGGGCGACGACATCGTTGGATGTAGCCAAAGCGAGATCTCGACGGCTTGGAGTGTACGGGCTCGGATCCGGTCGCGGGTAGCTTTAGCCCATGTCTTCCTTGTTGGGTTGCAACTGATTCGCGCGCGGGCTTTGGCTTTATGCTCCATAGATGCTCGACTCCAATTCTTCGCTCTTTGGCTCCTCAAATTCTCCGAGCTTTATTTATTACCTAAAAACACAAAATTAATTAATACAAATATTTATTCTTGAAAACAAAGAAAACACGTAACTGGGATAATATCTCGATTCCTAAGCGCAAAAGATGAGTAAAGTGCCAATAAAAAGGTGTATAAATATGCAATATTTGGCACTCATCAAATACCCCCAAACCCGAATTTTACTTGTCCTCAAGTGAAACAGAAAATAAGAAATCCTAACTATACCACTGTCGTTTTGGTCTCTCGAATGCATTTAGCGTATGCACTAAGCCTTTAAACCCCTAGGTGTCCCTAGTGGACGAGTTGTAGTCTCGTGAGGGTTTACCAGAGGTGTACCCACAAAACCTTCTCCAACTTCGTAGTGTAAAAGAGTCTCAAGCCTCCAAGAAGCTATGAGGACATAGAGTTTCGCATGCTAGTAATGTGTTAGAACTATCGAAGAACGCATTCTCATCCTTAAGTGCTTGAGCGAGAAGTAACCATACCATATGAAAGAATTCGGATTCGATTGTGATCATAAGTCTCAACTTCTCGCCTCACCATTAGGGTTTTATGATAATTGCACTCAAAAAGATCGCTTTTAGTCTCTCATGTGTGCGGCGGGAATAAAGAGAGAAATCCCGCACACGTTGTAGGTAAGAAGGATAACCTTCCGAAATAAAATCTGAGACTCCACAGGGTGTGGACAAAAAGAATCTTTTCCGATGATCTCTAAGGAAGGAAATCAACCATTAGCAAGGGTGGGAGTACTCACTCACTTCTCACCCGATCGGCAATTAATATCACTCTCTCATAAGAAACCATAAAACGTCTTCAATCTTCGGTCTTCGGTCTTCGCCTTTTAACTATTGATGACGAACTTCGAACTTCACAAAACTTAATAATAATTTTTTTTTCTTTTTTTTTTTTTTTTTTTTTTTTTAACTTTGTGGTAACTAGACACGAAAATAAACTACAACAATTTTTTTTTTTTTTTTTTTTTTTTTTTTTGTGTTACAATAAAACGATAAACTCAATTTTCACAAACTTCATTAATTCTCATCTTATTTTCTTTTCTTTGTTTCACATAAACCTTGGACTATATCAATTTTTCTTTCAATATTCTCGATTCCCGCTCCCAGGTTCTTGACGATGATGTGTTTCTATGGGTCTTGCTTGATTGAGAGAGAGAATGATGCTAACTACAAATCGGTATTTAGAAGGAGTTTTCATCTTTAGACGTCACCCTCATGATTGACGGAATTAGCACTCAAGAGATCAAAAGTAGTGCCAAAGTGGTGCGAAGTTGGGTAGCTCACCATTCCTACCCTAATTGACGTACGGTGACACACACTCTAAAAGCTTTTCTAGAAAGTCACAAAGAGTGAAGGTCGGCCTCGCTTGATGTAAAATGGGTAGTCTCCACTATGGGTGATCACAATTCTACTACCGAATATCTAACAAAGACCTAATTAAGCCCTCCCGGTATGGTTAAATCCAACTTTAACGCTCTAATCAACTAAGAAACCCGATTGTGTTCTCCCAGTACTTCCAATTTCGTTATTTCGATTGATTCTCTATGTAAACATAGCTAGAAGCATGCTAGTGACTCTAAAATCTCTAAAAGTTGGAGGTTTTTATTTGCAAAAAGTTTTTGAATTTTTGAATTTTTGAATTTTTGAATTTTTTTTTTTTTTTTTTTTTTTAAATGAAAATAAAAGATTAAAAAGACTAAAAACTCTAAATGCAAATGCACCCCCAAACCTAAATCAAACATTGTCCTCAATGTGTCACAGATAGGAAAAATTTAAACAAATCACATACCATGAGAACTATGTCAAAAGAGAAAAGGGAAGAGATTACCTAGGAATGCTCAGGCGGAAGCAAGGTTGAGCTTCATTCGTCAAGGTTAGAATCCAATATTCTCAACGGAGATCATATCGGATTAGCATAATATATGTGCAAGAAGACTCAACCGAATCAAGAAAGAAAATTTAACAAGTCCTACTGGATTATATACAAAAATTCACCATAAACTAACAATCTAAAGAGTTGAGGATCAACCCAATAGAAAATATGTACAACCATCAACAATCTTACACAAATATAACAAGAGAGTGCAAGTAAGACTGCAGATGGGAATGAGTTTCCCCCTGTTGATGGTGGATTTTCATTCAAGGTTAGATTTGTAAAAAACCGGAAAAATCATGCGCCGACATCTTGTAAAGATAAAGCCATTTATAAGTGTTGGATATTCCCTCATTTAATTCACCAAGAATGGATCATGTAGCAACAATCCCTTCTTGTGAATTTCATATCGCCCTTGTATTTCGTACTCATTATCGAGTGTGGCATGACGACCGAGTGTTACTCTTATAGAGTAACATGAACCTCCAAGCACTATAATGAATCATTATCGGTGTGGCATGAGACCGAGTGTTACTCATATATAGAGTAACACGAACCTCCAAGCACTATAATGAAACCATGTACGAAATACCCCGCATGTGCCGATGCTCTGTGTTATATTAACCCGAGCCCCTCTCGGCGTGTTATATTAGCCCGATTGAGCCCTCTCGGTGTGTTATATTAGCCCGATTGAGCATCCGGACTTGATCGTATCAGTCTCCTGATATGATCCGATTGCGCTCATCCAACTCCATAAGCATGATTGGGTGACCACGAGATCAATTCCATCACCCTAAGCATGGTATGGAATACCCACGGCCTTAGCTTGCCGAGATATGATTCGATGCGGTCATCCAACTCCACAAGCATGATTGGATGACCACGGATCAATTCCATCACCCTAAGCATGGTATGGAATACCCACGGCCTTAGCTTGCGGATATGATTCGATCGCAGTCATCCAACTCCACAAGCATGATTGGATGACCCGGATCAATTCCATCACCCCAAGCAGGTATGGAATACACACAACCGACCCCGCATGGTCGACCATTGGCCTTCGCTTGCCAAGAAACCGTCCATACCAAGCATTATGGACGGAAAACCCTAAATTAGGGTTTGCGGCATATTACATGTGCCGCAAAACGGTCTCAACCATCCATCTTCGCAGGTATAGATGGAGGGTGTAGATGTAGACTCAAAGGGCCCGGAGCATGTCGACACAATCACCGTGTGACCGCCTACACACTTGACCAATCGGTCAAAGCCAACCATGGTTGGTTACAACAAAACCGTCCGCCCAAAAGAGCATGGTCGCGCGGCTTTGAAAGCCAAAATTAGGGTTTCAAGTCATCACGCGCGTCCATCTTCTCCGGTATGAATGGAGGGTCACAGATTGGATTAACCAAGGCCGGTCATACCAGCATGACCACCGTGGGCCCATCTACCTCCTCTTGCGGTCGGCCAAGGCACATCATTCCCGGCCAACCCAAAACGCACGCCCAAACTCGTGCGGTTACACTCCCAAATCCTAAACTGATCTCGACCGCTCAACTTCACCGGATGATTTGAATGGCTTAGATCACGTTTTCATGGGATAATCAAGTATAGGTGTGAACACCAACCTACCACCTACACGGTGGTATGATCGACCAAGACCGACCAAGATGGGTCGTCTTGGGGCGCGCGCCCAAACTTGGGATGACACGCGGTTATCAATTCCTTTGCGGTAAGAGATTTCGCCAAACCGATCTTAACCACTCCTCTTTGACGGTCAAATTGAGTGGCCTAGATTGCATCTTCATGAGACGGTGAGACATGGGCGTGAACATCAGCCCACCATCTTCACGCCAAGCCACCGGCCAAGACCGACCAAGCTAGGTCGTCTTGGAAAACGCGCAGGAAGAGATATGGCGCGCGGCTTTTACTTTACGGCATCAAACTCCCATCGCAAAATCGATCTCAACCACTCAACTTTACCGGTCAAATTGAGTGGCTTAGATCGCGCCTTCTGGGAAAGTGAAGTATGGACGTGCACACCGGCGTGTTGTCTACACACATGCCTGGTCGGTCCTCTTCAAAACCTTTCCCATGCTTGTTTTCGACCAAGCTCAAGAGTGATACTTGCGCACCTCTTTAAAAACCCTAATTTCATCAATCTGGCCGCAGATGAGTGTCTCAAACATCATCTCATCCGTCCGACTTCACCAGCCTTGGTTATACAACCCCAGTCGAGTTAATTGGTCAGTGAGGAGTCATTACCCATCACTTTACCACACCGCAATGCGACTGCACATAAAATACACACGATACTTCACAAGTATCGACTTTCGAATAACGCAGTTTATTCAATTCAACATTACATGCTATCTTCCGTGGATCCACGATCCACATTCCGACATCAATCATGTCACAAACCGGGGATACTTACTGGGGTATTGGTCCGGGCGGTTTACGGCGTGCGCGTGCAACGCGCCATCACAAGAACGTGTCGGAGGTCATGGACGGTTAGAGATGAACAGGACAAGTGGGCAAGACCGGTCGTGTATCACCGACACACAACTCCACTAACTCCATCATTCCACTACCTCCACTTCCCACGAGAAACGTGAATGAGGCTCAATGACTTGTATAAATAGGTTCTCCGCCCTATTTCAAACAACAAGAAAAGACAAGACGAGACAGAAAACCAAGTGTTGATACCGTCATATTCAACCATCTTCTGTCACAAGTCATAGCAAGCCAACACCTTCACAATCTCAACACCTTCTTCGCTTCCCTCCCTAAGATCAACCCCATCTCCTTCACTTTGTGACCGAAACAAGTCCTGGAACGGCCATTTCTTGGTTTAGCCGGACTTGCCGCAGTATTGATCTCTCGAATCTACAAGCACTCACCGCGCAAAGCATTTGTTGTAGGTTTAAATTCATTCCTCATCACACCCCAAATTACCAAATTCGGCGGAGTAGTTTTCACCCATCAACAATTGGCGACCACAAAGTGGAGATTGATCTATCGGTTGCATAAAATTGAATCCTCAATTTCTCGGTTTCCATCTCGCAATGTATCCTAAACTACGGGCGGTTCGAGATATCATGGGAAGCATAGCTGAATGCGGAGGATGTCTTGGCAAATCAAGCCAGTATCACCGGGAGGCGAGCGAGACATTTCGCCTTTTGAACGACATAGCAAAGACAATTACAAGAAGGATGCATCCACTCCAAGAAACGGTGAATCCTTAGCCAGGGATCACACCTTTACCGGGGGAGAAACAAAAAGAGCGCGTCGCGAGGGACTCGGGAAAGATGAACAATGCGGGGGTCCAATCGACGATGAGAATCCGAGACGACTCCACTGGAGAAGAGACTTGTCCTGAGCACTACAATGTCTCGCGATAAAGAAAGGGAGCCTCAGCAGCCTATGGAACCGTGTTAGAAGATTTATATCTCAAAACCCTCGCCGAAGCCCTAAGACTGTTCGACCCGCATCAACCTTTCAACCGAGTGAAGAAATGCTTGAGGAAGGAGAGATCAATCAAGGAATGCGTGAGTACGCAGAGGATGGGAACGTTCAATTCGATCACTCGGCAGTGACATTACGACACCTTCCACATCACTCGCCTGCCTAGGGCAAGCGATCCACGAGATATGATGACATCCGCAAGTCTTACAACTTCATCTCCTATTCCACATCAAGGCCACGGAGAGACATTGCAACGCCCGCTAACGCAGAAAAGCTAGACTCAAGGTACTTACATTTCCCCTTCCCAGTGAAGAAGATCCTGGAGCTACTAGAGACGTGGGTGCGAAATGGAGAGTTAAAGCTACCCCCGGTACGGCGCCCACCTACTGATCAACAAGTAATGGATCCGAGGTACTGTCATTACCATCGGTTCCTTCATCACCCCACCAGTGAATGCAACGCTTTGAAGCGCATTGTTCAGGAGAAGCTCGGTTCAGAGATAGCTTGCAAGGATTTTCTTAGAGGCTACTCCTGTCTGATATGGTGAGGCTTCAAAAGGCAAGTAAGTTTTACTCAACAACTTTACAAGAAAGATAGTTTAGAATTCACTGGGACTTAGCATCCCGCACGTGGAGAAAGAGGCTCAAGATCAAACGCCATGTTTGTTTCCATTCGTACCTCCCTTTTACATAACATTTGCAACTTCATATATGTGCAATCATTCATGACCAAGATGCAAACCTCATTTAACATAATCTCTTTCAAAAAGTTTGTTCACAAAACTATCTCAAAATAAGCCAATTCAATTACCTATTCAAGACCTAAGTCGAAGAAAATCCTCACTATCACTCAAAAAAAAAAAAAAAAAATCTAAAAGGAAAACAAGCTCAGTAGCTACAATCTTTCAAGGGAAGTCCTTCAACAAAGAACTCATCCTTCTCGGGCAAGAGAGACTTTCATCCTTTGAAGTACAACTCCGCTTCACTTCAGTTCCTTAGGCAACTTTTCAACCTCTTCTTCCCGGCGAGTAACACAAGATACGAGAGGGGCTCCGTCCTATAATTTCGGAGCTACCGTGGTCAATACACCTTATGCAGCTGTCACTTCTACCACCGGTGCCGGCGTAGCGAGGAGATATTCCAACAAGTGTAACACCTCCCGTCACCGCAGTCGGAGCGGCCGCAAATCCCAATAACTCCTCAAGCGTAACGCCTCCCGGTAGTCACCCGAGCAACAACTTTCACTCCCGCATCGGGATGAGGAGCCTGAGGGACGAGAGGAGGACCACCATCCATTACCATTTCAGACTTGATGGAGAAGCAGGAAGTTCTTGCTAAGACTCAAACGGATATGGCCGCAACTCGAAAGAGGTATTTCACCTGCGCGGACCTACGTGGACCCGATCAAATGAGCGACATCGATTGAACGGTCCTGTCATGGAGATTCCTACACTCTGGGACCGATCCTCACAATGATCCTCCCCAGGTCAACAGATTTACTACGAACAAACCATGTAAACCACGCTTGGGGACCGAGGCTCGACGAAGTTCCTTCACCTTCGATCAAAGACTTCTTCAACACGAGAAAGATGGTCACCAAGAAGCATGGAATTCGCAAGGGTAAATCGAATCAAGAGCCGCCCGCTTCAACGCTTCCTCCAAATGAGGCTGCTTCAATGGTCTATCCAAGAGCCGCCTCAATGCTCTCTCCGGGGACCCCTGTTCACTTGAGAATCCTGCCAACACTCTCTCCAGATCTACCTCAACGTTCGCACTTCGAGAAGCCACTTTAACATCCTCTCGAGTCGTTTCAACACTCAAGCTACACCAATAATCTGCGCTCCGGTCAAGTTGTCTTTGATGTACTCATTGCTCAACGTGCGTCTCATTCATCCTTCATGAGGATCCAGCGAGCATGAAAAAAACCCAAGTCGATAGGAGGAGGGTTATCCAGTGGAACGAATATTTTCATATAGTAGAGAGAGCGCAAAGAACAACTCATCATCAATGTTCGGCATGTATTTGAAGTCAAACACTTCCACCAAAAGATTATCTTCGAAGATATATCAACGGGAGTTCTTTTCTTTCTACCGCAATGAAATAAAAGACAGGAGTTAGAACTTCTATGAAAGCACATGAGAAGTGTAGTCACACACGGCAAGACACAACTCACATCGGAGCACACAATGACTGGTCCAAACATCGTTCAAGTATGTCCGGTATTGATTTCGGTCCGATAAGTTTCAAGACCGTGATTGCTCAAGTCTCAAGTCTCGGCGCACACAAGCAAGGCCGGTTTCGATCAAACACATGGCCGACGTTTGAAGCATGTACACGGTGGACCCACTTTCAACCGAAGCAGACACAACAAGCCCACGTTGATCAAGCGGGCGCAAACCCCACGAACGAAGCATGCGCAATGATCAGTGATTAGGCACATCCCCACGATTGAACGGCGGCGCAATAGCCCCTCGACCGAAGCGGTCATCGCAAGGTCGATCGAAGCGTGCAAGACCGACATCATGCTAGGGGAACACTTTCCTGGGACGTTTCTTGAACGTGACATGCTCGAAGGACGGGACGACCCGCCTCTCCGGGTAACATCTAACTTTGTCTCATAAGTTTTATCTTTAATCTGTCACCATCTCATGCCTACCACACAATAGTGTAACCATTATGTGCTAGGCAGGGACTTAATGTTGATGGTGGATTTTCATTCAAGGTTAGATTTGTAAAAACCGTAAAAATCATGCGCCTACATCTTGTAAAAGATAAAGCCATTTATAAGTGTTGGATATTCCTCACTTAATTCACCAAGAATGGATCATGTAGCAACAATCCCTTCTTGTGAATTTCATATCACCTTGTATTTCCCGTACTCATTATCGGTGTGGCATGATTGGATCGAGTGTTACTCTTATAGAGTAACATGAACCTCCAAGCACTATAATGAATCATTATCGGTGCATGAGACCGAGTGTTACTCATATATAGAGTAACACGAACCTCCAAGCACTATAATGAAACCATGTACGAAATACCCGTCTGAGTGATGCTCGGTGTGTTATATTAACCCGAGCCCTCTCGGCGTGTTATATTAGCCCGATTGAGCCCTCTCGGTGTGTTATATTAGCCCGATTGAGCATCCTGACTTGACTGTATCAGTCTCCGGATATGATCTGATTGCAGTCATCCAACTCCATAAGCATGATTGGGTGACCACAGATCAATTCCATCACCCTAAGCATGGTATGGAATTGATCTGATTGCAGTCATCCAACTCCACAAGCATGATTGGATGACCACAGATCAATTCCATCACCCTAAGCATGGTATGGAATACCCACGGCCTTAGCTTGCCAGATATGATCTGATCGCAGTCATCCAACTCCACAAGCATGATTGGATGACCCAGATCAATTCCATCACCCCTGCGGTGTATGGAATACACACAACCGACCCCGCATGGTCGACCATTGGCCTTCGCTTGCCAAGAAACCGCCCATACCAAGCATTATGGACGGAAAACCCTAAATTAGGGTTTGCGGCATATTACATGTGCCGCAAAACGGTCTCAACCATCCATCTTCGCAGGTATAGATGGAGGGTGTAGATGTAGACTCAAAGGGCCCGGAGCATGTCGACACAATCACCGTGTGACCGCCTACACACTTGACCAATCGGTCAAAGCCAACCATGGTTGGTTACAACAAAACCGTCCGCCCAAAAAGAGCATGGTCGCGCGGCTTTGAAAGCCAAAATTAGGGTTTCAAGTCATCACGCGCGTCCATCTTCTCCTCCAGATGAATGGAGGGTCACAGATTGGATTAACCAAGGCCGGTCATACCAAAGATGACCACCGTGGGCCCATCTACCTCCTCTTGCGGTCGGCCAAGGCACATCATTCCCGGCCAACCCAAAACGCACGCCCAAACTCGTGCGGTTACACTCCCAAATCCTAAACTGATCTCGACCGCTCAACTTCACCGGATGATTTGAATGGCTTAGATCACGTTTTCATGGGATAATCAAGTATAGGTGTGAACACCAACCTACCACCTACACGGTGGTATGATCGACCAAGACCGACCAAGATGGGTCGTCTTGGGGCGCGCGCCCAAACTTGGGATGACACGCGGTTATCAATTCCTTTGCGGTAAGAGATTTCTGCCGCAAACCGATCTTAACCACTCCTCTTTGACGGTCAAATTGAGTGGCCTAGATTGCATCTTCATGAGACGGTGAGACATGGGCGTGAACATCAGCCCACCATCTTCACGCTTGCCAACCGGCCAAGACCGACCAAGCTAGGTCGTCTTGGAAAACGCGCCGGAAGAGATATGGCGCGCGGCTTCTTTACGGCATCAAACTCCCATCGCAAATCGATCTCAACCACTCAACTTTACCGGTCAAATTGAGTGGCTTAGATCGCGCCTTCTTGGGAAAGTGAAGTATGGACGTGCACACCGGCGTGTTGTCTACACACATGCCCGGTCGGTCCTCTTCAAAACCTTTCCCATGCTTGTTTTCGACCAAGCTCAAGAGTGATACTTGCGCACCTCTTTAAAAACCCTAATTTCATCAACTGGCCGCAGATGAGTGTCTCAAACATCATCTCATCCGTCCGACTTCACCAGCTTGGTTATACAACCCTCGGTCGAGTTAATTGGTCAGTGAGGAGTCATTACCCATCACTTTACCACACCGCAATGCAGCACTCGCATAAAATACACACGATACTTCACAAGTATCGACTTTCTCGAATAACGCAGATTATTCAATTCAAAGATTACATGCTATCTTCCGTGGATCCACGATCCACATTCCGGACATCAATCATGTCACAAACTGGGGATACTTATCGGGGTATTGGTCTCGGCGGTTTACGCGTGCGGCGTGCAACGCGCCATCACAAGAACGTGTCGGGGAGGTCATGGACGGTTAGAGATGAACAGGACAAGTGGGCAAGACCGGTCGTGTATCACCGACACACAACTCCACTAACTCCATCATTCCACTACCTCCACTTCCCACGAGAAACGTGAATGAGGCTCAATGACTTGTATAAATAGGTTCTCCGCCCTATTTCAAACAACAAGACAAAAGACAAGAGAGACAGAAACCAAGCGTTGATACCGTCATATTCAACCATCTTCTGTCACAAGTCATAGCAAGCCAACACCTTCACAATCTCAACACCTTCTTCGCTTCCCTCCCTAAGATCAACCCCATCTCCTTCACTTTGTGACCGAAAACAAGTCCTGGAACGGCCATTTCTTGGTTTAGGCCTGACTTGCATGGTTTGATCTCTCGAATCTACAAGCACTCACCGCGCAAAGTGCATTTGTTGTAGGTTTAAATTCATTCCTCATCACACCCCAAATTACCAAATTCGGCAGGAGTAGTTTTCACCCATCAACACCCCCAAACCTAAATTTGTGAACGGGTGTGTTTGTGAGAACAAAATCTTGCAATTTTAAAGGTACATCATGCAAAAGGTCTAACTCAAAATGAGTTTTGCTAATTACAGCAGTGCACATACATATTCCAACTGTGGCTCCTTAAGAGTGTTATACTTTGATGCAAAATAGTCCAAGAGGACTTGGGAAGCACAAAGTTCTAGGCCTAAGTTAGGCATTTTCAGAAAAGTTGGTTTTGCAATTTTATGACAAACTACACCTAGGTTTGGCGGAGGAGTATCAATTTGTGACTCAGGAGAGAGGTTAGGTACATCTAAGTTATTTTCATGTATAAAATCATTTGCACCGTCACACTCTTTCCTAAGGTCAGGAGTGGGTAAATCATGGTGTTTTTCACAGGACAATGGCACAGGTTCCACATCAATATCACATGCATGAATATCGAAGAAGCATCATTCATAGGGTTCACGGGAGAGACACTTAATGTCGCCGAACCTAAAAATTCTATTACATTTTCAAAATACACATGCTCTTCATATTCATCATCATCATCATCATCATAGCAAAAATCCATCTCTCCATTCAAAATTGTAGTATTTTTAGTGTACTCATCTACCTCTAGATTAGGTTCATATTCAATGTTAGTTGCATGAGTAAGACTAGAAACACTATTTTCAATCCTATCATTTTGTAACTCAATCAGGTTCCTTTGAAGAATCATCTTGAGTTGTTCCATTGAAGGAGAGTCTTCACTAGTGGGTATGCATTCCTCATATGGATATTCATTGTATGGTTGTGCATGAGGTTCACTAGAGAAGGTAAATTCAGACATGTTGCTATATGGATGGTCATGCATTGCATTCATTTCAAGCCTAGCATTTAGCTCCATGAGTGTATCCATTGTTGATTGCAAACTAGGAGTTGGGGGAGTATAAAATTGTTCATCTCCCCACTGTGGTGAATGATGCATGTGTGCAGGTTGATTATGGTCCCAATAGTCACTTCTAGACACTTCGTATATTGGATTATCATGGTTTTCCCTAGACTGTCTAAATTCATGCAAAATATAACAAGATCTCGGCAGGTGGTCTAAGCCACCACATAAGGTGCAAGCATGCATTTCATATTGCCTAGGGGATTAGATTTGACAGATCGCTCATGTGATTGCCTTTCTAAGCCGGATAGTCGAGCTTCTAATTGATCTAGAAGTGATGACTGGGTATGAGGAGAGTGTTCATTCTCAACCTATGATGGATGATACATGTGCTCATAGTGATTAGGGTATGTGAGGTCGTGGCCCCGAGAAGGCGCATAAAATTCCCTAAAATCACTATGGTATGTGGGGTTCATCCCGTGAAGCGTGCCCGTAAGCACGCTCTCTAAGGGATTTGTTTGAATCCCCAGATGCGGACCAAAATCCTGACATGGTCTAGCTCTCAAATTGAACTCAAAGCCCAATTGTAATGGACTTAATTTGGTTCATTGGGTTTTTGGTTTGATGGGTTTCATTTTTGTTTTTGTAAACTTTGGTTTATGTGGGAAAGTTTGGTTTTGTTGGGTAAGTTTGGTTTTGTTGGGTTTTGGTTTATTTGGGAATGTTCAGCCCGGTTGCTATTTGAAATTGTTAAGCCCGGAGGTGGATTGATTGTGAGCACCCGGATGGTGCTGGCCTTAAGTAGAGGTTCTAGCCTAGATGGTCCGGCCCACTTGTAATGCTAGCCCGAAGAGTGTGTACAGCCCAACAAAGTGTGTACAAACCCAACGAGATGTGGGTTATGTGGGCTCGGTTGTTTTGCGACTTAGGGTGAGCCCAATGGGTGGGCTTGATTTTGTTTGCAAACAGCCCAGCTGTGAAACCGCACGACCCAGATGCACAAACTCAAAATTTGGGCTTCAATGAGTTAACGACCCGAGTTCGATTAACCCAACGAAAGGTGGGGTGAAAGTTTTGGTTTATGTGGGCTCACCTGAAGTGGTCAGTCACCCCAGCAGTGAAGGCTAAGTGAGGTGGCTCCGAAGGTTGGTTATGTGGGCTTTGTTTGGAGTACAGAGCCCAGGTTTAGTGAATGCACAGGCCACACAAAAATGCTCAGGCCACACAAAAATGCTCAGGCCACACAAGGCAAAGCAACACAGAAGACAAATGCACTGATGCACAAGAATATGCTCAGGTGCACAGTTGGCTAGGTCTCGATGGTTCAACAAGTCGGCAACAACCAATGCTAGCACCGCCAAACAAGTTCAGTGGGGACAATTGAGCTCAAACTCAGAGAGCATGCACAAGTTATCTTGGCTCAGGGCTAGGTTATGTGGGTTGTTGCTCAAGCTCACAGCTTCAGGGGCTGATGCTTGGCAGGGTCTTACACAGGCACACAGGTCACAACATACAATAAAGATTGGCAGCTCACACAGCTCAAGCACAAGGTTATGTGCTAAGATTAATCAGGCTAAGTTGCAACAAAGCCCCACAGCTTCAGGGTCAGGGTTGGTTTAAGCTACAGCTAACTTGGGTTTCCAAGTTGTGACCCACCCTCAACAGCTTCAGGGGCTGGGGTTTTGGCACAACTTGGCTCACCAGGGCAGATTGGTTATGCACAGGCTATGTCAAGGCTAAGCACAAGAATATGAGCACACAGACCTATGAGCACAGCGGAAACGCCAATGAGATTATGCACCGATCATGTCACTCTCGGCTAATATGTGGGTGGTTCAAAGATTATGAAAACCAACAATATGTACTTGCCAAGTTCGGTTATCATGTTGTCATGCAATATGCGGCTCGGGGTTAATCACCTAGCAAGGGAACAAGGTTATCAAGCAAGTGGGTAGGCTACCTCATTCCTCACTCATGCGCAAATGTGCCGGGCAGCAGACACGGCCAAGCTAGGCAAGAAAAGCAAGGGGCAATTATAGTTCAATCACGAAGGCTAAGCTCAAGCTTGAGCTTTTCCTTGCCTTCCTTTGGTTGGCTCGGTAGCTCAAAGGCTGACCCACAAGAAGCATAGGTACTGTTCACTCGGCAAGCAAATTTCGTTCTCAAACTTACACAATGAAAGCACAAAGCAGAAAGCTATGGCAGAGCTCAACTACACAGATGGCTTGGTGCACTGGTGTGCACCAAATGCAAAAAATATTTTTTTTTTTTTTTTTTTTTTTTTTTTTTTTTAAAAGATGGACTGTACTAGGCTAAGGGTGTATCAAGACATGAACCACTGAGTTATAACAATTTTAACTGAGTTTAACTGAGTTCAAACAAAGCTAACAAAATACAGTTGAACTATACACAAATCAGGGAGAATCAAATGTTTAAGCTAAGATACACAAATCAGGGCAAAAAAAGACAGAGATTGTGAAACACATATATACAATGGAAGAACTGAAAATCAGTAAAGCAAGAACAAAAATCACAAGGCACGCGCCAAGTCCCCGGCAGCGGCGCCAAAAACTTGGTAGGCCCGAAAAGAGTGTATTAAATTTAAGCCTACGGTGATACCGCAAGTGCACGGTGTCGTGATGTAGCACTGGGCACGTACGGGTCGAACCACAGAGACTTGTGGTGCCCTTATGTGATCTATGGCTTGCTAACTGAAGTCTAGTGACGTAACAAGTGACAACAGATGGTGAAACAAGATGTTTTGCCGAAACGGCTGAGATGTAGTGTAGTGACAATGAACCTAAGCTAAGGCAAACAGTGAGGAAGGGGTTGCTGGGTCTTCAAATCCACCTCTGACCCCTATTGTGCTTTCAACTAAGTTAAGTGTCTTATTCCTATGTCAGATGAGTGAAGATTGTCAATTCTACCACTCATCTTAAGGGTTTCACCTAATGATATTTCAAATATCAGCTAATGTACTAATCCTAAGTACTAATTGTCTAATTAAGAACAACTAGTCGGGGTATTAGCATTAAGAATGGAAGCAAAGGTCAAACACCTTCAACACAATATTGACCTAACTACGATTGCATCCATGGCGTTGGCATGCACTTTGTGAGAGAACTTGAGTTAAGGTGTTTAGAATTCGAAGCTATCTAATAACATTAAATTCTTAAGACATTCAACGAGTTTCAACACAGCTTTGGAATCGGGGTTTCATTGAAACCCTAACAACAAAATTAAAACATGATTAAAACAGAAAATAAACCTAAATTGACACTCCCAAACTAATCCAGGCGTGTCTGAAAACAAGTTCTTCACTCTCTATTTATACAAGCACTGACCCAAAATTCCCAAACCCTAAAATCAATTAAAAATAGAAATCAAATGAAAATTAACCTCACCCACGCCTCTGACTTGCCTCTCCTCTTGTCTAATCGGCTCTGCAACTCCATGCGGGGTTGTTGTGGAGAAACCCTAGTTTTAGCTATCTTTAATTTAGTCTCTAGGGTTAATAGAAACTAAAATAAAGATAACTAGACCTAGAGAGGGTAGGGTAGGGTGGTAAGGTTGGTGGTGATGGGAAGCATGGTAGAGGGAAGGTCTTTGGTCGGGTGAAGGGATGGAGGAGCGAGCTCGCTCCGGGTTTTGCAGAGGGGTTGTTTGAGAAGAAAGAGAAAGTGAGAGGAGGAATGGGTCGATCGAATAGGGGTATAGGTGTATGGGTCGCTTCGGTGTTGCACGGGTGCAGCGAGAGTCGATGGGAATGGCCTAGCGAGCGTCGGATGGAGGCTGAAGAGATCTGAACGGTCGAGGTTGGTAGCCGGTTTTGGAGTGATCTCGTGTTGCACGGAGCATCAAGAAATGATGTATAGTGAGGGCAGCGACCGTTGGATGTAGCCAGGCGAGATCTCGACGGCTTGGAGTGTACGGGCTCGGATCCGGGTCGCGGGTAGCTTTAGCCCATGTCTTCCTTGTTGGGTTGCAACTGATTCGCGCGCGGGCTTTGGCTTTATGCTCCATAGATGCTCGACTCCAATTCTTCGCTCTTTGGCTCCTCAAATTCTCCGAGCTTTATTTATTACCTAAAAACACAAAATTAATTAATACAAATATTTATTCTTGAAAACAAAGAAAACACGAGAACTGGGATAATATCGATTCCTAAGCGCAAAAGATGAGTAAAGTGCCAATAAAAAGGTGTATAAATATGCAATATTTGGCACTCATCACTATGGGTATTTGTCGTTGGAGCACCGCATTGAGTAAATCTGTGACAACATCTCCACAACTTCACCGTCGATCTCCTGAGTCCGCAACAATGCGGCAAAGATGCGAAAGCAACAAAGACCGGCCATTGCGAGTCATCCAAAAACACATATGCACAACTTCCCGCGTCCCACCAAGTTTATCCAAACCATGAATCAAAAATTCCCCATTACAGGGACCTTGGATGAAGTCATGCACAATCATTCCACGACCCTTACAGGATTTCGACAAAGCATGAAAATACATGCACCTGCTGCAAAACCACATACGCAGGAATTGTAGAGCTTTCTCCAGATTATGGTAAACCTTCGAATCTCTTGCAATCAACTCACGGACTGTGGTCTTACTAGCCTCCGAGTAGAGGTGTTTGTCATGGATGTGTTTCACCAAAGAACCTTTGACGTAACCCCTTCCATGAACTCCATCAGTACAGCCATGAAGGCAATGGAAAGGACAATGGCAAACATCTCATCAAGAAGGCGAGTCTGTGATGATCATGGACGAGTTGGATGGAAGCTGGGGTGAAGCTGTGTGCAGGGATGCACGAGAAGAAGAAGATCGTGTAATTCTCGACATATGAAAAAAGATAAGAAAAAGAAGAAAAAATAAAAAACCCTAAATGGAGAGTAAACAGACCGAACCCTAAGAAAATCAAAAACGCGACGAAGATAGGTTGTAAAATCAACTAAAAAAGGGAGAAATCGTGGAAAGGAAATCAAAGGAAAAAGAAAAATGAAAAATCTACCATACGAACTCATGTTGATTCCGTGAAAGAGATGAGTTTCCAAACACCGGAATTTTTCGCCGGACGAGAAACATGAGAGAGAAAAAATGAAAAAAGATTGGAACTAATTGAATGCTGCTAATTCTTGAAAATATAAATCATTTTCCATTTTGATTAGTTAATTGATTAGGACTCTATTGTGCATTGATTGGTAGTTACATCTAATTAATTTATACATTTTTCTTAATGTTAGTAAACAAATTTATTATTTTTAGCTATCAAATTATAGCATGAGTTTTAAATACATAAGAAAATTGAAAATAGAAGATTTGATCTATTTTGGCAATTTAATGGTTTGGCTCTTATGAAAAATATGTGTGCATATCTCTTAAATTAATTAATAGCTGAGTAATATATACTCCCTCCGTCCTAAATTAAGAGTCCGCTTTGACTTTGTCAAGATATTAAGGAAATCTATAAAATATCATGACTAGCCTTTGACTAGCCTATTTAATGTTATATTATTACCAAAACTAAATTATTAGCTTAAATTTGATAGTATTATTATTTTAGGAAATATTTTAAGAAAATAAAAGCAAATTTATATTGCTTTTATTATGGAATCCACAATTTAAGAAATATTATTTCCTCCATTTGATTTTGGTTTCCCGCACTAAAACTTTAGAGCATTTCCAACAAAAGGTGTAAAAAATCCTACGTGAATTTTTTATTTAGTCCTTTTATTTATGAGGTCTACACAGAGAGTAAATGTAGGATCTCATATCTAACCATCTCCAACGGTGAGAATTTTAACCCTTAAAATTAAAAGAAAATTGGTTAAAAACATGACGTGGAGGTGCAACCGGGGGTGTGAATAACACTTTCTTGAACACCTTCATAATTAGTAATCGGTCCCTTCTAACTTGTAGGACCCTACTGTTGGAGATGGATTTATGCCAAACGGGGGTCTAAAATCCTATGTGTCACTAAAAATAAATAGATCCACCCTTTCTTGGAGATGCTCTTAAGAGTCTTTGGAATTTTTTTATTTGAGAGGGAAAAAAATTGAAAATTGAAATTGTAGATTATTTCCTCTTTAGATATACTCGACCATGGAAATTTGAGATTTTGTCATAATTTTTTTTTTTGATCCTTTCTCATGTATATAGCCATGTTTCAAAAAAAAAGATGAAAAGATTAATACAGATGAAAAGGTTATGTAAGAATAAGTAGAAGTTTTATTAGGAATTTTATAACTATCCATAAATATTTTTATTTAAAAAAGGAATGACAATTAATACAAAGATATTAAGTAAGTTTTTTTCCTTATATATGGTGATATTATTTAAGATTTTGATGTTAAAAATGATTTTATGATTATTAAAAATAAAGGGTATATTTGATAGTTTAAGAGAAAAGTATGTCTATAAACAGAGCGCACAGATAAAAAGGGACAGACCAAAGTAGAAATTAGGACAGATAAAAAAGGACAGAGGGAGTATATACAGTAAAAACTCCATATATTGATACTCCATATATTAATAAACTCTATATATTAATAAAAATCATGGTCCCAACTTGGGACGGTTACAAATAGTAATAAACTCCACATTTTAATATTAATAGATTTTTCTAGTCCCACCTTAATGAATTTACCTCCATATATTAATAAAATAAACATAATAGGAAAATTATAGATCTTGTTACATCAAAATTTAAGATGAAGGAAAATATTTATCTGTAGTTGGTTGAGAAAATGATGTAATTTTTTGAATTGTTATGGCTTTTTTTGATTTGCGTATGCGTAAGACCTCGTTGCTATGTGCACCATCTTG
The DNA here is from genome assembly GCA_023531295.1 of Papaver armeniacum. NCBI lineage: Eukaryota > Viridiplantae > Streptophyta > Magnoliopsida > Ranunculales > Papaveraceae > Papaver > Papaver armeniacum. The sequence continues at coordinate 280,313 of JAJJWW010016084.1, read as the reverse complement.
TTGAAGCCAAAACATTTCCAACTTGTCGAGCATGTTTAAAGCTTCTTGGCATGAAACTTTTGGTATCTCCGTTTATCATCATCGGGATTATCTCCCTTCGCTTCTTGTCTAATTCCATCGATTATTTCTTCTTCGGTTGAAGCATATACGACTTGTTGCTCATTGGGATGATTAAGGAACACGTCCATATCCATTCGATTAGTGTAGTGCAATTGTTCAATTTGATTACTCATAAGTATCTTTTAACCATTTCGCAAGATCTTTTTTCCTCCAATTTGGATGTCATTTTTTCTTTTCACACAATTCTATACGAATTTTATCACTCATATGAGTTCTTTTCCTAACATTGGATGGCATTTTGATTTGGTTGAGAAGAAGAGAATATTAGAAATAATGAATTATCTTCTAATATATCTAGTACTATTTATATATAGTGTAGAGAAAACTTTAAAAATTCTTAATAGGATATATTATTCAATATATTAAAGGATATATTATTCAATAGGATATATTTTCAATATATTATTCATAAAGGATATATATCCTTCACATAAAGGATACATTATTCAATATATGTATATACATTATCCAATATCATTTACATACTTTGACATAGCAAAAAAAAAAAAAAATCTTTTTTTTGGTATACCTCCATATATTAATAAACTCCATATATTAATAATCTTGTAAAGTCCCAAGGTTATTAATATATGGAGTTTTTACTGTATTTGCATTTAATTTTTACAAAGATAAATTAGGAAATTGATTGATTAGTACTAATTGCATGCATATGATAGTGCAAAATTAGAGGAATTTTCCTCGTTTGTGTGTCAAATGATTTGTGACTCCCAAATTTACTACTCCCATTACTCCCCACATTAGTTGCTATCCACTTGTGAGATTCAATTCAATAAAAAACAAAATTAATTTTAATCCATGTCATCCCACAAAACCGGATATAAGAGAAATAATGGGGTGAATTTAAGAATTTGCTTAGCGTGGATTAAGATAAAAGGTTGTCGTTAACATTTGATATATTGATCTCTCTGGTCCATGAAAATATTAGGGATGTGGCCATATATTTGATCGGCGTGAAAAGCATTAATCATGAGATTCATTATAAGAATCATTATTCATAATAATTCGTCGTTAAGTACTTGAAGCATCTCAGCTTTGCTTAGGCCCCGAAATTTTTTGGGTGATAAAGTTGGGATTATATATGATTGGTTTTCCTCTTTGGATACGATCGGGATCATTCCAATTTATAATCCTTATGAATAGTAATTTCAATTAATCTCTTGATGTTTAAAGAAGCATTTTTCTGCAACTTATTTGTAAGCCATAATATTTGCTACTCTATGTTGATATCTCACTTGAATACACATACATACAGATTGTGCTCAGGAATAATATTGGAAAATTCGAATGATCACGTATGAACAATACGCTGAGCAAAAAATTATCTTCGTTTCCATCAATTTTTTATTTTATCTTTTTTTTGCACTTCCTCTAACAAAATCATAAATCGGGTGTTCATGCTAAATGGTCCTTTTCATACTTCATATTATAAGTCTTTATGTTCGATCGACGATTAAAAAGTACGGTTTTTATCGAATCTCAATAAATCATTTCTCGCACCTCCTATTTATATGTAGGAAGGAGTAGTAATTAGTATTGTTTCCTTTTTGTAAGTTTATTGAAATAAAATTACACGTAGACACGCCAACTAATGTTGGGAGTAGTGGGAGTAGAGATTTTGGGAGCTACAAATCATTTTAGTACAAAAAAGATTTTCTTTAATATATAAATGTGAAATTATGTTTAGACGTATGAAAGATATATTTGGATAAAAATAGAAACATCATTAATAACAATTTAAGGAATTTCTTTGGGTTAGGAAGTAAATAATTATTTTACCTAAGTGTGAATATTAAACAAGATGCTTTATTTTCCTTTAGTAAGTTTTAATTAATAAATAGCATGCATGGGTGGTCAGTTTATTATAGTTGATAAAATTTAAATCAGGGAATAAAATTAAAATCAATGGGTTTTCTTTGCATGTGGTTGGTTTAATTAAAAATGTTTCCTAATAAGATAAAAGAAATGTTAACATTATGGGTTATAATTTCTATATTTTTAATGAACGTTATTTATAACAAAAGAGAAAACAAAACAAAAATTATCCATCACTTTCTCTCTGATTTTTCTTTTCAAATAACAATAAGAAAACAAAACTCTTTTACCTATCACTTTCAATACCTTCTTCTCATAGTTTTATTATACAAGGAAAAAAATAAAAAAACATCAGATTTATTATTCTTGGAAAAAAGGTGTTTGTACTTGCAACAAGATTTTTGGATTGCTATCTAAGTTAGGGGTTTCTACCTAATATCAAAATCAAAACCTATTTTAGCATTAAAAAATCGTACTGATTTATTTTATCTTATTTTATTCTAATAATCATGAGTTTTGTTTCGAAGTTATTATGTTTTTCTGTATGAATTGATTTATTTATGAAATTTTGATTACCAATCATTAATGATTTATTTACTATTCTAAAATTTTCGTTTAACATTGGTCTAGGTAGTATTATTTTCCTCTATCATTATATATTATATTAATGCATAATAATTGAGTTTTGGTTTGTGAAAGTGAATTTGTTGCATTAGACTATTAGTGTTGAAAATGAATTTGGTGTTTGTACGCGGATTGCGACTACTCGTTTTCCCATAGTCTACGTAATGTGTACAGCTCAAAAGATCGGATACTTAGTAGTATTGATACCTCTGTTGAACTGATAATGCTAAGTAATAAAAGATATCCAAGATCACGATAATGACAAAGAACACTAATGTAATGTTAATGCTATTAAGTTATCACGAGACACAAGAGATTGCGTGGTTCGACTTTTGTCTACGTCCACGGGGTAATGAGTGATTTGTTTGTATTAAGTTGTTTCGGTTACAAAGATCTTAAATGCTTCCCAAAGTAATAGAGAGAACTCAAGTTGAAGTAAATACTTAAGTTCTAAACATTAAAGAGGTATAAGCTTAAGACTAGATCTTCTTCTCATAGATATTGAATGCCAATTTGTTGGTGAAGCTTGGAATTTATATCCCCTTCTGCTCCAGGTATATCTTTGCTACCTTTGGGTCCATCGTTACCTGATATACCTTCCGTACAAATGGCACCTTCGTTCACCGCGCGCTTTCTCCAGTCGGACTCTGCCACCTCAGCTGACCTACGTACGTTCCTTCAGGAACTTCCTAGCCTCAGTACAGATTGTACCTTCGTTCACCGCTATTCTTCACCAGTTAGAACCTGCCACATCATCTCTGTCCACGTGCTTTGATTATGTCTGTAGATAAGAGATTTGTGCATTTAATGCTGATTAGATATGCCATCTACCTTTGTCCCTTCGCCAGCTGCCTCTCTCTAGACTAGGCTTTATTTTTCTATCTTGGTCGTCGAGGTATCCCTTCTTGGGATAAGATAAAGTAGATCTGCGAAGGTATCTTCTACTACTCATGTTTCTCTATATAGCGAGGGTTATACAGTTATCTTCTATGCGACCACTTAAACCGTGACACGTGCTCCACAGAATATTGGTATTCACAGTTTGCCCTTTTTCTTTCATATTCTACTGTTTGGTAGGATTGGAAGAAAAAACTTCCGTAACGCTGCCATTTTTGCACGTATCGGTTGGGTGGTCCCCATATGTCTCTTCATGCAATAACTTCCCCTTGAATTTCGGGACATCCAAATTTTTGGATTCTCAAGCCGCCTATAAGAAGGGAATAAAGAGAAGGAATTTCATTAACTTTCTCTTCTCCTCTCGAACTGTCGCTTTCTCTCCCTTTCTCAGAGATTTGTTCTGTCTCTTTTTCCTTCAACTGCCTACTCCCAAAAGCTCTTGCTCCTCAGCGCTTCTATCGCCATTTTCAGGTTAGTAAGCTTTTGCTCTGTCGATGTTGCTTTTCGTATTTTCCATGCCCGGTTCTGTCTTCCCTTTTTTGGTTGTTCGAAGTGGTTGTTGTGTTTGCATGAGAAAATTTCAATTCTCTTTTATTTCTTTATGTTGTATGAGAACTTGGGTTTGTTCTCATTTCTAATTTCAATAATGATTGTGCCATGATTGTTCTTTGTCTGCAAATCTTCTTATCATGTTGAATCATCCTCTGTTTCGCTCCATAGAAGAATTGTGTTGTTTCCCTTGGTTGGTTTAAGCAAACCCATGCCCAAAGTATGTTTGTCTTTGTCCCCAACTTGTTTTTGGGTCGACTGCAATTTTGGTCCACCATTGTTGATGGACTGTTCTTCCTACTGATGTTAGGAACCATAAGACTCCCGAATAAGCCTGTGCGTAGAGATCTGAAGCCTAGGTCGTCGACTGAGCCACCTCCGCGGATGGATCATCCTATCGCTACACCTTCTCCACTTCCCGTGGACACCGAGGTACCTCGCTGGTACCGAGATGGTCATGGCCGATAGGTGTAGAATACACCTAATTTACTATCTAGTAGTTTATGCTTTCTTTGCTATTTTTCTTGTAAATTATGTATTTTACGCTTGTTTTGAGTTTTATAGTTACTTTGGAGTCGCACGGAGGAAAAGAAGAAGAAATCACTCAATTTGAGCAAAAGGGTAAAATTGTCATTTCACGAAGGAGGGAATACTATATGGAGCCCAGCCAAGGTTAAGGGGAGGTCAAAGAGGTGTCCCTTATCCAAAAGAAGGGAGTGAAAATAGCACATTTTGGGTGTACTAATGGTGGGTGTCTCAATCCACCCACACCCTAAACCCGTAGACCCATACCCGTACCGGATCCGTACCCGCCCATTTAACTTAAACCTAAATCGAGAAAGAGTTATTTCTCTTCAATCATTCTTCCACAGAAACTAATTGAGCAGTCATCATGGTCATTGTTAATCGAGAAAAAATTGAAGACGGAAGAGATGGGTTTCGCTGTTGAAGATCGAAGAACACAGAGAGATCGAGAGGTTGTGCCATGATTGAGAGAAGAAAACCATGGAAGCTCAGTGAATTAGAGATCAAATGAGATGGGTATGAGGTCAAGCTGAGAATCGATGCCGCAATTAATTCGAGAAGAGGAAATCGGAGATAAAATCAAAGATTGGGTTCGGTTGCAAAGAAGGTAGTGATTCTTGGAGAAGAACAAGTGATGTGATGAGATTGAGGTTGAGCTGTGAGGTGATTGAGAAATTGATGCTGCTGATCAATGAGAGACGGAGAACGAGCTGCTAATGATGATTCCAGGGAAGAAAAGAGGTTCGATTAGAAACCTCAGAAAGCAGCTGGGTTCGAGTCGAGTCTGTGATTGAAGAACAGGGGGTAGGGAGCAGATTCACAACAATTGGTGATGGAAGAACCGTCTGCTGGGGGATTCAAGAGCTGGGAATGGGTGTGTTTTGAATTTAATGAGAATATGAGTCCGAGAAGGAATTGCAAACCCGATGAAGTGGGTCTCATGATTGATAGTTTTGCGGATGAAGTTGGTAGTGGAGTTCATTGTGGTTAGTGCAGGTGGTCTAGATACGTAATGCTGGAGCCGATGCCGCAAAGTACAATGGGAGTTACAGGCGGTGTAGTTGCGAAGCTCCGAGTTTACTTGGTGTTACAAAGATGGAGTTGTTGGAATTACAAGATGGCCGAGAAGCTTGGCGTTGCCGTTGATCGTATGGTAAGGGCAAGAAATCGCTGAAGAGAATGGGTTTTGAGCAAAGGTACTTTCGCTACAATTCAACAATGGGTGGAGTTCTAAAGGGGATCCGTGGGTTTTTGAAACCAACAGATGAGAAAGAGCAGATAGGTTGAGCCGAAATGAGCCGAGATTGTAGGGAATTGTGAATCGTGATGGAGCAAACGGGTCCGTAGCTTTCCGGGATATAAGAGTTGAGAGATGCAAACAGCTTGTGGAGCGCAGTGGGTAGCCGTTGTTGCAGATGGTGGTAATTGTGAATGCAGGAAAGAACAATGGATTTGTGAGTCTGAGGCAAGGAAGCACCTGGTGGAAGCTAAGAAGTTTGGCAGGGAAGCAAGGATTGCAGAGCTGTAGGCATTGGGGTATGAACCGAGAGCAGGCAGTATCTTGAGCTTGAGCTCATATTGCAGGTGGAGTGGATGCCATGGGTCTCGATGGTCTGCAAATGTTTTTGTTTGGAGCTGCAGGGAAGTAGTTTCAATGAGGAAGAGTAGCCAATTTGTATAACCGAGGACCGAAAAGAAAGATGGGAATGAATGCCATGGTGGTTGCGGGTGTATAGCCTTAATGGCCGGAATTGAAGTGGTGATGCACCATCCTCTGTGCAGCATCGGTCAGCCTGTGCAATGGCCTGAGCCAAGATGACCGATCCAGCCGATCCAGCACAGCTGAGTAAGACGAGTCAGCCACCTAATCAGCTGACTCGCTGCTGACTCAGTGTCTGACTCCTTATTCCCTTGACCCGGTTGACTGACGGTTGACTAACAGTTGACTAGTTTGACCGTTAGTCCTAACGGTGGACTGACGGAATATTCCGTCGAATATTCTCTTGACGGAGAAATTTTCAGGTGGCCGGCGGTGACGTTTTCCGGCCATAATCCCAGTTTTCCGGCGAGCCAAAAATTCCAGAAATTTCTATGGACTTCTCTCATGTGTATGAAGACTTGGGCTAGGAATTGGATGGAAAATTGGACTCAAATTTGGAAAGAGAAGGTGGAAGAGTTGAGAAAAGCTTGGAATTGGAAATTGAATTGCAAAAGGAAAAGGATTCTACTCCTTGGAAGATTTGGAGAATGTTGAAGCCTATAAATAGAGAAGTTTTCTACAACTTCTACACACCTCTCTACACACACATCACTTGTGTTTTTGCTTGCTTTTCTAAGATTTTTCTTTTAATTACTTGTGTGAATTTGAAAATTCTTCTTTTAATTATTATTATTTGTGTGAATTTCAAAAACATGAGTAGCTAAATTTCTTATTGATTGAGGATGAATTCCTAGTTCTTAACATGATTTGAGTTTTTGTTTTCAAATTCTATCTTGAAGTTTTTCACATAATTATCGTTTGTTTTTACTAATAGGAATGATCTTAAAGACATTCATGATTGATTGATAGATTGTTTGGAGTGCACGCTAAATTGATTTGTTAATTTGATCTAAAGCTAGTGAAAGTTAGGAGATAAGTAATCGTTTTCTTGACTCTTTACATAAGTAGCAAACACGAGACCTTGCGGAGGGATTCCGTGGAGCAATTGTGTGTAGAAACAACGTTAGCAAGTGGACCTTGAGCTAAGAGTCTAACTACTAATATCAACCTAAGAAATTCATAAAACTTAATGCATGAGCCAAGTTACATCTAGGTTGAGCTAATTCTAGGTGGCTTGGTGATTAGAATCCGGTAGTCGAGAACTTCCGTGTCCGGTGATATAAGGGATTTAGGGGTTTAACACAGAGCTAGCTGCTTTACCTACGGTTGGTGATAATTTGTGACTAATAACAAGTAGAATAGAACATAACTTGATTCATTGTTTCGTAACGAAGAAGGATTCCTTGATCTTGTCTCTCTTATTGTTTTCAACTTTCGATTTTAATTGCTTTGTTTATTTTTATTTTGCTTTTTACACCCCCCTTTCGTGACAACTTTTACAACTAAGATCTCTTGCTCCTCGTGGGAACGAACTTGACTTCCATTATATTATTTTTAATTGAGTGGAAATATTGAATTAATTTGATTGCACCTACGAGCAAATCAAACTAAAAACTCACAACTTCAAAGCGTTCAAGCGTCACAAGCATCCAAAGAGTTATGGGGACATAGAATTTCTGCATGCTAGTAATAAGAAGTTAGAAGTACTAAAGAACATATTCTCATTCTTAAATGTTGAGTGAGAAATAACCACACCATAATGAGAGAACGCGTGTTTGAGAAACGATCAATAAGCATTTCGCCTCGACTTCTGCCTCACCAAATAAGATTTTATGATAATTGCACTCAAAAAGACAGCTTTTTTATGGTTCTCACATGTGTGCAGGTAGGAATGAAGAGAGAATTCCTGCAACACGTTGAATGGTGGGAAGGACAACTTCCGAAATATTTTTAAAAACCCACATCTTTTAATATTTTGAAAAACCATTTTTCTGACGATCTCTAAGAAAGGAAATCAACCATTTTTATCGAGGATGAGATTACTTACTCACCTTCACATCCGATCGCCAATTATGATAACACCACTCTCACGGCATCCAATAGAAACGTCTTCCGCTCCTCGTCTTTATCTTCGTCTTCGGTTTCAACTATTGATGATAAACCCTTGAATTTCATAAATCCTTAACAATTCTTAACTCTTTTTACCTTAAAATCCTTGTCGCTTGAAACCTCCTTATATATTTTCCTTCCCCACGGCTCATAAAAATAAGAACAAATATTTCTCTTGTTTTTCTCTCTTTTTTTTTTTTTTTTTTTTTTTTAATTGAAACAAGAGAAATTAAATACAAAAATAGACCATGGCCGTGGGAGAAGTATTTTACCGCTTGATTCTTCACAACTTGTATCGTCTCAAAATCATAAACTTCAACAATTCTCACCTTTTAATTTCTTTGCTTTCATGAATAAGTCTTCATACTTGGATATAAAATTACCTCATTGTATTGTAAGTCTTCAACATATATGTAAAAATCCGCTCATTTGTATGTTGCTTTACTTGAATATGAAATTTGCTCTTTTTCTCGTTCCGTTGCTTGTAAACCTTAAACTTTTTCCAATTTTCCTTGTAGATTTTGATGTCGCTCCTTGTTGATGATGAGAGTGTTTCTATGGATCCGTTGTTGTCGCGAGAGAGAATGGTGCTAACTGCAAATCGAACTACAAGAAGGAAGCTTTCATCCATGGACGTCACCCTCATGATTGACAAAATTAGCACTCAAGAGATCAAAGAGTAGTGCTTTTATTGGTGGGAGGTTGGGTAGCTCACCATTCTACCCGAAATAACGTACGGTGACACACACTCAAAAGACGCTCTTTAGTAGATGGAAAATTTCTGGTCGGTGCCTCTCATGATATGAATACGGGTAGTCTCCACTAATGATTGATCAGCAACTCTAATAACGCACTTCTCCCTGCACCAAATTCGCATCACCGGCATGATTAAATCCATTATTTAACACTCAAACAAACAAGAAATCCGAATGTAATTCTCTAACATTTCCAAGTTCAATTATGTCGGTCAAAATCTCTATGTAAACATACCTAGAAATATGCTAGGGACTCTAAAATCTTTAAAAGTTGGAATTTTTAAGTAAAACTTTTCTTTTTTTTTTTAAATTTTTCATTTTTTTTTTAATTTTTGTTTTTAAAAACATGCTTAACCACTCCCCCACACTTAAACCTTACATTGTCCTCAATGTAATTGAATCCTCCTAGTAAAGTCAAGGTGGGAGATTTTAACATGATAAGAAACAAGAAAAAGAAATAATAAAAGCAAAAGGATAAGAAATACAAAACCGATGGGTTGCCTCCCATTAAGCGCTTGTTTTAAAGTCGACGGCCCGACTTAGCTCTTGCGGCACATTACTCCTCCAGAGGGAGTGCATCTCCAAATGAAAGTTCATCCAAATTCACATAAGCGATGTTCTCATAGTATGGCTTCAACCTATGGCCGTTGACTTTGGAAACCGAATTGTCTCGAAGACTAGTAATTTCAACTGCACCATGAGGAAAAACATTAGTAACAACATATGGTCCAATCCAACGGGACCTTAACTTTCCAGAAATAGTTTAAGGCGAGAATGATATAAAAGGACTTTTTGTCCCACGATGAAACTTTTTTACGAGAAATCATCTTGTCATGAAAAAGCTTGGTCTTTTCCTTGTAAATACGGCACTCTCGTAAGCATCATTGCGTATCTCCTCTAACTCATGTAGTTGTAACTTCCTTTGTTTCCCCGCTTCATCATACTCCATGTTGAATTTCTTTATCGCCCAATAAGCCTTATGTTCAAGTTCAACCGGAAGATGACAAGCCTTGCCATAAACCATCCTATATGGAGACATACCAATCGGTGTCTTATACGCCGTCCTATACGCCCAAAGTGCATCGTTGAGCTTAAAGCTCCAATCTTTCCTCGTGGTATTCACCGTTTTCTCAAGAATGGAATTTATCTCACGATTTGAAATTTCCGCTTGTCCACTAGTTTGTGGATGATAAGGCGTACCAATTTTGTGTGTTATGTTGTACTTCTTGAGGAGAGCGTGGAAAGCCTTCTTGAAATGTGAGCCTCCATCGCTTATCACCACTCTTGGTGTACCATGCCTATTGAATATATTTTCCCTTACAAAATCACAAACAACTTGAGAGTCATTAGTCTTGGTGGCTCTAGCTTCCACCCATTTCGAAACATAATCAACGGCAAGAAGTATATAAAAATTCCCATTCGAATTGACAAAGGGACCCATAAAATCAATACCCCACACATCAAAAATCTCAACGGTGAGAATTGGTGTGAGTGGCATTTGATTTCGAGCACCTAGATTGCCCGTTCGTTGACATCTATCACACGATTTACAAAAAACATATGAATCTTCAAACAAGGTGGGCCAATAAAATCCACTCGAGAACTTTGAGAGCGGTACGCGTTTCGAACCAAAGTGGCCACCACATGCAAAAGTGTGGCAAAAGGAGAGAATGGATTGAAATTCGGAATTAGGCACGCACCTTCGCATTATTTGATCAACGCCATATTTCCATAAGTATGGTTCATCCCACACATATTGCTTAGCTACCTTCTTAAGTTTCATCTTTTGGAAATTAGACATTGTACTAGGTACTTTCCTTGTCACCAAGTAATTCACTATATCCGCATACCAAGGTGTTGATTCTTCCATGGAGAAAAGTTGTTCGTCCGAAACGGTCATGTAATGGAAGTTCCTCTTGAGACATAACAAGTCTACTAAGATGATCCGCAACGGTATTCTCCACACCCCTCTTATCACGAATTTCTATGTCGAACTCTTGTAACAATAGGATCCACCGAATTAATCTTGGCTTAGCTTCTTTCTTCTTTATCAAGTGTCCGCACATGATCGGAATACACAATAACCTTAGTACCCACCAAGTATGATCGAAATTTTTCCAATGCGAAAACTATAGCCAATAACTCCTTTTCCGTGGTAGAATAATTGATTTGTGCATCATTAAGGGTCCTAGATGCATAATAGATAACATGGGACAACTTGTCCACCCTTTGACCCAAAACGGCTCCAACCGCATAATCACTAGCATCACACATTAATTCAAATGGAAGATTCCAATCCGGCGATTTGATAATTGGCGCACTTGTCAACATCTCCTTTAATTTATCAAAAGCATCTTTGCATTCCTTGTTGAAGTCGAAAGGTACCTCCTTTTGTAATAACTTGCACATCGGCATGGAGATTTTGGAGAAATCCTTGATAAAACCGCCTATAGAAACCTCGCATGGCCAAGAAAAGAACGGATTTCCCTCACCGAAGTGGGATATTGTAAGTTTCTTATTAAATCTATCTTCGACTTGTCCACTTCGAGCCCTCGAGAGGACACAATGTGACCAAGTACTATGCCGTGGTTTACCATAAAGTGACATTTCTCCCAATTAAGGACAAGGTTTGTGTCTATGCATCGTCTAAGAATTAGTTCAAGGTTATTTAAACAACCATCAAAAGAATTGCCATAAACACTAAAGTCATCCATAAATACCTCGATGATGCGCTCCACATAATCCGAGAATATACTCACCATGCATCTTTGAAAAGTAGCCGGCGCATTGCAAAGGCCGAACGGCATCCGTCTATATGCAAACGTTCCAAACGGACAAGTGAAAGTGGTCTTCTCTTGGTCCTCCTGCAATAACAATTTGATTGTATCCCGAATAACCATCCAAAAAGCAATAATAAGAATGCCCCGCTAACCGCTCCAACATTTGATCAATGAAAGGTAAAGGAAAGTGATCCTTTACGGTTGCGAATTAAGCTTTCTATAATCAATGCACACTCTCCAACCGGTTTGAATTCTTGTAGGAACAAGTTCATCGTCTTGATTTCGAACAACCGTGACTCCGGACTTCTTGGGTACCACTTGAACCGGACTAACCCACTTGCTATCGGAAATTGGGTAGATTACCCCCACACTTAGCAATTTGAGTATCTCTTTTTTCACAACCTCCATCATGGGAGGATTTAGCCGACGTTGAGCATCACGTACGGCTTCACGTTCTCTTCCATTAGAATCCTATGCATGCACATGGATGGACTAATGCCTTTGATGTCCGCAATTGTCCACCCAATAGCCGTTTTGTGCTCTTTCAAGACTCTAAGCAAACGGTCTTCTTGTACCGGTGTGAGGTTCTTAGAAATAATCACCGGAATCTCATCTCCATCCCCAAGAAAGCATACTTCAAATGGTCCTAGAGTGGCTTCAATTCTAGCTTGGGCGCCTTCACAATAGATGGTACAAGTATTTCATCATTCACGGGTAAAGAAATATATGAAACATCACCCTTTTTAGCTTCTTGCAATGTCGCCAAAGCACCACATATCTCCACCAATTCCTTGGAGATTTCAACATCCAAGTTAGACAAGCCATGGACGTCCAATTCAATGCTCTTTTGCAACACCACATCAAGTTCATCCTCTTGTTCAATTCCACCATTTGTTGCGCTAATGAATCAACCACATCAATGGAGTAAACGGAATGCACATCACTTGGGTAGCGCATGGCTTCAAATATGTTAAAGTGTATTATCTCCTTGTCGAATTCCATAGTGAGTGATTTCTTCTTCTTTTCCTCCGTGCGACTCCAAAGTAACTATAAAACTCAAAACAAGCGTAAAATACATAATTTACAAGAAAAATAGCAAAGAAAGCATAAACTACTAGATAGTAAATTAGGTGTATTCTACACCTATCATGGCCCCCGAGGTCAAGAGGTTGCTGTTGAGGATCTTCCTCCTCCTCCGCCTCACTATGAGCTTCAAAGGCTGCAACTGGTGACAAAGATAGCTATGTTCACTTGTCCTTAGCTGAAATCACCAAGTCTTTTCGCCTCAATAAGTTTGAGATCTCCTTTGCTAATGGCCATGATGTTCTCACCGAGTCCCTAATCCAGGATTTTCCTTACGATGAGAACAACCTTTTGATTAGTGTTGGCCAGTTGGCCGCAGGTATGCTCCTTCTTTTGTTTAGTATAAAGGATCCCTTCTACTATGACATTTTGTCCTCCTGGCATGACCCTACAAAAAGACTCAGTCCGAGGAGTCATGCAATACATCGGTAAATATGCGGCGCGCCTCTTCGTGAGTGTTGGTACCGTAGTAAGGGAAAGACTACTTTAAAGTCTTATGACCCTTTTGCTGCTGGGAGTTCTAAGCAAGAGGATTACACCCCTGCCAACTTTAATTCTACGTACGCTGACGCTATTCGAAAAAGTAATCTTCTTCCTTGGAGCGTTGGCCCCGTCGTATCCATGTTACCGCTAAGAAGATTAGGGAGGGTAAATGACCTTCGTGCATCGTTGGAGGAGATTGATAAGACCGGTCCGAGTGTTATACCTTATTCTCGCTTGCTACCTTTTGCTTTGAGCCCGACCGCATCCATCTTGATCATGATGATTGCTTTGGGATCGTACTCCTCTTCGTGTGGTGGGTCCTTGGGCCTACGATTTTACTACCGTAAATCCCGACGTCCCTCGTACAACTTTTTCCTTGCCTGAGAAGTATGGTGGATATCATCCTTGGGTTTTCAACCCTGCCGCTTCTCATGAGGTAACCTTCACTTTCTTTGGAGGTTTTTCATCTTATTTTTTTGCTTTGCAGTCTTTGTTTGGTATTCTGATGGCCATCTTTTGTAGTCTCGCCCGCTTCTTCTATTGGAACCGCTCCGGTTCTCGTTGCTAGACTGCTCCAGTGCTCTGCTTTGGTAATTCCGTAGCCACTAGGACCAGAAAAAGAAAGGCTTCTGCCGACGCAGCCTACGCCAACACTGCGGATGTAAGGATTATAGCCTATCCATATCGTTGTACTTGTATGCTTTCCTAGTATCTTGCCTCTAATCCTTGGCTTGCGCATGTGTTTTTCCACAGTCTTCCAAGAGAAAAGGCAAATTGAAGTTTGTGATTGATCTTGAGGAATCCGATGAGGATCCCAAGGCTAGTTGAGAGCTGCCGAATGACGAAGACATGGAGGATGTTCAGGATACTTCCCTTAGTCCCCATTTGGACGATATTGAGGAAGAATTTTCCAAGAATAGCCCCGACTCATATCCGTGCCGGCTCGATGGAGGGTGAGAACCTCCCGCTTGGTGGTGATACTTTACTTTGGAGAACCCAATTAGTGTTCAAGTTGTAACTCCCGCTTTCGTTGCCTAAGGTACCTTCGTTTTTACTGCCCTAGCGGTATACCGCATGTTGTCTCTGGCTACACCGGTGTTGTAGTCGTATCTTCCAGAGCCTTCCGTTATCTCCCGGTACTTCGCTCCATTCGAGTGGTTCGTTTGCGAAGAATGTTACTCCGGTGGTGACGGTTAGTAGCTCGGACTCTCACCAAGAAAAAGGTTGTGATTTCACCGGCCAGCCTTCTCCTTCAATGGTACGCCCACCTCATTTGGGAGCGCTCAATATGTTTCTACTACCCCTGTTAGCAAGGTTGTTGAACATCCACCATCATTTCCAGATTGGACCGTATTGGGCAATCGTCCTTCTGCTGGTGATATGGACTTAGGTGGTGATCAAGCTTTTCTTCTGGTTCCCGGCTGCCTACCATGCCATCTCTTCGTCGTGGTGAGGGTTCAAGATTGTGCCCCACGCTCGCTCTCAAGCGATTGGCGGGGTTGTTACCGAGTCCGAGAAGGGTAAGCTTCCGAGAGCTTGAGCCTTGGGAGTTCTGACAATGCTATCCTTGAAGCCATTCTGCGAGATTCAAAGGTTCCCTTTTCTGCTGATGTTGATCGTCACCAACTGGCTGGTTCTTTGGAGATAGCTTCACATCTAGATGTTCTGTCTGCTCAGTATCATGTGGCTAAGGATCTATTCATTGACCCGGACTGCCTTCGGTCTAGCCAGAGCTTTGGTGAAATCTGCAGGGGTAGCATCCAAGAGATGAAGACCTTCATGGACACCTATGCTGATTTTCTTCCTCGTCTTTCACTGTTCTCGGTAAGTGATTCGTACCTTATTTATTCTTGCTTTTTTTTGAACCTCCGTATGTTCTTATGCTCCATTGTTTGCAGATTTGCAAACAAATTGATGTTGGTTGTACCTTGTTCAAGTTCTACAGGGGTAAGTGTACTCACTTGAGTGCTTTGCTGGAGCGTGCTCGTCAAGACTATGCCTTTGCTAGTGCACAACAGCTTTCGTCCCGTGATACTGCTTCTTCTTCTAAAGTATCTTCGTTGGAGGATGATCTGAAGAAGACTCAGAGATCTTTAGAGGCTTGTTTGTTGGCTCTTGAGAGAGCTAACAATGCTGCTAAAGTTACTGAGGATGGGCGCAAAACTGCTGATTCTGCTCTGGCCGCTGAGTCCTCCAAAGCCATAGGTTCGTTTCTCCTTTTCCTTAACTCGTCTTTATTTTTGTTTGGTAGTATAGTCCCGAGACAACCTATGCCCGCGATGGTATCTCTAGTGAGCTTAGACATCTTCTAGAGCGGGTAGCCAAGTTGACCTCCGATGTTTGGTACTATCGAAGAAGTCGACATGTTGATGAATGTGACTGTTCACAACGAGGCCCAAATTTCTCTTGAATCAAGCTCATAACGCAGATATTGTGAAGCGAGATGGCTTTCCTCCGTAAAGAATATGACGAAGCCCTTAAGTGGAAAGAGGGTCTTATTTCAAAGAAAAAGGAGGACATTTCCTTAGTTGAGAGACGCCTCTCATACCAAGAAGTCATCCGCAAAAAGTATCATGCAGATTTCGAAGATGCCTGCGCTTCATTGGCTAAATTTACTGCAGAGCGTAATATTTTGTCTTTTGAGGTATGTTCTCTTAAGAATAAACTTGTCGAGTCTGGCTCCGCGTCTTCTTCCATGTCCCATGCATCTTTGGTTAATAGATTGGAAGAGTTAGAGAATGTTTACCAAGTTTTAACCTCTGAGAATTCTTCGCTCCGGATTGATGTTGAGGATCTCCGGACTGAACGAGATACCCTTGTGGAGGATCTCGATGCCGCTGAGGTTGACCTTGCCGAGGCTCAGCATAGTTTAGAAGAATCCCTTAGCCATGCAGGAGGTAGCTTAGGGTTTTTGTGTTCCAGCAGCATTCTTTGTACCCTTGCTGCTTTTTCTTATTGCTTACACTTCTCGTATGTGCAGTCTCCAGAGCAGCGACGGTGGGTGCAAATGCCAAGATTAACCGTCTTGAGGTCCAAATATCTTCATTGGAGATATCTCGTCAGTTCGATGCCGCCGCTAAGTTCAAGGCTGAGGCTCTCCAGCAGGCTAACGATCAACTTAGCGCTCAGATGATGTAGTTTCGTCAGAAATCAGCTTCGGATCTGGAGGCTCAGGCTTCTCAGATGAAGGCGAAACTCGAGTGTTCGGCTATTGATTACATCAACAATGCCTTTGATGAAGCCGAGCTCCAAGCTGAAGGAGTTGTTTTTCCTCGCCTTCCTTATCCTTGACCATGTCGTATCCAGCTTATCTTAGCCAGACTCTTTGTTGTATTATTCCCTCAGTTGAGGTGTCCTTGTGTTGTCTCCTTTCTTTGAAACAATGCTTTGTGATGGTTTGAACTTTTTTAATCTGCAACTTTCAAGACATGTCAGTCGTATTTTGGTAACATTATTATTCCACCCATGTTATTGCATGAATATTTTGTTTGTAGACGTATTGTGCCTAATTGATCGCACAATCAAGCTATCACGAGGTGCTAAGGTATGCTTAACCTTCGGTAGAACATTCATCGTTGTGAAGCTCCACGAAGATAGCTGAGTAACTATCAAGTTCGTACTTATAACAATTAATGCTAATTTCTGGATTGACTTTCCCGATTGCTTGGCATGTCTTCTGCCACCTGTCTGTGTATTGCATCAGTATTTCCCGGGGTCCGATAGCTAAAGAAAATACCCTATCTAACCTTGCCTTTGTTGACTTGTTGTACATGTATGTCTCCAAGAACACCGTAGACTATTTCTCAAAAGAGTCAATTGAGTTTGCCGGTAAATTATCATACCACGCCAATGTTGATCCCGTCAATCTTGCAGGGAAGTACCTATAAAGTATTATCTCATCTCTTTCCCAATGGGAAAGGACACGAGTGTAGTACCGTAGGTGGGCTGCGGGATCTGAGGTACCATTGTACGCTTGGAACGTAGGTACCGGGCATTTCGCAGGGATAGGCTCCCTTAAAATGCGAAAAGACAACGGAGATGTTGTCACTTCCTGGAGTACCTCTTCTAGCCTTGCTCCTGCGTGGCTAGTTTTCAATCCTTCTATTTATTTTCGTATTTTCTCCATTTGCTCCATGGCCATGTTCACATTGTGAGCATGTCTATAAAATGTGTCAGCATAATAAGACTGAGAGGTCTTATAAGTTGGATCCATTTCATTTGGATCATACTGCGTTCTCCTGGCTCCCCCTGGTGGGTTAGCCTTTGGTGGGTTAAGATCCCCTCTTCGTCTTCCTGAGATAGCTCCGTTCTCACGCCTCTTTAACGAAGGGTGATTTTGGGAACCCTCAATTTGCACATCCATCATGTCTTTTAGGTTCTGGTTCTCCTGGGCCATCACATGCATGGCATCCTCGTGCTCCTTGTTACGGAGTAGCAAAGCTGCTACTTGCGATGCCATTTGATCTTCATTGTGGATTCCACCAGCCTAAGGAGTGCTGTCGGCCGGATCCTTAGAGTCATCCACTCCTTCCTTTATGATCGGAGCGTCGGGATCTAGCTGAATTAGAGTTAGGTTTCCTAACCCTCGTCCCGTAGGAGCTAAGGTTCTGGGTAACCCTGCATTGGCCGCAGGTAGCTTCGTTACATTGGTATGCTCCGGTAACGGCATCCCGTAAAGTGGTTGTGCTCCCGATATTTGCCCCATCCCTTCAGCAGGAATAGGTGGTTTGTTATCAACCGTTCTTCTTGCTATTTCACTTTGCCCGTCCTCTGCTTCTGTTCTTTGATTCGCTTGAGATGGCTTTTGAGATCTTCCTCTTGAATCGCGGGTCGTGAGCTTGTTGGTGCGTCACTTGGTTTCGCATGCTTTAGGTCTTTGACTGTCCTGTTGACACCAAGAAAAAGTAGAAAAATCTGCTACTTGGATGCCTTCGGCTAAAGTAGCAATTAATGCTCTGACACAGAAGACAGCTAAGCAGCTTTTTCAGAAAAGTGACTGAAATAACGTTTGGAAAGACATGTATTAAATTTGTTATGACACCCTTGGAAAAAACAACCTTAAATGTTGAATAATTGAATAGGGTGTCAGATTGTCTCGAAAGATGGGTTATTGAATGCTTGAAAAGTTTTTTTTCTACCTTAAATTCTCATTGAGAGTTCTCAATGCTCAGAGGTACCCAGATCTGAGGGAGACTCTGTCGAAAAAGGTTGTTTTTAGTACAAAACAATAGTTTTAACGTTTTGTGAGTATTTTTTTGCAGAACTTTTTGTAGATCTGTGAGATTGCGAGTCTTTAGAGGCTATGAACTCCAAGAACTTGTGAAAACAATGGATGAACAAATCACTAGAAAGTGAGATTCATCGTTGTTGAACTCAGATCTCTTCGTTAAATAAGATGTGTAAGTTAAAATAAATGATGGAACATAAAAACTCAAGCTGGTGAGCAAATATTTCTAGCGCCAAACTGTGACTACTCGTTTTCCCATAGTCTACGTAATGTGTACAGCTCGGAGGATCGGATACTAAGTAGTATTGATACCTCTATTGAACTGATAATGCTAAGTAATAAAAGATATCCAAGATCACGATAATAACAAAGAACACTAATGTAATGTAAATGCTACTAAGTTATCACGAGACACAAGAGATTACGTGGTTCGACTTTTGTCTACGTCCACGGGGTAATGAGTGATTTGTTTGTATTAAGTTGTTGTGGTTACAAAGATCTTAAATGCTTCCCAAATTAATAGAGAGAACTCAAGTTGAAGTAAATACTTAAGTTCTAAACATTAAAGAGGTATAAGCTTAAGACTAGATCTTCTTCTCTTATATATATAATGCCCCCAATTTGTTGGTGAAGCTTGGTATTTATAGCCCCTTCTGCTCCAGGTATATCTTTGTTGCCTTTGGGTCCATCGTTCCCTAATATACCTTCCGTATAAATGGTACCTTCGTTCACCGCGCGCTTTTTCCAGTCGGACTCTGCCACCTCAGCTGACCCAAGTTCCTTCGGGAACTTCCAAGCCTCAATACAGATTGTACCTTCGTTCACCGCTATTCTTCGCCAGTTAGAACCTGCCACATCATCTTTCTCCACGTGCTTTGATTATGCGTGTAGATAAGAGATTTGTGCATTTAATGCTGATTAGATATGTCATCTACCTCTGTCCCTTCGCCAATTGCCTCTCTCTAGACTGGGCTTTATTTTCTACCTTGGCCGTCGAGGTATCCCTTCTTGGGATAAGATAAAGTAGATATGCGAAGGTATCTTCTGCTACTCAGGTTTCTCTGTATAGCGAAGGCTATACAGTTATCTTGTATGTGACCACTGAAACCGTGACACGTGCTCTACAGAATATTGGTATTCACACGGATAAATTGTACTGATTAGAATTAAAATATACACAAATATATAACTCTCTGCTGCTGAAATGTAATGCCTTTATGGCATTCCACCACTGGTGGCTATCCTGGAAAGACTGTTCGAGGAACAATAATGGTTTGTTTACCGGAATAACTCTGACAACTAGAAATGGTTTGTTTACCGGAATAACTCTGACAACTAGATTAAGAATCATTTGAAGAAAGAAAAAGAAGACTTTTTGGGAAATGGTAGTGGTTTGTTTACCGGAATAACTATGAAAACTAGATTAATGATTTAGATTTCAAGGTTGAAGATTTGAGTAAGAAAGTGTTAAATATTTATGGTTAAAATGGCCTAAGTATTAGTGCGAATTCTTATGCATGGTTTTAATTATAGTATCGGTTGCATGTGTTTGATTTTCGATGCACTCTATTATTTTTGGAAACTTCGTACTGGGTTGTGGTTTGCTCACCCCCTTTCCTCCCTTTTCCACAGAGAATGAAGAAACACTAGCCGTAAAACAAATTATTATTTATCATGGGGATTTGGGCTTTGCGCATTATGAATTAATCCAGAGTGTTGGTTTGCTTTAATATACTTTGATTTTGTAATTATTATTTTATAGTTTTGCAATTTTAAAAGTAATATTATATTATATTTTATAAATTTCATTTGAGTCGACCCACAAGGTCGAATCTGTGTCCGCTGGAAGTCCAAAAATACGGGCTGTCACAGTTGGTATCAGAGCCGATGACGGTTCACCTGCAAAGGGTGGGAAGGTACGCTGGACGGGGTTGTTCCAGGTACTTGTCTCATGAGGGGAAGGGAACGTCGGAGACCTGGGCTTGAATATACGTTCTGGAGCCTAGGACGGCTCCAATTTAAGGTGGTGGTATTGTAATACCCCGATATTCGGCAGTGGTTCGCCGATGGAATATAAATAATGGTTTGTCCCTTCCAAACACCGAGGCCTTGTCATCATAATTGGCTATAGAGTTGGCTGAAAACTCTGCAATTAAGCGTGCTCGGGCGGGAGTAATCCAGGGATGTGTGACCTCCCTGGAAGTTTCTGCTGGATTACCGCAGCGATGCCCGTTGAAAACCCCACACAGCCGGATAACCGCAGTGGCTAAGTGGGGAGAATATTGGTGGAGGGACGGGTCATTACAGACATTCTCAAGGTGAGTGTAGTAAGCTTTTGCTTAACTAAAATTAATTCTAATATATTAAATAATTATTTTAGGGTATATTAATTATATGTCCCTAGTTTTAACACCCTACAAATATATCCTTATACAACAATAAATATATCCCTACTTTTTAATAACCTTATCCATTTAAAATTAGATTACCTTAATACCCTCACCCTATAATATTTTTCTTTATTTCAAAATGGAACAAATTTCTTCCTCCACCACTTCACCACCACCACCAACATTCAACTACCATTCCACCACCACCAACATTCAACTACCATTCCACCACCACTGTTCAACGACCACCACCACCACTAATATTCTACCACTACTTCTTCACCACCACCATTACACCACCACCACTAGTCCGCCGCCGCCACCACCACTAGTCCGCCGTCGCCACCACCACCGTGGTCACCACCACCACTGGTTCGGATATTTTTGTATCAACAACAGTAGTTGATCCAAATAAAAATAGGATCAACAGTACAAGTTGATCCAATTTAGGGGATCAACAAATGTTGTTGATAAAAAAAAAAGGATCAACAGTAGAAGTTTATCCAATTTAGGGGATCAACAACTGATCCATGTAAATGGAGTGAACTTGGCGTGAGTCGAGCATCATCTGACATGGAGTCATTCATGCTACCATTGCACCACAAATTCAACATTTGAAGAACTTTACAAGATTTAAACTACAAACATGATTAAACTACAAGCATGATTATACTAATCCAAGGAAATGTTGTCAACAATAGGGGTTGATTGGATCAACAAAAGTAGTTGATCCCATAAAAAATTGGGTCAACAACAGTAGTTGATCCCATAAAAACCGAAATCCAGAGATATACATGAACGATATGACCATAAAACGATAGTGTGATTGAATTAGGGAAGAAGAACATAAAATACTCCAACTATAATTGATCAAAACAAATACAAACAAACTATTTTGATGTTCCGCAACTCAAGATATCAAAAATCACCACCAAGTGTAACAACACCATTGTTATCACCCCATAAAACCACTAGTTGAATCAATATTTGGAGGTTAAGAACATACACCAAAATTTTCAACCAAAACCTAAAATAAATTTGAGCCTCACCAGTTTCAGAATCAATAATACTAAAAATTAATAACAAAACCTAAAAGAAAGTTAAATCATACCATTTTATGAACCAACAATCTCGATCTCTGAAATCCAAATCTAAATCTAAATCTGCAACTTGAAATCGATCTCCGAATCTGGTTTAGAAATTAGTTGATATCGAAAACCAAAAAACAAATCTGAACCCGCAACTCGAAATCTGAATCTACAACTCCAATCGAAAACTAATAAAACAAAATCAATTTCTGATTCTGGTTTAGAAATCATAAAAATCAAATACAAATCGGGATGTCTCTGTTGATACTAGTGGCGGACGTGACGGAGATTGTAGTGCTAGTTGTGGTGGCGGCGAGATTGTGCTGGTGGTGGGGCGATGAAGATAGTGGTGGGAGCGATGCGATTTCTTTTTATTTTTCATTTCTGTATCAGAAACGAAGAAGAATGAAAGAAAGAGAGAAAGGTTAAATAAGGTAGTATGATAATTATTTGTTTTTGGAAAAATTTACAATTATAACATCAGGGATATTTGTAAAGTTTTTTAGGGATATATGTGAGGGTCATCAGAAGGAGGGACATATATTTAATTTCCACATTAATTATTTTTAGCTCTAAGAGAATCTTAAAATTACAAAAGATAAAATTTACATTTAATAAAAAAATAATCACAAGCAACACCATTGGAGATGAGTTATTTCCCCCCTAAACTTAAGAAAAAACTGGAAAGAAGATGTCTAGTTTGTGTTGCCACCTAGGAAACACACATAACAACCATTGTGAAAGATCTTATGTTATTAGTTCTCTGATAGTTAAAGAGAATAATAACAAAGTTGGAAAATGCGTTTTTAATTAGGTAAGCAAAGACGCATTGAAAGAAAAGAGTTGAGAAAGAAACGTGTTTAAACTGCATGCAAACTGCATGTCTTTCATTCCTTCCATAACTATGTGAACACACCTAATAAAGCACTTAACGTTCTATTCAATGGCCACGGCGGGGTCTCACCATAAATCTCTCCACATAAGAAAATTCTTTCTTTTGCTGCCATTGTAATGGATTAATATCACACATTATTCCAGGTTTAGCTTTTGTACTGGAAGTCGGGCAATTTTTTTTTTCGATGCCCTGCAAAATTGATGGCCCAAAGTTATATTTCGAGTACTTTGGGTCAGGGTCGACCCTGTTAGTTGATAAAGTAAAAGTTTTTAATGGTTTTTATGATTTAAGAAAGGAAATTATTAGATCCAGGGAAAAAGTAATGGATAGTTTGATTTGCATAATTTTGGTATAAGCTCCACCTTTCTTAACGCATAAGCGCTTGCACCTGCCCGACCTTGTGGCAATAGGTACAACAAAATGATTTTTGATCGCAAAGATCTTACCAATACAAATTGAATTGTACGTGTATTGTAACAGTACGTAGACGAGTCAATCAACACTAAGTAAACTTTTCTCTTCCTTATCACAAAGGAAGAACCCGAATTTTATTAATAAATGATAATTTTCATGTCTAATCATTATAATCTTAACACTTAGTAATAAGACACATATTCACATCAACAACTGCAAGAACATTAAATGGTCTGCATCCGAGGATAACTAACCTAGTTATGAAAATATCCAAACTTACCCATGTAAACTAATAAAAAAACTGTAACCAATCCCCCATAGCCACAAGGCATATGACAATACCTTTCCCATTTAGAGATCTTTTTCCTCAAGGATGAATTTCGGGAAATGAGATTTAAAATGTGCCGAGTCTTCCCCCGTTGCTTCCTTAAGGGCGGAATTAGTTCATCGAATCAACACTTGTGTGACTGAGCTGCCATTGTAAAGTTTTGCATGAGATTCCAATAAGGCCGTTGGCTTCACCACAAACTGACCTCATGATGGTAATGGATAAACTGTAAAAACATACTTACAAATCTTATGTTTAAGTTGAGAAACGTGAAACAAAAAGTTAATACGAGAACCAACTGGTAACTTCAATTTGTAAGTGATAACACCAATTTTCTTCGGAACCTCAAATGAACATTGTATTTGGATGAGAGCTTGAAGTTATGTCGAATTGCTACAAACGAATGTCGATAAAACTGCAGTTTTAAGTATACCGCCAAATCACCAATTTCAAAGGAATGATCTGACCTCTTTTTATCATCAAAGTATTTCATTCTAGCTTGAGCTTTGGAGAGATCCTTCTTTAGAAATTGGAGCATATGATCTCTCTCGTGTAAGTAGTCCTCCACAGTAGCCACATAAGTCATAGCTTGCAAGGGAAAAGTCAGATGAGGTGGCATATAACCATCAAGAGCTTGAAATGGAAACATCTTGAGGCTGGTATGGTAATTGGTATTGAATCAGCATTCATCCAAGGGTAACCAATGAAACCGTTGCTTAGGTATACTGTTAATCACACATCGAAGGTACTGTTCAAGTCAAGAATTGGTTCTCTCCGTCTGACCATCTGTTTGTGGGTGATACGAGGTGCTAAACTTCAGTTCAGTTCCCAAGGACATGAACAAATGTTGCAAAAATGACTAATAAATATCATCCTATCACAGACAATTGAACATGGTAGACCATGTAATTTAAAAAATGTTAGATATAAATTCTTTGGCTATAAAGATGGTGGTATAAGGGTGAGATAAAAGAATAAAATGGTTATACTTGGTTAGTTGATCCAAAACAACAAGGATGACATTTATCTAGCTTGATATTGGTAATTCATCAATAAAATCTAAGGGCATGTGTTGCCAAGCTATGTCAGGTATCAGAAGGGGTTGTAGCATGCCAGCTGGGTGAGAAGAGGCTCTTTTATTGGTTTTACATACATCAAAGGTAGACACATAAGTGAATATATATTTTTTCAAGTGATGCCAATAAGAATACTTTTTATCTCGATGATAAGTACCTAACATGCCTGAATGACCACCTATAGCCGATGAATGGACAAAGTGAAATATATAAGATCTGATGTTGTTAAATGAACCAATGTGAAAATGCGAGGGTACCCAAATATACCTCAAGCTAAAACTTTTCCTATCTATAAGTTCTTTCTCCGAAAGTGATTGTCTATGGACTGAGTCGAGACAATACAACTAATCGGTTCACACTTCGTGTGATCATCTATGGATACGAGATCGATACAATACAACAACGAAGTATGTTACTTGATAAAAAGGTTCGGACTTAACCAAACACAATATGATTCACTTATCAAGTAAATAGGAATTAACGTTTGTGTGATTTACTTTAATTATAATAAAACAATTATAATGCGGAAATATAAAGTAAATGACACTACAAGCTTGTTAACGAGGAAACTGCAAATGCATAAAAACCCCGAGACCTTGTACAGAATTGAATACTCTCAGGATTAAGCCGCTACACAAAATTACATCTAACTTCGTACAGTTGAGACCAAGCAACTAAACCTATAGTTCACCTAGTTACGTTTGTATTCCCACGCCTCCGACCTATGAATAAGTCACGTACTTGGAACAATTCCTTTGGTTCGTATTCCAAACAGTAAAGGAACAACAAATATGTTTGGTTTCAACTCTATTCAACCAAGTGATATGAGTCGGACAAAGGCTCTTCTATTTATATTAACATAAACTCATTCGTCAGGTCCTTAGATCTATCTACCGAAGTAATCGTTTAATATTAAGCCAATAACACTCTTAATCAAAAGAATTGTGTTAATGCCGATCTACTCAATTAATCAATCCAATCTATCACACAACGATAAACAGATTATTAATTGGATCCTCTTTTTACCGAAACAAGTATTGTGCACACCAAAGATTATGAACCCACAAATCAGAAATCTTCAAACTCTTCTTTGTATTCAAATCTTCTTAGATCTTAAATAAACACCTGCACACAATCACTTGAATCTCTTGTGATCAATCACGCACAGAACGGAGTCTGTTAACAATGGATTATCACAAGATCATCTTCAGAACTAGCAACAATATAAAGATCCTTGTCGAAACTCTGAACTAGTTTGAGTGAATCTTATATCAGAATAGAAGATTCTCAAGCATAAACAAACTATGTGCAATCAAATTTCAACCACAGTTAGTCAATCAAATCAATGAAAACAAAAGATAAACCGCAATTATCTAGTTTCCCACCAATGGTACTAATAGAGCTTCTCAATCCCAAAGAAGACTTTAAACTGAGCGGCCATAAGAGATTTCGCCTAATTAGGTTACTCTCCTCCGAATAGGCGGCTACACTGATAACAACACAACAAGAGGAAGTTTGTTGTTACGAAGGATTAGTTTGCTAGAAAGGAAAACTTCAAGTATTTATAGACAAGGAAGTTTGGACACCAAGGAATTTCAAAACCGAAAATATTCTCAAGATATTCATTAAAGCACAAATTCGGTTTCCATAATTCCCCGGAAATGCTCTATCCAAAAAAAATGATCGAAATCTCTCAGAAAATCTCTAATTAGTAAATGCACATTACTAATTCTTATTTTCCTAAAAATGAAGTTAATAACCTTAAATAAAAAGATTCTTAACTTATTTATGTTTCGATCCTGGGATTCTCTTCCCTTATCTATTAAGGAATAACTTTGAACAATTAAATAATAAACATTCATAGCACGTGTTCAAAGTATGTCGACATCTTAACTTTGTAAGTTCTCTTTCATACTTACAACCTTGAAACCGATTTGCCACACTTCCAAACAAGTTTAGAATTGGTTCATCTGACTTTCAAGAACTATGTGATTGATCAAATAACATTCAATCACAAATCATGGGTTTAACGGTTCTTCCAAACCAAGTTTCGGTTCTACCTTCCATGTGAGTATTGTGCATAGTCACACTAGCTTTCCAAAATTTGGTTGACTAGGTACTAGGATCGGTTCCCCACATATATATGGTATCTAACTTATACGTGTTGCACATGTCCATAGGATCGGTTCCCCTTTGCCTAAAAACGTGTTGCACATGTCCATAGGATCGGTTCCCCTTTTTTCTATAAACCTTGCTGCACCTCATACAAGGATCGGTTCCCCTTTGTGATGTACTGCGCCTCTTACTAGGATCGATTCCCTTTCCATATTTGGTTAGACATAAAATCACAAACCCGATCATACCATCTCAGGTGATTACTTAAGATCGGTTTCACTAATAAAAGTCATACAAATACATAAGTCAGGCCTTTGTGAATAGTTTTACCAAGAACACAACAAGTTATGAACGGTTATACTAAATCACATATATTGGATGTTCACAAGGTATGCAATGAATAACAATCCCAATAACGCCTGGCGATTTCCTTTTCGATTCACAAACAAGTTTATGAACTTACTTCCTTAGAACACATGTAAAACATTGTTCTCTAGGATGAAATCCTCACCTCATACCCATACATAATCACAATAGCATTCAAATGATTATGGCGATGTCTTATCTACAAATTTTAATGGTTAAGCAATAAACCTCGTATTTTATTCCTTAATACTATGTCTATCTAGAGTTCAAATATGCTTCGCATTTTTGTTTTCAATATGAACGACTTGAAAGATACGTTAGGGAATGAAACAGTTCAAGTCAAATATCACTAACCTCAAGTGGAAGGATGATTGTTGTCGTTGTAGCTCCTTGCTTCTTCACATCTTCAAGTCTTCGCAACACTTGTAAAGTCTCATTATCCTAATACTTTCAAGATAACCTATACAAAGTTGACTCTAGTACATAATCAAGCGACTCTTAACATGAGTTTTGATTCACTAAAATAAGACAACCAAACTTGACATACCAACGCTTGGTGGGTTCAACTTGAAACTATGCACTAACACAATGTAAGCCTCCCTTTGAATCTAAGAATGTCGTTCTGGTAAGTAAGGTGTTTGTGTTTGTAGTTCAGCATCTATTGAGTAATGTGTTGGTGAGCCATGATATCCTTATCATAACTAGAAATCAGGTCTTGAGCTCATTCAGGTTGTAAAAAAGATAAAGCAAAACATTCTAAAGAAGATTGTGGCAATTCTGAGCATCATCAGCTTTATTATCTAACCCCTTTTTGTATCTAATATAGTATTTTAAATTTTTAATTCAATAAGTTTCATCAACCACTTTTGTTGGAGTGCAGTAGTTAGTCGTAGTTCCATGAAAAACTTCAAGCTTTGATGGTCAGTATGAATGAAAGACTGATGTCCAGTGAGGTAATGTCATCATTTCTAGACAGTCATGATAATTGAAAGCATTTCTTTCTCATATGTAGACAATACCAAGCTTTGGGACCAAAAAGGCTTACTGAAAAATGTATTTAGCTTACCCTCTTGCATAAGAACAATACTCACACCTCTTGAATAAGCGTCAGTCTCGAGTTCAAATGGTTTGCTAAAACTCGGTAAAGCCAAGACAGGAGCTGAAATCATAGCTTCCTTGAGCTAAGTGAAAGCTTGAAGTGTTGTTGGAGACCAAACATAATATTCCTTCCTCAACATATCAATTAAAGGCCTAGAAATTTATACGATACCCATTAATAAAGTGCCTACAGTGACCTGTAAGTCCAAAGAAACCTCGTAACTTCTTGAGAGATTTCGGTTGTGGCCAACTTTGCATTTCAAAGATCTTTACAAGTTCCGTTGCAACTCCTCAACAGTAATGAGATGGCCTAAATACTCCAACTGGGTTTAGCCAAACGAACACTTGGAAAATTTAGCGAAGAGTGTCCGGGGAATTAGAAAGCCCAAAAGGCATGACTCTAAACTCATAATGTCCATGATGAGCCCAAAAGGCATCCAACATTTCCTTCACTAATTGTTCAATAATAGATTTATAGACACAAGAACATTTATACGGTCTTTGGAAGGTGGGAATAAAATTGGTTTTGAGTGGTTTTTTATGATCCAATACGCAAGGAGGCAATAAAACCGGTTCAGCAAAAACATCCTGAAATGAGTCTATCAATGAAGAATTGGATGCTTGCATGAGTTCAATTGGAGTTGCTGAAATGGATGGGGGCATGGGTTTACTTTTAAGAAAAAATGGCATATTAAAGCTAGAGTATTACTTTTAAGAAAAATTTTAATACCAGAAGCATTAAGTAAACTGGCAGATAGTTGAGAATAACTTCCCTGTAAGTAAACCTGCTCCCCTGGTGCATAAAGGAAATAATAAGCCGAAAAAAAGTTGAAAAGTACATCACATAATTTTTTGCATTCGATCAGCCCCCGAGAACCATATCGCAGCCACCTAAAGGAAAAATTGTAAATCACTAAAACAAAATAAATCTCTGCATCTCCCATTTGAGGTGTTGACAAACTTTATCATTGATAGTGCTATCCCCATTAGCCACTGTCACAATCATATGTCCAGTAGGTAGTATATGTAGTCCTAGTTGCTTATCCAATATAGCATCCAGAAAGTCGTGGGTGCTTCCAGTGTCCACCAAGATCATAATATGATGGTTTTAGAGAATTTTCCGGAAGTTGAATAATGTTTGGGGCTGTATTTTCGATTAGCGCGTCGAGAGATATCTTTATAGTGGGCTCAACAAAAGTTACAGGTGACAAATCTCTATCCCCATTCTCCTCAATTGGTATAGTGCTACTCTCTTCACCTTCAGCTACTAACATAAACATTGTTGAGGAGTCTTACACAAATGTCATGGCTTATAAAGTTCCTCACAATTGTAACATATTCCTTTAGCTCTTCTAGAGTGCATCTAAGTTGGGGTTAACCTCTTTATAGATTGTGTTGAAGTTTCAATTCTAGGAGGTGTGGTGGGGTGAGTGATAGTTGGTTTAGAAGAAGGTAATGTAGGTCTGGAATTTGAGGAATGTTAAGTGGTGGTGGTTTATGAAAAGAAGAAGAACCAGCAAAATTAATTATAGAAGGATGAAAGGATTTTGAAATAGGTTTAGCTTTGGATGATGAAGTATAAACAGAAGCCTATTATTTATTTTTTTGCAAGGTAAATAACATGAGTGTCAGATGTGGGTTTAAACATTTGCATTATGGGTCGAATTTCATCCATTAACCCACTAAGAAAAATTGAAGTAAATATTCATCTGAGAGAGATTTGTTGTTGATCTTCGTAAGAGCTTTCAATGTTTCATACCTCTCGTTACAATCCTCCACTAGTCTCTTGAGACAATTTATTATAACTACCTATGTAATTATCATTGGACATCTTCAAATCTACCACAAACATCATTAACAATTTTTTTTACAGTCAATTAAATAATTACCTTCCTGATAATCCAAAGACCATGGATCTGATGAACCATCCAGATGCAACGAAGTGAATGCTACCTTTTCATATACCTCTGGGTGATGTAAATTAAAAATAACGATCACACTTAAGAATCCACCCACAAGGGTTAGTTCCATTAAATTTCCGGAAATGGATTTTGGGGTTCGATGAAAAATACCTAAGTCCTTCTTGGATGAAAATTTAGTTATGTGAAAATCACCGATTGAACCCGAATTAGAGTGAACTGAAGGATCGATAACATTGGAGTCGGAATTCGATAGTAGATCTATACCCAAATATTTAAACAGAACTGAGAACCGTATAGTCATGAAAAGATCTGAAGCTTTCTTTGATTTAGCCTGATCATGAAGCTAAGTTTCAATATTAAGCAACCGATCCGAGTGAGTTTGTTGTGTAGCATCCAATTCTTTTACCGTATGTTTGTCTCCACCGCCTGTCATCGAGCCATGTACCCAAAAAAGGAATCTGATACCAACTATATTGTACCACTACACAGGCGAGTCGATCAACATTAAGTAAGCCACTCGCTTCCTTGTCACAAAAGCAAAGCTTGAATTTTATTAATGAATAATAACTTCCATATCTAATCATTACAAACTTAACACTTTCAAAATCCATAATCCATAATTTTTTAATCAATAATTCTTTTCAGCCCACTTTCAAAATCTACTGTCAAACCCACCGGTGATGTGGCATTGACTTGGTGTTAGAGTGGATCTTTAAACAAACCTAAGATTTCATTTTCTTTATCCTCTGTTCTCTTTCTCTTCTCGCAGCTATACTATATTTTGTTAGTTTCTGTTTTCTAATGTCTATACTGTATCAATTTAATGGAGCTTGAATATCAAATCAACCACTAGGAAATGTTAAATTATAGGTCACATATAGGATTAAATTGGTATGCTAATATGTCGTTTTGATAATGGTTCTTTATAGAAATTGATTGAATAAACTCTTTCTGGTAGACCACATCACAACAGTGAAATCCAACCACTTTTCATGAGTCATAACTCAAAATAATCAAGATTTTTTTTCTTTTTACCAGTTGTTTTTTTTTTTTTTTTTTTTTTTTGTCATAACTCAAAATAATCAAGATTGATTAACGGAAGAAGAAGCATGATCAAACACCAAATTTCAAAGAAAAACTTCATGTAGTTATGCTTCAATCGTTGTTATCCAATACCATTTTTTCATCTCTTTGTCTCCTTAACAAAACAATGTATTCGCATCTCATTTGTTTCAACCTCAAAAAAATCTCCAAAAAATTCCCAAATACCCCACAAAATTTATCTCTGCTTGTAAGTTTAAATCCAGTCCCATGAAATCATCATGATCCTCATAACTTATTAGAATCGGTTAATTCTTCGAATGACATATAACAATAGAAAGAAAACAGCTGAACAAAGCTTTCCATGGATCACAATTACCATTTACTAATCGGCGCGCGGGTTATAACCCCTTTGGGGTTATAACCCATCCACAAAAAACCCGTCCAAACAAATATGACACAAAAACCCCAAATATCATAAACTGTCAAAACTACTCCAACCCAAAAAAAAAACTGACAAAAACCACCTCCATTCATCATTGCTTATAACGTTTCATAACGGACAAAAAACACAAAAACCTCCACTCTCATCAGTATCTCCTTCAAAACGAACCCAGAAAATTATCAGATCTAAAAAAAAAGTTTCATCCCGTAGCGAAACTCATATCTGATTGTCGATTTCACCTTCATCTCTTCTTCAAAAAACGCATTTCAACCATTGAAGCAAAATCTGACCTAACTAGATTCATTTTTCTGACCTAAAACAACAAAAATGGCGAAGAAAAAAAATCAACAGGAGAAAAAGAAAGATGATAAGCTTAGGAAAACTGCGAAACCAAAGAACAAAAGGTAAGAAATCTCATCATTATTCTTCAATTATTTGATGTAACCAGATTTTTTTGGTTTAGGTTTCATTTGTTTTTTTTTTGGGTTTTCAGTTTAATTTTAGGTTTCGTCATTTTCTTGGGTTTTCAGTTTGATTTTAGGTTTCATTTGTTAGGTTTAGGTTTCAATTGAAAACTAATTTCAATTTTGGGTGTGTTTATTTCTTGTGTATGCTGTCGGCCTTGTTTATTTCTTCTTTTTTTTTTGATGAAACCAAATTCGAGTTACATCATCTTGATTCTTCGCGAAAAATCAGTTTTCTATTGTTGTTGGAGTAAATGGATGTTTGATGAAACCACATTTCATTTTCTGTTTCTTGATGAAACCGAATTAGGTTTCATCATTTTTTAGTTGTTGGTTTACTTCTAGAGTTATTGTTTGTGGACCTAATTATGCTTATGGTTTCATCACCTATAAATGATTATGGTTTCATCATTTTTCAAGTGTATATCTTATGGTTTCACCACTTTTCAATTATGCACAGTTTCATCACTTTGTTCGTGCTTATGGTTTTATAATTTTTCAAGTGCAATCTTATGGTTTCATCATTATTATTTGTTTATTATTCTCTTATGGTTTACTTTTGGTTTCACAATAGGTAAAAAAAGAGATACAGAACCGTTCAGGTGTTCATTATATCATTTGTGCGAGTTTGCAGTGGAAATTAAGGCGTTGATACAAAACAAGCAACTGCATTTGGAAGCTCTTAAATCATGTCCGTTCTGGCGCTTCTTTGAGCCGTTCTATGATGGCGTAATGAACGAAGAAGAGTTCATCAAAAAAACAAAAGCAATAGTTATGATTTTAAGTGCAATTGAAAACAGACATGACGGTAAGCGTCCGTATTGTTTCAAAGTAACAAGATCAAGGTAAATGACTCTGCGGACCATTCCCGAACATTTTGCTGTGACTTTTGGTCTGCAAATGGTGAATTATGTAGAAGCAGACGACATTGATGAAGAGCTGCTCAAAAAGGTGAACGTCTTCATGGCTACGTATTTTAAGGGAAATAAGAAGACGAAGAAAGGCGATATTAAACGTTGTATGTTGGAAGCCGCAAAGGATGAAACCAAAGTGGATGACTTTGTCAAGCTTTTCGTAATGTTTCTTTTGGTTTTGGTATTTGTCCCTAACAAATGTGGGCAAACTCTAGCAGCAAAGTACTTGTACATGGTGTTTGATATGAATAAGGTGTGTTGGCCCGTAGTCTTTCATGACTATCTACTTGAGTCGATAATAAAAAACAGAAAAGACGTAGAAAACGTAGTTGGTTGCGTCATTTACCCGCTGGTAAGTTAAGATTTCTTCTTTTTGATTCGTAAGTTAAAGTATTTTTAAAATGTTTTTGATGATTAATTTGAATATTGGTTGTTGTTTATTTTTTCAGTATTGGTTGGCAGAGATGACAAAAATAACACAAAGAAAGGATGGGTTTCACAAGTATCCGAGGTTTGCTAGATGGAACCTTAGCAACATCTGCCAACAAGTATTGGCTAACTTCGAGGATCTTGTCGATAAAAAAGAACTTTTGTCTGAGGTAAATATTTACTTGGAAGATTTACTTTTCTGTTGAAACAAAATTTGGTTAGTATAGTTTATGATGTTTGCAATGTAGCGCAACATATATTATGACTCAGCCAATCATCCACCACTCAACCTACAAAAATTCCACTGATGAAACCAGTTTTGGATTTACTTTTGTTGATGTAACCAGTTTTGGATTCATCAAAATTTTTAGCTGAAACCAATTTTGGTTGTGTACTGCAGGAGAATATTGGTCACCGAAAGGGATCATTCTTGCTTCAGTATGACAAAACCGAAATGCGCTTGGCTGAGCCTGTAGATGACGTGGAAATTATTGCTGAAGACGATGTTCAACCTGAAGTGTCGGTTGGTGATAATGAAAATCAAGTGCCGGTTCAAGTGCCAGATGAAGAAAATGAAGTGCCAGTTGAAGAAAATATTGGTTCTAGCAGTGAAGCTAACTCCTACAAAGCCAAATACCAATTTGTGCGAGCCTTGATTGAAAAGCTTAGGACCAATGCTACAAATGTTCTTTCCGAAGAAGAAGAATCACTGCTGGAAAAATATGATGCCGAGGATAGGGAACAACAACCAGTACAGAGCACTTATTTGAGACGTAAAACAAAACAAACAGATGTTCCAATAGTACCTGAAGCGGTTTCGAATGAGGTAATATGTTAGATCTAGTTTTATTAGGTTGCTTTGTGCGTTGTTTTTTATGAAAATTATTTTTTGATGAAACTTGGATGAGTTAAATTGATGAGACAATTTAAATTTCTAACTTCTTTCTTAAATTTCAGTTTATTGGTAGTCTTTCATAAACTTGTGTGGTATTATATATGGTTTCTGCCAGATTTGTTTTATTGGCGCCAGATTTGGTTTCATCAGTTCAAGTTGATGTTTGTTTCAACTCATTTTTTTGATGCAACCAGATTTGGTTTCGTCATTTTGTTGATGTAACCAATTTTGGTTTCATCATTTAAAGTTAATGATGAATTGGCCCGTTGTTTCTATTCTTTCAGAAGTTTTAGATTTTACAACATTAGGTTTTCAAACACAGGAAGATTAAAAAAAATGACTTAGATATCTTAATATTGCAGGTAACAAGGGATGTTAACATGATAGATGCAGCGATGGTGGATCGCGTGATAGAACAAGAAACAGTTTCGCCGTCTGGAGAAAGGCTACCACATGATGACAATGTTGTGATGGAACAAGGTAGGGTTTTGCTACCTGGAGAAAAGGTTTCAAGTTTTGAAGCATGGGAAGATGCTGCTGAAAATCTTGAAGATTTTATGATGCAACCAGAAAAGGATTTAACAGAAAAGGATTCAACCCATGGAGAAACACCACAAGATGCGGAACATAAACACGAATCTGCAAAAGGTGAAGATCCCGTTACACTAGATAGTGTCTTTTCAGATGTTGACCTTACAAATTTGTTAAACCAAATAGAAGAAGGAGTAGCAAAAGAGCGGGTCATATCTACTTCGTCAAGCTAGTGACCGAGGAAGAACATGAAGGAGATGGTACCGAGTTGACTCCAAATACTATCGAGGAGATCAAGGCGGCAGAGCGGGTGGAATCGAAATGAGAGGAAGCTACTTAATACTATTGAGGATATCGGCGCGAAAATCAGTGACCGAGGAAGAACAAGAAGGAGATGCTACGAGTTGACTCAAATACTATTGAGGATATCAAGGCGGCGAGCGGGTCGAATCAAAATTGAGAAAGCTACTTTTGTAATTGATGGATGAAATTCGGAAAATGAATCGAGGAAGAACAAGAAGGAGATGCTACTCGAGTTGACTCTCGAGAAAATACTTTGATTGAGGATATCAAGGCGGGGAGACATCGAGAGGATGCATGGATTACAACACCAGGGGAACAACAAAAAAAAAAAGAAGAAAGGTTATAGCTAGTAAGTGCAAGGAGAAGAAGGAGGTTCGAAGTACGGGGGAGAAGTTGAAACCATTTGATAACTTGAAGATCTTGAAGGTACTCAACGAAAATGAGAAACCCCTCGTGAGCACTTTTTTCAAAAGAACAATGAAAGGTAAGTGGGAAATAAGCGATGAAACCAGTCTTGGTTTCATCAAAATTTTGTTCCAAGTTATGCATTGTTTCTCCTTTTATGATGTATCATTGACAAGATTTAAAAAAAATAAAAGTAAAAGGTCAACGGCGTGGGAGCATTTAAATCTTCACTTACATATATCGGGGAAGAATATGGATAGTTTGATGAGAAAAGGTGACGTCATAGAGACATCATTGAGTTCTATATTTTGAAGTTGCAAAACAACATCAAAAAAAATAAGTTGAAACAAGATGGTTCTCCAAAGTACCAGAGAGTCATGTTTCTAAGCACATTTGCCTATGTAAGTTTACTCTGAAATTCTTTAATGTAATTTTTTTGGCAGAAAAAATAGTTGTGGAAAACAAAAAATGTTGTTGTCTATATGGTTAATTTTGATGGAACCAAGTTTGGTTTCATCAAAATTGCATGTTTGTAACTCATCAAGGAGTCAGTTATCTCGTATTTTGTTTCGTACATGTCACTCATTAGGAAAGAAATGTGGTGCTGTAATAGAAGGTTTCATCGACAAAATGGATTATAGCGTGCAGGTTTTTTGTTCGTTCCGTTCTTGACACCAATTGGAGATGTAAACCATTGACGCTGCTTGCTTTTGATTTTGAAACCGAGAATTTTATCGCTACAACTCCTTGGCTTCCACCGAAGAAGAATGCGGAAAAGTCTTGAAAGCATGAGACAACGAATAATATCAAAGATTTGCACAAAGACGACGCAAAGCTCCCCCGTGACGAGCGAGACTAGTCAACCAACACCGTACACTCGGGTGCACACCCCTTCATGTTGTCAACAAATGGGGTAAGCTATGTTTTGAAGTTTATTAGTTCACATATGAATATGATTGAAATCATTACATCACTTGTAAAAAGTTAGAAACCGAATGCTTTACATATAGCTACTAATATCGTAACACTCTCGGCTAGTCACTTTATAACAGGTTGAAACATTATTTTGGTTTTTCAGGAACGATTGTGGCCTGCATGTTTGCTATTACATGAAGAGCCTCTTGAAAGGAAACATGTCTCGTGAAGATGATATACGAGAAAAGGTGCATAACATGAGACCAAAGTTGGCGTTGAAGATACTCCTTGACAATATAGAATAATACTCATGTCGTGCTCGTCCTCTTTAACATTCAGTTTAGTTGAAGTTTAAATTACTTTTGAAATGGTTATTGTAATGATGATACTCCTTGACATATAGTTCTTCTTGCAGATTCAAGTTTTAGTTGAAGTTAAAGTACTTGTGAAATGGTTACAGTTTATATAAAAAAAACAATTTCGTGCGATTTCAGTTGTGTTCCCTTAAAAGCTTATGTCTACAGAAATATGATGTCTCATTTTTATAAAACAGTATCCATAAATGATGTATCATATATTTGGGGCACCAATAAACAGTAGACAAAACAACATCTACTGTGTTGTTAAAAAATATAGTAGAAAAAGTGACAGTAAAAAAATGGTGAAACCAAAAAGGGTTTCATCAAACAAATGATGGAAGCTATTCTGGTTTCATCAAAAAAATGATGAAACCTAATTCGGTTACACCAAACTATAAAGGCCTGCAAAAATTCTGACAAACTTAATCAACCAAAAAATCTGAAAAAATTAATCAAACTTATTTATTCTTAGACAAATTATAAAATGAAAACACCTGCAGCACATTAACTTCTAAAAACAAAAATCTGAAATAGTTGATGAAACACATATTGTTGTCTAAAAACGAAACTAAGAGCGAAATTCGATGACTTGTAGTCGAAATGACTACAAGTTCTCATGAAATCCGACGAGAAGGGCATGTCCTTCTATTATGGGTGGTCAAAACCTTGCGGCAACCACAGTTCTCATCTTCTTATTGGGAACCGAACCTCGTATTAGGAATCCTCTTCTTCTTCGATGGACGTCCCGACTGTGGTCCATTATTTGGACCAAAAACCATTGATTTCGGCGACAACACACACGGGTTTTTCAACTGTGGGAACAGGATTGATTGCATGTTTATATGATTCTCGATAGAACTTTACTGTAAAGTAGTGTTCAACATACTTGTAAGGATCTTCTCCATTCACCATGATACAACGGACAACATGAGCACAAGGGAAACCGTCAATACGCCAACGATTGCAAGAACATGTTTTTCTTTTCAAATCGATTATGTCGTGTTAACGAAGCATGAACTTCAAACACATATTCCGACGACTTGGTGACTGGGTAGTTCTGACCATGAATCTTGTTGTCGTGGAGCGAACTTCATATTGTGGACATAGAGTTTGACGCCAATTCATTAAGTTAGCACGATCCTCGCGACGTGTACACATTTGGTCCATAAGCTTCACCCCGATTTCATCAACCATGACGGCTATAGGCTTCTCTCTCTCTTCAACGACCGAACCATTGAAACTCTCGGCAATATTTGAACACAACCTACCATATCGTCGACCCTTGAAGAAAAAACTTGCCCATTTATCAACAGAGCTCTACTTAGATAGTCTTGTAACTTCGATTTTCAACCTTCCTCAACTTATCCCAACTCTCTGTAAAATCTTTATGAGTAGAAGCATACGCACATTTCTTAAACAACAGTCCAATACATATTTGTTATAAACCTTGCGTTCTTTGGTAAGCATGTGTTGATATTGCATTCCATATGCCAGTAGCACCAACCATGAAAAGCCTCAGGAAATACAACAGGAATTTGAGTTACCAATCCAATACCTCGATCACTCACAAAAGTAAGCTTTGGTCGCAAAGGAGAAGGACTTGCTTCAAATTTTCCAAAAACCATTTCCAGTTCGCTTCATTCTACGATGATACCACAGCATAAGCAAGAGGGTAGATTTCTGTAAGATGGACAAAAAACATAACACAAACATAAGATGGGATGAAAACCAAAAATAGAAAATGATGAAACCAAAAATAGAAAATGATGAAACCAACATAAAAAAATGATGAAAACCTTACCATCATTTCCAGTTAGACCTGTTGCTGCCATCATATGACCAAGGTACTTGCTTTTCAAGTGGGCCGCATCAACGAATAACACAGGACGACAGAAATTGAATCCACGACTACAAGCTTCAAAACAGATAAACATTCTCTGAAATTTTTGAGTCCCTTCTTCGACTTCCAAAACCACGTGAGATCCAGGATTGGTTTCAATCAACTTGTTTTTATACCAGTTCAAGAACATAAAAGATTTATCGTTCTCTTCCCATGTAGTATTCAGCGCATGCTTCTTCCCTGAGTATGCATAATAACGACTAATGTCAAAGCCGTAGTCTCTCGTGAAAGATTCCATAATATGCTTAGTTTTCTTATTAGGATCCTGTTTAATTTCATCAATAATCAAGCTACTAACTAGTTTCTTCGATATCCGTGGATTGTTAACAAATCCGCCAACACAAGTATGCTCATTATTTAGTTCCTTGATAATAAAAGGACTTCCTACAACACCATCAACAGACACAACATATAAATGCCAGTTACACTTCTCCTCTTTCTTACTAGCACAACATGCACCAATCCTCAACTTCTCATTCTTGTAGACCTTGAATGCATAACCGGCTGCTGCGTGATACTTCTGTAAATCACAACGAACTTGTCGAACACCTCCCAGAAACAACTGTTCAACTCCTTGAAAAGATGTAACCAGTGAGCAGACTTCAATGGTTCCTTAATTTTATCTGGAACATCATAATCAATTCGTGGCTTCTCAAAAGGTATAATTCCAGAACTCCGTGGCTGGTCATCAAAAGCTATAATTCCTGAACTTATTGAACCAGAACACTCAGCTTTGTGACGTACATGTAACTCCATAATTCCTTCTTTATTATGCGGACTAAAAGAGCCAATGCTTGAAGATCAAAATCGAATCAATGAACTTTTGCTTTGATCATCAACCATATGAAAATTTTCCATAGAAGGAGGAGAGAAATCACACCAACTTGAGCATATACTAGTCTTCAAATTAGCAAAAGACTCTTGGAGGCCAATACGAAAATTCAAACAATCTTCTTTGTGACAAAAAACTGCGAGAACAGAATCCATAATCTACACGAATGAATGATGCAACCAAAAACAGTTTCACCCGATGTGAATATCAACAACAACAATAAATTGAAAAAACAGTTCCAAAGAGATGGAATCCTTCATAATAACATCAACACAAACATAAAAAATCATATGCTAACATCAAATCAGTTTATTCGACAAGAGTGACTAGCAAATTCACAAAAACAAATCAAAAATCAACACAAAAAATCGAATTAAATACCTGAAAAGTTGACTGATTCCTTGATGAATAATCCGAATACTACACACAGATTATTTAACACGAAGACGAAGATGATCAATACGAAGTTGATTGATTATTCAGCTGGATTCTTCAATTCGAGATTCAATTTCAACTTGAAAAGCGGAAATATGATTTCAGCTAAACTGAATTGCAACCAGATCTCGAATAAAACCGCTACGTTTATCTTCTCTTCTTCGAATAAACTCAAAACTTGTAGCTTCTCTTCCGGTTCTTCAATCAAACCTAAAATTGTTCTCTGAATCTTTGAATTAAAATTGGGAGAAGACGATGAAGAATCTTTGAATTGAAACGAGATCTGAATCAAAAAAGAAGAAAACTAGGAAAGAAGAATCACAATTTTCTTGAATCGATTTGTTTGGATTTGAGAGAGAACAAATATCTGTTTTCACTAGTTTTCTTTAGCCAAACTTTCCTTTGAAAGTGTTTTTATATACGAAGGTCAGTTTTGGAATTTAGAAATCAAATAAAAACTGAATTTTAAAATTTTTATTTGAACTGGGGTTTTTGTCCCAGTTTTATTTGAAACGGTTTTTATTTGTTTAAAATAATATGACCGATTTTTTTGTATCTGGAGTTTGTTCACCTAGGGGTTTTGTCACTAGTTTTGTTTACTAATTATCTTAAAAACACGAAGGGAGAAAGATGAAACTTTCCGGAAAATAAAAAAGTCAACCTATGTCAGCGCCACATCATCAGTAGGTTTGACAGTTGGATTGACTGGTGGGCTGAGTAGTAAGACATACATTGTATTCACATCAAGTCATCAACAGCCCAAGCAAATCAAGTGGTTAACACTACATCCGAGATAACTAACCTAAGTTATGAAAAGACCCAAACTTATATCTCTGCAGAGTAATAGAAAGACTGTAACGAATTCCTCATAGCCACAAGGCATATGACGGTATGAGCTGAAAACACCAAAATTCAAAACTCAAATTAAATTCGATTTCGCGCTTTTGCAGAACTCCCTCTCTGAACCTCTCTCTGAATAACCATGGATTATCATAGTCTAACAAGAAAGGAACTACAATTTCTGTGTAAGAAGAATAAAATCCGAGCTAACATGACTAATTTCGCAATGGCTGATACCCTTTCTTCTCTCCCAAAGGTAACTCGCTCATTCCTATTTTAGCCATAATAATTATATAACGAACTGCTGCTTTCATTGATTGTACATGATTAATGTTTTTCCTTGATTTTTTAGGGTATTCTTACTAAGTACTTTCCCTCAGTTCTACGGCTTTTAGGGTTTGTGATGACGTCATTCTAGGATTTCCCCGAATTCTTATGATTTAGTGATACTTCAAACCAGTAGTACACAATTTTGGTTATATTTAGTGCTTTCTAGTACATTTTCTCTAATTTGTGGTTCGATCAGGTTCATGGAGTTGAAGGCAATGGAAACTTCACACCAGAGACTCCACTACTCACCAGCACCAGCAGGAAGAGTAAAGCAACTGCAACAAAACCTCTATCTGATTTGGCGGATAACAACGAACCAATGTCTTCTAATGGTGATCTCGCTAGACATACTCTTTCACCCTTAACAAACTTGTACCGCTCAGATATTAATATACCCAAAGAGGTCCATGTTGTTGATCATCCACACGGTACAAGGCTAGCCAAAAGATTGAAGCTGTCTGCACAGAAGGTAGGAGGAAGAAATGATGCTATTAACATTGAAATGTCCCCTGGAGAAGAGAAGAATGAGGAGATGAGAACGAAGTATGAAGTAAATGATGATGTCTTACTGTACAACGAGGGTAACAATTAAAATTGTGTTGTTGTTTCATATTCTCTACTTATGTTTAAAAATCTTGATATAATGGTGGTGTATTTTTCAGGAAATAGGGTCAAGGTTTCTAATGAAGAACAAGATGAAGTTGGTACTGAAGATGTATCTTATATAATGGTCTGTGCTGAATCTTTGAAGTTGGAAGAATTTACAGCTCATTTAAATGGTGATCAAGATGCTATTGTCGAAGAAACCTCTAGTACATCGATCATGGGTGGGGTCTCCAGGGATAAAATTGGATGTTCTCTTAATGGCAGTTCTGAAGTCTCTTATGCTCCTAGGGTATCTGCTAAAAAATCCTTGAACATAGCTCGTACTCTTGTTGGATGCACATCTGACATCTCTTCTGCTCCAATGGTATCTAAACCCGTGAAAGTTGTTTGTGATCTTAATGAAACTTATTTAATGGGTGAGGAAACTATAAACATTAAAGATCCAAATGATCAAGACATGGAAAGTAAAGATGAACCCATACAAGTCAATGAACCTTCTCTAACAGTGGAGAAAACTGAAATTTTCGAAGCTTCAAATCTTGATGATGAGAAGAGCAAGCTCATGTGTGATATTGAGCTCTGCAATGTCAAGGTAACTGAAGTTGAAGCAGAGAACAGTTCTAATGGTAATGATGACATTTCAGATGCTGCTGAGAAGTTATCCTTCTCTCCATCAGTCACTGGTTTAACTGCCAACCAGATTCCAGTATATGTTGCAACTCCTACCAGAACAACTACATCGGATGATAAGGTTCAAGAGACAACCCCCTTAATCTCATATACTACATCGATCATGGGTGGGGTCTCCAGGGATAAAATCGGTTGTTCTCTTAATGGATGCAGTTCTGAAGTCTCTTATGCTCCTAGGGTATCTGCTAAAAAATCCTTGAACACAGCTCGTACTTTTGTTGGATGCACATCTGACATCTCTTCTGCTCCAATGGTATCTAAATCCGTGAAAGTTGTTTGTGATCTTAATGAAACTTATTTAATGAGTGAGGAAACTATAAACATTAAAGACTCAAAGGAAGATGAAGACATGGAAAGTAAAGATCAACCCATACGAGTCAATGAACCTTCTCTAACAGTGGAGAAAGCTGAAATTTTGGAAGCTTCAAATCATGATGATGAGAAGAGCAAGCTCATGTGTGATATTGAGCTCTGCAATGTCAAGGTAACTGAAGTTGAATCGGAGAACAGTTCTAGTGGTAATGATGACATTTCAGATGCTGCTGAGAAGTTATCCTTCTCTCCATCAGCCACTGGTTTAATTGCCTACCAGATTCCAGTGTATGTCGCAACTCCTACCAGAACAACTACATCGGATGATAAGGTTCAAGGGACAACCCCCTTAATCTCATATACTAAGAAGAAAGAAGTTACAATTCCTATCATATCTGCCGGGAAATCCATGAACATTGCTCGTGCTTTTGTTGGATGTACTTCTGAATTGTCCTCTGCCGAGAAATCCATGAACAATGCTTTAGTTCGTTCTAAAACTTCTCTAGTGGGGGAGGAAACTGAAAACATTAAGGTCCCAAATGAACAAAACATGGAAATTATAGATCAACCCATAGAAATCAATGAAGTTGTTGGATTTAAAAGCGCTCATAATTTAGAAGTGAAGTTCATCGATGAGGATGAACTTAGTAATCTCAAGGGCACCGAAGTTGAAACGAAATATGTTGATGAATCTTTTCTAATGGTGAAGGAAGCTGAAAATTGGGAAGACTCAAATGTTGATGATGGGAAGATTAAGTTCACATGCGAGGTTGGGTTATGTGGTGTCAAGGTCACTGAAATTGAAAAGGATAGTGAGGAGGACGGTTCTAATGTTAATAATGACATTTCAGATGTTCTTGAGAAGTTCTCCCTCTCTCCGCCAGCCACTGGTCCAGTTCTGAACCCGATTCCAGTGCATGTCGCAAGTCCTACTAGAGCAACTGCGTCCGAGAATCAGGTTCAGGAAACAACTCCCTTAATCTCATTTATTACGAAAAAAGCAGTTACAAGTTCCATCGAGGTTTTGGATGACATGAGGGGGATCAATGAAAGAGGCAAATGCAGTGCAAGTACTTCTA
Source organism: Papaver armeniacum (assembly GCA_023531295.1). Taxonomy (NCBI): domain Eukaryota; kingdom Viridiplantae; phylum Streptophyta; class Magnoliopsida; order Ranunculales; family Papaveraceae; genus Papaver; species Papaver armeniacum. The sequence continues at coordinate 236,311 of JAJJWW010016084.1, read as the reverse complement.
AGGTGGCAACTGAGTTAGAAGCTGAACTAAAGCATAGCAAAGGTGAAAACAGTTCTCAAGGAAAACTGAATTCCACAAGTATAAGACAGTTGAAAAGGATGATTAAACTTACTCACTCAGAAAATAAAAACGCCACTGTTGATCAAAACAAGGAAATAAGACCTGAAGAGCATGAGAACGAAGGTCAAAACACTCTCCAGAGGAAGGTTGGGTTCTGTGATGTCAAGGTCACCGAAGTTGAAGAGGACAGCGAGGAGGACGGTTCTAATGTTAATAATGACATTTCAGATGTTCTTGAGAATTTCTCCCTCCCTCCGTCAGCCACTGGTCCAGTTGTAAACCCGATTCCAGTGCATGTCGCAAATCCTACTAGAGCAACTGCGTCCAAGAATCAGGTTCAGGAAACAACTCCCTTAATCTCATTTATTACAAGAAAAGCAGTTACAGCTCCAAAAGGTTCCATCGAGGTTTTGGATGACATGAGGGGGATCAATGAAAGAGGCAAATGCAGTGCAAGTATTTCTAAGGTTGTAACTGAGTTTGAAGCTGAACTAAAGCATAGCAAAGGTGAAAACAGTTCTCAAGGAAAACTGAATTTCACAAGTATAAGACAGTTGAAAAAGATGATTAAACTTACTCACTCAGAAAACAAAAACGCCATTGTTGATCAAAACAAGGAAATAAGACCTGAAGAGCATGAGAACAAAGGTCAAAACACTCTCCAGAGGAAACTGAAAGCTACGAGTTTAAGACAGTTGAAAAAGACGGTTAAACAACTTATTCAGTCAGACAATGAAAACATCAATGTCAAATTAAACAAAAAAGTTGTCCCTGAAGACAACGAGAACAAGGATCAAAACACTGCCGAAAGGGAACTGAAAGCTACAAGTGCGAGACAGTTGAAAAAGATGATTAAACAACGTACTCAAACAACAAAAACACCACTGCTAAGGTAAACAAGGAAACTTAGCTCTTTTTTAGTGTGCTTAAAACTAAAAGTGATACTTTAGCAGTCATTCTAGTATGTATAAGTTTACCAATCTTGCAATTTTCCGGGTGTACTGCCCTTTCAATTTTCTGCCCAAGATTATATGCCCTTTAGACTATACATATTTGTATTACTTTCTTTCCCATGGTTCTGGAAAAGCATTTCAATTAGATAATTGTGTTTGTTAAAATTCAGAGACGCTTTAATTTCTAAGATGTTTTGTAAGTCTAAGTTGTTCAACATAGAAAAGTAATACTTAAAAGGTACTATTGCTTTTAACATAGAAAAGTTTGGATCCCTAGCTATAACACTTATACAATTTGTATTTCTATAATAAAAAAACTTGTATAAGTTCAATAATGTACTTAATAGGAATTGAATGAAAACTATTTGGTAGTATAAATTTGATTCATTTTCGGGTATCATTAGTTCTCTTTTCTCCCAAAATTTTGAATTTTTATTGAATTCATTTTATTAGTTTCTCTGCTCCATTAATCCCAAATACCCTTTTGGTCACCAATAAGATGTAATATCTCTATGGAAAATTGTGAGGCTGTTGTTTTGTCCTAGATTCTAGATATTGTTTGATCTTGGAAATTTCAGGACATATAGCAAATAGTGGAATATCATGGAATGGTTGTTACAAATATAATTCAATTGAAGTCTTCACCTATAACCATTAGCATCCTCTACGGTTGCGTACTGTTTTTGCGAAGATTCTTAGGTTTTGGATGGTGTTAACTGATTTCTTAGGTTTTTGCTAAGATTCTGTATGTTATAGCTAAGCAATGTTTCCTAAAGACTTTAGATGTCATGAAGTTTTTCTCTTAGAAGACATTGGCTACTTAGTCCCTTAAAGACTGGTCTCACTTTTGCTTTGGATTACTGGCCAGGTTAGTGTGGGTCTAGACTCTAGATGTGGCTATACAGTTAAGTATACTGGAGACTTAAGGTGTGACGTACATTACTTAATATGTTTTTTTAAAGACAGAATTCTCATTTTGAATTCATTTTTATAAATTTCATCAATCCCTAACAATAGATATGTTACCAATAAGTTGTAATGCTTGGAAACTGACTGGAGAAATTTCATTATGGAAAAATGTATCTTGGATGCTTGTTCTCTTACAATGAAAACATTTAGTTATTGCCTTAATGATTTAACTTGTATCTTGGAGAAATTTAAACATCGTAAACTGAAAACATAAGAGGCCGTGAACTTGTTCTCTTACAATCATTTAACTAGTGGCCTTAATCTATTAGTGTTAACATTTAGTTATTGCCTTCTGGACAACTTGACAGTTGCATTTGGTCATTATCACTCATGTAGTTCTATGTTGCATATTTCTTTCGATGGGCTATATGTAAATCTTCCTATTGTGACATCTATGATTTCTTATTTTGTTATTAATGAAATTATGGAACATTCTAGAGGTTCCCTTAGTTAATATTATGAATTCTGGCCAATTCACCTATAAACTGCAGCTGCTTCGTACTTGGCCGCGTATTGGGCTGTTAGAAATTAGAATGACATATAAGACGCTTACTTCAGTCACTGATGATTTTGCTTTCACTTTTGAACATTATTCATTTGATTTTGCTTGTGTAGCTTCATAGGTTACTTCATTGTCCTTGATGTTTGTAGAATTAGAAATTTCTAAGTCACATCTTGAACTTCTGTTGACCAGAAACTCATTGTGTTTTCTGTTTTAAAGTCTAATCTTGGCAGAATAACCTGCAAGGGCCAGTGTTTTAGAAGTTACTAGAAGGCTGCGTGTGAGGTTTGGTGGTGCCGAAGGTGTAGTCTTCTCCAAACAATTCTTTCCCATCTCCAGAAACTTTGTAAATGGTACATTGTACAAACTCATATACAAAATATCGCATGAGTTTTAAAGCTGTGTAATGCTTTATAACTCATGACAAAAATATAACATTCTTTGTAAGCTTTGCTCTAGAAGTTTCAGTGTTTTTTGATCTATTGTGTTGAAAATGTGACACGATATCACCAACTATAAGCATTACGGTCCAGAGGCAAAAGTCGCTAGTGCAGTCGTGAGAAACTACAGGATATCCATGGGAAGCTGCCTCACTACTGCAGAACACAAGTCTCTTGCCCAGAATATCAACCAGGAAAGAAGAAGGATGAAAGATCATTCTGAAAAACTCTTTATATGATGGATAAGTGCAGTTGTTTTTCTTCTGTTATTTTGCTGGGTACCCCTTATTTTATCATCAGCACTTGTTTTACGACAGTTTTTGATGTGTTCAGGAATTTTCCTGTTGTGCTGGTTCATTTATATGACTTTGTTTTTGTCTGAAATACTTGATACATCTGACATGGCTAATGTGTCCTTATATTTGAAACCAGTACACTTTTGTGATACTTGAAGAGGGAGGTTGAATTGAAAGAGGGAGGTTGAATTGAACTGTTATAGAATGCTTCGTGACATTCAGGGATGAACTGATTGATAGGACCATGATTAGGTCTCTCAAAGAAGAGAAAACAGGGAAGTTGAACATCCAAAGTTATGGCCTCGAATGGAGTGCTCTTATATCAAAGCTTGCGGTGAACGCTTACACACAGCTGATGAACGCTTACACACAGCTGATGGCCAAGGGCACTCTCAAACCGTCCAGAGTGTCAAATCTGTTGCTGTCCAGGATTGGTGAAGACTGCCATGGGAGGTTGTGCAGAATAGTCCAGTTGACGAAGGTGCAGACAAGGGGTTTGGCTTGCAGTTTTACCTGGCCAGCCAGTCACAGTAGCCTTGAGCATCTGGAGAGTCGGTGTTTGTCCTGGACCTACTAAACTCAAAAAAGACTTGGTGGAGGCACCTGCCCAAGTTGAATGCCAACCGAGTACGAGTCCATGGAAAACCGCCTGAGCACTATGGCAGGAGTGCTTAACCAAATTTTTAGAGGCAAACTGGTTCCCGGGAGCCGGGAGAAACTTTAACAAGACTGCGCATCGAGTACCTGATGAAGCTGGGTACTCACTAGATCCTTTTGGTGCTCCTTGTCAAACAATGAAATGGCTATTAATTAAATTACTCCGTTTTCACGATTTTTCATTTGGGTTTCTTTCGCGTACATTGTGAAGAAGCGTTTATCGGAAAGAACCTAGACCGTAGAAGAGCCAGCTGTCAGTCGTCTTGATGATGGTAAATAGGCCCACCGCCTCTTCTTTTTTTCTAATTCGGGTTACATTATTTTTTTTTATTATATTTTTTTTTTGTTTTGATCAGAATTCGGGTTACATATACTGTATATAAACATATGATAACTAGGTATCACCGGGGCCTTACGGCCCCGGATCAACTTCCCATATTAGTGTCAGTTTACATAATCTATTTCTTTCTCATTCCCGGGTATACTCATAATTTTATTACATTAGTAAACACCTAATAATATAAGTACTAATCAAATCAGTCTGCATTTAGGCACTCATTTCCAGCAAAAAGAAAATCAATCACTTGATTTAATTTCATCAATACTCCAATAATTGTTATTATTACTGGAGTGTTTGTAACCGAGTTTCGAGGTTAGTGGTCCGTTTCTAATTAACCAAGACATGTGCCGAGAATTGCATTTTTTTGTTACCTAACAGACTATTATCCCTTGCAATAGATGCACTTGCATTGGTAACTATCAATGCCTCTAAGAGTATTGATCAATCTGGAGGTATATCAATGAATTCAAGAAGAAGTAAGTGCCCAGAACAAAAAGTAGTGCCATGTTTTTTTGACTGCTAAAACCACAACATAAATTTACAAAGGTTCAAATCCGGGGACAACTGAGTCACAATGACCGGCGCGCCACAACCGGATGATCCCAGTGAAAATAGGAAGACTATTTTAGGAAGCAACTTAGTTTAGTTTAGAATGTAATGATGATAACAAAGAGAGAGTCACAAATGAGATGTCTTTTTTCTCTACCAAACATATAGCTAAAACAGAAGTGCTCAAATTGGGTCAACTCCATGAAAGATTAAATTGCTAGTAATTTACTTTGAAAGTACAATGTGCTAGTCTTTTTACTTAACAAAAGACATGTAATAGAGTGTAAGAGCTACAAAGACGTGATACTAAAGCATCAATTTGGTAAAAAAAAATGGTATAAGTCTGCTAAATTTGGTTGTAGTTGCAGGATTTCCCACACTACACCCCTCACTCAAATCTGTTTAATCAATCCATTGGAAGATGAACAATGATGTGTTTTATTAATTGTTTTCTTGAAAGATTTACAAAGAAATGTAGAACAAAACTAAAGAAATTACAATCATTCTTTACTTTCTCTCTCCTAATGACTTGTTTCACAATTTTCCAAAGACCTCCTCCACAACAGACTTACTCGACCCTTTATATAGGGTATTACATAGTGGGTGACAGCTATCTTGTCCCTTATTTTCGAAACGTCTCGCGAATGCTCGCGAATGTACAACTGTTTGCCTTCGCGACACTCTTAAATCTCGCCAAGTCTTCACACTTTCCTCATGTTCTAACTGCCGTTATCTATTACGTCATTTATTTACCTCCATGCGACTCCTTCGCGATGCGATTGTTTATTATTCTCGCGAAGTATTAGTGTTGCGATATTCGGTCCTACATCTTGCCTCTTCTCATGTCTTCTCTGCGAAGAAGAGAATGTCATGAGAACCAATATTTTAAAGTGCCGCAATCGCTTATCTTTATCTTGCGATTGTTCATTTTCACTCGTTTTGTTTATGTACGGAATTTATTACGGTGTTTTCTTCTTCCATTCTTTTCTTGACACGTCTCTTTCAACCGATTATTCTTAACCATTCACGTCCCATCTCACATTAAATGCATTTGTTTTCTCGAGAACTCTCTCCTCTATATATAGCTTTCTCCTTTTTCTCTTCTTCTCTTTTATTTTCCCTCTGCAACTTTTCTTCACCTTTCTCCTTCCGCAATTTGCGCTTCTGCTACTGCTTCCTTTTCAATTCTTCACTTCTCCTTTCATTCCTATACTCTGATAATGGCTTCACTTGGTCGTACATACGCTCCTCATTTTACTGATGTTCAAAAGAAATTACAGGAAAAGGGTTTCACTTTATCTACCATTCCACATCAAGAATCCTCATCTATGCTTTCTGCAAAATTGTTTTCTGATCATCACATTGATGATCAGAAAATTATAGTCTCGCTAGGTCAACTCCTCGCAGGGCTCCCCATTCCTTTATATAATCCCGAAATACCATTATTTTATGAGATTCTTGCTCACGAGAAATTCTCGCGGGCTATTTATCAATTGAACGGCGATTGTATTCTTTGATGCTTGAATTCGCCTCTCGTGGTGCCGGTAAAGGATCTTTATATCCCGACAATGTTAGAGATCCTCAATTTGCGAATTTACCAATAGTTGCCGAGAAGTATACTGTGGGTAATTTCTTTGCAAATTATTCAGTCATAACTATGAGAAATGATAAATCTCGCTGGGGTGTTCGATTGAAGAAAAATGATAACGTTGATGCCGACAAATTGCTTATGCAGGACATTGACTGGCATTCGGGTAAAAATAATATCCCTCGCTACTCCAAAGATGAAAAGTGGTGGGTTGTACCTCTCCTTCTGAGTGGACCTTATATCGCAGCTCACATGCACTCCCGGCCAATCTCGCGAATTATCATCCTTGGGAGTTTAAGTGGCCTGAGAAGACAAAAGAGGTATATACATATCATTCATTTTAGATTTGCTTTGCTATGTCTTCCATTTTTTTTTTTCTTCATTAACTTTTTAGAAAATTTTTAGATCACCAGAATGAGAAAGAAATACAAAAAGAATCCTCAGCCAAATATCCTGGCGATACTTCGATCACTCACGGATGAAGTAAGAAACATTTTCTTTTGTTATTTTAAACAATATTGTTGCCTCTGTTTCTTATCTTTATTCGTGTGTGAAGATTGGTGTTGAAGAAGTTGAAACCGCAAAGATCAATGATGGAGAAGCTGAAGCTGCGAGGGCTAAAGGCAAGAATAAAGCCATTTCTCGCAAGGACAAATCTTCCGCTCCGTCCTCCAAAAGACGGAGACTCCAACCTCCTTCACATTCTAACTCCCAAACTAGCGAGAATTCGGAAGATGAAAATGAGATTGGCACCTCTTCTGCTAAGGGAAGTCATTCAGATACTTCTGCTATGGCGCTTTTATCTAATGTTTTTACCGATTCTATGCAAGGTTTTGGCGATAGCAACTTGTCTGCTACTTGCGAAACTATCGCTAAGATCTGTGATGCCCCATTGTTGGAGGATATCGAGTCTTTTCGCGGAGTTTCTCGAACAATAACACCCAGCCTTTTAAATGCTCTCAATGCTTTGGTATGTTCACACCTCTTTACCTCTTCGTGACTCCGCTCTTATCTTTAATTATTTCTCTATTTTCTTTTACTGATGCTGGGAGAGCGCTTTTGTTGCCGCCTCGGACCTTGAGAGAAGACGCAACAACCTTGAAAAAAAGAATTTGCAATTGAACAAGAGAATTCGAGAACTAGAAGTTGGGGCTGCGTCGTCTCGCGATAAGGATGAACGAATTAAACAACTGGAAGCTGAGCTTACTTCTCAACAGAATAGAGTATCTACTCTTGAAAGCGCAAATCAGCAACTTTATGGTATAGCAATCTTTATTCCTCAGATTTCTTTTATTTTACCATTTACTTTTCTTTGCCTAACTTACTATTTTCGCAGACATATATAATCTCTCTGAAGAGTCCATTCTTCTCCATTCATTTCCTGAGCCCATGGATGATGATGTCCTCCTTGCTCGCCTCAATGAGTCTCTAAGTAGTTCTTCAAATGATGCTAACCTTCTTTCATTAAAGGATCTTCAATCCAAACATCATCTCTTAAAAATCGAGCATAGGGCTAGCTTAAGTTTAGCTAATCACTTTAAACGAATGTATCTTGATTCCAAGAAGAAATCCAAATCCTTAAGGAAGAAAGTTAGTGATCTCATAGATGAAAAAGATCGCATTACTAACAGAGGTGCACAGGCATTAGAAAAATTTCAAAAATCTCTCCTTGATGTGCAAGTTGAGCGAGATGAGCTCCTTCGTCAGAATACCCTACTTAGCGAGCGAGAAGATCAAATTCGTTCACTTTTTGTCATAAATAATGATGATGAATTTGCACTGGCTGCGAAGGTTTTAGATAACGCTAGAAATAACTTAGGTGTTGATGTTAGTCTTCGCACCGAGCAAACTACCTTAATCAAGGATATGATCTTTGAAAGAGAAGGTTGTTTGTTATACTTCTTTACTTTTCTCGTTATTTTTCCTTTTGTATTATTAACATTAATTCATTTCCTCATGTTTTCGAATCAAAAGAGATTTGAGACAAGGATTGGAGAGCTTGAAATCGAAAAGAGCGTCTCGCAAAAGATCTCTCTCTTAGCGAGAATAGATATTCTAAATTGAAGCAAGAATTCCAAACTACAAGGCGAATTTTAATAATGATGTTGTTCGTTTTCGCAATCAAGCTATGGAAATAGTTTGTAAGGATCACAACATCCCTCTTCATTCATATCCCTTTCTCGTGAAGAAGTTCCCGAGAACTTGCCTGTCTCGGATGTTTCGATAGTGAAGCTAATGAAGAAGGAGAATCGACGACGAGAGTAATGGAACCAAAGAATCGGATGAAGAAGAAGAACCAAAGAAAGAAATAACTTCTCTTTCTTCTTTGATTTCTTGTAATATCTGTATATATATATCTTTGACTATTGAATGTAAACTTCAACTTTTGCTTCCTTTGTTCAGATATATTAATCAAACAACCCTTCTTCACACTTGCCTCTGTCCATAAGATGTAATCAACTTTGCGAGTTAAATATAATCATTCTCGCGAGATATAAATATATATATATATATATATATATATATATATTTTTTTTTTTTTTTTTTTTTTTTTTTTTACTTTAAACACTATCTCCGCGACAAGATCGCAAGATATCTTCATGGATTAAGAAATCTATTGATCTTGCCTTATCATTGTTTGTGTGGTCTTATTATGCCTTCCTAAGTAAAGGTCTTATTTTGCCACCCCTCATTGCGACAAGATCGCAGGCCGTCTTTACACTTTCATATAATGACCCATTGACCTTGTCTTATCATTTCTTAAGTATTTTTGCCTCTGCAGGACATTATATTTGCGACAATATGACAGGTTTAAATGTTCTTGCGACCATAAAATCCCGTGACATTGTCGTCTTTGCGACGAAATCGCAGGACGTTCTTACACTTTCATGTAAAAACCCATTGATCTCGTCTTACCCTCGCGTTAGTATTATTGCCTCTGCAGGATCATTGCACAAATATGACAAGCCTAAATTCTCTTGCGAGAATAAAGCCTCATGACATTTGCGTCTTTTGACACTTATCAGCTCCCTAATGGAGGGTGCCGCCCTTATCTTCTCCCTGGTTGCCCCTTCAAGGAGGCGTACATCGGCCATACAAGACTAGCTCCTCCCATCCGGTCTTAACAACAACCGGTTGTTTTCGCACCTCTTATCCCTTATACCTATATGGTTTATGGTTACAGACTGCACCCTAAGTGGAGTTTTCTTGGGCCGAGTGCGGCATGTGCCAAGACTTGTCGAGTGGTAAGGAAGTTCCATGCTCCCCGCACTCTTGACTCAACCGTGTACCTCGGCGCCTTGGTCATACACTCCTTGGAAGAGACCCTCGGGCGTCCAACCGGGGTATAACCTTATATATATAGTTGGAAATCCAAGGTATCTCCCCAGATAGGCTTTCATGGGCCCCAAATTTCCATGACCCAGGTTTCAGGAGCGGTGTAACCTTCCACCTGAGCCATGTTAAGAGATACCCCCTTATATGACGTACTTTAGGTCTTACATTTGCCTCTTGCGAAATATCATTCGCGAACTAGGGTGTACGCCATAAAGGTTTGTCCCATTCACTCACTCATTCATTTTATCGATTTATTCAATCATTTGTCTGCGAAGTTATCGCACAATCTCAGTTCTATTATTCAATAGATTTGTATACATTCTTCATGGCGAGATTCTCGCATAATTTTTCCGCAACCATCATCTCTACTTCTTATCCTTATCATGCTTTCATCACTAAATTGTTATCTTTTCTCGCAATTATTCATTTTTTACACCTTTTATTCTTACTTCCTTCTGCCTCCGCATCAGTCCACCATTTCAATGTCTCCTTTGCATCATGATATTTATTTGCATTTGTGCATTCACTTGCAAACATCTCTTCTTATTTTGTTTCTATGGCATCTACCATTAGTCTTTCTTTTCTTTGTTCATCATGTACATTCTTCCTCCAACCTTTCTTTTTCTTTGTTCTCTCTTCGCAGACTTTCTACATCCACCTCATAACACTTTTGCCCCTCTATCCAATCTCCTTTTATAATTCCGACACCGCTAGGATGTGGAAATTTTATGCACCGATGGTATGTCGATGCTATACCCGAATTTGATGAAGCCATGGTCTTCCAATCAATGCATTGTAGGGAGATTCCACATCAACTACACAAAAAAAATATCGATCGATAACCCCCGCAAGGGTATCCTCATGTGCACTTCTCCTTTGGGCTTGTTCGCGGATCGTTGAAACCATATATTTTGTATGTTGAAGGGATCAAGTCTTCATCTCTTCCTCCCATAATTTTGTAAGTATGGTAGAAAAGAATGTTGGTCGAATCGCCAAGTATCAATCAATATTATATTGATTGCCCAACAATTTTCCGCTTCATCATCTTCGCCATCAATGGGTTTTGGATTAATTTCCCGACTTCACAACCAAAGGGCTATCATGTATTTCTCTTCCTTTGGGTACTTCTTGACCGAGAAATAAATAATCTGCTTGCCACTCTTTTAGTCTGCGATGTCTTATGCAACATTCATCACTTCTTTATCATCACATCTCTCGCGAAAACTCTACTAAGTACATTGTCATGAAAATCTTCAATAGTGCGGTATGAGTGGACAATGGAGTTGCAAAACAAATCTTTAGCCTTTGCCCCAACTTCTATAACAAATGTTTCTTTTCCCTTTGCCGGTGGGGGTGGCAAATGTTGGACTTTCTCTTCTTCTTTTTAAAAAGTGATTTAGCTTTCCTTGATCAATCATTCTTAGGATAATTCTCTTGATGTTTCTGCAGGTCATTTGTTAGGTGCCCATGAAAGCGGTGGTAAGAAGCAGAACTCGTGACTTCTATCTCCAGGTGGTGGTTCACTTCCCATGTTCCATGGTGCGGGTATGTTTTCCATCAAAAGTATTGCTTCCCATATTTTTTCCACACTTTGGCGTTCAATGGCGGCATTTTAATTTCCTCCCACACTACTACGTGACCTCGTTTGTCCTCTATGATAATTCTCGCTCTCGGCCTCCGTAAGTCTCTTGCGAATTATACCTTTGACCTCCATAGGTTTCTTGTGGTTGATCAAGCCTTTGAATTTTATTATTTCCGCCACGGTTGTAGAAATTTCTTTCTCTTTCAAACTCTTCCCCGATCGCGACTTCCCATAGCCACTAACTTTGGTTCTATATCAACTTTGCTTTTCTTTCTGTTGACCTTGCGATGTGCTCGCCACTTGTGTGTATTAGTTGAGGTAATAAACTTCCATTCGCAACACTAGAATTTGTGTTTGCCACTTGGGTAAGATTCCATCTCGTTAAATCTTTCTTCTAAAGCAATATATTCCTCCTGGAGCTCTCGTAATTCAGTCATTGTAATTGTATTCTTAACTCAAAACTTTGAACATATAATAGATTGGTTGCGAACATAGCATTTACGAATGACGGTATGAGGTATCTTTCATCTACCTGCCGGCCATCTCGCGCACATCGTCTTCCATCGACGGTTAAATGTCTCAAACTCTACCAACTCTTTGTTTAGGTCAAATACATCTTCAATGCCGGTCGCGAAGAGTTGTTACTTATATACGCCCCCAAGAATATAGCACTGTAAATGATTGAATGATGTGATCGTATTCCTTGGTAAACCCTCAAACCATTTCAATGCTTCCCCTGTTAAATTTGACGCAAAGTATTTGCATAATATTGCGTCATGGTTTTCCCATTGTAACATACATCTCACATAAGCCTTGATGTGTTGTACTGCACAAGTTGATCCATCAAAAATGCTAGTTAGCGCTGGTAAGTTGCATTTTGGGGTATTCCTCCTAACTGCACTTCTAATGTAAAAGGATTTTTCTCGCACCTCCGCGATAGCTTCATCTAACCTGTCTTCTCCCCCTTCTCTTCTACTTGTTCAATATTCCTCTCATCTCTCGCCAATTCTCGCGAGAATTTGTTCATTTGCCTCGGAATTTGAATCGATCGGTCTCTTTAATTCTCGCTTCTCTCCTTCTTCGTTCGTGTCTACTTTTTTGTACTCTTTCGTATTTTTCGTTAATATCTCCATCGTTGCGATTTCGCTCGCGCCTCCTCTCTCGATTATCATGATTATTCTGCCGGATCGCTTCTTCCAATTCCCGATTTTCCATTTCTGCTCTCAATCTCTCTCTCTCGCGTGCTAGACGTGCTTGCTCAATGTAATGCTTTTCAATATCATCTTCAATTTCCTTTTGTTTCCTCTGTATTTCTCTCCCATGTAATGCTCTTCTTCTTTCCTCCTGATTTTCTTCATTAATTGAGTTATTCTGTCCTCGAGGCTGCCTATCTTCTTGATTTCCATCATCGTGGTTGTTTACCAAAATATAACGATTTTCTATTAGTTCTCTCTCTTCGCGACCTCCTTCGCCATGATTTAACTCTCTTTCCAAATTTTCTTCATTAATGTTTTCTACAGGCAATGTTCTCCTCCCATTTTCTCTACTCGATCTGATCTCGATCTCATTACTTACTTGACCTTCTATTTTGCAGCCTCCTATTTTCCATCCTCAACTCGTGGTTTTGCCTTGTTAGATTCGCGCGTTCTTTCCGCTTCTAACCGCCTTTCTTCGTGTATTATTTGTCTCAGCGCTTCTAATGCCGCAATTTCTTCATTTCCACGAATTGTTTCTCCCATCTCTTCTCGATTTCTCTCTTCCTGTCTATTATTCATCAATTGTTGTACTTCTTCTCTTTCTTCCGTAAAATCTGATCTCCATGTATGCACACTCACTCTATCATAATCGATTAATCTGTTTAATGCTGGTTGAATTGGTGGTTGAGTTGATGGTTGAATTGGTAGTTGAGTTGATGGTTGAATTGGTGGTTGAGTTGATGGTTGAATTGGATCTTCTTCTCCATTTCTTGCATCTAACCTTGATGGTTCACCTACTTCATTTCTTCTTTCTCCCACTAATCTTCCACTTCTCCTTACGATCGTTGGTAGTTCTGATGCATTCTTTCTCCTAGCCACTTGTTAAAAATTATTCAAGATTTCTTTCTTATTATCCCTAATTCTTCCAATTCACAAGGTTGATATTCTTCAATCCATGTTTCTAGCGCATATGTAGTTGCAGGATTTCCCACACTACACCCCTCACTCAAATCTGTTTAATCAATCCATTGGAAGATGAACAATGATGTGTTTTATTAATTGTTTTCTTGAAAGATTTACAAAGAAATGTAGAACAAAACTAAAGAAATTACAATCACTCTTTACTTTCTCTCTCCTAATGACTTGTTTCACAATTCAAAAAGACCTCCTCCACAACAGACTTACTCGACCCTTTATATAGGGTATTACATAATGGATGACAGCTATCATCCCCTTATTTTCGGAAACGTCTCGCGAATGCTCGCGAATGTACAACTGTTTGCCTTCGCGACACTCTTAAATCTCGCCAAGTCTTCACACTTTCCTCATGTTCTAACTGTCGTTATCTATTACGTCATTTATTTACCTCCATGCGACTCCTTCGCGATGCAGTTGTTTATTATTCTCGCGAAGTATTAGTGTTGCGATATTCTGGTGCTACATTGGTAAACAGTATTTTTTAGCAGATAAGATTCTAACGTGTTTTTCTAATCATCTGATTTAGTATATGTAACCAATTTGATTGCTTACAAATTTTTCGAGCACTTGCACGTTGATAAATTCTCTTGAACAATTGTATCAAGTTTCTAATGTTTAATGAAACTTCTAGAATTCATTCGTGTATATACTAATAGCAATAATAATGTAACACAGTGTACATGTTTGGATTACATGATCATAAGAATCTATAAAATCGTTCATTAACTAACACAGTAAAATGAGATGTTCATCCCTACTTTCAGTTGTCATATTTCTACTAAACCGGTAACTACACACATTCACAAAATCACCAAAAACATAATCTATGTCACCACTTTCATCCACTCCCATCAATCAACGGCATCATGAGAAACATGATCAAAAATATGATCTGGTTCTCTCTTCCTTGGATCAAAAAGATAAAATTGAATCTAGTGAAAGAAAATAAACTATTTAGGTTCAAATAAAAATTCAACTCACGAATAGTGAAAGATTTATTATAACTCGATATAACCAAATTGTTAAAATTTGTCTCAACTGCAGACTCCAATATCTAATTTCAGTTAAAGAAACAAATTGAACCTGACGTGATTCGAACACTCAGTTAAAGCCAGACAGTGAACCTGACGTGATTCGAACACGAAACCTTCTGACATAGATTAAGATGCGCTACCCTTTCGCACCAGATTCATACGCGTGCATATAAATCATTGGGTTAGTTTAAACAGTGAGGGGTGCCCAGAAGGCCCAGCCACGGGATCCAACTAACTCAGATGGTTACGTGCTTCTGGTTAAATGTAAACCTTAGGAACTATACATGAAACTGACGACATAGTTGTTGGGGTACAAACACAGACTCGAGCTAGGACGTACACCAAAATAAAAATAAAAATGCTAAGTATGAAGTAGTTAACTATAGTAACTTACTTATAAGTTAGTTAAACAGAGTCATTTCTCTCAAAATGGATTGATTTTTGTAGTCCCTATGCCAAGCCTTGCTAGATAATTAATGCTTGTACATAAGATTTGATTATGCATATTATATATATATAGAGTCTTTAGATTAATGTTCGTCTCATTCATGTTTAACCGCATGAGAGACCACAATGACATCACCTTCCACAATGCAGTCAAAGTGGATAAACCTGCAGTATTCCAAATTGAGAGTAAACCTATGAAAGAATTAGGAATTACCTCCCACTATCCGGAAGCATTCCTAAAGTAAAGCATAGGAGCATTGTACGAAGATTTGGCTGGTATCTTCCTCAAACAGACCACATAAGATACATATATGGAGTTCCTGCATAGCACACATGCACCACTTCAATTATTCTTTTCCGATTCCAATATGTCTAAAAACTTGGTTCTAACCTTCAACATTTGAAAGAAATACAATATACCATATTCATGCATTCCTTCAATGTTCTACCTGACACACATGAAAATACATGTACCCGTATATCAACATATTCAGTGTGATTAAGCAGTCTACACAATAAAAATTCAGTAAATTCGTCAACTGAACAACCTACATAAAATAACAACAATGTAAAGCTAAGATGTAACCTATTGTCTATTGTGGGTGCTTGGTTTGGGCAAGTTTTAATAGTTTTCAACATATTCAGTGTCACTAAGCAATCCAAATTACAAAATAAGCTGTTAAGGATCTTCTATTACAAAGGTTAACATCAACACGTAAATTATGAGGATATGGTTCTGTAACATCGACGTGTAAATTTTGCGGATCTGGTTCCGTCATGGGATGTTGTTCCCTCTCCTTTACTCTACGCTTCCGCTGTGACATCGACCCTATACTACTGACATTGAGATAATGTTGATCTGGCATATTTGCTGCAGGAACCGTGGACAATAACGTGGATGGAAAACTTATATAAAAGATTACACCTTCGTTTGATTTTATGAAGAAAAGCCCATCACGAAACAGATTGGTCGAATTGACTTTTCAAGAAGGACTGTGAGGATCAATTATGGACCGGAGAGAACAACGCCTTATTCTAACCTCCTATGACGTAACGAAGCCGAGTCCGACTAACTCCTAAGTCATACCCTTGACTCTCCACAACTTTGTAACGCGTTACGCCTAAGTTACCCTATCTTCGAATTTGCTTCTTCTTTCTCTATCGATCGGTTTTTCATCCAAGATTTTTACATAGATTTGGACAAACATTCCCAAGACGATAAAACAATTAAAATAAGAAGATGACGTCGTTGAATGATGGAGAAATAGTGTGTTAAGAGTTTTGAGAAGACAACAAAGAATGATGTTTCCAAGTTCGAATTTAGATAGAGTTTTTGTCGAAAAATCAGTGAGGGAGTTTACTGCCATTGGAAATGTGAGTTGTTACCGTTGATATCAGAGATGGATAGATATTGAAGAGATGTTTTAGAGTTTCGATGAGTCTAAGAAGTATGGGTTGTGTGTTGAATGTCAAACTGTTACAGGGAAGGATATACGATGTCCTTAGATATCAACACCAAGTCCATACATCTTCACTGTCAGAAACACGCCCATCAATTGCTCGGCATAATTCCCCAGCCAGTTCTTCCATAGCTTTGTGCAGAGGCGAGCCATGGTTTTTTGATTGAAGAGCAAAGAAAACAACGCCTACTTGGACATAGATTTTGATTGAAGAACAAAGAAAACCAAGCCTACTTGGACATAGACAGTGAAACATATCCCTCATGGAAAACTTATAGAACAGATTACACCTTCGTTATTTATATGCGATCGGGAGTTGATGTATGATATGGTAAAACAATTGTCGGAGATGATATATATGCTAAAACTCTGAGCTGCTGATTATATGTATATTATATGGTATAAAACTCTTGAGTTTAATAAGTGTGTCCCTAGTTTCTTTCGTGAATTTGGGCCAGAACAAAACCAATCATTCCTGGCCGTCGAAGT
The DNA here is from genome assembly GCA_023531295.1 of Papaver armeniacum. Classification (NCBI taxonomy): domain Eukaryota; kingdom Viridiplantae; phylum Streptophyta; class Magnoliopsida; order Ranunculales; family Papaveraceae; genus Papaver; species Papaver armeniacum. The sequence continues at coordinate 219,435 of JAJJWW010016084.1, read as the reverse complement.
CAAATCTCCATCCGGATGCTATGGACCTCAAAATGACCCTTTTAGATAGATCCAGTCCGCTGGATGATCCATTCCCTGCGGCCGCGGAATCTTATTACACGATTACCTAAATACCGTCCCAATCATTACCGGACGATTAAAATTTTGTGTGAGGATAATGACCGAGTGACCAAATTTGATCAGGCCAGCAAGGCATCGGATCTTCCTTATAAGTTCGACCCTTTAAATTTCAACCTAATCATAACTAATTTTAACGAGGGGAATATATTTAACTCTGGAAATTCTAATCCATAGCCGTGGCCGTAGGCTCCGGCTATTATGACACGATTGCCTAAACACATCTCCAAACTTTAGCGGACGATTAAAATTTTGTGTAAGGATATTGAGCGCAGACCAAATTTGATCAGGCCAGCAAGACATCGGGTTCTTCCTTATAGGTTTCACCCTCTATATTTCAGCCTAATCACGGTAATTTTAAAGTGGGGACTATTATGACACGATTACCGAAACACCGACCCAATGATTACCGGAAAATTAAAATTTTATGTGAGGATACCGACCGACTAACCAAATTTGATTAGGCCAGCAAGATATCAGGATCTTCCTTATAGGTCCGGCCCTCTAAATTTCAACCTAATCACAACTAATTTTCAAGTAGGGACTATATTTAACTCTAGAAATTGTATGGCCCCGGCTACTATGACATAACCGCCTCACTTATTGCCTGACGATTAAATTGTGTGAGGATATTGATCGACTGCCAAATTTGATCAGGCCAGCAAGACATCAGAATCTTCCTTATAGGTCCGACCATTTAAATTTCAACCTAATCACAACAAATTTTAAAGTGGGGACTATATTTAACTCTAGAAAAAATATAATCCACGACATGACACGATTACCTAAACACAACCCCAAACATTACCAGACGATTAAATTTTGTGTGAGGATACTGACGGGTTGACCAAATTTTATTAGGCCGTCAAGACATCTGGATCTTCCTTATAGGTTGCGCCCTTTATATTTCAACTTAATCATGGCTAATTTTAATGTGGGGACTATATTTAACTCTAGAAATTTTAATCCACGGCCGGGGCCGTAGGTCCCGGTTATTATGACACGATTACCTAAACACATCCCCAAACATTACCGGACGACTAAATTTTTGTGTGAGGATATTGACCAGCTGACCAAATTAATCAGTTCAACAAGACATCGGGATCTTTCCTTATAGGTTCCACCCTCAAGATTTCAAACTAATCATGACTAATTTTAAAATGGAGACTATATTTAACTCTAGAAATTCTAATCCACGGTCGAGGCCATAGGCCCCGACTACTATGACATGATTACCTAAACACCGCCCCAATCATTATGGGAGGACTAAAATTTTGTGTGAGGATACTGACCGGCGGACCAAATTTGATCATGCCATCAAGACATCGCGATCTTCCTTATAGGTTCGACCCTCTAAATTTCAACATAATACCGACTAATTTTAAAGTGGGGACTATATTTGACTCTACAAATTCTAATCCATGGCTGGGATCGTAGGCCCCAGCTACTATGACACGATTACCTAAACACCGCACCAGTCATTACCGCACGACTATAATTTTGTGCGAGGATACTGACCAGCTGACAAAATTCGATTTAGACCCCGGCCCTATCCGGCTACTATGATCCAACTACTTGAACCGTTACTGTGACCCGACTAACTAACACACTATAATATGATACGACCAACTAAATATGTGGTTTTGCTCCCGACTATTATCGCATAGGAAGATACTGATCGACCAATCAAACAATAAACAAAACTCTAAAAAGGTTTTGCTCCCTACTATTTCAGTTAATGTTCAATTCTGTTATTGTTTAGGTATTAAATATTTAATTAACATAAATTTTAGATATTGTTTAGCTATATTATATTTTAAGATATATAAGCATAGAACAACTTTTTGAAAATCGACGAATGATTCTTTGATCATCTTTCTTTTAATTGTTATTTTTTTATTTTATTTTAATCAAATACCATATCAATTACACAACTTTCTGTGGGAACGATTTCTTACTACCGCTATATTACCAGTTAATTTGTGGGAAATATCTTGATTAATTTGCTGCACTTACAACACGCATCAGATCATAGTAGCCGGAAAGGGTCGCGGCCTACGGCCCACATTAAAATTACTATGTTAGTTAGTCCTGTTTATAATAGTCAGGAGCATAATTAGTTAGTCGAGTCATAGCAGAACGGTCCCATTATTTACTTGGTCATGTCATATCATAGTGTATTAGTTAGTCGAATCACATTACCGTGTTTAATTAGTTGGATCACAGTATCCAGATAAAGCCGGGGCCCTGGACAGAACTTAAAGGAAGATATAGTGCCCACATGTTTAGTTGGTCGTATCATATTATAGTGTGTTAATTAGTCGGATCACAGTAGCGTGTTTAATTAGTTTTATCATAGTAGCTGGATCGGGACCTACAGAAAATCTAAAGACAAATATAGTGCCCACATATTTAGTTAGTTGTATCATATTATAGTTAGTTATCGGGCCACAGTAGCGTGTTTAGATCATAGTAGCCGAATAGGTACGGGGCCTACCTTATATGAGTTGAGCACCCTGCAACCCATCCTTTAATTGGTCGATCCAAATTAGTCGGGCCATAGGACCTTGCCTTGGATAACAAATCTAAAGAGGTGGCTTATATATTTCACAATCGATCGATCCACTTCCTTGACGGTTTTAGGAGGGGTCTTTGTCGACGGTTGCCCGCTCCAAATGCTCAATAATAACTGGAATTGTAGATATTTATTTAGTGTGACCATAATTAATTAAACCATGAAATATAGAATAGAAGTATAAAACCCATCATCAAGTTAGATACTTTAACGGTTAACTAAATCCTTAGCTATACAAACTCTTCAAAAAATCACCAATCCATGGTTAGAACGAAGACAATCCAAATGAAAATACAAACACGTATACCATATAAACTGCATTAAACATTAAATCCAAATGAATATAATTCCATAATCACAGAACCCATTAAATCAAAACTAAATACGTAGTACATATTACCCCCAAACTTGGGGTGCACTTTTGACAAAAAGATTCTTCTTTGCCATCTAGGTGTGGAAAACAGACTTACCCTCTGCACCAAATACCATCTCCTGACAATATTATTTGGTAATTTGCGTTACGTATTTAGCTACAAATGTGTAAAATCAAAGTTCAAAATTAAATAAAACACAATGACAAACACAAATAATACAGTTTCTATCTATGTCCGTGACAAAGAACCTAGTGCCATTAAACCTAACGACAACGATTTTTTAGAGGTCCTCACACCTAGTGTCAGTAAACCTCAGTGCAAGTGATCTGTATTCCTCATTTAAAATGGTTGACCTAGAAAACGGCAAATGCAAGAATGAGGGAATGCTGTCAGTTTTAAGTAATCTCCTCGAGCAGTTCTGCATAAGCGTAATCTCCTCGTACAAATGCACAACATAAGCACATAACAGTAACAAAATGTTGCAACATTTAGAAACAAGCTACACAGCAAGTCCAATGTAGACCTGAGATTTAAGCTTATTAGGAATTGTAAAAGCAATCAGGTCTTAGCTTTGAGCTTTAAGCTTATTAGTAAGCCTGAGCTTTAAACTTAAAAGCATAAATAGTGTATGTAGAGCGAGGAAATGTTGTCAGCTTGTTCGGTAGTACTACAATATTGCTTGACCCGAGTAGCCAAGGCTTCTAATTATATAGCAATAATGTCCTAAAAAAACTATGTCTAGTGTCGGTGTGGATCTTTTATCGGTTGGAACAATCGACATGTTTCCTGAAACTTGGTTGGATGTTAAAATTTAAATGTACGTACGTATATATGGCATATGCATGTCATGACCTTACTATTATAGCATGTATATGCATGACCTTACCCCAATCACGCTGGTAGAGTAACTTGGCTGCATTTCTTGTAACCTGGCAATTTTATGATGATACACTACTATAAAACCTAACAAAGCATATGAAAAAAAAAAGCAAGAAGAGAACCTACCTCAGATGGTGCCGCATGATTCTTCAAAAAAAAAAAAATTCTAAAAGATAACTAATGACCCCCACTAATTGTTCTCTCAAGAACTTGAGCGAAAAGCACTCACCGAGTCTCGGCAGCAAGTGTGCCAAAAACTTGATGGCTAAAAATGAATATATTGATAAACTAATACATCATAAAATATGAGATATCAAAAAATCACCAAAAATTTGTGATATTACCAAAAATCATCAAACTTGTACCTTGAGATTCCAATTTCCAAAATTAGGTGGAAAGGCTAACTAACTAAGATCGTCTCGATCTTGCACCCGTTAATTAATAACTGATAATCCCCCTAATATTAATCAAAATTTTAGTGGTCACTTTAAAAGTTTGACTTGATAATGAATAGAAAGATCAAGTAATTCGATAGTATTCATAGTATCTCATATTTGACCAAAAGCTTGCACAGTACTGCCGTGTTGTATTGTAGGGAATCACCTGTAAGAAAACATTTATAACATAGCTAGCTTTCTTTGAATCACGTAGAAGAACATTTTCAGTTACAAAAAATTAAAAACATAAAGTAGAAGGACTATAACTAACGGAATACACCATTTCCTTGCGTGTTTGGGATCTTCTCAAGCAATCTCAGCAAGTTTTTTGTTGACTATTGTTAATAATATAACTTAAATCAACTGAGCAATTGGCATGCAGTGAGCATGAAGTTGTCCACGGACAATAGATGTCTACTTCATTAGTAAAGCAACCGAGTCAAATAGCTAGTAAAGACATGGTTCAATATAATGTAATTAATGGAAGTATAGTCCACATTTTCAATCACCAATATAGCAAGTCATTTCTTCCTATTCTCCTCTGAACCAATCTTTACTGTCATTTCTATTCATGTCCAGATATTTAGTTCTCAAAACCTGTACTGCAACTCTGATGGACGGGGCTATTTCTAATTTCTTCGAACTGGTGCAAGCATACTATAATGTAAAGTATCCGTTTAAGCCAAATAGATGCATATATGCACAATCGAAAAGTACAATTTAGTGATAAAAACTAATATTCTAGCATGGAAAGTAAACTGAAAAAGACATTAAAGGAAGTTATTTACCTTTCTGTGATTGTGGTCGTCTAAGCTCACGTGAACTTCAAATTCTATTGCAAACTTATATTGCTTGCTGCAAAGATGACTACGCAGCGACTTTTGGAATTTTCTGCTCACGCTATACTACCAGCTGAATTTTTATTTCATCGAGGACACAAACCCGACAATAGAAGCCAGCTGGTAATTAAAAGTGTAGCAATTTTTTTTAGACCATCCAATCTGAAAATGTTGCCCCCTTATAGCATTCCGAATAATAGATATACATTTTCTTGTTTAATCGATCTATTATTTTATAAAGTAAGTCATTGTTATCATAATATCATCAAAATTCTTTTTTCCATTCTTCCATATATGATTTACCTATCACTATTACATCAAAACTCAAAACCTGAAACATATAAAATACAATCATTCTACAATGAACTTGAGCTTCAAACTAACACAATACAAAGGGGAAATCAATTACTTCTAGTAAACTGGGATCAAGATGATGAACTGCAAGCATCATATCTATTGCATCATATACAAATTAAAGTACAATCAAATTAACAGTACTTAACAATGAAAATTTCTCAAATATGCAGCGAAGTTCAATACGATACTAATTACAATCCCAATAATAGGGCTTTTATATCTATCACTTCTGTCAAAAAGAGTAAATTTGAAGCAGATAAAGAGAGAACATGATTAGTGAGTTAAATTCTCTAAAATCTTCAGTGTAAAAAAATAATCTTCACCTGGCGTCTGGATGTGAAGCTCCTAACACTCTCTCGTGCATTGAACTGATGTTGGGTGGCTTTAGATGCGATTTCCAAAACTGAGCCATTATCCACTACAAATGGGTGAATTAGAGGACAAAGAGCATGCAAATCATTCTAATTCAATGCAATTTACAAATATTTGATAGCGCATGACATAGAAAATTTGAGGTCTATAAATTTAGCAAATTGTCTTAAATGTAACACGTTTCCTGTAATATTGAGGATAAAAACACAAACGGTTAATAAAATGGCTTAGGATAATAATTCGAATGTGTAACTTTTCTAACAGTAAGCTTATTGTCCTTCTGATTTACCACTGACAAACTGAACTAAGCATATATATATATATATATCTCATCCGTGAGGAAAGTTTCCAGACATATCTACATCCGTAAGGTAAGTTCCCAGAAAAACACCACACCTACCGTCAACCAAGATAAGGTAATGGCGCCGAAATCTATAGGTCTTTTCTAGAAATTACATGCAATGAGTTGGAGCCCAAATCTTCGAGATAACGTGGAGGATGCAACCGGAGGATACAATTATTGTTACTGGAAGACCATCAGAGATTACTAATATAGAATTGCTTACATTTTCAATAAGCAGCGCAGTTGCATCTAAAATCAAATTTTCTTGTTTGTCAAGTACCAAACTTAATATAATACTCCAAGTCCCTCATTCCGAACTGTTTTAGGGAATGCATCAACCATGCCTATATACCCAAAAAATGACAATAACAGAGTTGACAAAGTACGCTATTAGACATGAAAATAACAATAAATAATTCACACAATATTCCAAAAAAACGCATAGTCCATTAGGTACGATCACTTTTACCTCCTTAAATTAGGTACTATAACTTTAACTCCTTAAATCTTCCGTGAAAGAATCTGTGCTTGCAAAATAGTCATCCTTTTCTCATTAGGATCAACCTTCTGTGCCATATTAACCACTTAAATTTCACTGTTTTCGAATTTAAGCTTGCCTAAAAAATGGACACCACTTAGATATATGAATGTTTTCATTTCACAAACAATAACGCCTATCTACCAATATATGCAATACGTCTACTTGCTCTTTTTTCAGATCATAGACCTCTAGTGCATCTATACTGATAAAGACCCTTGGTGTAGACTTAATAGTAGGGATATTATACCTGATACAATGTTGTAGTAAATATTCGAAACAACTACCCACCTTGATGCTCCTAGATTTGACAGTTGTACCTGTTGCTATCAGAACTGCTGGAGTAAGAAAATAAGAAAATTGACTTATTAAACTTTCGATTAACAAAATCAATAGTAAATAAATTGAGAAGTTTAATTTCCTTTGGTTTTTAATTTACTGTAAGAAAAGTGTGCACTGCATTGCGGAAAACATACATTGAGAAGGTTAATATACCAATAAAAATACCAACAAAGAGAAAACTTGCTGCAAAATTATACACTGATGATGGTTCATCGATGTCAGTTCTGTGCACTTTGTTCTGCAGAGATATATCTTTCGCAGTGAGATTCGTGGAAGCTAGATACATGGGATAGACTGCAATACCTGAATATCCAGTATTTCACATGTTGAGTCCCTCAAAATCTGTTTTTCCTCTAATTTTGATGATAAATTCAATGACATATGTAATAATTTTCAAAGGCAGTTTCTGATTGTTGGTTAACAAAATACAAAAAGATATTTTTCAAAGAAATTCTTACCGTCATGTTTGAATCGCAGCAATCTTCTCCAGAGATGAACTTGGTAGTCTGTGTGACCACCGGAATGTGAGACAAAAACTCAATCACATGAACTCTTTAGCTTCAAGATATCAACCCAATTCGAGAAATATATAAAAATTAGTTCTTCATATTCATAAAATTAGGTAAGTAAATAACAACCCTAATGTAGGATAACAAATAAAGCCCGACAATCTAGAGATGAACGGCAAGTTTTGACCATCCATTTATAATCACCTGCAAAAAGAAAAAGAAACGAAAATCAATAGCAAATTAAAAAGAGCGCAAACTGACCCCGAATTGGAGAAGAGCCTCTGGTATGAATTGGTTTCAGCAGTATCATGATCTTTCAACCATGCAACACCAATTAAGTCGACCATTAATGGATTAGATACAGAAGTGAAAAAACCTAGAATTTTCTAAACCCCAAAAAAATCTAATTCTTCCTAAACCTAAGACGTCCGTAAATTTCAACAATTCTTAGAAATCTAGGTTAACCCAATAATTGGGAGCTGATTTTTATACGGTAAAACTCTTGGGACCGAAACCTAGCTATAAAAGGCATTCCTCGTGACCCACCCAGCCTATCATTCCTGGCCGTCCAAGTCATAGCTCGATCAGGATGATTCCGACCGCCGGATCATGGTCCCCGTCAAATCCTGTCCGTCTAATGACTCTCAAATCTCAAAGTCAAAGACCACTTTTTTTTATAACAGTGATATGTTGGCATAATAATTAGGGAAAATATGATTGATCACAAAAGAACAGTATCAAATCAAAGGCTGCCTAGGTTTTTTCTGTGGATCAATAAAGGTTTGGGCCTGGGAGAGCCTGACTGAAATGAATATTTAAAGATCCATTTTTTGTGCGCCATCCATTTTTTATGGGGACCATTATTTCAATTTTGGGAGGTTATTAAGAAGTAAACCTAAGTCATTTCTCGTCTAAGTAATTATGTTAATATCAAACTTACCCTTTTTAATTAAATTAGTTAATATTAAGATAGAGTGTTCGATGAGCCGTTTATCCTTACATCTGAAGCGACTCAAGTATTCTACTCGAAGGATCTTTCTGACAAGGGATGGTCCATGGTGTTGCACTCACAACAGGGGTTGACGTGTTTAGTAGATAAATTTGAAGTTCTTACAACTTATCGGTCAGTTCTTATTAATAATGATAATTTCGAATCAGTAGAGAAATTTGAAGTTACAGCTTATCAGTCAGTACTTATTGATAATGATAATTTCGAAAAGCTGTTATGTATTGGTTCTATTTGAAATAAAACTGATGCCACCTTTGTTGCAATGTGTTACGCTTCACAAATATCTATAAATTGAATGACTGCCCTTTTTTGTGACTTGTTTTGATCGCTTGTTATTTGAGAGGTGTTATTTGTTTCTGATTTGTTTTCTCTTGTGCAATATTTGCTATCATGATGTTTTTTTTTTTCAAGGTTATGGTAGCAGTAGTCGTCAATGAGTACGGACAACCAGTTTCCAGGAAATGCACACAACTTGGTCACCGGAAGGTGAAAATGCGGGGGTCTAACAACCACACCCAACAATTCGTTTGGCAATCTGAGAGGACTTACTCCAATACACTTTCTAGAGAATCAACTAGATAGTTAGACTCAATCTAGATTAAAGTATATCAAAGAGTTTAATATCTATAACTCTTAATTCAATCCGCAATCAACAAATAGAAATCTGCGAGCCCGATTGAGGAGTTACTTGAACGGTACCAAAGACCAATGTTCAAGTGTCATTCAATGTAAATCAACAACCAAAGGTTGGATATTTTAATTGATTGATCTTAACGCACAACCTGTGATATTTCAATTATATAACAAAATATAATGCGGAAAAGAAATAACACAGACACCATAATTTTATTAACGAGGAAACCGCAAATGAAGAAAAACCCCGGGACCTAGTCCAGATTGAACACCACACTGTATTAAGTAGCTACGGACACTAGCCTACTACCAATTAACTTCGGATCGGGATCGTAGTTGAACCCTAATCAATCTCACACTCGATTCAAGGTACAGTTGCGCTCCTTACGTCTCTCGATCCCAAGTAGGATACTACGCACTTGATTCCCTTAGCCGATCTCACCCACAACTAAGAGTTGCTACGACCCAAAGTCGAAGACTTGATAGACAAATCTGTCTCACACAGAAAAGTCTATAGGATTGAATAAATCTGTCTCCCACAGACATACCCAAGAGTTTTTGTTCTGTCTTTTGATAAATCAAGGTGAACATGAACCAATTGATAAACCAGACTTATATTCCCGAAGAACAACCTAGTATTATCAATCACCTCACAATAAAATTAATCGACTAGCGAAACAAGTTATTGTGGAATCACAAACGATGAGACGAAGTTTGTTTGTGATTACTTTTCTATCTTGCCTATCAGAAATATAAAATCTCGAGCCAATTATTTCAATTGCACTCAACAATCCCAATGAAGTCTTCAAGTCGTTAACCTACAGGGTCTCGAGAATAATCCTAAGGTTAAAGGAGAATCGACTCTAGTTATGCAACTAGTAACACACAGGAGGTGTGGGGATTAGGTTTCCCAGTTGCTAGAGTTCTCCTTTATATAGTTTTAAAATCAGGGTTTGCAATCCAAGTTACCTTGGTAACAAAGCATTCAATATTCACCGTTAGATGAAAAATCTGATTCAACCAAGCTAATATCTTTCAACTGTTAGATCGAACTTAGCTTGTTACACAAAAATGAAATGTACCCTCATTTAGGTTTATGTAGCCGTACCTAAACGTGTACACCAGGTTGGTTCACAAATAGTTAACCGAGGTTAGCCATATGATTACTCTCATATCAACCTTATTCATCTTAACCATAACTAACAAATGACTCAAATGAATCTAGTTAAGAGTTGTTCAATTGTTTAGAAAACACGATTGAAATCAAATCAGTTTGATTCACTTGAATCAATCATGAAAATTATTGCCATGGTTTGCAAAGATTACATTCCTTATGATTTAAATGTTTAAGTTCATGGACTTGACCGATTTGAAAAAGTAACCAGCTTAAGTATGCGTACGGGTATGCGTACTTAAGCAACCGGTTTTCGAGTTTGTAAAGTTTCCAAACTCATCAAAAAATTTCGGTTCAAAAACGCATACTTAAGGTGACTAGTTAAGAGTTTTTCCAAAACCAAACTCAGCCGAAATTCTCGGTTTGAGAACTTCCGCTAGTATGCCGCATACTTAACTTGTCTCCTTCACCAATTTCGTATACACACATATGAATACTCTTGGCTCCCGGTTTATGGACTTATACATTAATGTGCGAACACACTATATATGCTTATATCCAAAGATGGTTACATCATCAACTTTTTATTTCAATCAGTGAAACATTCTTTTATAATGTCAATAGCCGTTTTCACACACTATTAGTATCAAAGCAATTTTCAAGATATTGAAATAATCATTATTGAAACCTTCCAAGTCTACACCAAATGATTGTATCACACAAACCATGTAAGATGTTACTCGGCAATTTTCTCATGATATAAGATGAACTTGGTCGAAGCGAAAGCTTACCAACACATATTTTGAGAAATATGTAAGCGAGATATACTCAGCTCGAAATCTCAAATGTGTATAAAGAAAACTATATTGTAACACGACTTATGTCTCAATATCGGAGATAGTAGAAATAGACTTTCCAAGTGATAGATAAGTTCAAGTCCCCACATACCTTTTGTCGAAGAAGTTCCACAAGCTCCTCTTAGTAGTTCTTCGTCTTCAAGAGATGAACGTCGAGAGATTTAAGCTCAACTACACTATCTATGTCCTAGTCCGAGACATCTACAAATAGGCTAGAAATCAATACTTATAGTTTTGATCACTAACATTGACAAACATGCTTGAGATAGCAACGCATGCGAGTTTGACCGATCAATGCTCTAACAGAAGGGCACATTGGTTCGTACACATGTGCCTGTTTCATACAAATAATCGGAAGATTGTGCCTCAAAAGTTTAAGGATGATATGTTTGGGATATCATTAAGGTACAAAACTTACCTCAATAAGGGTTGTATCATCCTTATTTTTTGTTCATTCCTTGTTTAACTTCTTTTATAGGGGTTGTATCCTCAGTAAGTCATTGAGATCTGTTTTTACAAGATGAATATGATCTACCTGAGACATCTAAGAAAATTATTCTGAAGCCCATGGTTGGTCCATGGAGGAGATTCAAAACTAAGTTACGTCTCTATCATTATGATTTGCACACAGCTCATGAAGAAAGGATTCTACATGTTCTACTAACTGTAAAATCAGAAGACTGCATACTATTTTGTGAGAATGAAAGAGAAGAAAAGGCAACGCAAAGTACAATTGACCATAAGCGGAAAAGTCAACAATATGACTACACGCATTGCTTTGTCAAAGCTGAATTGGTACATAACTTTTCTCGATCTCGGCTATATTCACAACTTTTCTCGATCTCTGTTGTATTCCGACAATACCTTAAACTCTGTTATATTCACAACTTTTCTCGATCTCTGTAAATTTAGGAGGCCATGAATCCTGATGTAGAGGTCACTTCCGAGGATGTGTGGCTTAAAGCTCATACACAAGAGAGCGGTTTAATCTTACCTAGTGCGCATCCTTACGCTGTGAGTCAGTTTACTTTTCAGTTATTCAAGTCTTCTCATTATTTTCAGTTAAACATATTATAATTTTCTCGATTGTTATGTTTGGCACCTACATGATCTGTTGAAGAAGGCCCAAGAAAAGATCAAAGAAAAACTGGATGCAGGTCTTACATTAGAAGAACCTTGTGCACTGGCTGCAGTTTTTGGAAAGGATACTAGATGATGGGCTCGTTCTACTAGTCTTGTATCTCGTACACAAGTCAAACTTTCTTCTCCTGCGCGTCACAAGGTCAATGATCTGAAACAGAAGGAGGGTGGTGTTACTCAGATGGTGGAATAATTAGGTGGCAAGGTGGGGGTTCTAATCGAAGGATTTGGGTAATTATATAACATAGTGAAACATATCCAATCTACAATTTCAGCATCAGTTGGCTCGAACTTGTACAACACCTCAGAAGATCTAGCCTCACATACTCCACACAGTGTTTCTGCTTCACCTCAATCAACTTCACAAGCTGCGACAAGTTCACCTGTTGGGAATATAGAGTCACCATCTGCATCAGGAGTACGTGGAATGTCGCGTTGTTCATTACTGAATTACGAGGGTGAAGTGGTTGCAACTGGTAAGCTCTATACTGGTGCTTTAACAAGTACGTGGCATGGATATCTTGTACCTATACATATTGCCAAGATGTGTCTCGATGATATTCTCAAGCCGGATGAAAAAGATGTGGGGGCTAATAAGTATGCATGGACCTTTAAAAAATTTGGAATTGGAGGATATGTGCTTCATCAAAGTTGTGCCTCTCAAATAATGACGGGCCATCTCTTTGTTTTTAAGCTAAGTTCATACTCTTTGACATCGCGTAATATCTTCCTCAACTTATATAATTTTTTTGTTCTTTTTGCACAAGTCACTCTTTTGTACGTATGCTAACTGATGCGCATACTCTTATGCAGTTGTGCATAACAAGTACTTAGGGTTTTTTTTTTTTGGTAGTTCACACTTTTGTACGTATGCTGACTGATATGCATACTCTTATTGAGTTGTGCATAAGAAGAGCTTTACTTGAAGCAACTTTTTTTGTTCGATGTAACTTTTTTCTTTGTATTTGAACACAAACCGTCTTATGAATGAATACACACTTTCAGTTTATCATTTATTTGTATATATGTTGGTTGTTGTGATGTTATATGTGAATGCACATGGGACTTCACAAAAGGTCACTGAAGCGATAGTTAGCCAAATGGGAAATATAAATCCCTAGTAAGTACTTCAATTCACTTGGTTATACTTGTATAAATTTTAAATTTGTGGATTTTGACCTTCATTTTATACTTGCGAGGTATTATGTTGGTGGAAAGTGAACGGAAGTTGGATTGGCATCAACTTTTGCACATGTCAGATTACCTGGTAAGTACATTACGTGTATACTCGCTAGATTCCCTGTTTCTTACAGGACTTTGGTTTGTTGAGCGAGCAAGAGATCTTATGGACTTCGGTTTGTTACAGGACCAATTACATTGATTGCCCGGATCAATGGTTGCAGTTGCAGTTGAAGCTGAATGAAAGCGGTGGTACTTGATTATATACATTGATGCTTCGAAGGCAAAGATGACCGAGGTCCAGTTTTCCGTAAGAAACTTGTTAGACCTCGGCCGTCTTTGTCTTTGAAGACATCAATGTAAATGGTTATTGAATTGTTGTTGGAGATATTATACATGTGTTGTTTGACCTTGAGCTTATGATCCAAAGAGTGGAATGATAACTCTTGATGACTAAATCATGAACTTGTTCTTTATTATAAAATATTATAAGTATATCTCATTGTTCTTTTCTCTAATTGATATTTTTGTGTAATTTCATCCTTATGTAATTGGTATGCTTATGGATGTTTTTGGTTTATTTCTTGTAGTATGGGTTGGAATTATGAACTTAAAGCAAGGGATGAAGAATGCTGCAAGGATAGCTTAGAGGCTGATTTGTACAACTGGGATGGTAAGTTGCATGCTCCACTTCTCTTACTTGCTTCGTTAATCTCATAGCTTAGGGGCTGATTTTTTTTGTGCATACTTCCATCTAAGTATCTATTTTTCTCCACTTCTCTTACTTGCGGTAGTAACCTCATAGCTTTGGTTTGTTTCGTGTAGTATGGGTTGGAATTGAATGATGCTCTGCTACAAGTTTGAAGCAAAAAGGTTGGAGATCAAGGCGATCATTAGGTTGGAGAGCATCTGCAAGTTTTTTAAGTTTCTACGTATATTCTAAGTTAGACGAATATATGAACATAGGAATTTCCATGAACTTGTGAAATTAATAAGTTCCTGCATATTCTATTAGTATTTGATACTTAAACAAAAAAAGTATTGGTACTTAGAAGAATTTATGTTCTGTTTTGTATGAACGGATTTAAATGTGATAAAAATTGATTGATTGTGATATGAATTTGATTGAAGAATATATTGATGATTATGGAGGATGAAATGAAAGGTGTATACAGGTTATTTGGAATTACGACGTATTTCCAACCGAAAATGAGTTACCGGTCAACATTGACCTGGTCAAAATCGATCATTATTGACCAATCTTGACCAGGTCTGGCAGGAATTTTTTTGTTGATACAAAGATATTCGTAACATCCGGGGTTTTTATAAATTCATGTTATGAGATAATTCCGTAACTGCTCAGGCATGTTACGAAAATCCCACGTAGTAACGGCTAGCGGCCGTTACAACCGTCGTTGCAAACAAAATTTGTAACGACTAGTCGGCCGTTGCAAAAAAATTGTAGCACCCCGCTTTGTAATAGCATAAAACCGTTACAACCCTGATTCATAACATTCGAAAATCGTTTCGAATCGGGAAAAATGGTGCAGTTAGATCGAATTTGAGTTAAGTTTCATCTAGTTATGCAAAGGGGTGAAAACCTGGATTAAGAGCTCTGCAAATCGGGGGAAAACTGAGTCCACTCAGTTTTGAATTTTTCAAGTTTCTCTATGCCATGAAATCAATCGTTAACTCTTTGATATTCTCTTAACCTTCTTTTACATTCTTTGATTGCTTTTTTCCCCTTTCATATGTCTAATAATATCCTAGTTTGGTGTAACTTCATATACGCTTGTTGAAGGTTTTTGAAGTTTAATCCCAAAAAAAATTATTTGTTTTCAGTTCTTCCTATAGGGTTTTTTTTAATCCTCTTTTGTTCTAATATTATGTTGTTTTAATCTGTTTTGCAGATTTCCATAGTCGATTCTCGTGTTGTTCCCGGTGGTGGTAATCGTAATGATTATAACTAGTTTAGATTGTTCACTGTTTGTCACAGTAGTGTTTGCCTTTAAAATAACAGTGGTATTATTGTGATATCATTGTCTAGTCAGTAATTCCAAAAGGTTGTTTGAAATCTGGTATTCCAGTCCTCAGCACTTCATCAACAAATGCATGGACTTTTTGTTTATTGGTTTTACTTTTGCCCTATGCTTTCAATCTTAGTTTTTGAAGAGCTAAGATGCATGGACTTTTTCAAGCAACAAAGTGTTGTGTAAAATATTTTCACAAATAACCTTTTTGGTTGGGGTTTTGTGGACCCTCTTCTTACGGGTACACGTACGGTTTCAGGGTTCTCTCACAAACCGATCTTGTAAACCCTAAGTCTTTCCGAAATTGTTATATACCTTTCCTATTGAGTTGAATTATCTCACTCTAGGCTTCATATTATCAATGACGTCTTATTTTTGCTCTTGGGATTTACCTGAAGACTTCGTTGATAATGCGGTATATTTCGAATTCGATGAAAAGAAGGGAACCTTTGTTGAAGTTGAAGGATCTTTTCCTCAATCTCCTGATTCCTACTCGGATATTGAGGATGTTGAAGAGATTTCGGCTGAAGTGGTTCTTGACTTTCTCAAAAACTTTGAGGATGCAAAATAGCAACTTGTTGATACGATGAAGTGTCTTGATGTGGTAAGAACTGAGTTGAAAAAGGTTAATTCTGACCTTGCTCTCATGAAAACACATGTTAAAGAACTTCTAAATGAGGATATCCACTCTGAAGATGCAGAGGATGTTGTCAATCACAAGCTCAAAGATCTCAAGACTCATGAGGATACCGAATTGTATTTTTGACTTCAGTTTGTGTTCGGCTTTGGCATAGGAGTCTGTTTTTGTTTATTAGCTTGTTGATTTTATTTGTCTAGTAAATATTCTGATGAGAATTTTATTTTCTTGTTTTGTTTAGAAGAATAAATAGAGTTTGGAATAGCCATTATTGTGATTACACATAGCTATGTCCAAAGTTTTCATCTTCATTGTTTTTTAGGTTTATTTGTTTAAATTCTAAAATTGTTTGGAAGATGATTTTTGCAGTATTAATCTTTATGGTTTTATGTATTGCAATTTGTTATGGGATATGTGTGTTTGCGTTCGCGAACTATAATTGTCCCATACCTTGTCAAAAGTTAAGTCTTTTATTTGTCGATATGCAAAAGAATGAATGAACTTTTGACATTACAAAAGTTAAAACCTTTTATGTCATTATTTGATGGAAGAAAGGATAAAATTTTTGTCTACGAGGATTATGTCTATTGTATGTCATTGTGCAAATAGTGATGGAAAATAGAATGAATCCTTGTCTATTCCGCAGTATTGATCTTCCTTGATCCATATTTTTATGTATATACTGTGCGGCTCTGTAAGTTCTCTTATGTTGAGCATTTCCGATTAAATTAATCATGGGTTTTCTTGTGGTTAATTTGGTTGAGTATTTTTGGATTCAAATTCATATTCGTATGTGATTTGTTATGTCCAAAGAAATCCTTCTTTTCTTGTGAAAGTAAGGTCGCTCTTGTTGTTCTTTCGGGAATGACATTTTATGGGAGAGAATTCTTAATTGAACTTGTGCTTAATAGCCAAATCTTTGTGGGGAGTGCGGCTAAGGAATATTATAGGATTTATCTTGTATCTTTATTAACTCCTTGATGAAAGCATTTAGCTTCGGCTATATGATTGCATCTAAAAAGTTGATATGTGCTTGCTTTTGGTCATGAAATATCTCTATGGAAATTTCATTAGGATCCCACTAGTTTTCGTACCTTTGCCAATTTTATTGACAAAAAGGGGGAGAATTAATGTGTAGTTCACACTACAAATACATATGGTTTTTGGATCATTATATAAGGGGGAATGGTTTCCATGTGAGATGGAGTATTGACTTAGGGGGAGTGATACATATCACCATAGTATTGTTGTCGAAGTTGTGATACAATTGAACTTTGATACTGTGTAATAATACTATGACATTGTGTAACAATGATTGAGAACTCTCGTTTTCTCATTGTTATAGCTACGGATTTTCAACAACGATGATACTAAACTTACAACCTTTGGAATCATTGGAGTACTTGGAAGTGACGAAGATTTCGAGTAATGTTGAAGAACCAAGGAGATCAGGCATGTGGAAGAAAAGCTACAAAATTTTATATTTATTTTTGTATTCCATATGTATTGATAGTCTTGTCACCAAAATTGACAAAGGGGGAGATTGTTAGAGCACTTTGCTCTATCTCAAGCATGTTTGTCAATGTTAGTGATCAAAACTATAAGTCTTGATTTCTAGTCTACTTATAGCTAAGTCTCGGACTAGGATAGAAATTGTAGTTGAGCTCTAGACTCCATGGCGATCATCATACAAAGACGAAGAACTACTCAAGGAACTGGTGGAACTTCATCGACTAAAAGGTATGTGGAGACTTGAACTTATCTAGCACTCAAAATTCTATCTACTCTATCTCCTATCTTGAGACAAAAGTTGTATTGCTAGATATACTTCGATTATACACATTTGCTATTTCAAGTCGAGTTTAACTCGCTTATCTATTTCTCGAAATATGTGTTGGTAAGCTTTCGGTTTGGCCAAGTTCATCTTTACTAGTGACGAAAGTCATATTAAGTTTCAATTACTTGAAAATTGCTTTGACGAGAAATGGTTTGTGAACAACAACTATATAATGTCCTCTAAGAATGTTTCAATGATTGAAATGAGAGTTTATAATATATAACCATAGTTGGAAATAAACATTCTGTGATAACTCATACGTGTGTAAGTCCTTATTCCTTGAACCAAAGTATGCGTACTTTGCTGCTCAGGAAAACCGGAACTAAAGTCCGCGTACCAAGACGCGCACCATCGGAAGTTCACGTCCCGTGAAAATCTGATGGAGTTTGTGAACTGAAAACAAACTTATTCCGGGTACTTAAGTCCGCGTAGCAGTATGCGTACTTAGGTTGGTTATTTTCTAAAAATGATTATTCGTGAACTTAAACTTATATAAACTAAGGAATGCATATTTGCAAACCGTGGCTATAAAGTTCATGAATCGATTCGAGTGAATCAAATTGTTTTTGCTTTGATTGTGTCTTGTATACTTCAATAAGATCTAAGCAATTGAACAACTCTCTAACTAGTTCATTTGAGTCATTTGAACTAGTTATGGTAAAGAAGAATATGGTTGATATGAAAGTGCTCATATGGCTAACCATTTGGTTAACTACTGTTGAACCAACTAAGTGTACATGTTAGGGTACGGTTACACAAACCTAAATAAACGTGCATTTCATTTGTGTGTAACAAGCTAAGTTTCGATCTAACGGTTGAAAGATATTAGCTTGAATCTAATCGAGTTTTCATCTAACGGTGAATATTGAATGCTTTGTTACCAAGGTAACTTAGATTACAAACCCCGATTTGAAAGACTATATAAAGGAGAACTCTAGCAACCTGAAACCTAATCCCCACACCTCCCGTGTGATACTAGTTGTATAAGCTAGAGTCGATTCTTCTTTAACCTTAGGTTTCTACCGAGACCCTATAGGTTAACGACTTGAAGACTTCATTGGGATTGTGAATCCAGACCCAACTATTTTCTTTGTAGTTGCGTGATATGATCTTGTTGTTTCTATCATACTAATTACAATCGTAAGATTGGCTTGAGATTTATTTCTCCGATAGGCAAGATTAAAAGAAGTCACAAACATCTTTGTCTCATCGTTTGTGATTCCGCAATATCTTCTTCCACTAGTCGATTAAGATTATTGTGAGGTGATTGATAATTCTAGGTTGTTCTTCGGGAATATGAGTCCGGGTTATCAATTGGTTCTGTTTTCCTTGATTTATCAAAATACGGAACAAAAACTCGTAGGTATTTCTGTGGGAGACATATTTATCTATTACCGTAGACTTTTCTGTGTGATACAGATTTGTTTATTAAAGTTTTTGACTTTGGGTCGTAGCAACTCTTAGTTGTGGGTGAGATCAACTAAGGGAATCAAGTACATAGTATCCTGCTGGGATCAAAGACGTAAGGAGCGCAACTGTACCTTGGATCAGTGTGAGATTGATTGGGGTTCAACTATAGTCCGGATCGAAGTTAGTTTGTACTAGGCTAGTGTCCGTAGCGGCTTAATACAATGTGTGTTCAATCTGGACTAGGTCCCGGGTTTTTTCGCATTTGCGGTTTCCTCGTTAACAAAACTTCCGTGTATGTGTTATTTCTTTTCCGCATTATATTTTGTTATATAATTGAAATATCACAGGTTGTGCGTTGAATCGATCAATTGGGAAATCCAACCTTTGGTTGTTGATTGAAATTGATTGATCCTTGAACATTGATCTTTGGTACCGTTCAAGTGATTTCTCTTGTATTCAATTAGACTCGCAATTTCTATTTGCTTGAGTAAGTATTGAATCGAGAAAGTGAGATATAACTCTTTGATATACTTTTATTAAGATTGAGTCTGACTGTCTAGTTGATTCTCTTAAAAGTATATTGGAGTTAGTCTATACAGATTGCTAAGCGAAATATTGGGTGTGGTTGTTAGACCCCCGCTTTTTCAAGTGGCAGCAGAGAAGTAGTGGGTGTTCACCAACCCGTCTTTCCTCATTGAAAGACGTGGTTTTTAACATTTTCACACGATCCCACTTCTCCATCACTCAAGTACCCCCACTTCCTATGAGATCAGGGTGCGTTCAACTATGACTTATATAAATAGGTTTTCAACCTATTTCAACCAGGAACGGTTATCAAAACAAGTATCCAGAAAAACACCAAGAACTGATAGCTTACATCTCGTAAGCAAGTTCCACATTCTGATACAAGTCATAAAACAACCACACCTTCAGAGTTAACCATTCTGATCTCAACACCTTCTTCGCTTCCCTCCCTAAGATCAACCCTTCTCCTTCATTTTGTGACCAAAGCAAGACTGGAACGACCATTTCTTGGTTTAGGCCAGGATTGTATAGATTGATCTCTCGAATCTAAAGTAATCTCGTACAGTGCATTTGTTTAGGGTTTAGATTCGTTTCTCGGCACACCCAACTTTACCATTTCCAGCAGAATCAGTTTTTACCCCAAAACACCTATTATCCCTAATTCAATATGATCCCAACGTTGCTATTAGAGATCACAAGTTTGAGCACCATACTTGGACTGTTAAGCTGAGAAACCTGGGAAACATTATACTCAATGAGTGGCTAATCACTGAAATATGCAAGGATGTGGGAAAAAAAAGTTGAGCCTGAGGTTAGAAGAAGACATCCAAGAGGAAGTGTCACGAGCACTATCTATGTTGAAGTAAAGCTCAAGAAACCACTTAGAAGAGGAGGATGGTATATTACTCCAACTGGTCAAAAGCAATAGGTTATCATTTTGAAATGCAGCCATACAAGACTTGTAAAGATTGCTGGGTTGTTGATCACGTGGACTCAATTTGCAAAAGACTTGCATAAGAACAGAAAGTAAAGGCTATCACTGAAATTGAATATGCTTCATAGAGTCAGACTGAAGAGGGAAAACTATTTATGGATGCCTATATAACTACTTCGGATGTTAATATAATGGAATATGGGGTGGATCCATCCAGGGGTGTAACTAACGCCTCTTCTTCAATCTCTACATTATCCCTTCCTCATAACAAAGAAAATCTATATCTCGAATTAGAAGATGCTAAGAATAGGAAAAACAAGGGAACCTGAGATGAAGGTACCCAGATTAATCCCACCCAGAATAATCCCTTACCTTTTAATATCAATTCCTCAAGCACCCACATCAATCCCATTTTTCAAAGTTATTGCAATGGAAATGAAGAATCGATCGATTATGGTGATCTTCCCGCTGAAAACAGGATGAAATACCAACTCAATCCAGTAGATGATAATCGCTCAATGGAATTTGATAGCGTAATATCTGAACATAATGGAACAATTGCACAGAATCACTATGGATATGCTGCGACTTTTAATCAGGTTTTTTATCGAAACCCTAATTTCATTTTTATTTTTTATATTTTTAGTAATTACGGCCATAGTTTGCACAATAGTAGATTACATTCCTCAATTAGAAATTTTGTATATGATAATTGTTTTCCCCCTTCCAATTTAACTCAGTGCTCCTGTTACCCTGTCCAGCACCTTGATTAGTTTTTCTATCTGCTCAATTTCCTCGATTATTGTTTGAGTGTTTACTATTTGTCTAGTTTTGTAACTGCTTTTAGTATTGTGTCTTGCTATAACTCTAGATACTTAACGAGTTGTTTTGTCTGATCTATAAATCTTAAGGTTCCATAAAACTATGGTATGTGTGCTCTTTTATCTCAAGTATGGGAATTTTGTCGTGGAATTGCCAGGGTTTTGGCAACCCTGATACTAGAAACAGTCTACGGAACCAAATTAGAAGCCAAAACCCAGATATGATTTTTCTAAGTGAAACCAAGAATGACTCTACGAAAATGAGGAAATTCTTAAAGAGATTCAACTGTGCTAACAATTGGATATGTCCTTCTGTGGATCTCTCCGGTGGAATTGCCCTCATGTGGAAGAGTGGTTTCACACTTGACATTGTCCATTCTACTGATAAAATGATCAATACTATTATTTCTTCTGACCCCAGTAAGCCGGAATTCCTGGCTACCTTTCTCTATGGTTATGCATACCATAATGAGAGAGTGGAGCAATGTGAATACATTAATAGCATTGGATCTCAAGAAAATTTTCCATGGGTACTCATTGGAGACTTAAACATCACAGTGTTTGCTCATGAGAGATCTTCAAACACCAGACCAACCACTTCCAAGTTCCCAAGTATTCAGCAAGTTATTGATAGATCTGATCTCAGTGACTTGGGCTATATAGGGTATCAATTTACATGGTCTAATAGGTAATCTGGGATAGATAATGTTAGAGCTAGACTTGATAGGGCCCTTGTAAATGGTCAATGGCTGCATCATTATAACCTCTCAGAGTTATTTCACATTGATGTTATAGGTTCTGACCACTTACCAATTCTCTTGGTTACCAACACAACTTCTCACCAAGGGAAAAGGCCTTATAGATATTTAAAATGCTGGTTTAAGGATCCTACTTGTCAACAAGTCATTAGAGATGCTTATAACTTAAATGTAAGAGGGTCTCATGCTTACAAAATGACAAATTGTCTTAGAAATGTCAAATATGAGCTTAAAAAATGGAATTTATCTCACTATGGTAATATTGATCATAAAGTTTCCATGTTAACTGATCAACTCAAAACCCTGAATAGAAATCCTTATTCTATTCAGAATAATGAAGCCATAAGAGATGTTGAACATAATCTTGAGCTAGCTCAAAAAGCTCAAGAATCTTTTTATGCTAAAAAATCCAAGGTGGAGTTCATTAAGAGCTATGATAAAAATATCTCTTATTATCACACAAATGTTAATATGAGAAGACATTCAACCACATTATCTCTTTAAAACTTCCAAATGGTTAATGGTCTGAGGATAGACACACTCTTGAAGAACTTTTAGTCACTCATTTTAAAAACATATCCACTTCCATTAATCCTTTACTAGATGAGAAATTTTTGAATTGCATTGATGCTAGCATCACTAATGAGGACAATGATAAACTTTTGAGTCCCATTACTCTTGAAGAGATTAGGAATACTATTAAGAAAATGGGACCATGGACTGCCCCTGGTCCAGATGGATTTCCCCCGGGTTTTTACAAACAAAACCTGGCATTGCTTGAAAATGATGTTTGGAACACTGTCAAACAATTTTTTAGTTCCAAACATCTGCTTAAAGAAATGAACCACACCTTCATTTCATTAATTCCTAAGGTGAACAATCCTACAAGTCTCTCTGACTTTAGGCCAATTTCTCTCTGCAATTCAAATTATAAAATCATCTCTAAAATTTGAGTAAATAAAATGAAACCTCTTCTTGGCAAAAGTATTTCACCATATCAAGCTGCCTATGTTCCTGGTAGAAACATACAGAACAATGTGGTAATTGCCCATGAATTAGTGCATTCTATGAAAAAGAAAAAGGATAGATGTGGAGTCGTGGGCCTTAAACTTGATATATCTAAGGCTTTTTATGGGGTTGAATGGTATTTTTTGATTGATGTGCTAAAAAGATTTGGTTTTTTGAACATTGGTGTAGCCTAATTTTCCAATGCATAAGTACCACCAATATCTCAATCTTCTTAAATGGTTCTTCTTGTTCTTCTTTCAAACCTACGAGGGGGTTAAGACAAAGAGATCCATTGTCTCCTTACTTGTTTATACTGTGTATGGAGTCTTTCTCTAGGTACCTTCACTATGCTGAGCAATCCCATCTCATCCATGGCATAAAATTAACCAAAGAAGCTCCCAGTAGTATATATCATTTACTTTTTGCTGATGATTGCCTCCTCTTCACTAAGGCTTCTCATTATACAATCCAACAATCTCATGTCTTTGATTAATGATTTCAGTAGCACATCAGGTCAAATGATAAACTTTGAGAAATCTGGATGCATTTTCAGTAAAAATGTTCATCCATACAAATGTGTTTCCCTTATTAGATCTATGAATGTTAGGAAAATTGAGCTAAATGAAAAATATCTGGGCATTCCTCTTTTTCTCAATAAAAATAGAACTGAGTCAATGTCCCACTTAAACACTCATCATGATTTTAAAGTGTCTAATTGTAAAGGTAAACAATTGGCTCAATATGGTAGGTCGATTCTTGCTCAAAATACTCTGAAATCTTCCTCCAACTACCATATGAATTCTTTCCTCCTACCTGATACCATCATCAACAAGATGGAAAACTTCCAAAGGGATTTTTGGTGGGGGAAAAATGGTCACAAGGGTTACTAATTTAGAAAATGGAAAAGGTTTGCACTCATAAATGAATGGTGGCTTAGGTTTTAGAAACTTAAAGAAGATGAATTTAGCTCTTCTAACTAAAACTGCTTGGTTACTTATTCATTTTCCTAATGAACTTTGGGTTCAGATTCTGAAGTGTAAATATTTTAGGAATTGCCATCCTCTTCATTATGTTAAACCATGGAATATGTCTTGGGTTTGGTCTAGTATATGTCATGGACTTGATATCTTAAAACAACATGTTATTTGGGATGTTAGGGATGGTAGTTATGTTCATGCTTTTACGGATAAATGGATTATTAACACTTCTTTTCCTTTGTGTGCTAATTATCCTAATCCAAATTATAAAGTCTCCGATTTTATCATTGCTGAAACCAAAAGTTGGAATGTTCCCTTAGTCCAGGATTTCTTTAATAGTGATAATAGTCAAAAAAAATTATAGCGTGAGAATTCTCTTATCCGCAAAGTGATACTCTTGTTTGGCCCTATAATAAGAATAGTGTTTTGAGTGTCAAATCAATTTATAAACTGCTTTCTAATGAACTTCCACATAACTCTGCTCCTAGTCCTGATTTTGATATGTATAAAGCCCTTTGGAGATCTCCCTACTCCATAGAACCCATCTTTTCTTTGGAAATGTGTAGAAAACATTCTACCTACTGGTAATATGCTTGTTAGATACTATAGTCACCATGATGATAGATGTAAAATGTGTAACATGGGTGTTTCTGAATCTCCATAACATATGCTTTTACATTGTTCCTTTGCTAAAGATGTCTGGTTGCATATCCCTGTGGTGAACTCTCTTGTGTTACAGGATTCAGAGACACAAATTAGTATTAAGGATTGGATCTCTAAATGGCTTACTACAAGTCATCTCCAAGATCATCTAGTTACTACCATGAATACTGCCTGATGCATCTGGAAAGCCAGATGTTCCAAGGTTTTTGAGGATAAATCTTCAAACCCTCAAATGATAGCTAGAACCGCAATGAGTATTGATGTAGAAACTATCAATACCCTAGCCACTGTCCCCTCCACTAATATTATTAGAATTGCTTCTGTAAATGAACCAAATGAATTGATGCTGCCTCATGATTGCATTACTATTTTTTGTCATGGTTCGTTTGATAAAGATACTAACAAGGCTGGCATTGGTATTGTGGCTATGCATACTACAGATGGATTCAGGGGCTGCAAACTAATCTCAAGAAGAAGTACTAGTCCAGAAGAAACTGAATGCTATGCTTTGTTGGAGGCTGCAAACTGGATCAAGGATAAAGGTTTCTAGAATATCTGCTTAGTTAGTGATGCCAAAAATGTTATGGCTTATTTAAATAATTGCAGAGACCAAATTAGTTGGTCCTCTTGATCTGTTTTAGATGATTGCTTGTTTCTTTTACAAGGCTCTAGTATTATATGCTTTAAATATACCAAAAGAGACTTGAATAGCCTTGCAGACATAGCTGCAAGACATAGTAGAGTTCAAAATGTCATAGGAGAGTGGTATGAGAATAATTGTCCACACTTCCTGCAAAATGTTGTAAACTCTATTTAATGCAATATATCTCTTTTCCTAGCAAAAAAAAAAAGATCAAATTTGAGGCAGTGGTGGATATTTAGTGGAGTCCATTGAGGAGATGGGTTTTGACAGATTTTATGGGTTATATTGTGGCTGAAAATAAAGGAATAAGTCAAGGTTGTCATCAATTCAAGTTGTGAGTCTATGTATATTTCTTCCTGCTGCTACCCATTGTGCTAATGGTTTTTCATACACATGATTTTGAGAGATATAATCTAGTAAGAAGAACCAAAAGATTGAGAAGTGAGAAGTGGATAAAGTTCTGGTGAATTGTGGGTCTGTTGGGTTATCATTGATGGTTTTCCAAAGATGTACTGGTTAGGAGATTATGGTGTTGATGATTCTAGTCAAGAACGAGGTAGCAGTGAATTGAGATAAATGAGCTGCAGGGGTCGTGAGACGTTGCTGCAGTTATTAGGATTGCTAGCCATGGCCTATGGTGACTAGTCAAAATACATGTGAGATGCACATGCTTGAATTTTACTCTATTAACTACACCAAATTTGATAATAATGAAAATTTATTTGTAAAATAAATTGATCAAGCATATTATGAGATGTATTTGACCTCTATATAATCTTCATAGCTCCTTTTAGTAGATTTACATGTTGATAACGTATTATGAACTAAAGAATTTGAAAATACTAGACTTAAAAAAGTAGATATGAGGGGCCATTTCATCATTTATGTAACTAGTGTGATATACAATTGTGTAAGAACCTCTATTTAAAGCTCATACAATAGAGTGTATGGTTAATAACATTAAGTAATAAAGGTAATGGCATGCAACCTTACTAGCCATTAACATATACTTAAGGTGGAGGTTGCAAGATGAATAAAAATGTGTAAGGGTGGTGAAAAAAATGAAAAGGTGGTGTAAGTGTAAATCTTCCAAATAATTATTCACAACAAGTTACAATTAATAAATGAAGAATTTTTTCGTAGGTAAGTCATGAGCTAGGAATAAGAGACGGACTATGTTGTTAAAGCAGATTGGTGTCATCTTCACATCATAGAATGAAAGCTCCCTTCATGATTCATTTATTTATTTCGTAATTACTAATTTTAAGAATGAAAAAATGTTCAATAATTGTAGGAGAAAAAATTACGAGGCATCAGATATTCAATGCTCAAATTTTCTCCCTCGTCAATTTTTGATAAGTGGGGTTGTATAGGCTTGTTTGTACCGTGTATAAAATACACGGAAGACCCATTAATCAAGGCTGTCTAGCCCGTGAAAGAAGATTCCAGAAGTTTCCAGAAGTCTTGTTGCCCAAGTTGCTTGCATATCAAGTTTATATCAGAATTAGGGTTACTTAACTATATAAATATATATGGAATCCTAGGCTAGCTAACCATAATTATTGTAAACCACATATCAATACAATATCTCCCATATGGGATTCCTCCATAGATATAGACACAACTTGCCGAACCACGTTAAATTCTTGTCTTTTTATTTATTTTCTATTGTTTTCTAGCCCTAATTCACATCATCGTGATCAAATCATCGTGTTTAGTGCCTAAAAGTAATTTTGGGTACAAACAAGGCTTTTCAATTCAAACCTTCCAAAGGATTAAAACACATTTAAGGATTAAAACACATTTGTAGATAACAAATAAGAATCCAATGTGTTTTTGATAGTCCAAAAAACTAATAAAAAAAACTTAATTTAAAAAACAAGATACAAATAAAAAAAATAAAGCCGTAACTATATTATAAAAAATGAATCACCTACAATCAACGTTAATAATACTATTATTTAGCCTTTTAATTTTAAATTCTTGTGTTAAAAGAATAATTTAAGGTTTGTCAATGATGATACAAAAAGAGAGGAGGAACTAGCTGGCTGAGAAATCAAGTTAAAACCCCCACAACCTCTATGAATACAAAATTCACAAATACCAAACCACCATACAGAACAATCAAACATACTCCCACATATTCTTTTATTTTCCCTCTTTAAGCCCTAATATATTCTTATCTAATCTAAATGTACTAAGATATAGTTTTTTTTTTATTCAAACTTATGTTTCCAATCATTTTTCTATTATTGTTTTAGTACTTATACTTTCTTAGACTATGTCACAAATTGAAGTTTTCGGTCATAAATTTGTACAAAAACAAAAGGCAAGGGCTTCTGAATAATATGAATGCCTAAAATCTAAAACTTCTAAAATCAATTGTAATAAAACTATTTCCACCGATGATGTCACGGTATAGCACAATGATAAAGTCGTTGGGGGATATTAATAGTAACCTGCTAGGTTGCCATCTGACGCCAACGTCAAGAAATTCATGATGAATGACAAAATTGTGTACTTATTAAAGTTCTATCGTATTGATTGTCCAAGTTGCCGTTTTTTTATTTCATTTTAAAATTTAAAACTTGAGTGACTAACTTCATATTTTCTTTTGCCAATTTTATAAAATGTGAATCCTCAACTAGACTATGAAACCAATAACAAAAATTTGTCGTGCAATATCTCCTTTTCTTATCAATTTTATAAAGTGTTAATTCTTAATTAGACTCCGAAATTTATCGCGCAACATCCTTAACTAGGAAAATTGAAAAACTAGTTGATTAAATTTATAAAAGATTATCCATTCAGATGATTAAATGGAAAGCTATTAAATTTAGTGTCATCCTAAACACATTCAAATACCGTAAATTTTTATTTTTTGATACATGATCATTTATTAGTGGAATTAAAGAATATGATGATTTAGATAACCTACATTAAATTCTATCCAGCCCTCATTTCTTTTAGCCAACTTGGCGTGCTTAAGGTACAATATATCAACTTAACTAGTATCGTCTCTCTTCATATAAGACTAAGAATCAATAAAAGTAAAGAAATTCGTAAACTCGTCAAAGAATAATACGGCGATAATAAGGATAAAATGTGAATATCACAAAAATCAACACATGAGCCAAATTCTACATTGCACGATCCAACATGATTATTGGGGAAAAAATATTTAATGATAGACAAAGTTGTGTACACTATAGCCTGTTCTTCTCAACATCAATCCGGAATCACACAATCCCAATTTACATTAATCAAAATATAGAAGATGACTCGTTGGGTAAAAATACAGCACCTTTTAAGTTTTTGATACACGATAATTTATTAGTGGGATTAAAGAGTATGATGATTCAGAGAACCTGCATTAAATTCTATCCGACCCTCATTTCTTTTAGCCAACTTGGCGTGCTTAAGGTAAAATATATCTGACTTACCTAACCTTCTCTCTTCATATAAGATTAAGAATTAAAAGAAAAAACTAAATTTGTAAACTCATCAAACAATATTACGGCGATAATAAGGATAAAATGGGAATGATCACGGAAATCAAGCTAAACATAAGCCAAATCTTACGATGCACAATCCAGCATAATTACTGGGAAAACAATCAAGCGGCAAACGGATTAGTAAATTTTGTTGCATATACCAATCTGTTCTCCACGACATCCTGCCCAGATTGCAAAAAAAAAAAAATAACAAAAAAAATTAAAAAAAAATGAAATGCAATTTTATTTATATATAGAGTATATTTAAATAGTCTTATTATTATTTATAATTATTAGTGCCGCTATTAGTAGTATATTACAGCCTAAGATACCCTGTCCTAAATCACCAAAGAGTTATAAACTCCCCAAAAGAAAGAAAGAAAAAGAAAGGGCCCTCCTCCAAGTTGCAGCGCAACCAGACAAGAAGAACAAACAACAACAACCACATTCATATGCTTTACAGCCAAACCACAGTACAACACCAACAAGACCAAGGAACAAGAAGAAACTGAAAAACCCCGCTTGTTATCCTTATTCTCTACTTCATCGTTTGTACTGGGTTTTGCTTGCTTTGTGTTTGATGATTGTTTGGTAAGATGTTAAGACTTTCTCTGTCGGCAAAAGGTCGTAATCTGTCGGCATTGTTGTCAGTTTAAGAAGAGTATTAAGATAATGATTATGATGATGAGGAGAGGAAGAGGAAGAGGAGGACTCAGAGAAGAATAAAAGATCTTATTATCTCTATATTTGACTTGGAAGCCAGCCAAGGGGAGGTTATCTTCCAATTCATTACTTAGTAATTCAAGTTGGGTGTTATTGAACAAACTGGTTTTCTTGACCTGGGTATCTCTCCATTTATTAATCGGAGGTTTATATTGATTGGAATCAGGGAGAAAGTTTACAGAGAATAGAATGTAGGTGAATTTCATCTTCATCTTCTTTTTCTATTTCCCGGTTATTATTATTGCTGCTTGATTATATTCATTTTATTGAGTATAAGTTTTCTATTTCAAATGCTTAAATGGGTTTACATTCATTATATTTCAGGTTAGATGTTTAGGCATATATTCAGTGAGGATAGTGTTCTTCATATCTGAGCTGGGTTCCCAACCAAATGTCAAAGACTCTTGCAGCAATACTGGGAGGTGCTGCAGGAGCCGTGGCATTGGTGGGGATTATAATCTTTTTGTGGTTCTGTCTATTTCGTAACCAGAGTATCTCAAGAACTTCTGAGTCGGGGTCTTCTGATCCATCTGTTCAAGGTACTGCATTTTACATTACAATTATTGTTTATAGAGAGAGGGAATTACATTTTTGATACTCAAATTTTATTATGATCTGCAGTGGGA
This sequence comes from Papaver armeniacum, assembly GCA_023531295.1. Lineage (NCBI taxonomy): Eukaryota > Viridiplantae > Streptophyta > Magnoliopsida > Ranunculales > Papaveraceae > Papaver > Papaver armeniacum. The sequence goes on along the minus strand of JAJJWW010016084.1, from coordinate 188,735 downwards.
AGAAATGTTGGCACCGAGTTGTCTTTACGGGGTGGCATAAATCTACAATCTGAAGCACGGCGTTTCGCGCTGGAAGAATTGGCTGCGGCAACAAAGAATTTTAGTGACATAAATTTGATTGGTAATGGAAAATTTGGTGATGTGTACAAGGGTTTGCTTCAAGATGGGATGATTGTGGCTATTAAAAAACGGCCAGGTGTACCTAGTCAGGAATTCGTCGTAGAGGTATGAACAACTTTGATTAAGATCGCAGTTAGTTTTCCGAGAAGAATCAATATGCAGAATTAAGTACAATGTCTTGTTTGGGTTCCTGCAAAAGCAAATATGTCTTGAAATGTTTTTCTCCTGTTACCTGTTATACTGAATTAATCTTTGCACATTATTTGACTGAATTCATCTTTGCACATTATTTGACTAAGAATTTCTATCAGGTTCGTTATCTTTCGTCTATTCAGCATCGGAACCTCGTCAGTCTTTTGGGATATTGCCAGGAAAATAATCAGCAAATGCTCATCTATGAGTACATACCTAATGGAAGTGTTTCTAGTCACTTAAATGGTAATTGGCCCTCTATTTACATTTCTTTAGTCATTCCTCAATTTGTTGTGCTTTGCTTCCGTACTCACTTGATTTTGCGCCACTACCAGGTGGATGATATGTAATCCTAACGTTTATGAGACCGAGGGTAGACCGTATGGTATCTACTAGTTATTTTCCCGCTTTGTCAAATCTCTTCTCGACAGCCATGCTAAGTGAGTCTACTTTCATATTTCTTGTAGGGGCATCTGAGGTTCCTGAAGAGAAGCTAGAATTCAAGCATAGGCTTCCAATAGCTCTTGGAGCAGCTAAAGGTGATCCTCTGCAAAATCAGAGAGCGTTGATGGCTTTCCTGGTATTGGTTTTTATTAGAATACGGGCATCCAACTCAAAACCAATTGGCAATGAGTGGAGAGGCCCTAATAGATTATAAACCGCAGGATCTTAAATAACCCAACCATGTGGGACTAATAATCTCAACACGCCCCCTCACGTGTAGCCTCGGCGGGTCTTACAAACACGTGGACAATTAAATCGGGTGACGCGAGTAAAGGTGCGGTCAACTGACTCGACACAAATAACCTGCTCTGATAGCATATTAGAATACGGGCATCCAACTCAAAACCAATTGGCAATGAGTGGAGAGGCCCTAATAGATTATAAACCGCAGGATCTTAAATAACCCAACCATGTGGGACTAATAATCTCAACAGTTTTGGTTATTTTAGTAAGAAAAGTATTAGAAGGTTCTTTGTTCGCCCATGCTATAGATATGACATTAAATTAGTCTAGAACGTCCTCTTTATGGACTAGAATCTTGAAGCAATACTCTCTGGATAATGTCTTTCCTTATAATTTCCATGCAGGTTTAGCCCACCTGCATACTATGAGTCCTCCTTTGGTACATAAGAATTTCAAAACAGCGAATGTCCTTGTGGATGAAAATTTCATTGCTAAAGTTGCAGACGCGGGAATTCGCAATTTACTCGGTAAAGTTGAGATGGCAGGAACGTCCTCTCAAGTGATGGCTGATCATATATTCCTTGCTCCAGAGTAAGTCTTTATCTGTAGCTCTCATAAACCTTTTTTACAAATTAGATTTTTGTTGAAGGCAAACTTGGTACTTAGGAGTTCCTTCTTTCGCAACATATATAATGATAGTATTTATTTTTATTTCGCTGACTATAGAGAAATGTCTCCTACTGATATCAAAAGTGTAGAGAAGAACAGTAAATAATACCTAGGCATCCTTTCAATAATGAATATGATTAGTACTTGTACTTGTTATTTTTGTGCAAGTGAAATTGTTACTCATTTCTACTTGCTGCTAATGCGCATCTTACATACATGTGTAGGGTGAGAGAGTTCGGAAGATTCTCCGAGAGAAGTGATGTATACAGTTTTGGAGTATTCTTGCTGGAGTTGGTAAGCGGGAGGGAAGCTATGCAGTCTTCGGAGTCTGATCAGAGCCTAGTTGAATGGGTACTTATCTTTATATTTCTCAGTAGACAAATCTGGTCATGCCAGCTTCCCTCAGAGACGTACGTTTTTACTCCTATTTACCTTAGTTATCATGGGAGTGAATCTGTCACTGACCATTTTATCAGCTGTTGTCAAACAACACGTCAACCAAATATCCTAGATATCTGATGTTGGCTTGTGTAAGGATCTTATCAATGAAATCTCAGCAGAAAAGTACACTGTTATGTGTACCCTGGTACTACTTGTGCTCCATGACCATTCACTATTTAGTAGTTAAATATATGCCCATAAATGACTAGAAGTAAAAAATATTCTCCCTTGGAAATCCACCTCTAACCCTGACAGCAGTCATGCCAATCTAAACTTTGGGTCTTCTAGATTCCACCTAAGCTCTGGAGTAGTTTTCCCATTTTACTGTAGCCCTTGAAATCCCTCTGGATTCAACAACCATTTCAAGTTTGAGAGTAAGTTGTATAATACCTTGGTAGCAATATGCTCAGCATGCATGTATAAGCAAGTGTAGATTCCCAATCTTTTTATTAAAGTTGTTCTATTGTGTTTTCTTTCTAAATGTGTGTTCGTCTCTTGTTGTTGCTGACCATGTGAAGGTGCAAAATTATCAGGACTGGAGCCATTTATCAACAATCATAGATCACAAACTGGGCAGCAGTTACACAGCTGAAGTGATGAAAGAATTTATACAGTTGACAGCACAGTGCGTGGATACATCTAGTCAGAGACGGCCAACCATGAATCATGTTGCTACGGAGCTAGATAGAATCTTAGAGAAAGAAAGGAGCTTGACTACCATCATGGGCGAAGGAACCCCTATCTTTACCCTTGGAAGCCAACTATTTACTACAACGGCAACTACTAGTTTCAGATAATTACAATTCAGATTCAGAGACAATGAAGAAACCTCATACATGCATATAGCTTTTCTTTTTTCCCTTCAAACTGTAGAGTTAAAAAAATGTTCAGCTGTTTGGCAAGTGTAAAAAGGAACAGCTGTGTTTCTTTTCTTTTTATCATTATTGTGGTCATTTTACCCAATTCATTGTGTTGAGATATGAAATCATGTTATATCAACTAACTAAATATCGGTCCGATCTTCATTTTTCGTTCTTCAACTGCACTGCTATGTATAACATTTATTACTTATTGTTAAATACACAATATACTGAAGCTTGAGTTTGAGTTTGGTCTTTGTCGCGTCTCTCTTTCTACTGTTTTAAACTTAACAAGATAAAACAGGCTATACAAGAGAATAGAACAAATTAGGAGAGTTGTAATAAACCTTGAATAGAAATAGCGGAATCTGGCTAGCTGGCAGTTTGCACTAGGATTGCTAGCTTAATTAGCAATAGCCATTTGGTTGTACATTGTACAGATATCCAACTTTTTTTCTCAAGGAAATGATGTAGAACCGGCCACCAGCTCGTTGGTAGAGATATGGTGTGTTCGACCGGGCATTTTCTGTTGGAGAAAATGAGTTTTAAATTAAAAGGTTTTATGGTCTTGGTGTGGTGTGGTTTGATCTAATGACCTTAGGGTCTAAGGATACTCACTCATTTTTGGGTGAATGAAGTGGAACCTTTAGTCCCACATTGTGGAAAACTAAAGAGGAGCTCCATTATATAATCATACACTTATGTATGAATTGTGGGTAAAAATACATATTTTTACCCATGCGATATGCGCGTATGCCATGCACCAAGTCCCTTTTCTACACGGATTAATTTTTGACGAGTTTTTCCTTTAGGAAATTAATTCCAAAATTATTTCTTAAGAGTTTTATTTATGGTAAAATTCCTTTTACTTGTTTTTGAAGAAAACCAAAACCTAACTTGATTCGCAAGTTTTTTCATCCTATAAATACAACTCGAAAATCTGTTTTCAACACACCGAAAAATTCTTCTTTTATTCTAGGGTTTTCTCCATACGTTTTTACCTCCATCCCTGTTGCTGAGTTTGAAGAGAGGGTAACTTGCGTTGTTCTAATTCAAGTTATATCGGGCAGTCTTATCCTGGACACATCTTCGCTGTGAGGGGTTTAGCATTACTCAACTCGAGTATACCCGCGAACTAATGTGTTAAGGACAACTTGTTGAACCCGTGATTCTCCCTCGTCAAGTTATTTCAAGAGAGTTGTTTCGCATTAGTTCTTTACATATTATTTTGATACATCTAACGTGTTGTTCATTGTTGCAAGATTCCAACAATCTTAACACATTATTATTCCTTGCAACGATGTCAACAATGGAAACAAAGATGAACGTTAACGTTGAAAGACCACAAAAGTTTAACGGAAAGGATTTCAAGAGATGGCAATCCAAGATGCTTGCTTTTCGAGCAATCATGATTTGGACGCAGATCTTTGCAAGGTCCTCTTGATGTTTTGATGGATTTTGAAGATAATAATGATGAAGATAGAACGTATTATACAAGGGGTAACTATATGGCTAAAAATCATATCATGAATGGTTTGGAGGATGCGATGTATGATTTTTACAATGCTAAAGATAGCTTAATCGCTTATGAATTATGGATTGCGTTAGAAGCAAAGTACCAAGCTGAGACTGCAGGAAGCAAGAAATTTCTTGTAGCAAAGTTTATGGAGTTCAAGATGACGAATGATAAGTCTGTTGTTGATCAATTCCTCGAACTTCAACAAATCATTAACCAGATTCTTACTGAAGGTATGGTTATTGATGAGACTTTTCAAGTGTCTCGGTGATTGAGAAGTTACCATCTTCTTGGTCGGAGTACAAGAAAAAGCCGAGGCATGAAATCGGCGAGATCAACATGGTTGAATTGGGAAAGAAGATTCAAGTGGAAGAGATGTTGTGCACAAAAGACAAGAACGTGTCATCCAAAGGGACATGTCTAACAAAGCTCATATGTCTCAACATAAGCCATCCAAAGTCGGAAAAGGTGACAACAATAATCGCAACTCGAAGCATGGACCTAACAAGAAAGGTACGTTTCGTAAAACCGAATCTAGCATTATTAAAATTAAGGGTCCTTGTTGGGTATGTGGAAATACTCGGGTCATATGGCGTTCACTGTAGACAACGTAAGGATAAGAAGAATATTGCTAACTTGGTTGAGAAGAACAAAGACGAAGTTTTCACGCGGTGTGTCGAAGTTAATTTGGTTACCAATGTGATGGACTGGTGGGTAGACTCGGAGCTACCAAGCATGTTTGTGGGAACAGAGACTGTTCACCTCCTACCGAGGGGTAGGGGAAGGCGAGAAACTCTATATGGGTAACTCATCTGCATCAGAGGTTGCAGGAAAAGGAAAGGTCGGTCTGAAGCTCACATCTGGAAAGACTCTCACATTGAATGAAGTCTTTCATGTTCCAGATATCTACAAAAATATTGTTTCTTGTTCTGTTTTAGATGATAAGGGTTTTAAAGTTACAATTGAGTCTGGAAAACTTATAGTAACTAAGGGCAATGATTATGTGGGTAAGGGTTATAAGACTGGGGTCTATATAAACTTAATGTAACCTGTCCCAATTGAAATTGAATGATTCTTCTGCTTACATGTGTGTGTCATTGAACGTTTGGCATGATAGACTTGGTCATGTAAACTATAAATCAATGCATAAATTGGCTAGCGTAGGCTGCATACCCAAATTCACTTTAGATAAAAATCATAAGTGTGAGATTTGCGTAGAATCTAAGCATGCTAAGAAATCATTCAATAAGAATGTCCAGAGGAACTCTAAACCCTTAGATTTAATCCACTCAGACCTAGTTGATATGAAGTCAGTTCAAACAAGAGGTGGTAAGAAATGGTTTATTACTTTTATAGATGATTGTACTAAGTAGTGCCATGTTTACTTACTTAGAGGTAAGGATGATGCCTTAGAAGCCTTTAAGATATATAAAAGTTAAGTCGAAAACCAATTGAGTACTACCATTAAAACTATTAGGTCTGACCGTGGTGGTGAGTATGAAATTCCCGTAGGAGATTTCTGTGAAGAACATGGCATAATACATGAGACTACAGCCCCTTATTCACTTCAATCCAATGGTGTAGCTGAACGTAAGAACCGTACCCTTAAGGATATGATGAATGCCATGTTGATTAGTTCAGGATTACCTTCGAATTTGTGGGGGGAGGCTATCCTCTCCGCCAATTACATCCTGAACAGAGTACCCTTTAAAGGATCAGATAAAACTCCATATGAGTTATGGAAAGGAAGACAACCATCTTATGATTACTTCAAAGTGTGGGGTTGTTTGGCTAAGGTGGGCATGCCTCCTCCTAAGAAAAATAAGATAGGACCCAAAACCGTTGATTGTGTTTTTATAGGGTATCATGAGCATTCTAGTGCTCATAAGTTTATGGTTGTGAGTTCTTAAATTTCTGACATAGGGCTGAATACTATCATGGAGTCTAGGGATGCTGAGTTTTTTGAGAATGTTTTTCCTTTGAAACGTGATTCTCGAAAGAGATGTTTAGATGATCCCCTAGATGTGCCTTCAACTAGTCAGCTATTACCTTTAGAGGAAGATGAACCAGAAGTAGAACCTAGAAGAGGTAAAAGGGTTAGAACTGAGAAAACCTATCCTGGTTGCATAACATACCTAGCCGAGTCTGATCCTCAGACTTATAAAGAAGCCATGACTTGTCCAGAAGCTCCGTGGTGGAAAGAAGCTTCCATTAGTGAAATGGATTCCATTCGAGAAAATGGTACTTTTGAACTTGTAGATTTACCTCCAGGGTGTAAGGCCATAGGTTGTAAATGGATTTTCAAGAGAAAACGTAAGATAGATGGAACTGTTGAAAAATACAAGGCTAGGTTGGTAGCTTAAGGCTATAGACAAATAGAAGGTATAGATTTCTTTGACACATATTCACCAGTGAGTAGAATTAGCTCCATAAGGATGTTAATTGCTATAGCTTCTGTCCATAATCTAGAGATACATCAAATGGATGTAAAGACAACGTTTCTTAATGGTGAGTTAGATGAAGAAATTTATATGGAACAACCTGAGGGCTTTGTAGTTAAAGGTTGTGAAAAGAAAGTTTGTAAACTGCTTAAATCTTTGTATGGATTGAAACAAGCACCTAAACAGTGGCATGAGAAATTTGATCATGTGATGATTTCTAGTGGTTTTAGAATTAATGAATCTGATAAGTGTGTTTATACTAAACTTGTCAAGGATGCCTGTGTGATTGTATGCTTGTATGTTGATGATATGCTTATACTAGGTACAAACATGGATGTTATTAATTCCACTAAGAAACTGTTGAATGAGAACTTTGACATGAAAGACTTAGGCCCCGCTGATGTCATATTAGGGATGAAGATTAGAAAAACTTCTAATGGCTATAGTCTGAGTCAGTCTCATTATGTTGAATCCATACTTAAGAAATTTAATCAGGTTTAATCAGAACTGTGTACCCCTTATGATTCTAACTGCCGTCTCAAGAAGAATAAGGGTGTAGGAGTTAACCAACTTGAATACTCGAGAGTCATAGGAAGTCTGATGTATTTGATGAATTGTACAAGACCAGACATTGCTTATGTTTGTAAGTAGGTTAAGCGGTATACTTGTAATCCAGGGCAGATACATTGGGATGCACTTATTAGAGTGCTAAAGTACTTGAAGTACACAATGACCTTTAGTTTGAATTACGAAGGGTATCCGGCCGTCCTTGAGGGATTTTGTGATGCAAACGGATAACAGATCGAGGATTCTAAGTCTACGAGTGGATATGTATTCACTCTAGCAGAAAGGTCTCGTATCATGGAAGAGTTCCAAACAGACATGTATAGCTCGTTCCACTATGGAATCGAGTTTATTGCGTTAGATAAAGTAGGAGAGGAGGCCGAATGGCTAAGAAACTTTTTAGAAGATATTCCTCTCTCGGCATAGGCCTGTGCCACTATATCTATACACTCAGACAAAGAAATCTGCGATAGGTAGAGCTAAGAGTAGCTTCTACAATGGAAAGTCTATAAATATTCGTAGAAGACATGATACTTTGAAAACACTAATCTCAACAGGCGTTATTTCCATAGATTGGACGCAGTCCAAGGAGAATATCGTGGACCCTTTGACGAAAGGTTTATCCAAGGAGATAGTTAGTAAAGCATCGATGGGGATGGGGCTTAGGCTCAATAATTAAACTTTCCATGAAGGATACTCAACCTTGCTGACTGGAGATTCCAAGATCAAGGTTTCGAATGAGACAACTAATTCATGGTGAGTAAAGGTAAACACTATCGAGAATTTCATTCTCTCGTCCCTTCCCTATGGTGTTGATGTGATAGTGTAACTGCATGTGGAGGATGACTTTTAAATAAGTCTTAATGAGTTCCATAGTTTCAATTTAAGATTGAAGTGGGGTGTAGCAGTAAACACTCTTGATGGAACTCACCTATCTGAATGTGGAAGTGGGGACGCTTCCTATGAGAATTGAGCCAATTCTCTAGAGCATTCTGAGAAACAGGATATGTCCAGGGCCAAATTGGACAAAACGGCGCGAACTTAGCAACACCAGGAGAATATCATGTGTGGTTGTTGTCGCGAATTACACCAACGCTATCAGTTCAAGACTAGGTTCACTGTTTGCCTAAATGGTATTTTCCTTACTCTGATTTTTTCGTTTTCCGAGATTTCATTCATGTGGGGGATTGTTGGAGAAAATGAGTTTTAAATTAAAAGGTTTTATGGTCTTGGTGTGGTTTGATCTAATGACCTTAGGGTCTAAGGATACTCACTCATTTTTGGGTGAATGAAGTGGAACCTTTAGTCCCACATTGTGGAAAACTAAAGAGGAGCTCCACTATATAATCATACACTAATGTATGAATTGTAAAACATGGGTGGAGCGGGTGGGCAAAAATACATATTTTTACCCATGCGATATGCGCGTATGCCATGCACCAAGTCCCTTTTCTACACGGATTAATTTTTGGCGAGTTTTTCCTTTAGGAAATTAATTCCAAAATTATTTCTTAAGAGTTTTATTTATGGTAAAATTCCTTTTACTTGTTTTTGAAGAAAACCAAAACCTAACTTGATTCGCAAGTTTTTTCATCCTATAAATACAACTCGAAAATCTGTTTTCAACACACCGAAAAATTCTTCTTTTATTCTAGGGTTTTCTCCATACGTTTTTTACCTCCATCCCTGTTGCTGAGTTCGAAGAGAGGGTAACTTGCGTTGTGCTAACTCAAGTTATATCGGGCAGTCTTATCCTGGACACATCTTCGCTGTGAGGGGTTTAGCATTACTCAACTCGAGTATACCCGCGAACTAATGTGTTAAGGACAACTTGTTGAACCTGTGATTCTGCCCTCGTCAAGTTATTTCGGTAGAGTTGTTTCGCATTAGTTATTTACATATTATTTTGATACATCTAACGTGTTGTTCATTGTTGCAAGATTCCAACATTTTCTTGATTATTCACATCGAATCCTATGGGTTTTTATTCGAGAGATCCATGTAGGAGCAAGTACGAGGGTGCATTCTATCATGACTCAGGTGAGCATTGTGTCATGGGAATCTCGAACCGAAGGAAATTAAGACCCCACAATGACTAGGTAGGAATCTCTCCCACGAGTTAAATCCCACCAAGTTGCACAACTCGATGTTTAAAATAATACAACGTGCTTTAATATATGCGGGAGAATTATCGTGGCCCGTGGAAGACATGGACGAAAGGGAATATCATTTTTTTGGATTTTTCTTTTTTGGTACACAACTATTTTGGGATTGAAGCACAGAATAAAGGTAGATAAGGGAAAATTACTAACAAACTATTTTCTTTTATATTTTCATTAAAAATTATGCAAATACCAACAAGAGTAGAAATTAAGATTTTTTAGTTTTAATGAATATTTCATTAGAAAAAAAATAAATCAAAAAACAACTAAATTGTATAATAATTGAACCAGTTCTTACATGGATATATTCACCTTTTACCAAAAAGATTACAAACACTAAATTTTCAATAAAACTCGTACACTCGATTGCAATTCTAGTGCAAGTTCTCTTCCAGAAATTAAAAATAAAAATTACATTGATTAGGTAACAAAAGAAAACAATCAACCAACACGAGCTTCTTTCCCCTCCTGCTACACTATCATTTCACTCGCCACGAGCTCTGGCCCAAGATATAAATCTATCAAGATAAGGAAAACAACACATTTAATAGAAAGAATGTTTCCCCAATTTGAAAATATAGGAATCCTGGCATATTTAATAAGAGTGTGCCTAATCCAAGCAAGCTAATTGATTCCATCAATTTGGAATTTAAAGACATTCATGTTGCTAGACCTAGACAAAATAAGATTAAGAATCATTCTGATATTGTTGAAACAAGCTACAACGACGACATCATCCTTCCTCTTGAGGTTAGTAATATTTTGACTTGAACTGTTTCATTCCTAACTTATCTTTCAAGTCGTGCTATATTGAAAACATAACTGCGAAGCTGTGAATGATTATAATCTAGTAGTAAGACATGATCATATGATCATAGTGTTAAGGAATTACGATACGAAGTATAACGCTTATCTTTTGAACTTCGAATATAAGACATCGACATAATCGTATGAATGTTATTGTGATTATGTGTATGGGTAAAGGTGAAGATTTCATCCTAGGAAACAATGTTTACATTTTTTTTAAAGGAAGTACATTCATGAACTTGATTTATGAATCGAAAGGGAAATCGCTAGGCTTATTGGTATTGTTGTTCATTGCATATCTTTGGATTACCAATATGTGTGAATTAGTAGAAACGATCATAACTTGTTATGTATTTTGGTAAAACTAATCACAGTGCCTGACTTATGTATTGGTATGACTTTTATTAGTGTAACTGATCCTAAGTACACCTAAGATGGTATGATCGATATTTGTAATTGGTGTGACCGATCCTAGTAATTGGTGTGACCGTTCACAAAAGAGTTGTGTAATCAATCCTTGTAATTGTCATAACCGGTCCTAGTAATTGGTGTAACCGATCCTAGTGACTTGTGTAACCGATCACAAGTAATACCATGAGAATATGGTAACCGGTACTGGTAATTGATGTAACCGATCCTGGTAACTGATGTAACCGGTCCCAGTAACCATATTAAGGTAGAACCGATCCTCGTGTATGGTAAAACCGTAAACCCATGATTAGTGAATTGATGTTTGATCAATCACATAGTTGTCTTGGAATACAGATGAACCAATTCTAAACTTGTTTGGAATTGTGGTATAATCGATTCCGAGATTGTAAATATGACAGAGGATTTACAAAGAAAATATGTCGACAAACTTTGAACATGATCAGTAACTATTATCTTTTATTGTTCAAAGATATTCCTTAATAACTCAAGGAGATCCCGTACCAAAATAAATTAAGAATCTTTTAATTAAGGTTGTTAGTTTTATATGCTTTAATTACCAGCAATTAAATGCATATCTCTAGAGAATAAAAATTGTAATGTGCATTTACTAATTGGAGATTTTCTAGTGAGATTTCGGAAATATTGGACAAAGCATTTCCAGGAATTATGAAAACCGATTTGGGCATTTATTGCATATCTTAAGAATAATTCGGTTTTGGAAATTCCTTGGTGTCCAAACATCCTTGGTCTATAAATACCCAAGTTTGCATTTCGATCAAACTATCCTAAGAGCCAGGAAAACTTCATCTTCTTGTTGTTTCTGGTGGAGCCGTCCATCCGGAGAGGAAAGTACCCTAATTAGGCGAAATCTCTTACGACCGCTCGTTTAAAGACTTATGTGGGATCAAGAAGCTCTACGAGTACCGTTGGTGGGAAACTAGATAATTGCATTTTATTTTAGTTTTCGATTGATTTGATTGACTAACGGTTGTTGAACTTTGATTGCACCTAGTTTGTTTATTCTTGAGAATATTCTCTTATGATATAAGATTCACCCAAACTAGATCGAAGTATCGACGGGATCTTTAGAACTGTTTGTAGATCTAAAGACGTCTTGTGATAATCCATTGTTAACAGACTTCGTTCTGTGCGTGATTGATCACAAGAGATTCAAGTGGTGTTGTGCAGGTGTTTATTGAAGATTAAAGAAGATTTGAAGATAAAGAAGATTTCTGATTTGGTTTCTATATATTTGGGTGTGCACAAACCTTGATCGGCTGGGATCCAACTAGAATCGAATTTATTAGATTGTTTATTTGATTCTATATTGATTGATTGCAAATCTAAACTCTGCTACTTCGGTAGTTGTTGGATAGATTGATCCTAACCGTGCAAAGGAGTTTATTTGTTAAACGGAAGAGCCTTTGCATATGACTTGAGATATCTTCATCCAAAGAATCAAGAGAGTTGTTACCAAACAAATTTGTTGTTCCTTTATTGTTTGGAATACGATCCAAAGGAATTGTTCCACTGCGTGCACTTATTGAATGTCGAAAGCGCAGGGATACTGAAGAAACTAAGTGAACTATAGGTTTAGTTGCTTGGTCTCAACTATACAAAGTTGGATTAGATTTTGTATAACGGCTTAATTCTGAGAGTATTCAATTCTGGACTAGGTCCAGGGTTTTTCTGCATTTGCGGTTTCCTCATTAACAAAATCTTTTATGTCATTTACTTTTCTTTTCCGCAATTATAATTGTTCTTATTATAATTTAAAGTAAATTACACAAAAGTTAACTCCGTATTACTTGATAGTGATCATATAGAGTTTGGTTAAGTCCGAACCTATTATCAAGTAATCACACTTTGATTGTTGTATTGTCTTGATCTCGCATCCATAGACGATCACACAAAGTGTGAATACCGATTTGTAGTATTGTCTCGACTTTGTCCATAGACAATCACTTTCTGTAAGAGGACTTATAGGTGGATAAATTAAAGATTGTGGTGTATTTGGGTACCCTCGTCTTTTCAATTGGTATCAAAGCAGGCAAACACGAAAAGATCTAACAATCTGTGTTTGGTGCGATCCAACCTATAAGAATTGAATCTATGTCTGATTCAATTAACGTTATGCAAGAGTATAAGTACTCAAATATTGAAGATGTTACTACTTCGTTGACTCATGATCCAGGAGTTACGAAAACATCTGAGTCTATCTCTGATGGAAAAGAAGATTCTGATAGAGAGTTGGTAAAACTCCCAAAGCCAATAAGATATTTCGTCTACACGAATGTTAATATTGAAGACAAAATCTAATCTTTTTAAGCATGGGATCAGAGAAAAAGACACTTAACAAAATATTCTAGCCAAAGAGAATATGGATCTCAATGTCAAATTAGAAGCTCTTGGTAAATCTCTTACTCAAGATCAAGAGACTCACCCTATGACTCTGACTATGATTCTGTTATAATTTCTTCTGATGAAAAAACCAAAAGTCCTTGTTCGACTTTTAGAGATTGTGATAACAAAACCTGTTTAATCACATCTGAAACTGATCATGATGATGGTAGTCTACCTAACTACATCAAGTCAGCAGAGAATGAGAAACCATCTTCTACATCTACTGATGATCAAGGGAAATCTTGTCCAAAGGAAACTTTGTACCGATTCCATGAAAATGATCTTAAGGAATAGAACTTTCAGTCACTTGATAGGAAACTTATACTTCTTCAAAATACAGTGGTAAAGGTATTAAAAGAAGTTTCTTGTCTTAAAAAACTGAAAGATCATTCCTCAGTAGAAAGACATAATATACCCCAATCCGATAATGTCAACTCAAAAGAATCAGGAGTAAGAGTTGATAATCGCTTCTGAAAAAAGGTTCCTCCTCATTCTTGTCGAAACAGTCTCAGTTCACATGAAGAACGATTCCAGAAGAAAGGGAAAGAAAGAATCTCTGCCAAAGGAAACAATCAGGAATTTCCAATAATTGTTTCAGATAATCATATTGATGTACATCATAAGGAAGTCCTTAGAATGAGAAAATTTTATGAAAATCTCATTGACAGAAATAAAAGAGATTTTTCTATCTCTGAAAATTCTCACATCAGTACTGTTTCTCCACATGATCATACCTTTAAATTAAGGAAGGATCTGGGAGAAAATACTTTGGGTAGAAATTTCCAAAGAGAAACATGAACTATGTTTCTGATACTCGCCGTAAGTAAGATAAGGCTTACTCCGATGCAACCTAGTTGTATGGAGATTGTGCACACTCATCCTAGTTCGTGCTCATAAGTTTTGGGATGAGAAGCACATAATACAAGAGCACAATTTTTTAATTTGTGTTTTGTATCAGAAAAATTATGTGACAATCACTAGATAATCATGAATCCATTTTTTGTCTAAAAATTGTTCATGTTTACCATGATCTTCCAAAAAATAGGTTTTATTTGAAATTTTCAAATTCTAATAAACGTTCCAGCATGAGAAGTTCGGACAAAGGAAACAAAATATATTATGTGTGTATTCGGAATTTCCTAAGTATTTTTGGCCCGAAAGTTGTCTCTTCTTAAGAGAAACAATCTCTTGCTTGTATTAAGAAACACAAGCAGTGAGCACATGCGATGCACGTCGGAAACATTATTTTTTCCTATTTCAGGAAAAATCATATCTTGGTTTTTTTCTCTGTTTGGCCTATTTTTAGGTAAACAATGAAAAGTGAAAGTATCATTTTTCTTGAAACGTATGTAATACCTTGTATGTGAAACTAAAATCCTTTGCTTCTTTTTAAGGAGTTATATATATATGAAGTATAAAGTGTTTGAATATCTTCTAAGCAACATATAAAATGTATATAGGTTCCTTCAATTTAACTTCAAGCTATAGCTATTTTATTCGAAAACATAAATATATTGAAAAATAAAATTTTAATATCCTTATTTATGCTCGTTGCGTGGATAATTCAAAGAGCTTTCCAAATATATAAAATTTACAAAAATTCGATGTGTAATTTAAAAGATACGGAGTTTTGAAATATTTATCTTGATTTTTATAAAAATGGCATTTTTGTAATATACATGATTTCTAACATATTGATACTTAAGTCCCTGTGAATTATATTTATATTATTCTCTAATCCCTCATTTTTGCGTTTTAGTCCTTATTTAGTTTGTTATATAGTCCTTATTCCGTTAGTTAGAGAGAATATTCCGTTTGGTTAACCATAAAAAGAGTAAGGATTTTCATTTTGGCTTGCTTGCCTTAAAGAGGGGGGAGATGATTAATCCGTATTTAAATACCTGAGCATGCCTCCAATAACTCGTAGTGTTACAAAAGTCAATATGGAGGAAGCTCAAAAGGTTAAGGATTGTTAAGGAATCAATACAGAAAGGAAGAAGAAAAACATATCAAAAATCATGTCTGATTATGATTCTGATAGTTCTGCTGGATCCCAAGATAAGTCATGTTTGTTGGCTTACAACCTTCAAGATCCAACAAAAACCAAGTGGATACGTTCTGACAGTATGATTGACTATATCCAAGGTTTTGAAGAACTAAGAACCAACCTCGTAATCAAGATTGGCTCTAGGAGAGGATTGAGGAAACAAAAGCTGATCTTTTTGGTATGAAGGTTCAAGTTGAAAGCTTGAGAAACAGGAAGTGGTTGCAAACAAGTCCCTTGAGACATGTTTCAAGAGTTTGAACACTGAAGAAACTTCAGTGAACAATAAGAGCACCACTGGAGATAAAGTTATATGCTGTAATACTGAATCCAAAGAAAAATAGACATCAGTTTTTGATTATTTCAATTATTGTATAAGGTCTATTTCTAAATAAAACAATCTATTATTTATGAATAAAATTATTATTTTATAATTTTTCTTGTGATAGTTTTCTCGATTACATAGCCTGTGCTTGAATGCTTTATATTATTGCTATGTGTTTATGGGATGTTTGATTTCGGTTTTCATAACCTTAATATTCGATCTCATATTGTGTGAATCCTTATAGTTTGTGTGACTTTTTGATTTAACGGGATTAAGTTCTAGCCCATGTTGGTAGGCTTTATCAAAGGATCATAAGGTGTTCCGATTGAGACTCATATGTAAAAAGTCACAATATGTTGAATCAATTTATGTTTACATGAGTTGTGTTTAGCATAATATGTGTTTCGGGTTTTCAACTTTTGCTACTGGCACGCATTAGTTAAAACCGATTCAACCTTTCTCTGGTAAAGGTTGCTCTTTGTTGTTGTTCTTTTGTTCTTGCAAGAGGATGACAATATAATGGGGAAGAGTTCTAACGTGAACTTGCGCTTAATGATATATCTTTTTGGGGAGAAGAGGATGCGGAATCTGAGGTAAATAATTTGTTAGTTAATCGTTTTCTTGTTTAAGAAAAGCATGATTTTATTGCATATATTTTTCTTTTGCTTAACAAAATTCGGTACAATTGATGTTTATTCCATTATGTGTGTATGGATGTGTTTGTGTGTGATTCAATTGTTTCCGGTTAAAAAAAAACTATTGTTTGATATCTTTCTTTATTGTTTGGTATCAATTGTTTTTGTGCAATTTCGGTGCAATTTCGGTGCAATTTCGGTGCTATAATGTCTATGTATGTTTCAATTGCTTCCGTTAAGAGAAATAATTGTGCAAGTCAATTTGTTTGGTTTGTATGTATTGTTTATGGATTAACAAAATACGAGATCATTTGTTTAGTCCAATTTGATTGCGGATAAGAGAAACTAAGTTAATTCTGATCTTAGTTAGACTTATCAAAGAAAAGGATTCGGCTATTCAAGTCTAATCGAATGCCTTGACATGACTAGTTAACTAACCTAGTACTTGTCTTGTCTAAAGTGAAAGGTCTAAGTTATTGTCTGAATAATTAGAGCCTGATGAGAAAAATAAAGTTAATTCTGATCTTTATTTTGGTCTTATCGAAATAAGGGATTGTATTTGTGCAATCGGTTTAGCAAGGGAACTAAGTTTCTTAGTCAATTTGTTAAACTATTAGGGAAAATTGCTTCGGGCAATTATTTCCTTGATAACATATTAAAACAAAATTACTTGTAGTTTCGATTTTGATATTGGTTATCTAAAATGGTATGTGAAACCTTCGTGCTTAACTCTTATAGGTTGACAAGTCTTTTAGATTTGTAAGATCCTTTCGGTTTGACCTTTATTTGCTCGAACCTTTGTCATTTTGTGAAAAAAATGGGGAGAAATATATGGAGTAAACAAGTGATTTGTAATCACTAAGGAAAGAACAATTGTGCTTAAACGTTATATCTAACGAAAGAGTAAAGCATTGACTAAGGGGGAGCAACATATCATATTGCTACTTGTAGTTATCTTGACTACAAAAGGGGAATAACAAAGATGTTCGGATTGAAGAAAATATACTCATCTTACCTTTAGGGGGAGTATTAGCTTTGTTATTCAAATATTAACAACGGTATTTATGGATTGAATATATGCAGGTTTTTGTGCTGTAGAAACTTGGAATCAAGCGTATGTGTAATGAATTATTGTAATTTGTTTATCCATATGTATTAAGAGTTTTGTCACTAAAATTGACAAAGGGGGAGATTGTTAGAGCATAGCTCGGTTGAACCCACCAAGCGTTGGTATGTCAAGTTTGGTTGTCATATTTTAGTGAATCAAAACTCATTTAAAGAGTCGCTTGATTATGTACTAGAGACAACTTCGTATAGGTTAGACTAGAAAGTCTAGGATTATCGTATACAAGTATTAATCAAGACTTGAAGAATGTGAAGAAGTAACAAGCTACAACGACGGCATCATCCTTCCTCTTGAGGTTAGTAATATTTAGACTTGAACTGTTTCATTCCTAACGTATCTTTCAAGTCGTGCTATATTGAAAACATAATCATGAAGTCATGAATGATTATACTTTAGTAGTAAGACATGATCATAGTGTTAAGGAATTAGGATACGAAGTATAATGCTTATCTTTTGAACTTCGTATATAAGACATCGACATAATCGTATGAATGCTATTGTTATTATGTGTATGGGTAAAGGTGAAGATTTCATCCTAAGAAATAATGTTTACATTTGTAATTAGTGTGACCGATCCTAGTAATTGGTGTGACCGATCACAAAAGAGTTGTGTAATCGATCCTTGTAATTGGCGTAACCGGTCCTAGTAATTGGTGTAACCGATCGTAGTGACTTGTGTAACCGATCACAAGTAATACCATGAGAATATGGTAACTGGTCCTGGTAATTGATGTAACCGATCTTGGTAACTGATGTAACCGGTCCCAGTAACCATATTAAGGTAGAACCGATCCTTGTGTTTGGTAAAACCGTAAACCCATGATTAGTGAATTGATATTTGATCATAGTTGTCTTGGAATACAGATGAACCAATTCTAAATTTGATTGGAAGTGTGGTATAATCGATTCCAAGATTGTAAATATGAAAGAGGATTTACAAAGAAAAGATGTCGACATTCTTTGAACATGATCAGTAACTCTTATCTTTTATTGTTCAAAGATATTCCTTAATAACTCAAGGAAATCCCGAACCGAAATAAAATTAAGAATCTTTTAATTAAGTTGTTAGTTTTATATGCTTTAATTACCAGCAATTAAATGCATATCTCTAGAGAATAAAAATTGATAATGTGCATTTTCTAATTGGAGATTTTCTAGTGAGATTTCGGAAATATTGGACAAAGCATTTACAGGAATTATGAAAACCGATTTGGGCGTTTATCGCATATCTTAAGAATAATTCGGTTTTGGAAATTCCTTGGTGTCCAAACATCCATGGTCTATAAATACCCAAGTTTGTATTTCGAGCAAACTATCCTAAGAGCTAGGCAAACTTCATCTTCTTGTTGTTTCTGGTGGAGCCGTCTATCCGAAGAGGAAAGTACCCTAATTTGGTGAAATCTCTTACGACCGCTCGTTTAACGACTTCTGTTTGATCAAGAATCTCTACGAGTACCGTTGGTGGGAAACTAGATAATTGCATTTTATTTTAGTTTTCGATTCATTTGATTGACTAACGGTTGTTGAAATTTGATTGCACCTAGTTTGTTTATTCTTGAGAATATTCTCTTATGATATAAGATTCACCCAAACTAGATCGAAGTATCGACGGGATCTTTAGAACTGTTTGTATATCTAAAGACGTCTTGTGATAATCCATTGTTAACAGACTCCGTTTTGTGTGTGATTGATCATAAGAGATTCAAGTGGTGTTGTGCAGGTGTTTATTGAAGATTAAAGAAAATTTGAATACAAAGAAGATTTCTGATTTGGTTTCTATATCTTTGGGTGTGCACAAACCTTGATCGGTTGGGATCCAACTAGAATCAAATTTATTATATTATTTAGTTGTGTAAGATCGGCATCACCTTATAGTTTCTTATTTGATTCTGTATTGATTGATTGCATATAAACTCTGCTACTTCAGTAGTTGTTGGATAGATTGATCTGACCAGGCAAATGAGTTTATTTGTTAAACGAAAGAGCCTTTGCATATGACTTGAAATATCTTCATCTGAAAGAATCAAGAGAGTTGTTACCAAACAGATTTGTTGTTCCTTTACTATTTGGAATACGATCCAAAGGAATTATTCCAGTGCGTGCACTTATTGAATGTCGGAAGCGCAGGATACTGAAGAAACTAAGTGAACTATATGTTTAGTTGCTTGGTCTCAACTAACGAAGTTGGATTAGATTTTGTATAACGGCTTAATTCTGAGAGTATTCAATTATGTACTAGGTCCCGGGGGTTTTCTGCATTTGCGGTTTCCTCGTTAACAAAATCTTGTTGTGTCATTTACTTTTATTTTCCGCAATTATAATTTTTCTTCTTATAATTTAAAGTAAATTACACAAACGTTAACTCCGTATTACTTGAAAAAAATGATTGAAAAAAATGAAAAACCTAGTCGAACTGAAACGAACACGATAGATTAAAATTTAAAGAAAAAAATAAATATTTGGACAAATGTGTCCCGCATGGTTATGGTTTGGGTGTTCTAGCTTTCTCTACTTTAGGAGAACTTAGTGAAGATACTTTATGTTTATTTAAGCGTTTGAAAAAATTGTCTTGTTAGTAATGATACTAGTAGTGGTTGGGTAGTTTTATTTTTTATAGATTAGGTATTGTTATTCAAAAAAGTGTTGGAGCTCAGCTTGTTGCTAGGCTACCAACCAAAGTTCGGTACGAGTCACGATGTATCGAATATTTTAGTTAAATATATTCATAAAAGTAAATATAAAAAAAAAAGATATCACAAAGGTATTTTTACCATTACTATCCTGGAATAGCTGGAGCAGGTTTCATATGCAGAGATTCATCTGCCAACACCTTAAAAGTGATAGCACAACCGTTGGGAATCACCACTTCCTTGACCGCCGAATCTTAGGCCATTCTCATAGCGACTAGGACAGCAAAAGAACGAAGTTGGTCAAAAGTTCAATTTGAAACCGACTCGGAAAACCTACTTCGATTCATTACTTCAGATGCCGAACCGCCTTGGTACATATCGGGTATGATATCGGAAACCAAGCTAATCATGAGCCAAATCATCACTGCATCATCACGCACAATTACAGGGAAGGTAATCAAGTTGCAGACGCGCTAGCGAACCTTGCTGCGGACTATAGCCACATGGGAAACCTTTCGACTTTGGTTTGGGATCACATAGTTCCATCTTGCATTAACCAAGTTGTAATAGATGACTTTTTGGGTAAAACATACCCTCGTGTAATTGCCGCTTAATTTTAAATACAATTTAATGCTTAAAAAAAAAACTATAAATACATGGATAAGGGGTTTTTATTTTTACTTCAGAAATGACCTAACAAAACTTGGGGGATGGTCTCCTCAAAACGCATGATTGTTAAAGGCGGATACCGGGATAAGCAAGGGATACCGTTTGAGTGATTTGACGGTCGGGATCGGTTTTAACTTTTTTGTCACTATGAAACGGTGAGTTTCGAGATCGGTTTTAACTTTTTGGTTGCTATGAAACGGTACCCCCTACTAATCTTGGTACCCGCTTATAGCAATCATGCAAAAACATAGAGGTCCCCAAAAAATCATTCTTAAGATTATAAACTTTAATATTATTTGTGGGCTTTAAGACTTTAATATAACCTTTGGGCTTCAAGACTTCGGAAGAGAAAAAAAATCAAGTGTAATTTGATTATTCCTTATGCCAGCCTTGTTTTTTAGCCCTCCGTCAAAGATGTGGTCGGGCCACATACAATAAGTACGTGGTCCATCTTTATTTCTTGACACATATACAACTTAAAAACCTGCCCCCTCAAAATCCCGCAAAACATTATTTTCAACTTTATAATAAGTGTCGACATATAAAGAGGGGTCGCATCCTTTAAGTATGTGGCCGACCACATCGTAGCCGCTCTGGGATTTTAGAGGCTCTGCCATTTATCCAGGTTACTTGGATGGTGGTTTCATGGGAATGACTGGTTCTGGTTATCGTGGGATTATGGTCCTGCTGCAAATGGGAAACGGATTTTAAGTGGTGGATCGTTTGATGCTCAGATGCAGCTGCTGCTATGTCCCTAGGTGCTGACAGCGGAAAGATGGAGATGATCCTTGCTGTAAGCTACCGTCCTGGTGTAGGAAAGCAGAATCAAAGAGAGGCGATTTAGGCTGTATATCCTGTTGGCAACTCCAGCTGACTTCATGGAATGTCTTACAATTATTTAATAAAACTTGAAAAACATCATTTGCAGGAGGGTAAAATCCCAATTGCTGAACCTCATGGTTGTGTGTTCCGTGCAGAGCTTCAAAGTTCAAATGGGCAGAATCAATGCAGTATTATTGAGTAAAAGCAGTTCCAGTAGTTGCCTGAAAATGTTTTAAGTTGAAACCCTACCCACAAGACAAGAAGGGACATATTCTCCTCAAAATACAGGAGCCGGAAATTATCAAAAATTAAAGAAATCCCTATGTATCTAAATTACACACCTACCTACCTACCAAAAAGATGAGATTTTTCCCCTGATTCTTCCCGTCATCCTTTCCACCTCTGCTCAAACAAACTCTCCCCTCTCTAGATATATACAGTGGAGGGGAACTTTTGTTAGTTGTATAATTCATGTATGTACAGAATCTTCACATCCATGCTCTGCTTTGCAGTTCATCATTATACTCCATCTGCACATGCTAGAATCCACTTATATTGCTAACTAAGAACTAACTTTTCACTCATTTGATAATTCTGTGACTAATTCCATGACCTCAAAAATGGTTTCTGAATTGGATCCTGTATATGGGAACTCTGATGTGCCAAATTCATCCATGATGTGTTGGTGTTTGCATTCACATTAAGGGTAGGTGCAGCAATAGCTGCAAACTCTGCTTCATTCCCGCGCAAGTTGAGGAGTTGATGACCCGTGTGTTGAACGAAATCACCATTCGCAGTTGTGCTCCTGCCAACTAAGTCTCTCATTGGGAGATACTGCTCAGTGGTAGTGGTCACTGCATTGGCAGTGGTCACTGGCTCGTAAGAACGAGACTGCAATGTATTGTGCTGAGAGAAAATACTATACAGGCTTTCATCGGTGTCTCTTCTGTTCCCCAAACACTGACCTGAGCTACCAGATATCTCTACTCCAGGCCAGACACCATGAACTCGATGCTCGTTAGGAAGCCAGTTCTTACCTGAAAGTCCCTCTCCATTCGAAATGGATGATAAAGGGGCTGAGACATGTACAGGATTAACGGCCCAATTCTGCATGTTGACTTGTGGGAACAGGCTGTGGCCTAAATTAGAGTTTGCGTACCTCCCACTATCAGTGTATATATTCTTCTGGTGGATGCTCTGCGGAATATAAAAATCTCTATTGCTCAGGTGTTGCCTCTGCTCTAACAGCTGCTGTGGTTGATTTTGAAAATGGACAGGATGAGGATTACCAGTTACCAAGGGCTCACTTCTCGTTTCTAGGAATTGCATTCCAATCCGTTTAGGATCATGAGAGTAAGATGGCAGTAAACCTTCTTCTTTTGGAAAGGGTGGAAGGTTGTTGCAGTCATAATTAGTGTAGGAATCCAAGACAGACCCACTTCCATTGATGTGCAAACCTGACCCTATATCATTAGACGGCCTTCTTTGGAACAGAGATTCCTCAACATTGTTTTCAAATCTGCCCCTCTCTAGATCAATCAAACCAGTTGGGTGCTGTTTAAAATTATCTGGTTGCCTAAGTGACAATTCTGCAGATGTGAAGCTCCGCCTTCCAGATATATGGTGATCATGAAAAGGGTCCAGCATGCCAGATGCAGGCCAAACATCTTTAGCAGTAAAAGGAACCCCCTGCTTGATTGCATTCTGAGTGGAATTCATATCTCCAATTACCTCAGTCAGATTAGGAGCAGTATATGGTTGCAATATATCCTCTTTGGTACCCTCCATTTCCATGTGGTCAAGCTCTTGATGACTATTAAGTGAGGGAATTCTCTGTAAAGGCTCATTGACTTTTGAGGAATCTTTAGTGGAGACAACGAGATCTCTTGCTTCAACAAAATCTTCAGATGGACTCATACTTCTGAAAACTGTGGACGGAACTGGCGAAGCATCTTTACATTCTAAGATGTCTTGGTTGCTATTCTTTGATTCCGTATTCATGTGATTGAGCTCGCACCGACCATTAAGTGAAGGTACTCGAACAAGGGGCTGACTGTGATATGTGGAGTTAGGAGAAGTCTCTTCGTCCTCTCTGGAGTCTTTTATATCCGTGATAATTTCAGGATGAGCTTGTACTTCATCTTTTCGTTCTTCAAGCAAGCAATCTGTGAGCACTTTCTCCTCATCCTGGACACAAACATCAAAGAATAATAATCAGTAAACCAAATGTGGAAAAACGTTCATGGCCAATTTAAGTGCTTCAAATGGATGGAAATCATGTCCCACAAATTTAACATGAACTAGAGAACGGAAAAAATCTCTACCACCACATCGCTCCTTTCTGCAACTTCTTGATCCAAAGACATCCTCCACTGCTGTCTCTGTGATTTTCTTTCAGTCCAGTGTGCAAAAGCTAATGGGAGATCTCTCGTTGTAATTTTCAACCTGTATACACACGCCTTGGTGTCACATAATCCAAGAGCATTTCTATATTCCGAAGACAGAAAGCTAAACTTGAGAAAAATATTCACCAGTGCTTATGCAGCTTCTTGCGCTCTTCTGCCTCAAATGCCTCAAAAGGTTGTACATCAAAACTTTTGATATCACCCAATACACGATTAAGAGACTTGGACTGAATACCATCGCCGGATTGTTTTATATTCTTTACTAGCTCATGTTGTTTCTTACTTATCTGGAAACAAAGTGCCACAAAATCAGTTAACGATTCGTAAGGACAGAATCAAAACATTATCTCTCAATAACGTCATCTTTATCCATGTGGGTCACTGAAATTAATCAATAATCACCTGATTTCGTTTCGAAAAAATCTAGGATTCAATAAAAGAAAAAAGACAGAAAACACTTGAAACATAACAGTCCAATCCCAACAATACATTATTTGAACTGGCTTCCCAACCTTGAAGTAAGACATATACTTCGAAGCATCACAAGAGCGAATACACAGCTTTTGTGGGATTTCTTCTTTCCTAGAAGATGATCCGACCTTGCGCCTTTCCGAGACAGCTAGTGATCGCTGATGTCTGTCCTTCATGAATCCTTTCCTGGACAGTTAAAACAGCAAGTTAAAACTTCAGCCTCCAGAACCACCAACTACTAATAGAGAATCTTTTCTGAAGCCTAACTCAACTAATGCCACACAAATCACATAAGCAAAAGACAGTGACCTCGTGATTATCTGAGGGAAATCCACTTCAGGATCTTTGCAGGTTAACCATAGTTCCTTCCAGTTTTGTAAGGTCTCCAAAATACTGCAAGCAAAAGCATATAATGTGATTAATGTCAGTATATATCAAAAACTAGTAAGAAAATACGGAGATATGATGGAACAAATATTTTTGCTTCACTATTAATTTAAACACCAAGGAAAAGAAATAGTAACATTAAGCATAAGGCGACTAAATACAGCACAACGTACTCATAATGGTACTTCATTAACTCCTGGTAGTAGGAGTTCTTATTTGTCTTGAAAGACAGTTCCTTTCTTAGAATAGCATCAGGGCGAAAATTACCAGAACAAAGTGAAGTACCCCTGCAAGAAGAAGATCAGTGTTGAAAGATCAGGATGAAGTATAATCATTCTAAATCCATGATAAGTCAAAAAACACTTGCCACTTGAGGAAAGGATTTCCAAAGTGAAGGTTTTCCCCTGAAAGCAACCCTTGCACCAATTGATCTGCATCTATCCCTTGAGGAAGAAACTTAAAAAGAAAATCTCTCTCCAAGTCTGAAAGATGTGTTTCCCACACCTGAAAAAAAATCGTCGGAAAGCACGTAAATTATATATAAAGAGATAACTAACGACTAGATATTAATATAAAAATATATAAGGATACGCAAAGCAGTAACTATATATACTTCATATGATAAAACGTCAGTCATATCCTCCAAATCCAAAGTTTCCTCAGGAATGGTAACCACATCTGCTAAGCCGCATTTAGAGAATGAATCAATAAAAGGACCCAAATCACTCCAACCTATGCCGACTTGTTCTCTCTTTGAAACAATCTTTATATCTTTCTCATCCAACTCGACCGAAACTCGTGACCTCATATTTGACAGAGCTTGCGATGATTCAGCATTCTTTTTTCTCTTTGCACTATATTGTTGTAAATTACCACTTACAGCACTTGACGCATTTAACCGCTTTTTGCTGACCAGCCGCCATTTTGCAAAGTTAAATAGCAAAGAGACCCCAAAAAAGTCTTATACATCAGACGCCTTCCATATACAGAAACATAAACCCCGTGTCCTCAAAAATCATACTGGAACGACCTTCATTCAAATAACGCAGCATTAGTTCACTCCAGATACATATTTCCTCAAACACTTGTCAAAATAAGGATTAGCACAATGAAAAGAAAAATCTCTCTTATTTCTCAAACAAGCATCAACATCTAAAACCCTCAACAGGGTTCAGTTAAAATAAAAGCCAATCATACATCCCCGAAATCACAAATGTGGTGACTCGATCTTCACATAGTTACTACTTCTTCTTCTTTTTTCCTCGTTCCTTAGAGGAAAATACAGAATCAATCTCTTTATATCAAATGATGAATCAACAATCCAATCCAATCCAATCTTAGTTCCACTAAAACATCAAGAATATAAGTAAACTAAGAAAATGAACCTTAAAATAGAAATTAACCCTGATTGAACATCTCAAATCCAATCTATCTAAGCAAATGTAAGAACAATTAACAAAATTAATAATCAAATTATTAGCTACCAAATTAAACATTATCCAAATCCAAAATACAAATAATAAAAAAAATACACTTACTTATTCAGAATTGTAATAAACCCTAGAAACCAAAACAAAACAACAACTGATGAGTAAATATATAGATTAAAAGATTAGATACATACCTGTAATAAAAATCAATCAATCAAAGGAGGAATTACAATTACATGTATATCCCAATGAGAAGGAAAAAAAAAAAAAAGAAGGATAATTATTTGGGGTAAAACATAGCAAAATTAGGGTTGAACTCAGAAAAACTAGGTTTTATACGTTCTATCCGCTTCTTTCGTTGGAAGTCAGTGGTTCATACGAACAGTTCGTTTTTGTTGATCTTCTTTTGTCTCTCTCTCCCTCTGGTCTGGCGCGACTTTATGGCTGGGCTCGGCTCAAGATTTCCTGTTAGCTTTTTTTTATGACAAAGCTGGCCCCACTTAATCTAGTTCTTAATAAAGGTTTGGAAGATATGTGGTTCAGATTTGTGGTTCAGATTTGATGGACATTATAGGTTGGTCCCGCAGTAAGTTTTAGGGTTTTAGACAACGGTAAAAGTAGGTGGGAGTCGTGTATAGACTATCAGAAGAAGATATTGTACGGTATCTTGACTTTACACATCAAAACCTTTATTGACTTTGGACATGAGCCTTGACGGGGCGTGTGGATATCAGAAGCAAAAATGTTTTTCTAGATATAAGAAAGAACTAGCAAAACTATTTTGCTTCATAAAAGTTATTTTTCCGATTTCTAAAAGTGAAAATTTATTTAAATACCTCTCACAATTTACCTTTTAAAATATTCTCTTATTTAACGATAAAAATACTCCAATTTTTTAAAAGTGGAAGCAACTAGCACAAATCGATAGAGGTGGATGCAATTTAATACAAGTTGTTTCCAAAAGTGGAAGCAACTTTCTTAAGTTTGACTCTAAAAAAAATATACTCCCTCCGTCCCCTTTTACATGAAGGGGAAGGTTTTTTTTCAAATCCCAAATTACATGAAGGTGTTCGTATTTTCTCCCTAAACCTTCCTGATTTATCCCTGCCTCAATATCATGCACTAACTTGGAAAATAGTGTTGGCTCAACTTACTAAAGAAGGAGGTGAATTTTTTTGTTGCAATCCAGATACCAATTGTTTATGGGTAAAAATCGTTTCCGCCGATTTTGGTAAATTCGGTAGGTGAGTGAGAAACTGGTTTAAACCCTAAACAAATGTGTTTATGTGAGCACTTTCTAGATTCGAGAGATCAATCAGCACAAGTCCGGCCTAAACCAAGAAATGGTCGTTCCGGACTTACTTGTCACAAAGTGGAGGAGAAGGGTTGATTTGGGGAGGGAAGCAAAGAAAGGTGTTGAGACCGAATAGTGCAGGAGAGTAGTGTCTCGACTTGTATCGAAAAGTGAAAGCTTAGGAAGCTTGCAAGAGATGAAAGCCTTTTGGAGAGCTTGCAAAAATGCCTTTTCTGAGAGTATTTTTCTCTTGACCGAGACTTGTTGTCTGGTGGAAATAGGTAAGACCTATTTATACAAGTCGAGATTGAAACGTACCCTGGTGGTAGGCCTCTAAAGGTGTTTATATTTGTGACCTACATGTTATAATCCGCAAGTGCACGACGTCTATTGGAGACGCTGGCAGAAGGGCGGTCGATCCACAGAGACGAGGGGTGCTTTGATGATCTATGGCTATGCTAAACTCGAGCTTCCTAATATAACGAGTAACAAAAAGATGGTAACATAGATGTTTTTGTGCCGAAACGGCAGCTTTTTGTAGTGAAATAAACCTAAACTAAGGTAAAAGGTAGTGACAAGGGGTTGCTAAGGTATTCAAATTCACCTTTAACTCCTCTTGTGTGCTCACCGAGTTGAGGCATTCTTGCCCCGTGATCGATAAGGGCGGGGTGTCAAACCCACCACTTATCTAAGGGGTTTCTCCATGTAAAACTTCAATACATGGCTAAGGTGCTAACCTGTATTAGTTATCTAATTAAGTATAACTAATCAAAGGAATTAGCCTATAACTCTAAGGAATGAGTCTGCAAGATACTAAACATAAGTATAACCTAACTACAATGCATCCATGGCGTTGGTATGCATTGTGAGAGAAGAATGTTAGATGCTAGGATTGAAATTACTTTAATCTTTAAGCATACAAGAATAGTTCAACACAGCTTAACATCACAAAGTGGATTTAGGGTTTCATTGAAACCCTAGCACCAAACTAGAACACAAAATACAACTAAATGACAGCACTGGCTAATCCAGGCGTGTCTAAAATCATCATCCCCCCCTTCTATTTATACATGCCAAGCAAACTCTAAAACAGCAAACCCTAATAATTCAAAAAATCGAAATTAATTGAAAAGATAATCGAAACTACCCTCACCCATGCTCTGTATCGTTCTCTCCACTGTCAATTTGCCTCTGAAAACACCATGCATGGGTTGCTCGAGAAAACCCTAACCCTAATTAGCTCGACCTAGCTTCTAAAGTGAGAAGAAGCTATGTGAGAGGTAATTGAGAGATAGGGTGGCGGAGCGGTGGTGATAGCTTTGTCGGGGAGTTGTTGTTGAGGTGGTGATGGCGAAGGTGGTTGTGGTGTCGGAAGAGCGAGCTCGCTCCGAGAGTGACGGAGAGGAGAAGAGAAGAAAGAGAAGAAGAGTAGGGTTTCTCGAGGGGTATAGGGTATGGAGGTTTTGTTGTGGCGCAGTGCATCAGGGGAAGATGAGAACGCTGCACCGAGCGTTGGATCTAGCCGGAGAAATCTCAACGGCCGAGAAAGGTAAGCGGTATTGGAGTGATTCGATGTTGAGCGGAAGCGGCAAACTTCGATGCGCATGAGGGAGCGACCGTAGGATGTAACTAGATGCGATCTCAACGGCTCAGGATAATCGGGCTCGGATCCGGGTCTATCTCAAGCCCATTTCTTGTAGATGAGTCGCTACTTGTTGGGTTGCAACTGTTGCGCGCGCGATTTGGCTCTCATGCTCCATAGATACTTGCCTCCGATTCTTCGCTCTTTTTGGCTCCTCGGTTTCTCAGGACTTTATTTAGTACCTAAAAATACAAAATTAATTAATACAAATATTTATTCTTGAAAACAAAGAAAACACAGAACTGGGATAATATCGATTCTTGAGCACAAAAGATGAGTAAAATGCCAATAAAAAGGTGTATAAATATGCACTATTTGGCACTCATCAAATACCCCCAAACCCGAATTTTACTTGTCCTCAAGTGAAACGAAAAATAAGAAATCCTAACTATACCCCTGTCGCAGTCTCTCGAATGCATTTAGCGTATGCACTAAGCCTTTAAACCCCTAGGTGTCCCTAGTGGACGAGTTGTAGTCTCGTGAGGGTTTACAAGAGGTGTACCCACAAAACCTTCTCCAACTTCGAGTGTAAAAGAGTCTCAAGCCTCCAAGAAGCTATGAGGACATAGAGTTTCTTTGCATACTAGTAATGTGGTTAGAACTATCGAAGAACGCATTCTCATCCTTAAGTGCCGAGCGAGAAGTAACCATACCATATGAAAGAATTCGGATTCGATTGTGATCATAAGCCTCGACTTCGCCTCACCATTAGGATTTTATGATAATTGCACTCAAAAAGATCGCTTTTTTAGTCTCTCATGTGTGCAGGCGGGAATAAAGAGAGAAATCCCGCACACGTTGTAGGTAAGAAGGATAACCTTCCAAATAAAAATCGAGACTCCACAAAAGTGTGGACAAAAAGAATCTTTTTCTAATGATCTCTAAGAAAGGAAATCAACCATTAGTAAGGGGTGGGAGTACTCACTCACTTCTCACCCGATCGGCAATTAATATCACTCTCTCATAAGAAACCATAGAAACGTCTTCAATCTTCGGTCTTCGGTCTTCAATTGTTGATGACGAACTTCTAAACTTCACAAAACTTGACAATTTTTGACTTTTCTACTCAAATTCCTTGTTGTTTGGATTTTTCTTTTTGAATTCTTCTTTACCATGGTGGTAGCAAAAATAAACTACAATATTTTTTTTTTGATTTTTTTTTATTTTTTTTTTTATTTTTTTTTTTTTATTTTTTTTTAATAAGTGAAAATAAAAATACAAATAATGATAATGAAACAACTAACTCCATGGACAAAGGACTTTATCACTCAATTTTCCACAACTTGTATTGTCTTGATTTTATAAATTTTATTAATTCTCATCCTATTTTCTTTTCATTGTTGCACATAAACCTTGGACTATATCAATTTTTCTTTCAATATTCTTATTCTGCTCCGGTTGCTGACGATGATGTGTTTCTATGGGTCTTGCTGATTGAGAGAGAGAGTGATGCTAACGGCAAATCGGTATTTAGAAGGAGTTTTCATCTTTAGACGTCACCCTCATGATTGACAAAAACTAGCACTCAAGAGATCAAAAGTAGTGCTTGAAAATGGTGCGAAGTTGGGTAGCTCACCATTCCTACCCTAATTTACGTACGGTGACACACACTCTAACGACTTTTCTAGAAAGTTGCAAAAATTGAAGGTTGGTGTCCCACTTGATGTAAAATGGGTAGTCTCCACTATGGGTGATCACAATTCTACTACCGAATATCTAAACAAACACCTAATTAAGCCTCCCAGACATGGTTAAATCCAACTTTAACGCTCTAATCAACTAAGGAACCCGATTGCGTTTTCCGGTACTTCCAAGTTCTGTTATTTCGGTCAGAATCTCTATGTAAACATAGCTAAAAGCATGCTAGTGACTCTAAAATCTCTAAAAGTTGGAGGTTTTTACAAAAAGAGTTTTTGAATTTTTTGAAATTTTTGAAATTTTTGAATTTTTGAATTTTTTTTTTTTTTTTTTATGAAAGTAAAAGATTAAAAAGACTAAAAACTCTAAATGCAAATGCAACTGTACCCCCAAACCTAAATCAAACATTGTCCTCAATGTGTCTACATATAGAAAAAATTTAAACAAATCACATACCATGAGAACTATGTTGATAAGAGAAAAGGGAAGAGATTACCTAATGTCGGCAAGTAGAGCATGGTTGAGCTTCATTAGTCAAGGCAAAATCCAACATTCTCAGTGGAGATCATATCAGATTAGCACAATATAAGCGCATGAAGACTCAACCAATTCAAGAAAAGAAAAATTTAACAAGTCCTAAAAAAAATTTACTAACAATCTAAAAAGTTGAGGGTTAACTCAAAAAAAATAATGTACGGAAACATAGAACATGAAAATGGGATTTGGTTTATGTGGGAATTTGGTTTGTTGGGATTTCATTTGGTTTGTTGGGAAAGTTTGGTTTATTTGGGAGGCCCAGGTTGTGTAGCTTAGTCTTATGCACTACCCCACTAGATAGGCCAAGTTATGTGGGCTCAGGTGGGTGCAAAGCTCACTTTGGGGGGTCATAGCCCGCCTATGATTGTGGGCTCTAGCTGCTTTGCACCCAGTGAAAAGGCTCAAGATGTGGGCTGAGTTTGTGTTCTTGTGGGCTCGGTTTGGTTTGTTTCACCAGAGTTGGGTTCATTAGCCCAAAGAAGTGTTCATTGACAGATGTGGGTTCAGTTTTGTGCAGGTAGCCCAACAGTTTTAGGCTTAGTCGCTTGCAGCCTAGATGAAAAGGCTCAGCCCAGTAGTTGGGCTTCTGTTTATGTGCAGCCAAGCAGTTGGCAGCTCAGGCCAGGTGGGCTTCAACTTATGCATAGATTAGCACAGTTTAGTGCTTGCAGCCTAATGCTTGCACAGCACAGGATAAACAATGGCTCAACTCGCAGCCTTCAATGGAGAGTTAGAGCATAATTCGAGCTCAACCACGGCTCAACTCACAAAACGGAGGGTGGAGTTCGGCTCGAGCATTGCAAGGTGATGCTTTGGGCAGGTGGAGCAATACTTGGGTAATCTCGTGGTTTAATCATGCTTACACAAAATGATGGCTCACAGGGAAGTTTAATCATACTCACCTCACTCACAGGGCACCGCAAAGTGTCGATGGGAAGGCATCACCGCTCACAGCGCAAAGAAGACACACGTACTGGGAGGTTTAGTGGCATACATGGATCTAACCTCAAGTTCGCGCCTAGCCTCGTCTTTTTCTCCCTTTTGGCAAGCACCTCAAGAACTGGGACTTTCTTGGGTTGGCTCAAATTTGCACCACGCCTTGCTCAAGAAAGACCGCTAGCAAGGCTCAAAGAAGATCAAGCTAGCAAGGCTCAAAGACAAAGAAGACAGGTAGGTACCTGTAGCTCAACATCGAATTTAGTTCCCACAGTTAAAGCAAAGAGAGTAGACTCTGGCATAAGCCTGGGAATTGGACTGTCACAAGGGAATAGTAGTTACAGGTAGCACTAAGATGCAAGAGCAAATGAACTAACTAGACTACAGGAAACACAAATGAACTAACTAGACTACAAAGCTAAGATGCAGAAGTGGATGAAGACGAGCAAATATAAGAGAACAGGGTAGTGACAATATGCAATACAAACTACACTAAGTTATAGCTACGTATAAAGATGCAAAAACAAAAGAAGATGTAAACATGATTGAATGCAAAAACAGATAGAATATGTACAGTTTCAGTGATAGAGAACAACTACAGGTAGAGAACAATTATAGATAGAGAACAATTACAGGTAGAGAAGTAAACAGATAGAGAACAACTACATGATACTAATACAGGGTTAAAGATGACAATGCACGGTGAGTATGTACATGGGATATGAAATCGCAAAGCAAGCAATTGAACAACAGGGCACGCGCTAAGTCCCCAAGCAATGGCGCCAAAAACTTGGTAGGCCTCTAAAGGTGTTTATATTTGTGACCTACATGTTATAATCCGCAAGTGCACGGCGTCTATTGGAGACGCTGGCAAGTACGGCCGATCCACAGAGACGAGGGGTGCTTTGATGATCTATGGCTATGCTAAACTGAGCTTCCTAATATAACAGAGTAACAAAAGATGGTAACATAGATGTTTTTGCCGAAACGGCAGTTTTGTAGTGAAATAAACCTAAACTAAGGTAAAAGGTAGTGACAAGGGGTTGCTAAGGTATTCAAATTCACCTTTAACTCCTCTTGTGTGCTCACCGAGTCGAGGCATTCTTGCCTCCGGATCGATAAGGGCAGGTGTCAAACCCACCACTTATCTAAGGGGTTTCTCCATGTAAAACTTCAATACACAGCTAAGGTGCTAACCTGCAGTATTAGTTATCTAATTAAGTATAACTAATCAAAGGAATTAGCCTATAACTCTAAGGAATGAGTCGGCAAAGATACTAAACATAAGTATAACCTAACTACAATGCATCCATGGCGTTGGTATGCATTGTGAGAGAAGAATGTTAGATGCTAGGATTGAAATTACTTTAATCTTTAAGCATACAAGAATAGTTCAACACAGCTTAACATCACAAAGTGGATTTAGGGTTTCATTGAAACCCTAGCACCAAACTAGAACACAAAATACAACTAAATGACAGCACTGGCTAATCCAGGCGTGTCTAAAATCATCATCCCCCCCTTCTATTTATACATGCCAAGCAAACTCTAAAACAGCAAACCCTAATAATTCAAAAATCGAAATTAATTGAAAAGATAATCAAACTACCCTCACCCATGCTCAGATCGTTCTCTCCACCGTCAATTTGCCTCCGAAAACACCATGCATGGGTTGCCGAGAAAACCCTAACCCTAATTAGCTCGACCTAGCTTCTAAAGTGAGAAGAAGCTATGTGAGAGGTAATTGAGAGATAGGGTGGCGAAAGGTGTGGTGATAGCTTTGTCGGGGAGTTGTTGGTGAGGTGGTGATGGCGAAGGTGGTTGTGGTGTCGGAAGAGCAGAGCTCGGCTCTCGAGAGTGACGGAGAGGAGAAGAGAAGAAAGAGAAGAAGAGTAGGGTTTCTCGAGGGGGTATAGGGTATGGAGGTTTTGTTGTGGCGCAGTGCATCGGGGAAGATGAGAACGCGCACCGAGCGTTGGATCTAGCCGGAGAAATCTCAACGGCTGAGAAAGGTAAGCGGTATTGGAGTGATTCGATGTTGAGCTGAAGCAAAAACTTCGATGCGCATGAGGGAGCGACCGTAGGATGTAACTAGATGCGATCTCAACGGCTCAGATAATCGGGCTCGATCCGGGTCTAGCTCAAGCCCATTTCTTGTAGATGAGTCGCTACTTGTTGGGTTGCAACCGCTGAGCGCGCGGCTTTGGCTCTCTCTGCTCCATAGATACTTGCCTCCGATTCTTCGCTCTTTGGCTCCTCGGTTTCTCCTGGACTTTATTTAGTACCTAAAAATACAAAATTAATTAATACAAATATTTATTCTTGAAAACAAAGAAAACACAACTGGGATAATATCTCGATTCTTGAGCACAAAAGATGAGTAAAATGCCAATAAAAAGGTGTATAAATATGCACTATTTGGCACTCATCACCTGGCCTCATGAAGGAAGAGAGTAAAGGGTGAAATAATGGGAGGAGGTGGTAACCGCAAGGTGTTTATGGGTGAAAACGTTTTCACAATTATTTCCTCATTTATTTGACCGCTTTATTCCTATTCACGCTTTCTTAATGTGAGCGTAGTGTACGCCGCAAGCCGTGACCGCCAAACCAAGACCCCGGAAAGCATCCCCGCCTTGTGTTGATGTCTCGAGTGTTGGTTGCACCTTGAGTGCAAGTGGCGCTTCTAGGGCGCGTGTGGCATGTGCCAATGGCATGTGCGGAATGCCTTTGTCGCGGTTG
This sequence comes from Papaver armeniacum, assembly GCA_023531295.1. NCBI lineage: Eukaryota > Viridiplantae > Streptophyta > Magnoliopsida > Ranunculales > Papaveraceae > Papaver > Papaver armeniacum. The sequence goes on along the minus strand of JAJJWW010016084.1, from coordinate 153,711 downwards.
CACTCGAGCGCAAGTGGCAATGCCGAGCCGCTAGTGGCGTGTGTGGCATGTGCCAATGGCATGTGTGGAATGCCTTGGTGGTAGGTTGTACGTTGAGTGTAGGTGGCAATGCATGAGCCGCTAGTGGCGTGTGTGGCGTGTGCCAATGGCATGTGCGGAATGCCTTGGCGGTAGGTTGCACCCGTTTGAAAGTTAGGCTACCAATGGGGTTTTGGCATGTGCCAATGGCGCGTACGCCAAGTTGGCCTAGGTTGCACGGCTTGCAAGTCACACCAACGACGTGTTTGGCATGTGCCAATGGCATGCATGGCCAATTTGGATCATGGCCTGGTAAGAAAAGCTACCAAATGAGCGTGTTGGCATGTGCCAATGGCATGCTCGGTCGTTAGGGCCACTGGCCGGTAAGAAAAGCTACCAAATGAGCGTGTTGGCATGTGCCAATGGCACGCCGGCCATTAGGGCCATGTAACGCGGTGAGAAAAGCTACCAAATGAGCGTGTTGGCATGTGTCGATGGCATGCTCGGCCATTAGGGCCACGCCGTGGTGAGAAAAGCTACCAAGCGTGTTGGTATGTGCCAATGGCATGCTCGGCCATTAGGGCCACACACCCGGTGAGAAAAGCTACCAAATGAGCGTGTTGACATGTGCCAATGGCATGCTCGGCCATTGTGGCCACGCCCGGTGAGAGAAGCTACCAATGAGCGTGTTGGCATGTGCCACCGGCATGCTCGGCCATTAGGGCCACGCCCGGTGAGAAAAGCTACCAAATGAGCGTGTTGGCATGTGTCAATGGCATGCTCGGCCATTAGGGCCACGCTCCGGTGAGAGAAGCTACCAAATGAGCGTGTTGGCATGTGCCAATGGCATGCTCGGCCATTAGGGCCACGCCCGGTGAGAGAAGCTACCAATGAGCGTGTTGGCATGTGCCAATGGAATGCGTGGCAATTTGGCCTAGGTTGCACGGTTCGCAAGCCTGGCGCGGCGCTACTTTGGCATGGCGCGGCTAGGGCCAAGGTAAGGGTGTTTGGCTTGGCGTGGCGTGACCAGCGTAGCTAGGGCCAAGGCAAGAGTGTGTTTGGCATGGTGCGGCTTAGCTTGGTCTAGGTGTGGTCGGCATGATTTGCCATTGGCACGGAGGTGCGGCTAGCATGGTTGGCATGCTTTGGCGCGTTTGGTGTGGCCGGCATGATTTGCCATTGGCACAGAGGTGCTCGGCTAGCTTGGGCTAGGTGTGGCTCGGCATGATTTGCCATTGGCACGAGGTGCGGCTAGCATGGTTGGCATGCTTTGGCGCGTTTGGTGTGGCTGTCATGATTTGCCATTGGTACAGAGGTGCGGCTAGCTTGGTCTATGTGTGGCTGGCATGATTTGCCATTGGCACGGAGGTGTGGCTAGCATGGTTGGCATGCTTTGGCGCGTTTGGTGTGACTAGCATAGCTAGGGCCAAGGCAGAGTGTATTTGGCATGGCGCGGCTAGCTTGGGCTAGGTGTGGCTGACATGATTTTCCATTGGCACGGAGGTGCGGCTAGCATGGTTGGCATGCTTTGGCGCGTTTGGTGTGGCTGGCATGATTTGCCATTGGCGCAGAGGTGCGGCTAGCTTGGGCTAGGTGTGGCTGGCATGATTTTCCATTGGCACGGAGGTGCGGCTAGCATGGTTGGCATGCTTTGGCGCGTTGGTGTGACTAGCATAGCTAGGGCCAAGGCAGAGTGCGCTTGGCATGGCGCGATAGCTTGGGCTAGGTGTGGTCGCATGATTTGCCATCGGCACGGAGGGGAATTAGGGTTTTGTTCGTTGTAACCCTAATTTGAAAAAATACCCCTATTAATTATCGACTACATGCATTAAACGTTCTAATAAATGTGTCACCTGTAATAAAGAGGTTATTTGGGTGTTTATACGATTTTACCCTTTGTTTAAAAACCACCATCAACATTAAGTCCCCCGCTAGCTCCGAACAGAGCTTTGTTGCGAGGTAAGCATAAGATGGTGACAAACTATTAACAAGAAATCATAAAGAGAATTGAGGAGGCTTGTCTCGACCTTTTTATAAATAGGATTTGGAATCCTTGCCTCTCGGCGCTTTGCACAAATCGAGGTCGGCACAATTAGGAAGTCGGCGTCGTGAGAGACAGAAGTCACGGATTGAGAATTTGTCGCGAGTTGGGAAACCGAGCGTGCTAGTTAGCGGGACCGCGCAAGTGGGAAGTCGATCGTGCTAGCCACGGGACCAGGCGCAAGGTGGGGAAGCTGAGCGTGCTAGCTGGCGTGACTTGGGCGGTTGTTGGGAAGTTTGGGGAGACTGGCGCGAGCTTGATGGGACCGGTGTAAACAAGGAGGGAGTAGGTGTTTCTACAGATAGCAAAGTTTCCTTATTTTGCCTTCCTTCACGTGCGGCTTCAATCAGGGCATCATCCATGCCAAAAAATCTGGAAGCGTTATGTCCCTCATTGCTTCCTTTCCTTTTTTTAAGGTTCCGTATTCATACCCAACGTAATTGTACCCCCTCCCTTGTTTGAGAAAAGGTTCTTCTTGTTGAGTTTCTTTCTTTGCCTAGAGGCGAATCATCCTCTAAACAAAATGATTCTCCAAGTGAAGGCGCGAGGTCCGACTCTTGCAAAAGCACCCCGACTAGGGTTATTCCTGGCTAAGAAGATCATACCCCAGATGTTCTCTTCTTCTTCTCTGCTCGTGTTATCCTCTTTTTATATGTGTATAGATATGATGGAACTTGATCATTTTCCCCATCTTTTGCAAAGTGTATGATGGGACCCTCCGCAGATGGCCGCGCCTTTAACTCTTCTGGAGAAGGACTTCGACTTGACGGAGATCGATCTTCTTCTCTTGAGGAGGCATTGGTTGGGATTGAATCTCCGTTCCATGAAGCTAGTGAAATCATTAAGACCTCCATTCCATCTATCCCCATGAAGAAATGTACATGTTCTGAGTTTCTTGGGTTCAGCGAGCATGGAGGAGGGGCGAGAGAACGAGGAAGAGTCTTGGCATGTTGAGAGGTTTCAGTGTGGCAAAGCCTTTCCTCGATCCGGGTATAGGGCGGATCGGACTGTTTCTAGGTTGAAGCGACGGAAAAGCGAACGTGTGGGGGTCTTGGAGGAGAGCGCCATGATTCTTGACTCTGATGCGGATGAATCAAAAAAACTTTCTCCGAAGTGTTGCTGAGAAAACCTTCGAATGAGCATATGACGGAAACGAAGTACCGTTTGAAGTTGATGCCAAAGGTGTCGTTGGTGATACCGGAGGGGTCATGGTGGCGTATGCTGGACGGGAGGACACTGTTGCCGCTGTGGTTGCTTCGGGATGGGATGTTGAGGTTGCTGCTACTAACACCGTTGAATGGAACCTTTGTTGCCCGAGGGATTGCTGGGGGAAGTGCTTGAAGATAGTCTTACCCGAGGGGACTTGTGCTCCATCCTTCGAGGGCTAGTTCTTCCCTTTTGTTATTTCATTAGCCGCTTTAGTTCCACCGATGCCCCTTTTTTTTTTTTTTTTTTTTTTTTGTAAACTCATCTTTACCTTCTTCTTCATCACCAACATTTTGCTTCATATATATTTTTGAAAGAGGTTGTGGCATGATGGCTCGCAATGGTTTTCTCGGGTTTATCCGATGTATTTCTCTCGATATCCGGAGAATTTGCTTGAAAGAGATGTATTTATGTTTTTTTTTTTTTTTGACGGAAAAGGGAATCCCAGGGAAAAAAATACAAACGGTGTATTCATCTTGGGGGAGTACAACTACTAAGAGGAATTGTTAAAGGAAATACTAAAGGGGGGAGTGATTGGGAGGTACAGCATTTTAGGGATTGGAGACCTTGAGCCATCGCGAGTGAATTATCACGCCTTCGGTGTGTCTCGCATTGATGAGCTTGCAATATCCTCCAAAAAGGGTATCCACAACCGCATACACTCGCCTTCTCTTTCATCGGCGAATCAATTTGAATAGCCATTTTTACTGTCATCCTCCCAACTTGAAACGAGCTTTCCTTGACAACTACATCTCCAACTGAAAACGGGTTCAGACGTCGTGCAACCGTTTGAGTCTTGGCTTCGTTGGTTTCAATAGAAGTTTCCAAGCTTCTTGCAAAGTGTTCAAATGGTCCAGCTCCCCCATTCACATTTCTTGACAGCTGCTCTGTGCGAGATCACGCGAGTCCCCATGACTAATGGGGGAAGGAAAGACTGGCTTGCGGTAAAAGGTTGCTCTGGCCGACTTACTTGCATTTGAAAACCATGAGCTAGCGCCAACGGATCCTCTCCTGATGTCCGGGTTCCTTCAATAGTTCGTTGATGCGATAACCAAATGGGATGATTTGTTGAAACTCCTTCGGGCGTGGACGCCACAGAGGGTGCACATCCAATTTCGCTTTGTTGTCGAGCACCCATAAGCGTCCCAATATCATGTCATGATCTAGTTCTTTGACAATGTGGAATTTGCTATGCGTTATTGATAGGTGTAGAATACACCGTATTTACTATCTAGTAGTTTATGCTTTCTTTGCCATTTTTCTAGTGAATTATGTATTTTTACGTGTGTTTTTGAGTTATTAGGTACTCGGGAGTTGCACGGAGGAAAAGAAGAAGAAATTACTTTATTTGAGTAAAAAGGGCAAAATTGTCATTTCAAGGGCAAACACTATCTGGAGCCTGGCATCATGTTAAGGGGTAGCTAGTTTTGTGGTTTAAAGAGAAGTGCTAAAAAGCACCTTGGAAGAAACTAAGGGGGTTACCATTTGGGTGACCCTTATCTCAAGTGCTGGGGTGTCTATATCCTACCCTAATAAAAACCTTACCCTAAAATCGAGAGACCCATTCTTCTCATCTGAAATTGAGACAGAGAAGTTGGGAGAGGAATAAACTGCCGAGAGTAGAAAATCAAGGAGCTGGATTTCTGTGTTACGGAGAAGAAGAAGAAATAGGGTTTGGTTGTGAACGAAAGAATTGATTGATTAAGGATTTTGAAGACCTGATGCCTGCAATCGATGAAGGAATTATGTTCATCTGATGCTGATATATGGGTTTGTTTGTGGACTCAAAGTCGAGCTGTTGCTGCAAAGCTGAATTGAAGAATTTATGGTGATGTTGAAGAAGAACGGCAGTTGCTTGAGAAGAAATCAAAATGGAAGAATGGGTTCGTTGGTGGTTCAGTGTTGACAAATATGATGGTATTGAATCGAGAGAAGAAATTGGATCTGCTGTAACCAAGAACATACATGGAAGATTGAAATGAAGTCTGGGTTCTTGTCGCTGTTAGGGAACAATGGGTTTTGTGGCTAATCGATAGATCTGTGGAAGTGGTGGTGGCAGCTGTAACTGAGTAAGAGTTTGAGAAGATATCGAGATTTACATGGGTTTGTGGTTAATTGAGTTTCGCTGATGGAGATGAAGAAATTGATGAACATGGCTGCCGTTTGGGATCGAGAACCATTCCAAGAAATTCAGGGATCGAGACAACCTGTGGGTTTCGAGACAAATGTTGCTCGATTAATGGTGGTACCGATTGGCTCGACCGAGAAGGAAGATTGAGAAAGAGACGGTGACGATTGTTGAGTTCTCGAGTTCAAGGTGTTGAATCTTGGCAGAGCTGGGTTAGATGGAGGCAATGAAATCGATGGATTTGAAATGGGTTTGAAGAACTCAGGGAATCGAGCTCGGTTTGAGCTGTTATTCTACACAGGAAGAAGTGTTTTGAAAGTGGAGTTTGTAATGAGTTTAATGGGTTTGCTGAATTGATGAGAGTGGAGTATAAGAAGCTCAGATAATTGAGCAGCTGTGATAAGAAATTGAGATGAATCGATCGCCGCAAACTGTGGATTGAGATGAAGAATGAAAGGCAAAGGAGATTAAGGTGGTGCGGTGCTTCAAGAATGAACTAATTAGATGAATGATAGGCTTCTTAACAAAGAAGAATAATAGCCCGAAATTGGCCGGGAAGTCCCAGAATTAAACGAAACTCTGCGAAATTTCCTCCGACGAGTCAACTCAACGAGTCCGATGACCGATCCAGAAACCGGTCTAACTCAGCTCAGTCAGACGAGTCAGCCAACTAGGGAGCTGACCAAAAGCTAACTCGAGTCTGACTCTCCTTCCCCTTTGACCATTGACTAACGGTTGATCATTAGTTTGACCTAACTCGTAATGTAATCTTGGACGGAATATTCCATCACCTACGACAACTTTCAGTGACTTTTCCTACGGATTCCGCCATAATACCAGCTTTTCCCACGAGCCAAAAATTCCAGAATTTTCTATGGACTTCTCTCATGGGTGTGAAGACTTGGACTAGGAATTGATGGAGAATTGGGCTCAAACTTGGAAAGAGAAGATGGAAGAGTTGAGAAAAGCTTGGATTTGGAAATTGAATTGCTAAAGGAAAAGGATTCTATTCCTCGGAAGATTTGGAGAATATTGAAGCCTATAAATAGAGAAGTTTTCTACATCTATTACACACACCTCTCTACACACAACACTTTTCTTTTCTTATTCTTTGTGTGAACTCTTTAACATGAGTAGCTAATTTAATTATTGATTGAGGATGAATTCCTAGTTCTTAATTTATGTTTTGAGTTTTTGTTTTCAATTCTATCTTGAGGTTTTTCACATGGTTATCGATTGTTTTTACTAATAGGAATGATCTTAATGACATTCATGATTGATTGAAGATTGTTTGGGTGGCCAACTAAATTGATTTGTTAATTTGATCTAAAGCTAGTGAAAGTTAGGAGATAAGTAATCGCTTTCTTGACTCTTTACATAAGTAGCAAACACGAGACCTTGCGAGGGATTCCGTGGAGCAATTGTGTGTAGAAACAACGCTAGAAAGTGGACCAAGCGAACCGAGTTTAACTACTAGTACTAAACCTAAATTCATAAATCTTAATGCATTCAGGGAATTACATCTTGTAAGCGAACCTCATGGTGGTTCTTTTGAATAGAATCTGATAACTAAGCTTTAACTCACATTACTCAAAGTGAAATTAGGGATTTTGGGGCTAGCTAAGCTGGACTGCTATCCTACGGTTGGTGATAATCATGACTTATAACAAGTAGAAAAGAACATAACTTTAATCATTGTTTCGTAACGAAGAAGGATTCCTTGATCTTGTCTCTCTTATTGCTTTCAACTTTATCTTTTAATTGCTTTGTTTATTTTCTTTTGCTTTTTACACCCCCTTTTGTGACAATTTTTACAACTAGAATCTCTTGCTCCTCGTGGGAACGAACTTGACTTCCATTATATTATTGTTAATTGAGTGGAAACATTAATTAATTTGATTGCACCTACGACACGCATCAGTTATAGCGTCTCCCATCTTGATCTCTAGGTTGATGTAGCCATGCGCGTTCAAAGTTTCTCCTCTCAAGTTCTTAATCACTTGGACGGGAATAGGTAGCGTCTTGTTTTGTAAATCCTCCCGCCTTTTAGTGTCTTGAAAGTAATGATGTTGTGGTCGAGGCCGTGTCGATGAGAGTGTCATCAAATTCGTTACCTCTTAAACGGACGTGGTCAGCAAATCCCCGCCTCTCCTTTTGGTTTTGCCTGTTTGGGAAGCTTGGGCCCCCGACGTGGTTTCCGGGAGAGAAAAGTCGCTTGGCCTGGATACAACACGATTGAGAGCCGCGAAAATATCTTGGCGCCGCATCTTGGAAAGATAGAGAATTTCGCATACATGTTGTATCATGGATTGTACAAGCTCGTGCACGGAAGTCCCCGTGAGGACCTCCAGCTTCTTATCGAGAGTGGGTCTCGATGCACTCTTTCGTCTCCCGGTTGGAGTCCTCCCGCTTTTATCCTTTCTTTGAAAATATGCTTTAGTCTCAAGGCAATCACCGGCCTGGGGGTGAACGAACTCCGTGGTAATGGCAAGATTGGGGTTCGCCATCTCACCTCGCCAGTGGACGTCTGGGAGGTGGCAATCTGATAACATCATCTTGAACCTGTGCTTCTAGGAGGTCAATCACCTCCTCGATGGGAAACAGAAATCAAGGGTATCTCCTTCGGTCTCATGATGCCGCATGGGAGTTTTAGTGACTACCTTTCGTGGCGGAGGTTCCGCTGCGCCGCGCTTCACGTTTTGGCCGGTGGCTCGTAGTTGGGGCTTTCCTTTTCCCCTTTCGTTTACTATGTTCACGGAGGATGAGCCGCATTAAATTGCTTGATGATGAGGCGTCTACTCCCGCGAGTTTCACGCGTGTTTTCGGTTCGAATCGGCCTAGCTCTTTCTAGTAATGCTGGTGTTGTTGTCATGATCATCCGGCGGCTTCATGGAGTTCTGAGAACGTTTGGAAGCGTAAGTTTTCCAAAGAGGGCGCGGTAAATAGGAACCATACCATTGATGCACGCGTCACCAAATGCTGCTCTGGCCACGTTTGGGTCGTGATAAATGAGTGCTTGAACCCCGAACCTTTGACGAAATCATTCTGATGTTCATTATCCCACTCGGTACATTCTTCCGAGGTCCGAGAAAGTAACTTGTTCGTACACGAAGAAGTATTTCTTGTAAAACGCAGTGACCATGCTACTCCACTTGGGAATGTTGTTCGTGGGATGTCATTGTACCATGTATACGCCCTTCCAAAGAAGTGACTTTGAGAATTCCCTTAAACGAAGAACGTGATTATATTCATGTTCACCTAGGGATTCCAGAAACGGAGACATGCTCATGTGCACTCCCTAATACCATCGCACATGTGTAAATTGAGGAGAAGAGTACCCCTTGGGAGAGGGATTCTCCGCATTTCGGATGGGTAAGGGGGTTGGTGATGATGCACGTCCAATTCATCATTCTTGATTCTTGGCCATGAGAAGTTGTTCCGATCTTCTCGCGTGACGGGTTAGGGCTGATTTCTTTCCAACGGATTCTAGCGCGAGTTTCCTCATCCGTGGAGGCGTGCTCCGCCGAGGTGTCAAGGCGTCGGGTTGTTGGAGACGTTCCTAAGCGGCTCTGAGGACGCGACTCACGTGGTAGTCGCTCTGTCGTGGTCTTGAGAAAGATGAGTACCTCCTTCTCGCGCAAACCATATCCGTCTCTGGCTCTGCAAGCATCTTTTGTCGCTCCATCAAACCAGCGATGGTGACATAAGGACGACTTCCTCTGGTCCCTCCGGTCCCTCGTCCCGTCTACGGGGTAGTTGGAACCTTAGTTGTGGCCGGAGGCGCCATGCTAGACGAAGCATTCGGGGCCGTAGCGGCGGCTCTGGCCCTGGTGACTGGTGGCATGACACCCGAAGAGATATTTTCATTGCCATGATTAGAGGGTTGTGCAGAGACACTAGAGGAGGTAGCGGCTCTGGCCCCGGTGATTGGCGGTGTTACGCTTGAGGGAGTGCATTCGATGTTACTGTAGTCAGCAGGTGATGCAACAACGTTATTGGGAGAAACGCTAACATCAGGGATGCGTTCTGGCCGGTGTGTTCTCGCAGCAGCCGCCCGGACCCGAGTTCCACCATGTTGGGATTTGACGTTCGGGAAACGAAATCAGGAGTCGGAGTTGGTATTGTAATCGATAGATCAATCCTCCCGCCGTGGTCGCCAATTGTTTATGGGTAAAAATCGTTTCCGCCGATTTTGGTAAATTTGGTAGGTGAGTGAGAAACTGGTTTAAACCCTAAAAAAATGTGATGCACGTGAGCACTTTCTAGATTCAAGAGATCAATCTGACAAGTCCTACTTAAACCAAGAAATGGCCGCTCCGCACTTGGTCTCGGTCACAAAGTGGAGGAGAAGGGTTGATTTGGGGAGGGAAGCAAAGAAAGGTGTTGAGACCAGACACTTCGGGAGAGTAGTGTCTCGACTTGTATCGTAAAGTGAAAGCTTAGGAAGCTTGCAAGAGATGAAAGCCTTTGGAGAGCTTGCAAAGTTGCCTTTTCCGAGAGTGTTGTATTTTTCTCCCGACCGAGACTTGTTGTCCGGTGGAAATAGGTAAGACCTATTTATACAAGTCGAGATTGAAACGTACACCGCCCTCATGAAGGAAGAGAGTAAAGGTGAAATAATGGGAGGAGGTGGTAACCGCAAGGTGTTTATGGGTGAAAACGTTTTCACCATTATTTCCTCTTTTATTTGACCACTTTATTCCTATTCACGCTTTCTTAATGTGAGCGTAGTGTACGCCGTAAGTCAGACCGCCAAACCAAGACCCTGGAAAGAATCCCCCAGTTTGTGTTGATGTCTCGAGTGTTGGTTGCACCTTGAGTGCAAGTGGCACTCCTAGGGCGCGTGTGGCATGTGCGGAATGCCTTTTTTGCGGGTTGCACCTCGAGCGCAAGTGGCGATGCCAGAGCTGCTAGTGGCGTGTGTGGCATGTGCCAATGGCATGTGTGGAATGCCTTGGTGGTAGGTTGTACGTTGAGTGTAGGTGGCAATGCATAGAGCTGCTAGTGGCGTGTGTGGTATGTGCGGAATGCCTTGGCGGTAGGTTGCACGGTTTGCAAGTTAGGCTACCAGCGGGGGTTTTGGCATGTGCCAATGGCGCGTACGGCCAAGTTGGCCTAGGTTGCACGGCTTGCAAGTTGGGCTACCAGCGTACATGTTTGGCATGTGCCAATGGCATGCGTGGCCAATTTGGATCATGGCCTGGTAAGAAAAGCTACCAGAGAGCGTGTTGGCATGTGCCAATGGCATGCTCAGCCGTTAGGGCCACTACTGAAAGAAAAGCTACCAAATGAGCGTGTTGGCATGTGCCAATGGCACGCTCGGCCATTAGGGCCATGCCCTGGTGAGAAAAGCTACCAGCGAGTGTGTTGGCATGTGCCGATGGCATGCTCGGCCATTAGGGCCACGCCTTGGTGAGAAAAGCTACCAGCGAGCGTGTTGGCATGTGCCAATGGCATGCTCGGCCATTAGGGCCACGCCATGGGGAGAGAAGCTACCAGCGAGCGTGTTGGCATGTGCCAATGGCATGCTCGGCCATTAGGGCCACGCCATGGGGAGAGAAGCTACCAAATGAGCGTGTTGGCATGTGCCAATGGCATGCTCGGCCATTAGGGCCACGCCCTGGTGAGAAAAGCTATCGGCGAGCGTGTTGGCATGTGCCAATGGCTTGCTCGGCCATTAGGGCCACGCCCTGGTGAGAGAAGCTACCAAATGAGCGTGTTGGCATGTGCCAATGGCATGCTCGGCCATTAGGGCCACGCCCGGTGAGAAAAGCTACCAATGAGCGTGTTGGCATGTGCCAATGGCATGCGTGGCCAATTTGGCCTAGGTTGCACGGGGTTTGCAAGCCTAGGCGCGGCGCTACTTTGGCATGGCGCGGCTAGGGCCAAGGTAAGGGTGTTTGGCTTGGCGTGGCGTGACCGGGCCGAGCTAGGGCCAAGGCAGAGTGTGTTTGGCATGGCGCGACTAGCTTGGGCTAGGTGTGGCTGGCATGATTTTCCATTGGCACGGAGGTGCGGCTAGCATGGTTGGCAGGCTTTGGCGGGTTTGGTGTGGCTGGCATAGGGCTGCACATGGGCGGGTATGGGCGGGTATAAGCTCAAACCAACCTCGCACCCATAGGCTACGGTTTTTTTTTTTCATAACCAACTCCGCACCCACAAACAGATGGGCGGGTTTTGTTACCCACCCGCTGGGGTAGGGCGGGTTTGGGTTTAAACCCGCTTAAACCCGCAATAATTAGATATAATCCAAAAATTAGATATACTGATCAGGAGGAGGAGGAGTTCGCTATAATCTGCTGCACCACATTGAAATTTTCAAGATTAAAATCCATGGAGTCCGCTTTAATATATTTCATGATGCGTGCAGCTAATTATAGTGATAGCAAATCGAATACGCTTCTGTTTTATTTTTTATGGTAAAGAAATTTCTGAACGTTAAGAAGGCCAGCTCTTAAATTGGCACCTCTGTGGATATGTTCACACACAAGACACCAACAACCATTGAAAACGTGAAGTCTCTCGGAGAAAGGGACAAAAGAGGTGGTCTAAGAAGCGAGCTGAACTTCTCAAGGCCAAGGATTAGTCAGAATCAACGGTGTATATTGAGCGGGTTTTTCGGGCGGGTATGGGGGGGTATGACCTAAAACCAACCTCGCACCCACAGACAAATGGGTTTTTTTTTTTTAACTAACCCCGCACCCACAACGGCGGGTATGGACAAAAAAACCACGGGTTTAGCGGGTACGGGCGGGTATGGGTATCGTGGGTGGGTCTTGTGCAGCCCTAGGCTGGCATGATTTGCCATTGGTACAGAGGTGCGGCTAGCTTGGGATAGGTGTGGTCGGGCATGATTTGCCATTGGCACGGAGGTGCGGCTAGCATAGTTGGCGTGCTTTGGCGCGTTTGGTGTGACTAGCATAGCTAGGGCCAAGGCAGAGCGCGTTTGGCATGGCGCGGCTAGCTTGGGCTAGGTGTGGTCGCATGATTTGCCATTGGCACGGAGGTGCGGCTAGCGGTGGTTGGCATGCTTTGGCGCGTTTGGTGTGGCTGGCATGATTTGCCATTGGTACAGAGGTGCGGCTAGCTTGGGCTAGGTGTGGCTGGCATGATTTGCCATTGGCACGGAGGTGCGGCTAGCATGGTTGGCATGCTTTGGCACGTTTGGTGTGACTAGCATAGCTAGGGACAAGGCGGAGTGCGTTTGGCATGGCGCGGCTAGCTTGAGCTAGGTGTGGCTGGCATGATTTGCCATTAGCACGGAGGGGAATTAGGGTTTTGTTCGTTGTAACCCTAATTTGAAAAAATACCCCCTATTAATTACTGACTACATGCATTAAACGTTCTAATAAATGTGTCACCGGTAACATTAGGTTATTTGGGTGTTTATACGATTTTACCCTTTGTTTAAAAACCACCATCAACACCAATATATCGCAATGTTCCCGAAGGGTGGTCCGAACAAATGATTGTAGGTTTCCCGATGTGAATGCATACATGTGTTTGAATTTCTTGGATTCCTTCACACGCTAATCATACCTATATGTATGTGTACTGCAGGATACAAAGGCGCGACAGTTGTACCTCCAAAGGAAGGGAAAGAGATTTATGTATCACAATTGCTACCTCAGAGCTAGCATATCCCTTCCCTATCCCTCATATGTAGGGAAGGGATGGCACAGAGAAGCCAATCTCGCAATGGGGGCTCGCTATCCCTTCCCTATCCCTCATGGTGAGTGTTTCAAATTTTAGGGTTTAAATTAAATTTGAGTTTGATTATGATTAAATTGGAGATGTTAGGTTCATTATAGTGTGTCCTTGTATGTTGTTTGATCGTTTGATACCTTGATGATTGAATTTATGGTATATTGTTGATTGAATCAAAGTGGTTGTTGTTTATGAATGATTTTTGATATATGAATATGGTATTGTTATTGATAATTTTTGATTGATGGATGATTAAATGAATATGTATTATGTTTAGGGCAGATTGTTGGCGGTAAGATGATCTTCCAAAGTACTAAATCTCTTTCTAAGTTTCCTTTTTTGTGTCTGAGTCTCCGACATTATTGAGCAAAACAAAATTTAAATCTATTACTTAAACTAAAAATAAATTGGAGAGATTGATGTAAGAAGAAGAAATTTGTAGTGAAGAAATCAATTGACGTAAGAAGAAGAAATTGATTTGGTGTGGTTTGAGTAGAGAATTAGAGAGGTATTTATAGAGGATTTTGAAAAAATGATCGTTGCGATCCGACGGTGGAGAAGATAGAGCCGTTATTAATGATGGATGGTTAGGATCGGTTGTGAGAGAGGTGTAAACGAGAAAAGGTCAAACAAATGTTTTTTCTGAAACGGCAACTGAGTATCCGTGTAAAAAGCTACGGCTACCGAGTATCCGTAAAGCGTAAATTTATACGGCTACTCAGTAGACGTGTGATTTCCCTTCCTTACAAGCGGGATCAGATGTGATCCTCCATGTAGACAAGGGGAGGGATATCCCTACTCATGTAAGGATTTAGGAGACCATAGGGGTTGCATTTTTGGTTTTTTTGAGGGAAACTGAGGGACAGGGATGGGATGAACCCCTCCATAGTGCTAGCTCTCAGCATGAGGCATCACTTTTCCTATATGGACCCCCAATTGTTAGCCCGTCGTGCAGCCTGACGACATCATACAATCTGGTTTTGTGGGTATACCTCTATGTAAGCCCTCACGAGACTAAACTCGTCCAGTAGGGTCACCTAAAGGTTGAAAGGCTTGTTACACGGGCTAAGTGTAATCGCGGGTCAGGCGAGAATGACATTCGTTTAGATTTTATCGTGTACCTCATACATTTTTATTTTTTATTTTTTTTGTCAATGGCTATGAGATTCCGAAAATACTTATAATAAATTGGTGGTGTGTCCAACCCAACTTGTTGCTTATTTTGTTAGGTGGTAGATATGTATTTCTTTTTTCATTTATGGGTGATGGGGACTTGTGATAATTATTATCACATTTTCTTTTTAGACTTTTTAAAGGGAGTACATTTGTGGACTACCATTGGTTGAAAATAATTGAATATAGGCGTCCCCTACGTGACCACCTAGACATCCCCTACGTGATCCTACTTTTCTCCAAAGACCAAATATTGGGAACTCTATAAATAGAGTTTCATTCATCTAAAATAAAACGCACCAACAAACCTTATGTTAAATCTCCTCCTAAAATATAATCTTTGTTTTATCAATTCAGTAACAGTTTCCTAAAGAATGTCTAGATTTACTCGCAATGAGGATGTTGCTCTTATTGGTGCATGGTGTTCTGTTAGATTAGATCCACTAGTTGGCAACGACCAAGAAAGCGTTGTCTTCTGGGACCGGGTGAGAGTAGAATACAAAACAACATGGCAAGGTGAGACCGTAAGGACCAACCATTCATTTCAGCCGAGGCTTAGGATGTTGGTTAGAGAAGTTAGAAGATATGTACGTTTTGTTAGGCATTATTTTATGAACTTACCCAATGGATGGGACAATGAACGCGCGGTGAGTATAATTTAAAATAACTTTTTTTTTTCTATTAATGAAAACCTGGTATTAACACCTTTTATAAATTAAAATCTAGTTCGAGGAAGGTAGAAGGGATTATGAAGAAGATGGACCATTTCACCAAAGATGGAGACATGATGCGGTCTATGATGTGCTGAAATTACACTTTCCATTGGTGTATGATCCAGAGATCTTTGTACAACCAGCTAATATTCCTCCTCCTCAAGATGGAGCTGAAGCTTAAGACAACAGCACAATCTACACGGGTTTTGTGGGTAAACCTCTCTGTAAATCCTCACGAGACTAAACTCGTCCAGTAGGGTGGCCTAGTGGTTGAAAGGCTTGTTATACGGGCTAAGTGTAATCGCGGGCCAGACGAAGATGACATGGATTTATAATGTTTCCGTATTTTCACCATTTTTTTTTCGGGATTTGTTTTTAATTTATGAATGTGTGTGGTAACAGTGAGAAGGTAATTTTGTTGGTTAATAAATGTTGATGTGTCATGTGAAAAGGACATATTTTCCTTGTACTTTTCCATGACAATGATTTTTTTTGTTTTTTTGTTTTTGGTCCAGAAGATAGTTATTTGAGTATTGTACCCACAATCTTGTTACGAATCTTCAAACTTTCGGAGATTTCCTTTTTCTTTATTTGATATCCCTACCCACGTGATTCAATCAACCACCTTATTTGAGTATTGTACCCACATATCTTTTCTGGAAAACATTAACCATCCTTTGAGAAACGTAGGGCTGTCAATGGGTACCCAATTACCCAGAACCGACACGGAACCGGTTGAAACGGGTACGGTTCCGGGTCCTCATATTAGACCCATTAGTAGTTTTGATACCCGACGGGTAGACCCGTCAAGGAACCGATTAAATCCGGTCCTTACGGCATAGCACCCGACGGGTACCCACTACTCCTCGGGTACCCGGTCCAATTTTTACATAAACCTAAAATAAGCTACTAGTCTTGATAATTCCGCCTTGGACTCGTTTTCCACTCTCTAAAACATTTTTCTTTTCATGTGATCTCTTTTGAGAACCTAAATAGTTGATGTAAAAAGAGAAAGTCTATTTCCATGGCGATTGCTTGTTCCTTTTGTAGTTTAATTTCGTTCCTTTTGTAGCTTCATCTCATTTTCCTATATATTTACATACCATTTTTGAAGTTATTTGACGTTGTTGCCGTTGGCATTCGTAGTCAATAGAGATATTGAAAGTTATTTGAATTTTGGCTTGGTTAAGGATGGGTTGTGGCTAAAAATAAATTCTGAATGAGTTTTATATGGAGTGAGATGGTGTTTTTAAGGGAGGAAACAGCTGAAGAACACTAATGTTTATGGGAGGTGAACAGTTGAAATATTGAATGTTTCGGTGTTTGGGAATGCTTGAAATTGTTGGGCTGTCTTCAATGATGAATTTGCAGGTGAAGAAAACATAAGAGGAGCTCAATACAACAATGGTAGACACACCTCTTAAAGCCAACAAAATTGTTCATAAAGTGTTCTATGAAAATCCAGAGTGGGAAAACAAAGGTAAAAATCATTATTTCATTCTTTATTCATTTCAGTAATTGTAGGGGTGATTTGTTGGTGGGTTTTGATTAATTTTATCATTTAGAATATGGAAGTGTAGTTCATTAAATTTATAAGGTTTATGATTGAAATTACTCCTTGTGCTTGCATCTATATTGATATGTGGTGCACATGTAGCTAGGCCTAGGCATATCAAAAAGACGTTGTCTAACATAGTTTTTACCAATCGTTCTGAATTTATGTCGTTTTGATTCATTGTGCAATAGTGTCTTTGTCTGATTTGGAAACTCAATTTAAATTCCATTGGTTTACTTGGATTACAAGAGACTAAAAATTGCAACCACATTTGCTTGCTGCTTAATGTTAATATTTATTATATGTTAACCCTTATTTCATTACAGGCTAATTATTTCTTGAAGTTATGAGGAATTGGGAATTCCAAACAAGGAAGAAGAAAGGCAGTGAAGCATAGCATGAACACTTGGTGACTCCATAACAACCACCAGGGATAGAGCTATAAAAGGAGGCTTTTAGTTTATATGTTAATGCTTTTGGAACACTACTGCGATTACTTTTACTTTACATTTTGATATGTTTTTGGACAAACACAATTGCTTTAGAATATAATTTTGTTTTTTTCGGCAAGTGATATTAGCTTTTCTTGCTTTAGGTTGTATGACAGTAGCACCAATATCGTGCTAATTTTGAAGAGATGTGGAAATTTGCATCGATGGGCATTTTTATTTTATAGTAAAACTGAATAAATACCCGTTTAATACCCGGAACCGGTGGGTACCCGCTTATTTAATTGGGTCCGGTTCTGGGCCCCCTAATTTAGGAACCGGACCGAACCGTCAAGACCCGGAACCGTGAAAATAATAGGTCCGGTTCCGGTAGTATCAAGTATGGTACTCGGGAGGACCCGGACCCATTGACAACCCTAGAGAAACGTTTTGGGTGTTTTTGAGCAGTGATTATCTTTTGGATTAAGCAAGGATTTCTTTGCCACCTGTGCTTGATAAAAAGGATTGTCACCAAACACAAAATAGATCATCTATAAATAGTCTTGGTATGAAGCCTAACCGAAACACCCTCAACTACTCTTAGTTTCGTTATCTCCTTTTTTATTCTATAATACCAATTTTTTCTGCTTTTACATACCACAATATGGCTGCATTTTTAACCGAAGAGGATGTCGCGTTAATTCGTGCTTTTTGTGTTGTTGCTAGTGATCCTGTTATTGGCAGAGAGATGGATGGGAGGGTTTTTTGGGCACGAATACTAGGGGAATTTAGAGCAGCAATTGGCGACGACACTGCAAGAAACACCAAGTCAATACAGTGTCGAATCTCAAACTTGAAAAAATATGTTAAGAGATACGTCGGTCATGTGAGAGCTCGTTGTCGGGGAATGGATGCTGGGGGTTACAACGTTGCAACGACTGTAAGTTTTTTTTAAAATTATTATTTACGTTCTTTTTGGAGACATTATCAGTACACTAACACGATATATGAATTTCACCCAGTATCGTCAAGGGCAAGTTGCATGTGAAGAGGAGGGAAAAAGATAGACACATGGAGCGGTTTTCGAAATTCTTAAGACGCAATTTGGTGGGGACTATGATTCTGAGTTCTTTCCTCCTCCGTTTCAGGGCAATCCATAAGATGGAGCCGAAGCTTAAGACATGAGCACGAACTCTAAAGGTTTTGTGGGTAAACCTCTCTGTAAACCCTCACGAGACTAAACTCGTCCAGTAGGGTCGCCTAGTGGTTGAAAGGCTTGTTACACGGGCTAAGTGTAATCGCGTGTCAGACGACAATGACGTCTTTTTATAATATTTCTGTATTCCTGGTTTTTGTTGGTCCTCTAGCATGTATTTTAATTAGTGGTCACTTGGATTAATGCTAGTGATAAATTGTGGTCCACCTATTATAAATAATAATTTAATTTCATATGGACAAAAAGTTCCTATTGCGAAAGACAGGTCGATTACACTCATCTAGTGGGGAGACATGTAGCACCTTTTCTACAACACTAACATTGAATGATATAGCACGCCCGTTGTGAGTGACTCGTAGGAAAACACATCGGTTTGATTTTACCTATAAATAGAAGCACTTGAACGAAGATGGATTACACAATCTTGAACATCTTATTTGATTTTTTTTCTTCTATTATTTTAGAACATTTTTTCTAAATGGATGCTGAATTCACCGTTGAGGAAGATGTTGCAATTGTTGCTGCATGGGTTAGTGTAATGACAACTCCGGTTGTGGAAGGGGATGATAGACCCGCCCAAAACATATGGCATCAGGTCCATAGCAAGTTTGTAGAAAGATTTTCGAATCCAAACCGTAGATCAAAGCAAGCCATTAGAACCAGAGTTGAGAGTATAAAAAGAGACGTAAAATTGTATGTTAGCCTGCAAGGCAGACTAATTATATACGTTCCACTGGCACTCATTACAGCAGATATGGATATTGTAAGTAATTTTAGTTATAAAATACTCGTATTTAACAAACATACTATATCGTTTGATTATTTGTTAACTTCATGCAGGAAACAATGACCAAAACATATTTCCTTGAAAAAACGGACGTCCTTTCAGATTTTACGAATGCTACGTCCTTATGAAGGACGCCTTCAACGAGTACAATCCAACGAGGTTATATAGGCTTGCACCATAATAGGTCTCGTTATGCCACAGTTAAATGAAGCTGAAGTTGGTGATGTCCCATAGGGTTTTTATGTTTTACCGTGTGTTTTAGTTTGGTTAACAGATGTTTATGATGTTAAATGTGGTAATACGTATTGTGTTTTTATCCTTCTTGCAATGAGGTCATGAACACCTTTAATAATGAGGAGTTTTATTATAAACATCTTAGTACATATTACATAATATTTCAAAACCCAACTCACTTTCGTAGTAATCACGGTTACACTTAGCACGTGTAACTAGCCTTTAAACCGTAAGGTGTCTCAAACGGACGAGTGTTGTCTCATGAGGGTTTTGCATAAGATTTACCCACAAAATCTAATGTAAAACCTAATAAGTACCTTCCCATTCATTAGGAACTCCATTAAGATTATTTTTGAGTTATGTTAGAAGGTCCACCCGATATTTGGTCTTCATAAATTCAAAAACTTCATTGTGAGGAAAATCCACCCCATTATCTCGGCGGTAACGCTCTTTTGCCAGTAACTCCTGCAACATTGAAATATAATCTATTAAGCCATTTTTGAACAAGTTTAAATCACTATAAAGAAATGGTTAAAACATTTACCAGGGTCGATTGGGTAATCTCCTTGGGATTAGGGTGGTTATTGAATGCTTGTTCCTGATGGAAACGAATACTTGAAAGTTCAGATTTGATTAATCTGCATCGATCCTTTATGTGTTTTAATGTTCTTCCCCTTTCTGTTCCATACTCTTCATTGTAAAAGTGAAATATCCGGTGCAAAAAAAAATCCTCACTTATGTTGCCTCGTCTATAGGATTTACTAGTAAATTGTGCCTCCCATATTTTCATTATTGCTAGATCTTCGGTGGAATCAAATTCACTCATTGTAGCTTATGATCTGGAAGGGTAAATGTAACGAGCCTCAAGCTCGTCAACGCTATTAGACTAGTCAAGAGACGACTAAGCCGCTAATGACTCGATTAATTAGAGACGAACATTAATTAATAGGAATTAATCTAACAACGATGTAGATACGAAACTAGCACCGTTGAATAGGTCTCGAAAAGTTAGGCGAAATGGATTACTCGAACGTGGCATTCGGATACCGGACGGAGAAGATATCTCTAGATAAGAACGAAGGGTAAAATAGTAATCTATTTTAGACCGTCTGGCTGCCCTTATCTTTTTGGTGGGTGCCTTTATCATTTTATCCTTGGCCTTATCACCCAGACGTGTCGCAGAGAAATTCATTTCTCTCTTTTATTTCTCTTTCATCTTCTTCTTTATTCTTATCTTCCCTTCTTCCATATTCTTCGTCTGTTGGCGATTTTGAGAATCAGTTCATGATTTTGAGTCGATTTAAAGCTTGTAGAGATCGAAGTTTAATTGATGGTGGTATTTTTGGTTGATCTGGTGAAATCAAACCCAACAGAAAAGGTAAACAGAGATTTAATTTAGGGTTTCGATTTGATTGTTCTTTCTTTATGAAATTGAGTTTGTGTTGGTAAAATATTAGATGGGTTTGTGTTTGATTGAAGTCTAGATGATTCTATAAGATTTAATTTTAATTTCTTTAAGATAATTGAGTTTCAATTTAGGGTTTTGATAAATTGGAGATGAGGATTAGGTTTTCTGAGATGAGAATTATTGATGAAGAAGAATTGGGATTTGGTTATGTGAAGAAAGAAACTGAGGTTACATGGAGTTTGTGAATTATGAACTGTTGAAGGTGGTGGTAGCTTATGAGTAACAAGGATTTAGAAACGGTGTTGTTGGAAAAGAATGTTTGTTGTTAGTGTTGAAGATGATTGTTAAACTGAGCGAATGGGGAGAAGATGCAATTACTGGTGATTGATTCCAGTTCTGGTCAAGAAGTAGAGGAAATGGTGATTTCTAAGAAGAACAGAGAATTCAGAGAATTATTGGTGTTGTAATTTAGGATTACAGGTGGTGTTGGTCTAATGAGTTTCAGAACTTAGAAGATGGTGATGAATGTATAGGAGTATTATACAACTAGTTGTTGCTGTTTCAATGTGATTGATGATTGAAGGTTGAATTACTGAGAGAAGCTGGTAGTATTGAGCACTGATGTTGGATGATTAGTTGAAATGGATGTAATTCATATAGTGATGCTGCTGAGGTGGTACAGGTGGTAGTGAGAATGATATGTAATTGGTAGTTGGTGTACAATTGCAGTTTAATGAAGCTGCATGTGGAACTGTAAGTTGATGAAGGTGATGGCTTGGATATCTTTGGAGTGAACTGGTGATGAAGTTATTTAATGAAGATGAAATTGATATGGAAAATACTTTGGTGATGTGTTATTGTGAATGATGATGGAACTGAACTGGATGTGGATGAATTGGGTTGAGGTGTAGTGTTGTTTTGGAGAAGATCTCATTTAGAGTTAGTGTTGAACTGAACAGGAAATGATATTGTTGTTAACAGAATTGGTAGTGAAGACATTGAGGTGTTGATGTTTAAGACTGGAATTGAAGTAAAGGGTAACATAAATATGAAGATTATGTAGTCTGTGGTGAATATTAATGGTGGCAGTTTGGTGTGTGGATTGTTGCAGGTGGGAAACAAGATGGATGTTGATGTTCATTGTAGCTAAGATGAAGTTGTAATTATAGTATGGTGTTAGATGGGGTGGTCTGAGTAGTTGAGGTTGATTGTGTTTAGGCAACCTGAGAGATATAGGTTATAGTACACATAATAGGGTGTGTAAGAAGAAATGTTTAGTTTGTAGCTTTGTAAAGTGAGTTCGAAATACATTTTTAGTCTTGGCATGTAATTGTGATGCATCTTATTGTGCATTAGAGTTCTTTGGCCTGAGCAATGGCTCTGGCCTGTGCAGATTCTTAGGCATTAGACCTATTAGTCATCCTAGTCAGATTGTCTAACTGATTCTGTTCTAAGCTGACTCAGGATATATGACTGAGTTGAATCGGTTCAACTCAGAACTGGCTCAGTGAGCCAAAACCAGACTTGACCATTTGACTGTTGACCAGACTTTGACTAGTTTTACTAGTTTGACTTGACCTTGACCCTGGACCTTGGGACGTTGACTGTTGTTAGACCTTTTTGACCAGACGTGGACTGTTAGTGACCGTTAGTTGACCCAATTGGACCAGGCCTTAGCTTATTGGGCTTGTTTAATGAACTTGGGCTTATAGCCAGTTTCCCTAATGAACATGTATTGGACCTTTGTGGTATGAATTAGCCTTTAGTTCCTTTTACAAAGTTGTAGACACTCTTTAGACTCATCAAATGGATCATAGATTCTACCTAATTGGATTTGTAAACCTCTGTTATGCTAAAGATAGATAATGAAATGATATAGAACCATAAATGTGCATAGAACCATTAGATAGTATACTTAACCTATAATTAGAGAATTATATGAATTTATGATATGAGCCTTGTATGAGCCTTTTGGCTAATTCTTTAGAGTGCTTGTATGATTAACAATTAGTCTATTAACAACGATCGGTTAAAGGATGAACCAGTGGATCATGGATCTCGAGGTAGGCGAGGCTTGTCATCAAAAGAGGTGGGAATCGATAACGAACTCTCTTGTATTAATTAATGTTTTAGAAATCTGTCTTTTTGTGAAATTCATGCATGTCTTTGTGTGGTATGAGATGTGTGTCGGACAATATCCAAAATTCTAAGGCTAGGGCGATACACCGCAATATTACATGGCCAAAATTATTCTTCCTTTATATCCTTTTCTATGGCTAGGGCGATACACCGCAGTATTACCTATTCGGTGTGGAATTGGCTTCAATATTACTCTTACTTATGTGTGGCAACACACATCTCATATATGAATGCTTACTGTTCTTTATGGATGTTTACTGTCTTTTAAATTACTTTGAAAAGTTAAGTTTCTATAATATGTTTTGCTGTCTTTCCGTGTATTATCGTCTTCCGATAAAACCTGCATTGTTTTTAAATCATATTAATGATTACTTGAAAGTTAGTTGTTATTTCTACTGGGCACCCCTTTTAGGGATGATGTGCTCACCCATTCCCACTTTCAGTTTCAGAGACAGATCAAGATGTGCACGTGACGATGAAAGCTTCGAAGAATTATTTACGTTAGTGTTGATGGTGGTTTTTAAACAAAGGGTAAAATCGTATAAACACCCAAATAACCTAATGTTACCGGTGACACATTTATTAGAACGTTTAATGCATGTAGTCAGTAATTAATAGGGGGCATTTTTTCAAATTAGGGTTACAACGAACAAAACCCTAATTCCCCTCCGTGCCAATGGCAAATCATGCCAGCCACACCTAGCCCAAGCTAGCCGCACCTCTGCGCCAATGGCAAATTATGCCAGCCACACCAAACGCGCCAAAGCATGCCAACCATGTTAGCCGCACCTCCGTGCCAATGGCAAATCATGCCAGCCACACCTAGCCCAAGCTAGCCGCGCCATGCCAAACGCACTCTGCCTTGGCCCTAGCTATGCTAGTCACACCAAACGAGCCAAAGCATGCCAAACATGCTAGCCGCGCCTCCGTGCCAATGGCAAATCATGCCAGCCACACCTAGCCCAAGCTAGCCACACCTCTGTGCCAATGGCAAATCATGCCAGCCACACCAAACGCGCCAAAGCATGCCAACCATGCTAGCCGCACCTCCGTGCCAATGGCAAATCATGCCAGCCACACCTAGTCCAAGCTAGCCGCGCCATGCCAAACACACTCTACCTTGGCCCTAGCTACGCTGGTCACGCCACGCCAAGCCAAACACCCTTACCTTGGCCCTCGCCGCGCCATGCCAAAGTAGCGCCCGCGCCTAGGCTTGCAAACCGTGCAACCTAGGCCAAATTGGCCACGCATGCCATTGGCACATGCCAACACGCTCGCTGATAGGTGTAGAATACACCGTATTTACTATCTAGTAGTTACGCTTTCTTTGCTATTTTTCTTGTGAATTATGCACTTTACGTGTGCTTTTGAGTTTTATAGGTGCAATGGAGTCGCACGGAGGAAAAGAAGAAGAAATTATCCAAATTGAGCCAAAGGGTGAAAGTGTCATCTCACATGCAAGTGACTCCTGAGCCTAGCCACGGTTAAGGGGCATCTCTATGTGTAAAAAAATATCATTTCAAGGGCGGATGTCACGGAGTCAAACCAAGAAATTAGGGGCTGCTTTAGTGGCCTATATCAACTTATGGGGTGTCTTTTTTCTACATGCCCTGGTACCCCTTATCTACCTCATCGTGGTGGATGTATCCAATTCACGTCTTATTCCTACACAAATTCTAAATTTCAGAGCAATTGATTGCTTTCAATCATTCACTCATTAACTCAGAGGAGAGGCCATTGAGACTGCTGTAAAAGAGAAGAAATCAGGTTTTCATAGTTGAAGCCGAGAAAACGATGGAAGAATCAATGAGTTGTTGGCATTTTGGACCGTAAATGGAGAGGAAATTGAGTCATTGAATCGAAGATTTCGGTAGGGAAATGGCTGGAGTTCATGGATTTTTTTATTATGGGTTTTCAACAGATTTGAGATACGAGAAAGAGGAAAAGAATCAAGTGGCTCGCTTGATTTTGTGAAAGATTGAGGGGTTTTGTCGATCGATGGGGATTTCGATTGAATCGGACGTTACAATGGAGTTTGAGCCGATGGGGTCACCGTGGTTGAATGATGATGCAGATCTGGGCTTTGATTTGATGATGATTTCGCCAAGAGGATTAAGAAGTTTAATGGGTGTTTGGGTCAAATTGGATTTGTTAGAGCTGTTGCTCTAATGGCCGAAAGGGTTGAAGATTTCGTGCAAGCAACCAAGGTGATGTATGGACCAAGCCCGGAGTTGATAATTGATGGTTGTACACTAATGTGGAAGCTTGAATTGGACGTGCTGGATTTACTGAGATGGTGTTGTTCTTGGGCCGATGGCTTGTCATGACACCAAGGTGGTGATGATGGCAGAGGGGCAAATATTGTTGCTCTGATTGGATTGAGTCTGGTGGAGTTGTTGGTGGTGTGCCTGTGGAGGTGGTATAGCAGCTGATGGACTCAAGCAGCAGGATTGAAGTCTGTGATGGCTTTGGTGATGGTAAGCAATGAATGAGTACACAGGGCAGGTCAGGCAGAGCTGAGCTTGAGAATGTAGTGGGTTGTTCAAGGAATTGCAGGGCTTGCAGCTCAGGTTGCCATGGGAAGAGCAGCAGCAAGAAGCTACAGGTGATGGGCTTGACTGATGGAATTGTAGGTGGTGAATGTAGCTCAGGTGCAGTGGAGAATAACACAGGGCCATTGGAGCTGCATTACAGTGGGTTTGAGATTATGAGGTGATGTTATGGCAGTGGAATGGAGTTTACATGGTTGTTTCCAGGGATGACTGCAGCTGGCACAAGTTAGTATATATGAGGTGTTGCAGGTGATGGCCTGAGGAGATTTGCAGGCCTGTGCAGCTAGTGAGACCGCATGTCAGATGGTGCTACAACTAAAGAGGCCGGAGGTTATTGCTCCTGGGCTTGTAATGCATTGATGGAAGCCAAGTCTTCGCCGGAACCGGCATGGATCTGATGGCCGCAAATGGTATTGGTTGTCGACCGGGAGTTTGAAGGTCAAGTGAATCGAAATGTAGCTCGAGCTAGTAAATGGAATGGAGCTGCTATTGCAGGTTATGAATGGGAAGTGAAGCATCCGGTGGTGTTGCAGCAGGTGCAGCTCCGGCTGTTGAAGCCGCATCAAGCTTGAGAGCAGACATGCCGCAGGGAGATAGTGCAAGAATGATGCAGTGAGTGTGGAATTGCTTGAGCCGCAGTGAATTGGAAGGATACAGGGCAAGCTGGTGATGCTACTGGTTTACAGGAAATGGTTTGAAGTTATGGTGGTGCTTAAGCTCTGTATATTGCAGGTGGAGTTGTTATTATGCAACTGAGATGGAATGGCAACTCAGGATGGGGCCGAAGGTGGCACTGAAATGACAGGCCTAGCACAATGCAGGGAAGTTACAGCTGGTGCAACAAATGGAGTTGCAAGACACAGCCATCATGGCTGGGAATCAGAGCAAATGGTAATGGGTGCTATTTGGCCATCATGGCAGGCCTATACAAAAATTTTACTCACCAGGTAAACCGGTGGACTGGAAAAGTCACCAGCTTAGATCACCAACACTCACTGACTCATGAACCCGACTCACCTGATCCAGCTCAACCCGATCCAACCCGGTTTGACCCGATCCGACTCACCCGCCGAGCCGACCTTGCCCCGACTATTGACCGGTGATCGGGCGGACTTTGCCGGCCACCGGGTCGCTTTTCCGAGAACTTTCCTACCGATTTCCGGCATAATCCCAGACTTCCGGCGACCGCTTTTGGGTGTATTTTCTACACGGGTTTCTCACTCTTTGGGCTTGGTGGACTCTCACCTAATGGACTTTGAAGACTAGACCTAATTTTAGAAGTTGGAGAAAGTTATAAAAGGGAAGGTCTTCTACAACTTATGAGATATCTTATTCTTGGGAATTCTTTGGAGAGCCACTTTTGTTTACGCTTCTAGGGTTTGGTTTTGTTCTTCTTCTTCCTTGTTTTATTATTGAATATTGATGATGATGAACTCCATAGCTATGAGTAGCTAAACATCTTATTGGTTATGGGATAAAAGTTGATTTCTCAACATGCTTTGATTCAATGAATTAGTTTTGTCTCGAATTATTGTTTGTGATTCACAATTAATAGTGTTATAAGATTTGAAAACTTGTTAGGTTGAGTCCTAATCAATCCGATTTGTGTTCATCTCTAGAGCTATATTAGGGTTTTCAATACGAAAAAGTTGTTTATCCCTGATTCTAAGTAGAATAATTGTGGTTAGTGCTTGTAGTGATACATCCTATTAGTCACAAGTGAATCATAACTTTTGTTAAAACGTCTAGTGCTTTTACACATTCGTTTGCATTGATGAGTCTTATTCCATAAATCTTAATGCTTTTAGGGAGTTAAACTTAATTGTGCTTTTACACTTTAGGTTGCTTTCGACGAAGAATTCACATATGCATCTTTTAATGTGGTTGTGATGAAAACAGGAATTAACGGGTTATACTTGCGATCAAGATATCCTAGGACTTTTAATAAATACGAGATTAAATACCAATTCTAATCATTGATGAAAATACATGTTTGTGAATGATACCATCCCTTGACCAATATCTTCTCCTTATTGATTTCTCAAATTATTTACTTTGCTTTCAACTACTTTTATTTCTTAAACAACAAACATACCTTGGGTTACTTTAGAAACTGAAATTTACATAACAACAAACGCCTCTCAGGATACGAACTCTTCCTTACCTTGTGCTTCATTTAAATTTAGTGCGTAAGAAAGTGAAATTATATTTGACGGATTGACACACGATCAAATTTTGGCGCCGTTGCCGGGAGGCATACGGCTTGTTATTAAGTTTTTAGTTTCTTTTACAATTTCGCTTTTATCTTTGCTTTTCGGGTCTTGTCTTGTTTCTCACTTGTTTGCGAGAATTGTTTGCAGTGCATAATCTCCGGCTTCTAAGGATTGGAATTATCCAAGGTGCGGATAGCTACTAGACGCGGCACAATACTCCAACCAAGTAAAGACACAACGGACGAGCACGAGGAGGAAGTAGGAGAAGAGATTTTCCGACAACGAGAAGAAGAAGAAATGGGTGATGCAAATCGCTCACTCAAGGACTTAGCTTCTCATAGGCTTGATACACAACAGGGTGTATTCAAACGAACTCTACTTTTGAGATAAAGCCGGGGTTGCTTAGAGAATTACCAAAATTCCATGGCATGGTGAATGAAGATCCTAACAAACATCTTTTGGACTTCCACACCATTGTCACGGCTATGCTTCCAAAGAAATGTTGAGGCGGATGGTGCAATGTCAAGGTTTTCCGCTTCTCTTTAATGGATAGTGCTAAGGATTGGTTGTACTATTTACCTCCCTAAGTGTCACAACATGGAATGGGTTGAATAAACTCTTTTTGGCGAGATATTTTCCCGCATCCAAGGCTACTCAAATTCGCAAAGAAATTTGTGGGATGAAGCAAAACGTGGGAGAATCCTTATATGAATGTTGGGAACGGTACAAGAGATTGGTTGCAAGCTGCCCTCACCACCAATTTAGTGACGCTATGATCATCCAATACTTCTATGAAGGACTCCAATCAAGTGATAGGAATCTTATTGACGCTGCGGGTGGTGGTGCACTAGTTAGCAAGACGGTGGCACAAGCTAGGGAGTTGATTGAAAACATGGCAGCGAACTCACAACAATTCTTAAGTCGTGGTTCTGATGTGATTCTAAGAAGGGTGAGTGAAGTAAGCGAGGTGGAGGAACTTCACAACAAATGGGTAACATGACAAAGAATGTTGCAACAAGTTGCATCCGCTGTTATACCAACTTCTCCTCAATCTTATGAAGACGAGCAAGCTAATGCGATCTTTCCAAATCAACCAAGACGGTATGATCCCTACTCCAACACTTACAATCCGGGATGGAGAGATCACCCCAATTTTAGCTATGCTAACAAGCAAGGAGCCGTTCAACAACCTACTTTCAACCGTCCTAGTGGATTTCAACCACAACAACAACAATTTCAAAGAACCTCAAGCACAACAATCAATGCAAACTCAAGGTGCTGATATTGATGCAAAGCTTCAAACTTTTATGCAAGGTATTTCCACCATGTTCAAGGAAAGTCAACAAGAGACTAAGAGTGCTATTAAGGAGTTGCAAACACAAATGGGCTCCATGGCGGTTGATATCAACAATTTGAAGGCACAAAATAGTGGGAGACTTCCTTCTCAACCTATTAACCCAAAAGAGGGTGTCAATGCCATTACGTTGAGAAGCGGTACACAACTTGTGCAACCCGGTTGCCGATTCGGGCAAGGTGGAGACACTAAAGGAACCTGTTTTGGAGGAGAAAACCGAGGATTCTCCCCAAACTTCCGAGGTACCTATTTCTAACTCTAAAACTCCGGTTTCTACTTATGTTCCTCCTCTACCTTTTCCTCGCAGATTTGCAAGTTCTAAGAAGGCGGAACTAGAAAAGGAGATTTTAGACGTTCTTAAAAAGATCCATGTGAACATACCACTCATTGATGCTATCAAGCAAGTTCCAAAGTATGCAAAGGTGTTGAAGGACTTGTGTACCAACAAACAAAGGCTCAAAGGTAATGAAGTGCTTAGTGTGGGGGAGAATGCCTCGGCAATCTTACAACACAAACTCCCACTTAAGTGCAAGGATCCGGGTAGTTTTGACATTCCTGTCACAATTGGTAACAAAACTTTTAACAAAGCTATGTTGGATTTAGGCGCATCCGTTAATGTTATGCCTGCGTCAATGTATAATTCACTTGATCTTGGTCCTCTCAAAAAGGCTGAAATTGTATTGCAATTAGCCGATCGCTCTAATGTTTACCCAATGGGTATTGTTGAGGATGTTCTTGTGCAGGTTAATCAACTTGTATTTCCAAATGACTTTTGTGTGTTAGAGATGGATGAAGGTGCACCGACTCATCTCTTCCATTGCTTCTTGGGCGTCCTTCATGAAAACGGCGAAAACCATAATTGATGTGGATAAGGGAACGCTAACCATGGAGTTTGATGGAGAAACAATACGTTTCAACATTTTCGAGACGATGAGATATCCTAGCGATGTCCACTCTTGTTTCTCCATTGATGTGATGGATACATTGGCACAACAAATGTTTGAATTAAACGGTGATGATGCTTTGGAAACCGTGTTAACTACATCCATAGATAATGGTGTAGAGTGTGGTAATGAAGTCAAGGAAGCTCTTGGTGATCTTAATTCACTCCAAGAATGCCCGAAAACTCATAATATCTCTTTTATTTCTTTACCATGCAGTGATGAAAAGCTTGTACCTTCAATTATTAAATCTCCGATTTTAGAATTGAAACCTCTTCCCACCACCTTAAGTACTTGTACTTGGGTGATAATGAAGAGTTACCTGTGATTGTTTCTAATAAGCTTAATGATTTACAGAGCAAAAACTTCTAAGGGTGCTAAGGAAGTACAAGACGGCCATAGGATGGACAATTGCCGATATCAAGGGTATTAGCCCCGCCGCTTGTATGCACAAAATTGCTTGGAGGATGATGCAAAGCCTACTAGGGAAGCGCAACGTCGTTTGAATCCTCCCATGATGGAAGTTGTGAAAAAGGAGATACTCAAGCTTTTGGAAGTGGGTGTTATCTACCCCATATCCGATAGCAAGTGGGTAAGCCCTGTACAAGTGGTACCAAAGAAATCGGAGTAACGGTGGTGGAGAATGATAAGAATGAACTTGTCCCAACTCGTGTGCAAACCGGTTGGAGGGTTTGTATTGATTATAGAAAATTGAATGCCACCACTAGAAAAGATCACTTTCCTTTACCTTAATTGATCAAATGCTTGAACGTTTAGCGGACACTCATACTATTGCTTTCTTGATGGCTATTCAAAGTTATAATCGATTGTGATAGCACCGAGGACCAAGAGAAAACCACTTTCACTTGTCCTTTCGGTACTTTTGCTTATAGAAGGATGCCTTTTGGCTTATGCAATGCTCCGGCTACTTTTCAAAGGTGTATGGTGAGTATCTTTTCAGAATATGTTGAAAACATAATCGAAGTGTTCATGGATGACTTTAGTGTCTTTGGTGATTCTTTTGACCTTTGCTTGAACAATTTGTCTCTAATCCTTGAACGATGTGTTGAAACAAATCTTGTGCTAAATTGGGAGAAGTGCCATTTCATGGTAACTCATGGCATAGTTTTAGGCCATATAATATCTTCTAAAGGCTTGGAAGTTGATAAATCTAAGATAGACCTTATTCGTGCTCTAACCCCTCCCACTACGGTGAGGGAGATACGCTCTTTTCTTGGTCATGCAGGTTTTTATCGTAGGTTCATCAAGGACTTTTCCAAAATAGCATCGCCACTTTGTAACTTATTGCAAAAAGATGTGGTTTTTAACTTTGATGAGAAATGTATGGCGGCATTCAATCGTTTGAAAGAGCTTTTGATCTCAGCCCCTATCATTAAACCACCGGATTGGAGTAAGCCGTTTGAACTCATGTGTGATGCTAGTGATTATGCGGTTGGTGCGGTGCTTGGGCAACGTGTGGGGAGGCTTCCTCATGCTATCTATTATGCTTCTAGAACGTTAAATGAGGCCCAACAAAACTACACAACCACTGAAAAAGAGTTATTAGCTATTGTTTTTGCTTTAGAAAAGTTTCGCTCTTATCTAATTGGTACAAAAGTTGTTGTTTTTTCTGATCATGCAGCGCTTAAGTACTTGCTTACAAAGAAAGAGGCGAAACCGAGGCTCATACGGTGGATATTACTCTTGAAGAGTTTGATATTGAAATCAAAGACAAGAAAGGGATTGAGAACACCGTATGGGATCATTTGAGCCGACTTGCTGTGGACAAGGAGACTATCCTGCTAAGCGTGAAAGTTTCCTGATGAGCAACTTTTCTCGATTGCCTTTGGAGAACCATGGTATGCCGATATTGTGAATTACTTAGTTTCTAAACAAATCCCACGAACTTGTCTCGTCCGAGAGGGACAAACTTAAGAGGTTAGGGAACCAATACATATGGGATGATCCATACTTATGGAAACATGGTAGTGACCAAGTAATACGAAGGTGCGTGCCCGAATCAATTTAACTCTATCTTGTCTTTTAGTCACTCTTATGCTTATGAGGACATTTTGGGAGTAAGAGAACCGCGCACAAGGTACTTGAAAGTGGTTTTTATTGGCCAACTTTGTTTAAGGATGCACATATATTTTGTACAACTTGTGATAGGTGTCAAAGAACCTGCAATCTAGGTGTCCGAAATCAAATGCCACAAACTTTTATTCAATTCATTGAAGTTTTTGATGTATGGGGTATTGATTTTATGGGGCCTTTTGTCAACTCCCATGGGAATTTTTATATCTTACTTGCGTTGATTATGTCTCGAAATGGGTGGAAGCTAAAGCCACCCCAACTAATGATTCTAAAGTTGTTTCAGATTTCGTGCAAGCTAATATTTTTGCAAGGTTTGGAATTCCAAGGGCGATAATTAGCGATGGGGGTTCTCACTTCAAAAACAGGTTCTTGCAAAGCTTGTTAAGGAAGTACAATGTGTCGCATAAGATTGCAACACCTTATCATCCACAAACCAATGGACAAGCCGAGGTGTCTAATCGAGAGGTGAAATCAATTCTAGAAAAGACGGTGAACCCAACAAGGAAGGATTGGAGCATGCGACTCAACGATGCTTTGTGGGCGTATAGAACCGCATACAAAACACCTATTGGAATGTCTCCTTTTAGGCTTGTGTATGGTAAACCTTGTCACTTACCCGTGGAAATTGAGCATAAGGCGTTTTGGGCTATTAAACAATGCAACATGGAGATGGATGGGGCTGGAAAGCAAAGGAAGTTACAACTCCAAGAGCTAGAGGAGCTTCGCAATGATGCATTTGAAAGTTCACGGATTTATAAGGAAAAGACGAAAGCATTCCATGATAACATGATTTCTAGGAAACAATTTTGCATAGGGCGTAAAGTGCTTTTGTTTAATTCTCGCTTGCATTTATTTCCTGGTAAATTAAGGTCACGATGGATCGGACCTTTTATTGTTACTAATGTGTTTTCTCATGGTGCAAGGAAATTCGTAGAAGATAGCTACGGGGAAAGAACTTAAAGTTAATGGGCACCTGTTGAAACCATATTATGAGAACTTCACTTCCGAAGTGGTGGAAGGAGTTAACTTTGTGGATGTGCTCCTCCGGAGGAGTCATAGAAAGCAAGGAGATAGTCGGGCCGACGACTTTAAACCAAGCGCTAATTGGGAGGCAACCCAAAGGATGAGTATTTCTTGTCTTGTATTTATTTCTTTTCTTGTTTTTAGTTTTTCTTGTTTTGTTTTTACTTTGTTTTCGCTGATTTCTTATTAGGATTTCCCACCTTGACTTACTTTGGATTTATTCAATTTACATTGAGGACAATGTAAACTTTAAGTGTGGGGGAGTGGTTTATGTTGTAAGTTTTGCAATTTTTCAACTTTTTTGTGAACTAGTGAATAAGAAAACTCCAACTTGTAGTTCTTTAGAGTCACATAGTATACATGTTGCTAAGATTACATCGAGAATCTCATAATAGTGACTGAACTTAGAGATGACAGAGAACATGATCGGGTTTCTTAATTGTATGAGAGTTAAAGTTGGATTTAACCATGCCAGTGGCAAATAAGGTGCAGGCTGAATTCGGTATTAGAACAGTGATCCCCTATAGTGGAGACTACCCATGTTACATAATGTGAGGCACCAACCTTGAATTCTTTGTACCTGTCTAAATTTGTGCTTTTTGAGTGTGTGTCACCGCGCGTAAATTCCTCCGGAATGGTGAGCTGTCCAATTTCCCACCATAGAAGCACTATTTTGATCTCTTGAGTGCTATTTTTATCAACCATGTTGGTGACATCGAATTGCTAACTTACATTCCACTTGTGATCTTGTTCGCAGCTTAGCACCATCCACCTTATCTCTCTCTACACCAACAAGTCCATAGAAACACCATCATCATCAACAAGAGGAGCATCACAAATTCAAGGAAAGTTGAGCATGTTCGAGGTTTACAAACAATGGTATAAAATGGGCAGATTTCGATTTGAGTAAAGCAACAAAACAGGGAGCATAATTTTTATAAGTTGAGACTAATATACAAGAGCGGAAATTATTAAGGATGAGAGTTCGAGAAGTCTATGATATCAAGACATATAAGTTGTGAAGATTCAAGCGGTAAAGTACTTACACCATGGCATTGTACTTACATTTTTATTTTTTTTATTTTATTTGTATTTTACTTTCTCTTGTCTCAAAAAAAAAAAAAAAAAAAAAATTAAAAAAAAAAAAAAAAAAAAAAAAAAAAAAAAAAAGAGACAAGAGAAAAATGTTTTTACTTTGTTTTATTTTTATTTGTTATTCAAAAAAAAAAAAAAAAAAAAAAAAAAAAAAAAAAATAAAAAAAATAAAAAAAAATAAAAAAATTTATTATTTTGGGTTTGTATAGTTTGTTTTTAGTTTTATATTCTTTCAATAAAGCCTATGGAAAGAAGGAATATCTATAATGAAGTTTCAAGCGACAAGGAATTTGAGGGAAAGAATCATATTGTCAAGATTCTACGAAGTTCGAGAGTTATCATCAAGAGTTGAAGACCGAAGACGAAGATGAAGACACCGATAGAAGACCGAAGACGTTTCTATGGATTCTGTGAGAGTGGTGCTAGCTGCACGCCGAACGGATAACGAGGTAAGTAAGCATATTCCCACCTTCGTTAAATGGTTGATTTCCTTTTGAAGAGATCGTCGAAAAATGGGTTTTCAAAATATATAAAAGATGTGGGTTTTCAAAACATTCGAGGGTTTTGCCTTCCTACCATTCAACGTGTCGCAGATTCTCTCTTCATTCCAACCTCGACACATGTGTGACCCATAAAGAGTCATGTTTATTATTGAGAGCAATATCATAAAACCCTTTCTTGTGAGGCAGAGTCGAGACTTTTGATCACTCCGAACCCGAATTTTAGTCGAGAAGGGATGGTTACTTCTCTCTCAACTTTTAAGAATGAGATTGTGTTCATTTATGTGTCTAACTTCTTATGACTAGTGTGCAGAATCTCTATGTCTTCTTAGCGCGTTGGATACTATCTTTACGGAGAACTAGTAAGTTGGAGAAATAGGTTTTGTGGGTATATCTCTAGTAAACCCTCACGAGACTATAACTCGTCCACTAGGGACACCTAGGGGTTTAAAGGCTTGTTATTTATGCTAAAAGTGACCGTAGCCTCGACGACACGGAGTTGTTGTATTTTATTGTTTTGTTTGATTTGCTCGAGGACTAGCAAAGTCTAAGTGTGGGGGAATCTGATAGGTGTAGAATACACCGTATTTACTATCTAGTAGTTACGCTTTCTTTGCTATTTTTCTTGTGAATTATGCACTTTACGTGTGCTTTTGAGTTTTATAGGTGCAATGGAGTCGCACGGAGGAAAAGAAGAAGAAATTATCCAAATTGAGCCAAAGGGTGAAAGTGTCATCTCACATGCAAGTGACTCCTGGAGCCTAGCCACGGTTAAGGGCATCTCTATGTGTAAAAATATCATTTCAAGGGCGGATGTCACATGAGTCAAACCAAGAAATTAGGGGCTGCCGCTTTAGTGGCCTATATCAACTTATGGGGTGTCTTTTCTACATGCCCTGGGTACCCCTTATCTACCTCATCGGGTGGATGTATCCAGTTCACGTCTTATTCCTACACAGCCCTAAATTTCAGAGCAATTGATTGCTTTCAATCATTCACTCATTAACTCGGGAGAGGCCATTGAGACTCGCCGTAAAGAGAAAGAAATCGAGGTTTTCATAGTTGAAGCTGAGAAAACGATGGAAGAATTGAATGAGTTGTTGGCATTTTGGACCGTAAATGGGGAGGAAATTGAGCTGTTGAATCGAAGATTTCTGGTAGGGAAATGGCTGGAGTTCATGGATTTTTTTTATTATGGGTTTTCAACAGATTTGAGATACAGAGAAAGAGGAAAAGAATCAAGTGGCTCTGGCTTGATTTTGTGAAAGATTGAGTGGGTTTTGTCAGGATCGATGGGGATTTCGATTGAATCTGGACGTTACAATGGAGTTTGAGCTGATGGGGTCACTGTGGTTGAATGATGATGCAGATCTGGGCTTTGATTTGATGATGATTTCTCATTGAAGAGGATTAAGAAGTTTAATGGGTGTTTGGGTCAAATTGGATTTGTTAGAGTCATTGCTCTAATGGTCGAAAAGGGTTGAAGATTTCAGGCAAGCAACCAAGGTGATGTATGGACTGAAGCCTGGAGTTGATAATTGATGGTTGTACACTAATGTGGAAGCTTGAATTGGACGTGCTGGATTTACAGATGGTGTTGTTCTTGGGCTGATGGCTTGCTGGCGACACCAAGGTGGTGATGATGGCAGAGGGGCAAATATTGTTGCTCTGTTGGATTGGGTCTGGTGGAGTTGTTGGTGGTGTGCCTGTGGAGGTGGTATAGCAGCTGATGGACTCAAGCAGCGAGGGATTGAAGGCTGTGATGGCTTTGGTGATGGTAAGCAATGAATGAGTACACAGGAAGGTCGGCAGAGCTGAGCTTGAGAATGTAGTGGGTTGTTCAGGGAATTGCAGGGCTTGCAGCTCAGGTTGCCATGGGAAGAGCAGCAGCAAGAAGCTACAGGTGATGGGCTTGACTGATGGAATTGTAGGTGGTGAATGTAGCTCAGGTGCAGTGGAGAATAACACAGGGCCATTGGAGCTGCATTACAGTGGGTTTGAGATTATGAGGTGATGTTATGGCAAGGAATGGAGTTTACATGGTTGTTTCCAGGGATGACTGCAGCTGGCACAAGTTAGTATATATGAGGTGTTGCAGGTGATGGCCTGAGGAGATTTGCAGGCCTGTGCAGCTAGTGAGACCGCATGTCAGATGGTGCTACAATTAAAGAGGCCGGAGGTTATTGCTCCTGGGCTTGTAATGCATTGATGGAAGCCAGTGCTGCTGTGAACTGGCATGGATCTGTTGATGGCTGCAGCTGGTATTGGTTGCTGACCTGGGAGTTTGAAGGTCAAGTGAACTGAGCTGTAGCTCAGGCTAGTAAATGGAATGGAGTCTATTGCAGGTTATGAATGGGAAGTGAAGCATCCGGTGGTGTTGCGGTGGTGCAGCTCTGCCGCTTTGGCCGCATTGAAGTTTGAGAGCAGATGCTGCAGGGAGATAGTGCAAGAATGATGCAGTGAGTGTGGAATTGCTTGAGCCGCAGTGAATTGGAAGGATACATGGCAAGCTGGTGATGCTACTGGTTTACAGGAAATGGTTTGAAGTTATGGTGGTGCTTAAGCTCTGTATATTGCAGGTGGAGTTGTTATTATGCAACTGAGATGGAATGGCAACTCAGGATGGGGGCTGTGAAGGTGGCACTGAAATGACAGGCCTAGCACAATGCAGGGAAGTTACAGCTGGTGCAACAAATGGAGTTGCAAGACACAGCCATCATGGCTGGGAATCAGAGCAAATGGTAATGGGTGCTATTTGGCCATCATGGCAGGCCTATACAGCTTTACTCAGCCTGTGCAAACTGTGGCCTGGAAAAGTCAGCCCAGTTAGATCACCAACACTGCTGACTCATGAACCTGACTCACGGTGATCCGGTTCGACCCGATCCAACCCGGTTTGACCGTCGACTCACCCGCCGAGCTGACCCGGTCCCGACCCGTTGACCGGTGACCGGGCGGACTTTGCCGGTCACCGGGGCTGTTTTCCGGCAACTTTCCGGGCGATTTCCGGCCATAATCCCAGACTTCCGGCGACCGTTTTCGGGGTGTATTTTCTACACGGGTTTCTCACTCTTTTGGGCTTGGTGGACTCTCACCTAATGGACTTTGAAGACTAGACCTAATTTTAGAAGTTGGAGAAAGTTATAAAAGGGAAGGTCTTCTACAACTTATGAGATATCTTATTCTTGGGAATTCTTTTGGAGAGCCACTTTTGTTTACGCTTCTAGGGTTTGGTTTTGTTCTTCTTCTTCCTTGTTTTATTATTGAATATTGATGATGATGAACTCCATAGCTATGAGTAGCTAAACATCTTATTGGTTATGGGATAAAAGTTGATTTCTCAACATGCTTTTGATTCAATGAATTAGTTTTGTCTCAGTAATTATTGTTTGTGATTCACAATTAATAGTGTTATAAGATTTGAAAACTTGTTAGGTTGAGTCCTAATCAATCCGATTTGTGTTCATCTCTAGAGCTATATTAGGGTTTTCAATACGAAAAGTTGTTTATCCCGATTCTAAGTAGCATAATTGTGGTTAGTGCTTGTAGTGATACATCCTATTAGTCACAAGTGAATCATAACTTTTGTTAAAACGTCTAGTGCTTTTACACATTCGTTTGCATTGATGAGTCTTATTCCATAAATCTTAATGCTTTTAGGGAGTTAAACTTAATTGTGCTTTTACACTTTAGGTTGCTTTCGACGAAGAATTCACATATGCATCTTTTAATGTGGTTGTGATGAAAACAGGAATTAACGGGTTATACTTGCGATCAAGATATCCTAGGACTTTTAATAAATACGAGATTAAATACCAATTCTAATCATTGATGAAAATACATGTTTGTGAATGATACCATCCCTTGACCAATATCTTCTCCTTATTGATTTCTCAAATTATTTACTTTGCTTTCAACTACTTTTATTTCTTAAACAACAAACATACCTTTGGTTTACTTTAGAAACTCGAAATTTACATAACAACAAACGCCTCTCTCAGGATACGAACTCTTCCTTACCTTGTGCTTCATTTAAATTTAGTGCGTAAGAAAGTGAAATTATATTTGTCGGTTGACGACCGGTCACTCGCTGGTGCTTTTCTCACCAGGGCGTGGTCCTAATGGCCGAGCATGCCATTGGCACATGCCAACACGCTCGCTGGTAGATTCTCTCACCAGGGCGTGGCCCTAATGGCCGAGCATGCCATTGGCACATGCCAACACGCTCGCTGGTATCTTTTCTCACCAGGGCATGGCCCTAATGGCCGAGCATGCCATTGGCACATGCCAACACGCTCGCTGGTAGCTTTTCTCACTAGGGCGTGTCCCTAATGGCCTAGCATGCCATTGGCACATGCCAACACGCTCGCTGGTAGCTTTTCTCACCAGGGTGTGGCCTAATGGTCGAGCATGCCATTGGCACATCCCAACACGCTCGCTAGTAGCTTTTCTCACCAAGGCGTGGCCCTAATGGCCGAGCATGCCATCGGCACATGCCAACACGCTCGCTGGTAGCTTTTCTCACCAGGGCATGGCCCTAATGGCGGAGCGTGCCATTGGCACATGCCAACACGCTCGGGTATCTTTTCTTACTGTGCCGTGGCCCTAACGGCCGAGCATGCCATTGGCACATGCCAACACGCTCGCTGGTAGCTTTTCTTACTGTGCCATGATCCAAATTGGCCACGCATGCCATTGGCACATGCCAAACACGTACGCTGGTAGCCCAACTTGCAAGCCGTGCAACCTAGGCCAACTTGGCCGTACGCGCCATTGACACATGCCAAAAACCCCGCTGGTAGCCTAACTTGTAAACCGTGCAACCTAGCGCCAAGGCATTCCGCACATGCCACACACGCCACTAGCAGCTCTATGCATTGCCACATACACTCAACGTACAACCTACCACCAAGGAATTCCACACATGCCATTGGCACATGCCACACACGCCACTAGCAGCTCTGGCATTGCCACTTGCGCTCGCGGTGCAACCCGCAACAAAGGCATTCCGCACATGCCATTGGCACATGCCACACGCGCCCCTAGCAGCGCCACTTGCACTCAAGGTGCAACCAACACTCGAGACATCAACACAAACCGGGGATGCTTTCCAGGGGGTCTTGGTTTGGCGGTCACAGCTTGCAGCGTACACTACGCTCACATTAAGAAAGCGTGAATAGGAATAAAGCGGTCAAATAAATGAGGAAATAATGGTGAAAACGTTTTCACCCATAAACACCTTGCGTTTACCACCTCCTCCCATTATTTCACCCTTTACTCTCTTCCTTCATGAGGCCAGGGTACGTTTCAATCTCGACTTGTATAAATAGGTCTGGTTTCGTCACTAACTGGAAGCCAGCGGACCAGGAGGCGACCATGTTGGTAGAAAACTTATGTGAATTGCTACACCTCTCCAAGGACCAGCGAATAAAAACATTCTCTGCTATTAACCGAATAGCACTGAACGCATCACTAGTTCCTGTGCCCACGGGGACTCCAAGGATCCCCGGAGATCCACCAACAATATTGTTTTCACCGATGACGACATGATGGTAGAGGACGGTCACAACCGAGCCTTGCATGTTACGGCTCTCGTCAGGAACATAGAGTTTCGAAGAGGGCTCATTGACACGGGTGCATCTTCCAATGTCATCACTCTCAAGACACTTAAAGCTGCCAGGGTGCGACCTAACGAGATCGTACGATAACCCACTACGATGACGGATTTCGAAGGAAACCAAACTAGCACGTACGGCTACATCAACTTGGAGCTGGCAGTAGGGCCGATTCAATCAAGCGTGAAGTTTGAAGTGATTGAAAAAGAACCAGACTACCACATGATACTGGGAAGGTCGTGGCTGCACAATCTCAAGATCGTTCCTTCAACATACCACCAATGCCTGAAAACAGTACTGAACGGAGAAGTTGTCCGCATCCCCGCGTCGCTGTCCCCCTATGCACCCGCCATCGCGTAGAAGCACATGGGCCGAAGGAGGGTTCAAAAGGCGTGACGACCAATATTCACGGCTTTCGCTACCAAAATGGACATCGCTCGAGAGATAGCGACAAACCGGAGATACTCCACGGAGGAGACCGCCCTCCTACCGTCTTCTCGGGAGGAAGACCCGCCGTCCTCCCCCGCCACCGGGCGTAACCCGTGCCCGCACCAAGCGAGATTGCACCCTTACCGCAGGACGAAGCAAAAAGGAACTCACACATTACCACCGTTGTTAGCAATTAGCAGGGGAGACCATGACCCGGTCTCTCCGCCCGAAAGAATGTTTTCACAATAACCAGGAGGAAGTTCCAGACGCCCCTCAGAAGCTGCAAGACGTGACCGAATGAACCACCGACGAACTCGAAACTGTCAATATAGGGAATGAGGAATTCCCGCGACCCGTTCTGATCAGTTCGACTTTACATTCTGCAGAACGCTCAAAGCTAGTCGACATACTCAAAGAACATGGACTTACGAAGAAATGCCTGGCTTGGATGAAAAACTGGTCACCCACCATCTGCACGTGATACCCGGATCCAAACCAGTCAAGCAGCCTCCAAGACAATTCAGACACGACGTAGAAGAACAAATCAAGACGGAGGTCCAGAAATTACTAGCCGCTGGTTTTGTCAAACCTATTCACCATCCCACATGGTTGGCCAATATCGTTCCCGTTAAAAAGAAGAATGGTCAGATCAGATGTTGTGTCGATTTCAGAGATCTAAACAAGTGCTGCCCTAAAGACGATTTCCCGCTCCCTAACATCGACATGCTTTGGTAGACGCTACCAAAGGGACATGGTATGTTCTCTTTCATGTATGGATATAGCGGCTACAACCGATAAAGATGTATGAGCACGACGCGAGTAAGATCGCTTCCGAACCCCTCTCGGAAACTTCTATTACACCGTAATGCCTTTCGGTCTGAAGAACGCCGGCGCTACTTACCAACGCGCCATGACTACCATCTTCCACGATATGATGCACAAGCAAGTCAAGATTACGTAGATGATGTGGTAGTTAAATCGAAGACTCGAGCGGATCATCCTAAACGCTACGACAAGTGTTCGAAAGATGTCGCGAATACAAGTTGAAGATGAATCCTTTGAAATGCGCCTTTGGTGTCTCTTCTGGGAAGTTCTTAGGATTCCAAGTAACGGCCGCAGGGATAAAAGTTGACCCAGTCAAGACGCAAGCTATCCTCACGATGCCACCACCACGAACCGCAAAAGAGCTCCAGAGTTTCATGGGCAAGGTAAACTACATTCGCCGCTTCATACCGGGCCGGCACAGACTCATTACCGCGTTTACCCTCTCAATAAAAAAGGAGCGAATTTCACATGGACTACGTCTCAGCAAAAAGCGTACCATAAGATCCATCTAACGCTGTCCTCCCGACCGTCATGAAGCCTCATATGCAAGGGAAGCCACTATGTCTTTACACAACCTTTAGCGATACCGCCATTGGAGCCCTCCTCGCTCAAGAAGACGACAAAGGAATTGAATATCCCATATACTACTTCAGTCGAATGTTGAGAGACGCCGAACTCAGATACCCCAAAGCAGAAAAGGCGTGTTTCACGTTAATTTATTCCATCCAGAAGTTCAGGCACTACCTCCTCTCCAACAAGGTGGTGTTAATATCCAAATCGGACTCGTAAAGTTTCTTCTCTCGAAACCCTCCCGATAGGGAGGCCGGCTAAATGGCTCCTGCAGCCTGCCGAGTTCGACATAACGTGCGTTTCCCGAGGGCCATAAAAGGACAGGCTGCATTGCACTGACTAGCAAAGATTCCCGTGAGAAAACACCATGGAGTTACGAGAAGATCTCCCGAGACCTTCCGGATATCTTCTTAGTCGAAAAAGAAGCATGGTCAGCTGTTCTTCAACGGCTCTTCCACCCCTAGCACTAATACCGGAGGAGCAGGTGTGGTACTAGTATCTCCTGCCGGAGAAGTCTTCTCGCATTCTTTCAAGCTAGACTTTCCATGCACCAATAACTCACCA
The DNA here is from genome assembly GCA_023531295.1 of Papaver armeniacum. Classification (NCBI taxonomy): domain Eukaryota; kingdom Viridiplantae; phylum Streptophyta; class Magnoliopsida; order Ranunculales; family Papaveraceae; genus Papaver; species Papaver armeniacum. Next base: position 111,183 of record JAJJWW010016084.1, on the reverse strand, counting down.
ATACGAAGCCTTCCTCATTGGACTATCACTAGCCAAACGAGCCGGGCCACGCGTTTGGAGATAAGAGGAGATTCCAAATTACTCATCAACCCAGTAAATGGGATTTACGCATTGAAAGAACCGACGCCGGCACCATACAGGGCTGAAGCACAAAAACTACTAAATTATTTCGCCAAGCAACCATCACACATGTCGGCCGTAGCAAGAATAAGCATGCCGACCGCCTAGCTACACTAGCATCAAAGCTATAGTTCGAAGGATCCGAGGAAACCCCGACAAAATGGCGAACCATAGCTTCAACATGGCTTTCACAACCCGAGAAAGCCAAGACGATGACTTGGAGAACTCCTATCATTCAAGAACTCAACAACTCACTTTTCCAAGGGAAGGTCGACCTCAAGACTTTGCGGAATTTCTTTATGCTTCAAGATGTTCTCAGATCATCGAAATCAGATGCTCTCTCGTCAAGGTGTCTCGGAAAAGAGGAAGCACAACAACAACTTGAACATGTTCATACCGAAGTCGGTGGAATAACATCCGTAGTAACCCTCTATCGTCGTTTACAACGACTTGGATACTATTGGCCGGAGATGGAAGCCCAATCCCGATTACTCCAGAAGGTGTGTCCCAATTGCCAGGCGCCCCCATGTCAGACAGAAGTCCTAAACATCAGTCACACTTGGGACTGGCGGGAGCCGTACATCGGTTTCCTTAGTGACGGCATTCTTTCTACTGACAAAGAGGATGCGTCCAAGCTAAAAAGAAAGTCCAATAGATTCGTATTCCATGATGGGGTTTTATATCGCAAGAGTTTCGGAGGAAGTCTCATCATGGTGTTTGGGCGGTATGCAATCCCAGTTATGTTAAGAGAAATGCACGAAGGCGAACACCAAGGGAAACAAACCTGTTCTCGCAGATACACGAGAGGTACCACGGCCGACCATGGAAGACGACGCAGCTACTTTCGTTCGAAATGACGAGAATGCCGTTTACGGAAACCTCATCCACGCGCCTCCAACATCCTTGCACTCGATAAGTAGCCCGTGGCCCTTTTATAGTCAGGGACTCGACATCATTGGGAAGATCAACCCGCCATCCTCAAAACAAAGATGAATACATAATAACCGCGACCGAGTACTTTACCAAGTGGGTTGAAGTCGTCCCGCCGAAAGGAACCACCGGAGCCACGATCGCGGCATTCGTCAAGGAACACATCATCTGCCGCTTTGGCGTACCTAAACACGTCATCACCGACAACGGCACGCCTTTTTGCTAACAAGCAAGTACAGAACTACTTGAGAGGTACGGAATTAAACAAGTCTTCTCTCTGTCTATTATGCCTGTGGAAATGGGCAAGCCGAAAGTACCAACAAGACTCGATCCGAATCCTCACCAACAAGACACGACAATCCCAGACTCGGCACGAGCAATTGCCGATGGCTCTCTCGGGCGTACGAAACATCTCCTAGAAGCTCCACCGCATGTCTCCCTACTCCCTCGTCTACGGTACAGACGCGATCCTCCCAGCAGAAATCAAGATCCCGTCTCGCGACCGCCGCAGTGAGTGGACCTCAGTGGAATGAAGCCAAATCACTCAATGCCAGAATCGCGGAACTAGATACTATGGACTCCGAGAAGATCCCGGCAGAGGAACATGCACAAGCATACGTAAACAGATTTCCCGGGGCATACAATGACCATGTAAAATCCAGGGTTTTCAAGGAAGGAGATCCGGTGCTAAAAACCGCCAAACACATCCAGCAAGATGCATCGGCACCGAAGTTTTATCCCAAATGGGAAGGGCCGTACATAATCACTAAAGCTTATGACATTGGTTACTACAAGATTATCAAAGAAGATGGGGGAAAGCTAGAGGCAGTCATCAACGGAAAGTGGCTTAAGGCATACTAAGCCTAATCACTTCCCTGCAACATGCTACATCAAAAATGTGAACGTCCAGACACCCTCTCTGCTTTTACTTTCTTTCTTGCAAATTATCGAATTTCAATACAATCCAACAGATTAATGGAAATTCTTTATTTCTTCAAAAAAAAAAAGAGAGGAGACTTCAAATCTCGTGATACAAATCAGAAAAGCCCATCTAGTAAATTATAATCCCTACAAAATATCATCTTCAACTGACCATGATATCTTTCAGTCCTACTTTTCAAGTCTCGAGTTAACTCTTCGATCCTCCGAGATTCCAGGGCCAAAGCTTTCTCCTCTTCCAAAGATGGCTTTTGTAAGGCGTGAATCACACCAAAGAAGAATACCAAATCTGTCGACCTTCACAATATTGAGACGATGCCGTAACCAACTAATATTAAACTCCAAGGATTCACGCTGTGTGGGACACCATGTTCTCCCACATTTGAATGGGTCGACTCTGCAGCAAAGACGGATGGACATATTCTCCATCTCAAAGAATCATTGGCAAAAGACAGTTCACTACGTAAACCCAAGGCGACGAACAACACTTCACTACGCTCCCGGTAGCGATATGGTCGTATGTCTTCCATATCCTCGTATAAAGGACCACAAATTCTTTATGCACCAGGAAACCGCCAACATTCCGATAATTGGAGGAGAGACACCTCATACGAGTCCCAAATGACAAACCCGCATAGGGGTATTCATAACAAGAGAGCCCTAAATCAGCGTTCTCCAAATCCGCAGCAATCAACGAGGTTGGATTTGAAGGGAGAGGAACGACTAGGTCATCCTCGCCGACAATAGTAACGCATGCTCCAGCGGGATATCTCTCGCACGAAAGGGAAATTTTCCATTCATCAAACAAGCGGTGAAGCGTACGTCACCACCATCAAGAAGAAGAAAACATACCCAGTATGATTTTCTTAACCCGAATAACCTTTGTTGGGATGTCACGCAAGAGTCGACTCGCGCCTTCACTGGAGAATCTGGATGGTTAGAAGATGATTCGTCTCTGTGCGACATGACAAAGAGAGAAACTCAACAAGAAGAACCATTTCTCAAACGAGGGAGATGATGCAATTACGTTGGGTATGAATACGGAATCTTAAAGAAAAAAAGGAAGTAATGAGGGACATAACGCTTCCAGATTTTTTGGCATGGATGATGCCCTGATTGAAGCCGCGCGTGAGGGAAGGAAACTTTGCTATCTGTAGAAACACCTACTCCCTCCTTGTTTATACCGGTCCCATCAAGCTCGCGCCAGTCTCCCCAAACTTCCCAACAACCGCCCAAGTCACGCCAGCTAGCACGCTCAGTTTCCCAACTCGCGATAACTTCTCAATGCCGCCAAGCTTCCTGTCTCTCACGACGCTGACTTCCCAATTATACAAGCCTCCCAATTTGTGCAAAACTGCCAGAGGTAAGGACTCCAAATCCTATTTATAAAAAGGTCAGACAAGCCTCCTCAATTCTCTTTACGATTTGCTGTTGATAGTTTGTCACCATCTTATGCTTACCTCGCAACAAAGCTCCTGTTCCGAGCTAAGCAGGGGGCTTAATATTGATGGTGGTTTTTAAACAAAGGGTAAAATCGTATAAACACCCAAATAACCTAATGTTACCGGTGACACATTTATTAGAAAGTTTAATGCATGTAGTCAGAATTAATAGGGGTATTTTTTCAAATTAGGGTTACAACGAACAAAACCCTAATTCCTCCGTGCAATGGCAAATCATGCCAGCCCACACCTAGCCAAAGCTAGCCACACCTCTGCGCCAATGGCAAATCATGCCAGCCACACCAAACGCGCCAAAGCATGCCAACCATGCTAGCCGCACCTCCGTGCCAATGGCAAATCATGCCGCCCACACCTAGCCCAAGCTAGTCGCGCCATGCCAAACGTACTCGCCTTGGCCCTATCTATGCTAGTCACACCAAACGCGCCAAAGCATGCCAACCATGCTAGCCGCACCTCCGTGCCAATGGCAAATCATGCCAGCCACACCTAGCCCAAGCTAGCCGCACCTCCGTGCCAATGGCAAATCATGCCAGCCACACCAAACGCCCCAAAGCATGCCAACCATGCTAGCCGCACCTCCGTGCCAATGGCAAATCATGCCAGCCACACCTAGCCCAAGCTAGCCGCGCCATGCCAAACACACTCTGCCTTGGCCCTATCTACGCTGGTCACGCCACGCCAAGCCAAACACCCTTACCTTGGCCCTAGCCGCGCCATGCCAAAGTAGCGCTCGCGCCTAGGCTTGCAAACCGTGCAACCTAGGCCAAATTGGCCACGCATGCCATTGGCACATGCCAACACGCTCGATGGTAGCTTTTCTCACTGGGCGTGGCCCTAATGGCCGAGCATGCCATTGGCACATGCCAACACGCTCATTTGTAGCTTCTCTCACTGTGGCGTGGCCCTAATGGCCGAGCATGTCATTGGCACATGCCAACACGCTCGCCGGTAGATTTTCTCACTGTGGCGTGGCCCTAATGGCCGAGCATGCTATTGGCACATGCCAACACGCTCGCTAGTAGCTTCTCTCACCGGGCGTGGCCCTAATGGCCGAGCATGCCATTGGCACATGCCAACATGCTCGCTGGTAGCTTTTCTCACCAGGGCGTGGCCCTAATGGCCGAGCATGCCATTGGCACATCCCAACACGCTCGCTGGTAGCTTTTCTCATCAAGGCGTGGCCCTAATGGCCGAGCATGCCATCGGCACATGCCAACACGCTCGCTGGTAGCTTTTTTCACCAATGCATGGCCCTAATGGACGAGCGTGCCATTGGCACATGCCAACACGCTCGCTGGTAGCTTTTCTTACTGTGTCGTGGCCCTAACGGCCGAGCATGCCATTGGCACATGCCAACACGCTGTTTGGTAGCTTTTCTTACTGTGCCATGATCCAAATTGGCCACGCATGCCATTGGCACATGCCAAACACGTACGCCTGGTAGCCCAACTTGCAAGCCGTGCAACCTAGGCCAACTTGGCCGTGCGCGCCATTGGCACATGCCAAAACCCCACTGGTAGGCTAACTTGCAAACCCTGCAACCTACCGCCAAGGCATTCCGCACATGCCACACACGCCACTAGCAGCTCTATGCATTGCCACCTACACTCAACGTACAACCTACCACCAAGGCATTCCACACATGCCATTGTCACATGCCACACACGCCACTAGCAGCTCTGGCATTGCCACTTGCGCTCGAGGTGCAACCCGCAACAAAGGCATTCCGCACATGCCATTGGCACATGCCACACGCGCCCCTAGCAGCGCCACTTGCACTCAAGGTGCAACCAACACTCGAGACATCAACACAAACTGGGGGATGCTTTTCAGGGTCTTGGTTTGGCGGTCACAACTTGCAGTGTACACTACGCTCACATTAAGAAAGCGTGAATAGGAATAAAGCGGTCAAATAAATGAGGAAATAATGGTGAAAACATTTTCACCCATAAACACCTTGCGGTTACCACCTCCTCCCATTGTTTCACCCTTTACTCTCTTCCTTCATGAGGCCAGGGTACGTTTCAATCTCGACTTGTATAAATAGGTCTTACCTATTTCCACCGCACAACAAGTCTCGGTCGGAGAAAAATACAACACTCTCGGAAAAGGAAACTTTGCAAGCTCTCCAAAAAGCTTTCATCTCTTGCAAGCTTCCTAAGCTTTCACTTTTTGATACAAGTCGAGACACTACTCTCCCGCACTATTCCGGTCTCAACACCTTTCTTTGCTTCCATCCCCAAATCAACCCTTCTCCTCCACTTTGTGACCGAAGCAAGTCCGGAACGGCCATTTCTTGGTTTAGGCCGGACTTGTCTGGTTGATCTCTCGAATCTAGAAAGTGCTCACGTGCAGCACATTTGTTTAGGGTTTAAACCAGTTTCTTACTCACCTACCGAATTTACCAAAATCGGCGGAAACGATTTTTACCCATAAACAGTTAGTTAGTTAGCTTCCGCTATATTTATTATGTGTTTGTATTCCATTTGTAAATCAACTCACTATTGAATATGTTTCATGTGAGAGGACTTCTTGTATATATATATATATATATATATATATGTTTCAGATCGGGTTAGTTTTGGGTTAAGTTTTGTAGCACATTTCTTAAGTGATTGCTTAAGTATATGATTTAGATTTCTAGTGTATATATATTTAGTTAATCTCTTGGATTAGTCAGCTGCTAGCTTAGGGGGCCCTATAGTAAAGGAAACCAATAAATTTGATGTGTGAAATATCTTTGTGTAACCCATCCATTTATAGGTTCCAACTTATAGGACCGTGTGAGGAAATAATTTTAAACCCGTCCCTTTCTGTTCATAAACACCCTTTACTGTTTTAAACACCCCTTGGATGATGGGGGATAGACCTATCATCGACACCCCGTACCATGTTGCATTATTACACCCGGTCTAAAATTTTGAAACCTGTGTCTATAACAGTGTCATACTGTTCGTTTAACACGCATTATTTTAGAGTGTGTCGAAAGGAGGACTCATCCCTTAATATCCTATAAAAGGAGTCCTTTGTAAAGATAATTACACACCACAAGTCTTAAAACCTTATGTAATCTCTACTTCTAATCTTTTATTTCTATTTTGCAATATGGATCATACATCAACCCCTAAGGAGCAAAAAGCATTTATAGCGTCATGGATCGCAGTAAGGTCAGTTCCAGTTGTAGAAGGAGTCGAAACATATGAAGATAACTTTTGGCCATCGGTACATAACCATTTTGTTACAAACTACATGAATCCTAAGCAAAGAACAAGACATGATGTAAGACATCATGTTAAAAACAATACTGAGGCATGTTAGGATGTATGCTATCATCCAAGCCAAGCTGCTCAGAAAGCTCACATCTGGTTCTATTCCAAATAATATCGTAGGTATATTTTGCTTTCGTTCCGTATTTGTAAAACATTATTTTTGAGGACGTAATTAAAGGTTTTATCGTTCTCTGCATGTAGGAATGGATGACGAAAATACGGTTCCGAAAAGAAAATGATATTAAATTTGAGTTTTATGAATGCTACCTTCTTTGGAAGGACGCCGTGGATGACTTCAACCCGTTGTCGCTAGCAAGGCGCATGGGGTAATGTAACCCTCCCGAGAGACCACTCGGCCGCTAGGGACACCTACCGGTTTAAAGGCTTGTTGGGCATTTATTATCGTTGAACTTTTATATCGTTTCGCCGTACGTATACTAATTTCAAATTAATGAAGTAAATTATATTATCGTTGAACAAAATAGTCATAATTTAAAATCTTCCTATTATTTTATCCTGAATTACTTATTCAGACAAGGTTAATTGTGGAGGATAATTTAAAGGCAAAGATTTAAAGTGTCTGACATGTGGGTGGTTTTTATCGGGTTTCTCAGCCCACTTGAAAAACAAGATAAGTCTTACACATCATCGCAACATGAAAGGTTTGTTACAGAAGGTCCTCTATAAAATCACTTCTTCGTCTGGCAAAATTATAGTGCAAAACATAAGATATTCAAATCCATCTAGTTACATCTTCTCCCGGAATATTGTTTCTTCTCTTCCATTTTATCCGGCAACTACAACACACGAAGAATGGCTCGGTATACCGTCGAAGAGGATGTTGAAATCACAAATGCGTGGGTAAGTGTTGTTACCCTTCCCGGGGTATTCAAAAATTACACACAACAGTTCACAAATATTCATCAAAGAACAACTTTTGCTATAAAAGGTAGGCTCGGAGTAATAAAAAAGGGGGCAAGGGTTTTCGTTCGTTACCAGAAAGAAATTTATATTGCCCAGAACCGATATCCTCTATGGACATTTGAGATGCTTGTAAGTAGTCTATCTTTTTACTCAGACCAATTGGTTTTATTCTTCGACAAAAACACTTACCAACTTATGACTTTTTTTTGGGTGTAGGAGCAATATGCAAATGGGAAATATGCTTGGGATACAGGAAAAGAATTCATGTTTTATTAATGCAACCTAATCATAAAGGCTAACATCCCGGAACTTAACACGATACAACCACCACCACATCCTTCTCAAGATGGAGAGGAAGATTAAAACAACCGCATCAACAACATGATAGTAATGGTTTTGTGGGCATACCTCTATGTAAACCCCCATGAGACAAAACTCGTCCGTAATGGCCACATAACGGTTTAAATGCTTGACGCACATACTATGTATTGCCTTGCTTTCACCGAAATTTATCTATGTCTAGGATTAAATAATCGTTTACAGGTGTTTATTCATTCAATCCATGTATCCCTTAGGTTAATATCAATTTATTCATTCATGGTGTATGTTTAACCAATGCTCACTCTGAGAAAGTATACGCATTGTCGTATAACGTAAGAGTGTAAACTGGGTGTAGAAAAAAAAAAGGTCAAATCAAACAAATATATAATAGGCACGCAAGTTGTAACCGCGTATGTAAAATACGCAGTTTGATTCAGCATGGCACGCTGTTAGGAACGGCGTGCGGAAGAATATTTCAGTAGAATATTCGCTGATACGCATTTAGGAACCGCGTGTGATGCTTTTTTCACACGCAGTTTCAAACCGCGTGCCTAGGTTACTTCCATCTTGGATCCAAGCAAAACGAAGCACTCTCTGGGAATCAGGAAAATAGTAGCTGAAAGAACGACACTTCTACAGTTATAATCTTGAATCTTGGGTGCCGTTAGACTCAGCCTAAGTAAATGCTCCTCTATATATTTCCTCTTCCCTGCTAAATCCATTTAACAACTCTATAACTTCTCCCCCATCCTTAAAACTTACACAGTAGATGATCATGGAAGATGTAAAAGATATGTTTGAGATACCAACAAGTGAATCATGTATTCAACTTGAAGAAGAGATTTCATCAATGGAAGATGAAAAAGATCTGTTGGAGATACCAACACGTGAATCAAGTATTCAACTTGAAGAAGATATTTCATCAATGAAAGATGGAAAAGATATGTTAGATATACCAACAAGTGAATCATGTATTCAACTTGAAGAAGAGACTTCATCAATGGAAGATGGAAAGGATATGTTAGATATACCAACAAGTGAATCATGTAGTCAACTTGAAGAAGAGACTTCATCAATGGAAGATACCGATGACGATCAAGACTCCATGAATTATTTCGTTACTCCACCAATGCATGAGGATTTCATATCCATACCCCAAGAACGTCAACAGGTCATTTCTGAAATGCTCCAAATTTACTTAGGAAGAGTTTTTTAAGTTTAAGTTAGTATCTTGTTGTTGTTGAATTTCAATATTTAAGTTGAAGTTAAGTTTAGTTGGTGTCTTGTTTAAGTTTTGTTGTTGAACTTCAATGTTTAAACTTAAGATTCCTTCAAGTCTAAGTTCATATTGTCCCAGTAGTTAGCTAATTAAAAACAAGTTAATCATATTGTGTTGTTCTTATCTTGCCTCCATGCCTATGGCATCATTTAATTTAATGTCTTGTTATTATTGAATTTCAATGGTCATTTTAGATGTATACTTGATAAGAACGTAAATGTTATATTTTATACCCATATTTATATTAGCTAGGACTCGATATTTTGGATAATAACACTATTTTAGTGCTTTTGTAGAAAGTACGAATGAATTCGGTCACCGATAGAATAAACAGCTTAAAGAGAAGCTAATTAGCACTTGCGACGTAATGACGAAACATGACTGGCCTGGTATTTGTATATATCAACAGCATGGAAATCATGAGGCCCAAAGGTGTGATTCAAGAGAGTTCTTCTTTGTCAGGCACATAAGTCCCATTAGTTAGTTGGACAAAGGAAATATGAGTGGGCTTGTCCATTGTGCCTACCACAACTCATTTTCTTATCAGAGCAGCAGTTTGTTTTCTAAACAAAAGAAAACTCCTCTTTTTTATCCTGGCTTGATTGGGGTATACCCAAACTAATTGGGGTATACCCAATGAGACAAAATAGGGTCATTTTGAAGTAAAGCCAAGCCACCCCTTAACCTTGTATTTTCAAAATAACTAATATGTCCTTGTTTAATTAACACTAAAAAATTGATTAGGTTAATTAATTGAGTTTAGATTAAAATTTTGAAAATGAAAATCCAGTAGGTTAAACCTTTAATCCGTCTTATGAGTTCGATTTCGATCAAAAAATTTGGTTTTCAAAAATGTCAAAGGTCGGCAAGATATACGTTTGAATAAGGTGCCAGCTATATATGGCCTAGAGCATGGTTTTTGTTTGAATAAAATGCCGACCAATTTTAGCCTTAGGCAAGGTATTTAAATGAAGAACATGCCGACTTTATTTTTTTTGACACATAGGAGATGGCTATTGAAAAATATTAGTCTGAAGGTTTACAAAAAAACCCCATTCGGCCCGTATAAGCTCGGCAAGGTATTTAAATGAAGAACATGCCGACTTTATTTTATTTGACACACAGGAGAGGGCTATTGAAAAATATTAGTCGGCAAGGTCTACAAATATACCCCGCCAAGCTGTTGAGAAAATACCACGGCGGTATAAGTTGACAAGGTCTTCAAAATTACCTATACGGCATTTGTAAAAATTTACAAGTCGTCGCCATGGATGTTATGAAAAGTCGGCAAGGTATAGATATGGATATCTTGCCGACCCTGTAATTGCTAAATTTAGAGATGAAAAGTCGGCATGTTATTCAACCTTATACCCTGCCGACTATATTTTGGTCGGCGAATTGTCGACAAAAATACCCCCGCCTCGCTTTTGGTTCGTTTTGATTCTTCGTTTTTTTTTTTTTTTTGATTTCACATGTACAGTCTCTACTGTAGAAGAAAGATTTTGATTTTTTTGTTTATATGTTTTGGCCGGCAAGGTTTTTTAGTATGGGCAATTTGGTCTTTTAACACCTTTTAGACACCCCTTAGCACACTCCTTTGGATGGGAACAAAATGGGTATACCCCACTTAATCTGGGTATACCCCAATCAAGCCAGGTTATTTATCTAGCTGCTAGTTTCTTCTTCAATCTTATTCCACTGAATCATGGGCAAGATCGGGACTCATATCAACTTTTGAAGAAGCAGATAGTAGCTAGCAGCGAAGGAGTTGTTGTTGTCTGTGGTTGATCGACAGAGAAGGGGTTCTTTATCAATTTGTAGCAGTTGAAGATGGTGTGGCTACTGAATGAACTAGAATTGGATCTCATTGAAGTTTGTCGAAGTCAAGGTTATGTGTGTTGGCTGAACTTCTATCGCTGAGTTGGGTGGATGCTGATGGTTGCATTTGGATGGCACGCGAGAAGATGGGGGAGAAAGATTGGTTGTTTTTGGCCTGAAGTTTGTGCCGTGAAAACAGCGAGAAGAAGGGCTGTTGTCGTTGATTATGTGGATGTACAACCTGGGTAGGAGAGTGTTTAGTATCTTGATTGTGCTTCGGAACTTGGGTTCTCGTTAGATTTGAATTTGCAGGTGCACTAAGCTATTGACAAGAGCAGGAGAAACAGCGGCTAGATATCTCTGGAATCAGAAATTATAGCATGCCTAGTGCTCGAGAAATTGGCCGAGTGAAAGGGAATTTGCGATGTTGAGAAGACTCAGGTCTTGTCGTGACTGATCTTGGAGGTGATTGTTTGAGCTATGACAAACCAGTGGTGGATGTTAGATGTGGTTTCTGCTGCCAATTTGGTTGATTGAACGGGAGGATTATGAGCTTGCTGCTGCGTTGAATAGAAGGATGCATTTTGTGGAGACTTAGACGATGCTGTGGTTGGGAGCGAGAATAGAAGCTAGCCTGAATTTTGTGCGCCGTGAAAACAACAAGAGCATTGAGCAGTTGCCGCGGGTCTATCACTGTGAAGTTTTGATGAAGACAGCTGGTGGAGTAGATATATGAATCAAGGTGCAAAGAGGAGGAAATACTGCTACTGAAAGAACAACACGAGTACTCACTTGCCGGTGGTTTTATGGTGATGCACGACCAACATTCTGTAGTGTTCAGGGTCTGAAAATGATATGAATTTGTGGTGTAGATGAGTTTCGTGTTTGCATGTGAAGAATGCTGTAAGGAGGAGCTCAGAAATCAGGATCGATACAGCTCCTGACGCAAAGAAACTGCACTGCAGTTGCTCGATACAATGCTCGAAAGAAGAATTATAAAGGCCAGTAAATAGAAAGTGGTGTTGAGATATGGGAGCTGTGTTTGAGATAGATTTATGCAAAGGAGATGGAATGGATTCAGGACAAGCTGTTGTTGGTGGTGTATGAATTGTGTTCAGTGCTGGTTTGTGTTGGAATTCTCAAACTCATGGCAGTGGCGGTCACTCTCAGCCTCTGCAACAACAAATATAAGTTCATGAGACTTCAATGGAGGAACGAAATGCAGCAGCAAACCTAGGAGATGGAAACGATGGATGGAGCTGGTGTTGTTGTTGATGGCTGAGCTATGGGCAGGCAATCGATGAAACAATGGTGGAACTGGTTGCAGTTGGGAACGAAGATGGAGTTAGGCAGTAGCCGGACTTGGCAATGGTGGAGTTTATATTCTCAAGCTGGTGTGCATTGTTTCGATGATGCTATTGGCCGGTGATCATTCGAAGGTTAATATTGATGCTGCTAATAAACTGGTGATGATTGCTTGGGTTTAATGATTGATGCGCACGGGAAATAAAATGGGTCTGTGATGTATCCTGACTATGAGATGGTGTTGTCATGTTTCTGTGAATTATAAGAATTATAAATCACTGGGGAGAATGGATGTGACCTGGTTGAGCCGAGATGGTCAGGGATTGGACCGGCTCTGCTTGGTGGATGTTAGTGTGGTCTTTGGTGCTGTTTGCCGTGAACAGAAGATGTTGGAGTTTGGAAACTGGAGCCAGTAGTGGACGGACTGGGCCTTGCCAATCTGCCAGGTCATCTTAGAATCTTGGAAGCAAACTATAAAGAAAAAAAGAACGAACAAAGAAAAAGGGCGGATCAGGCTACTGAAGCCGCAGCTGAGAGAGCCGGGAATAAAAGAAATGAACACAGGCTTGCGGCCACAAGGTTTACAAGGGTTTGAAGTTTTGTGTTTTCAATTCCATCTTGATTATCTAGTGAATCATTTTAATATGTTTATGGCTTTTGAGAAAGCCATGTGTTGCTAGATTTTCGTGACTAGGGTTTATGTTGAAACCACTTTGGGGTATTAGGCTTTTTGAATTGATTGATTGAGCAAAGACCATAATGATTTGAATAGATTAATTCTTGAATGACTTTTATTGATTAATCGAAGAAATACGTTGTTGCTTCACCGGTTTTAAAACCTATGTGCGTAATTGATATTTTACAAATATGTTTATCTTTTCTTATTTGATGATCCATGCTTGGTTAATTACTTTGAAGGGTTATGCTTAGAAAAGCTATATAAAATTTGTGAACCTAAATTTAGTTTCGTATGAATTTCTCGCTGATGCAATTTGATGGTTCATGCTTGGATTTACTCTTTGATGTGCCATGCTTAGGGTATACCAGTGATATTTGCGACTCTAATACATATAATAGGGGAAGTCAATAGAAGAACAATAAATAAATATTCTTGAATTATGTTTCATTTCAGTAATCGAATAGAAATAGTGGTGGATTCTATAAACCCTGGTTACCGTCTCTTCCATTGAATTTATTTGATTAGTTTAATTTTGTTATTTCGTTTTACATTATAAAAATCCCAAAAACAACATTCTCAGTTAGTCAATTAAGAATACTGGTTATTGATATTTCCACCGCTCTCCTCGTGGGAACGACCTGTACTTGCCTATGTCTACTTGTTAGACACTGTGCACTTGCAGTATTTTATTGTAGGTTTTTGAGCCTACCAAATTTTTGGCGCCGTTGCCGGGGAGCGATTGTGGAATATTGTGATTAGTATTGCTGATTTTGTAAATAGTTAGGTTTTTATTTCATTAATTTTTATTATTTTGTGTAGTCTTTTTGTTTATATTTTTAAGATTTCTTTTTCCTTTTTGACTCTTTTTGTGTTTTAGTATTTCTTTTCAGGTGCCTTTTCGAAATCATGAATTGTTTGCACCAGACATCTGAGATGACGCTTGGTGAATACAAGTATGGGCCACGGTATAAGAAAGTTCTTGCTTATAATCGTCTCAGGTATGGAACTTGGAATCCACGTCATTTCTATATGGGTGGCTATTCAGGTGTGTATCGATTCCAGTACTTTGAGGATGATGAGGAACTTGACACTACTAATGATTTTAGGAATAGTGATACCGTTATAACATCTGTATCTAGTGTATCTTATCCAACTCATGATCATCTTATTGATTATTTGCCTATTCAAAAGGACGAGAGTTGTATTAGAGACACTGTTTATTCAGATAATGATGATTTAGAAGAATCTGTATATACAGAAGATACTATTGTTGAGTCTAACTACTTAGAGACAGTAGACGTTCATAATGAGATACCTTCTAGTCATTCAAATAGTGAGATTCGTACGAGTCATGTAGTTACTGATAATAATGAGTCAATTGTTCAGGATACTTCTGTTCCATTGAGCTCATCTTTCGTTGAACCATATTGTAATTCTATGAATGCTTATGTGGATGTTGAACATATTGATACTGGTCAGATAACTTGTACAGATGATTTCGAACCTTTATCTGTTTGTTTAGCCCACTTTGCTGATTCCAATGACCCGATGCTTATTGATATTGTCAATGCATTGTGCCCTTCAATGGTTAATAATTAATGTAGCTCAACAACGGAAGTTATTTCCGCGGACTTAGAACCAGATTTAAGAGTTACTGATTTTTATGAACTTGAACCACTGAATGTATATTTAGGTCATTGTGTTGAGTTTGATGATACTTTGCCTTTTGACAATGTCAATTCATTACTTCCTCTTATTCCTAGTGAAGATATTGTGTTGACATAAGTTATTTCAGCTGATCTTGAACCTTATTTAAAGTATGTTTCCCAAATAGAAAGTAATATAGATTCTCTGTTTGTTGTCCATTTGAGTGATTTATTTATCTCGATTAAGGACTGTTTTCTTTGGGGATAGACTTACACTTCTTTTTGGAGTTTTATAGTGTTTGCGGAGTTCATATTCGCAGTGACTTGATTTGTTGGATTGATCCCCAACTTTTCAGACTTTATATATATGCTTTGCTGCTTACTTTGGTGCAACCTCACCTTGTTTGAGGTTCTTTATGTGCGCAAACATGGATACAAAGATTATGCTTTATGGGAGTCAACCCATAAGATCTCGCTTCATGGGAGTCAACCCATATTAAGATATGTTTTCTTTCCTCTATCGTTTATTTGTTTGCTTGAATTTCCCATCTTAATTCTACGTTGAATGACTCAATTACATTGAGGACAATGTAATGTTTAAGTGTGGGGGAGTGGCATTTTCGTTAGGTTTAAATAAAATAAAAAAAAATGATCAGCTGTGTAGCGGGTCTAAAAAAAAATACAAAAAAAATTATTATGATTGTTAGGGTAATGACCAGCTGTGTAGCGGGTCTTTTTCTTTTTCTTGCTCTCAAAAAAAAAAAAAAAAATAAAAAAATTTTGATATGACCAGCTGTGTAGCGGGTCAATTCTTTGTTTTGCTCGAGGACTAGCAAAAATGCTCCCAGTACTGCAGCTCTTTCATATTGTCTCAGTAGTTAGATAAAAGCTCTATGTTAGTATTACTTCTTTATGTGTCAGTAGTTAGCTTGAGTGATTTCTGGTTCGCTGCAATCAACCCAACAATTACTCATGGTGCGCCTGATCTCTGCAATGACTGAAACCACTTCCACAATACTCTGCCAATGAAACGTGAAATTTAAAAAAGAAAAATGTATGCGCACGACTACCAGTTCCACAATACTTTGGCCTACTTGGTACAGGGATATAACTTTAGCACTAACAAACAATATTTATAAGTAAAGTGTTTGGAGAACGACAAAAATAGATAACCCAATCCATACCTCTCGACAACATTTTAATGGTTTGTTGGCTTTGGTCTCGTGGGAAGGTAGGCTGGCATCTCTTTCATTCTAAAATAGCGATATATACCTAAGTTAGCTCACCATTTCCTCAAGCCATTATCTCGTCTCTGTCTTTAACTCAATTCGACCACTAATCACTTTGGCTCGATTAAACACAGATGAAGTCCTTTTTAATGAGATGAAACCTGATAATTACTTTACAATTTGGGTACCTCAACATTTCATCTCACTTTCAGGTAATACAAACATTTCAGTTTATTTTTGCAATGAATAATTTATGTACCTCAAAATTTTTATGGCACTATGTGTATTGGTTTAGGTTTAGACCTGAGCAATGAATTTATAGTTCAAATTTGAAAGGATTGTAACACAATTAACACATTCATAACCAAATCCACCAGTATCATTAGAGTGCAAACATGTGAATTAAATTAGAAATGAAAAAGAAACTTAAAGACAACAACAATAACTAGGAGTAAAAATGTTTCCAAGAGAAAAGAAAAAACTAAAAGCAGAAAAAACTTAAAGACAACAACAATAATGGTCGTTTTAGCCATGAACTATATGGGGTTTTCACTGCTAGATAAAACACCTGAACCCAGACTTGACCAGAATTCAGGCAACATGTTGCGCTCCACCAATATGTCATGAATTAGATCCTTTTCCATTGCAATTTGCAAAGGAAGCTTACCATTGCGCTCTAAACTCTGCTTCCCTATGTGCTTGTTTATGGGTAAAAATCGTTTCCGCCGATTTTGGTAAATTCGGTAGGTGAGTGAGAAACTAGTTTAAACCCTAAACAAATGTGCTGCACGTGAGCACTTTCTAGATTCGAGAGATCAATGCAGCACAAGTCCGGCCTAAACCAAGAAATGGCCGTTCCGGACTTGCTTCGGTCACAAAGTGGAGGAGAAGGGTTGATTTGGGGAGGGAAGCAAAGAAAGGTGTTGAGACCGCAGAATAGTGCAGGGAGAGTAGTGTCTCGACTTGTATCAGAAAGTGAAAGCTTAGGAAGCTTGCAAGAGATGAAAGCCTTTTGGAGAGCTTGCAAAGTTGCCTTTTCTGAGAGTGTTGTATTTTTCTCCTGACCGAGACTTGTTGTCTGATGGAAATAGGTAAGACCTATTTATACAAGTCGAGATTGAAACGTACCCTGGCCTCATGAAGGAAGAGAGTAAAGGGTGAAATAATGGGAGGAGGTGGTAACCGCAAGGTGTTTATGGGTGAAAACGTTTTCACCATTATTTCCTCATTTATTTGACCGCTTTATTCCTATTCACGCTTTCTTAATGTGAGCGTAGTGTACGCTGCAAGTCGTGACCGCCAAACCAAGACCCCGGAAAGCATCCCCAGTTGTGTTGATGTCTCGAGTGTTGGTTGCACCTTGAGTGCAAGTGGCGCCGCTAGGGGTGGCATGTGTGGCATGTGCGGAATGCCTTTGTCGCGGGTTTCACCTCGAGCGCAAGTGGCAATGCCGTAGCCGCTAGTGGCGTGTGTGGCATGTGTGGAATGCCTTGGTGGTAGGTTGTACGTTGAGTGTAGGTGGCAATGCATAGAGTCGCTAGTGGCGTGTGTGGCATGTGCCAATGGCATGTGCGGAATGCCTTGGCGGTAGGTTGCACGGTTTGCAAGTTAGGCTACCACGGGTTTTGGCATGTGCCAATGGCGCGTCACGGCCAAGTTGGCCTAGGTTGCACGGGTTGCAAGTTGAGATACCAACGTGCGTGTTTGGCATGTGCCAATGGCATGCGTGGCCAATTTGGATCATGTCCCGGTAAGAAAAGCTACCAAATGAGCGTGTTGGCATGTGCCAATGGCATGCTCGGCCATTAGGGCCACGGCACAGTAAGAAAAGCTACCAACGAGCGTGTTGGCATGTGCCAATGGCACGCTCGGCCATTAGGGCCATGCCCCTAGTGAGAAAATCTACCAAATGAGCGTGTTGGCATGTGCCGATGGCATGCTCGGCCATTAGGGCCACACCTTGGTGAGAAAAGCTACCAAATGAGCGTGTTGGGATGTGCCAATGGCATGCTCGACCATTAGGGCCACGCCTAGTGAGAAAAGCTACCGGCGAGCGTGTTGGCATGTGCCAATGGCATGCTCGGCCATTAGGGCCACGCCCGGTGAGAAAAGCTACCAACAGCATGTTGGCATGTGCCAATGGCATGTGCCAATGGGCCACGCCCAGTGAGAAAAGCTACATGTTGGCATGTGCCAATGGCATGCTCGGCCATTAGGGCCACGCCAATGGCAGTGAGAGAAAAGCTACCAACGAGCGTGTTGGCATGTGCCAATGGCATGCTCGGCCATTAGGGCCACGCCCCGGTGAGAAAAGCTACCAGCGAGCGTGTTGGCATGTGTCAATGGCATGCGTGGCCAATTTGGCCTAGGTTGCACGGTTTGCAAGCCTAGGCGCTGGCGCTACTTTGGCACGGCGCGGCTAGGGCCAAGGTAAGGGTGTTTGGCTTGGCGTGGCGTGACCAGCGTAGCTAGGGCCAAGGCAGAGTGTGTTTGGCATGGCGCGGATAGCTTGGGCTAGGTGTGGATGGCATGATTTGCCATTGGCACGGAGGTGCGGCTAGCATGGTTGGCATGCTTTGGCGCGTTTGGTGTGGCTGGCATGATTTGCCATTGGCACAGAGGTGCGGCTAGCTTGGGTTAGGTGTGGTTGGCATGATTTGCCATTGGCACGGAGGTGCGGCTAGCATGGTTGGCATGCTTTGGCGCATTTGGTGTGACTAGCATAGCTAGGGCCAAGGCAGAGTGCGTTTGGCATGGCGCGACTAGCTTGGGCTAGGTGTGGCACGGCATGATTTGCCATTGGCACGGAGGTGCGGCTAGCATGGTTGGCATGCTTTGGCGCGTTTGGTGTGGTCGGAATGATTTTCCATTGGCGCGAGAGGTGCGGCTAGCTTGGGCTAGGTGTGGTCCGGCATGATTTGCCATTGGCACGCACGGAGGTGCGGCTAGCATGGTTGGCATGCTTTGGCGTTTTGGTGTGACTAGCATAGCTAGGGCCAAGGCAAAGTGCGTTTGGCATGGCGCGGCTAGCTTGGGCTAGGTGTGGTGGGCGTGATTTGCCATTGGCACGGAGGGGAATTAGGGTTTTGTTCGTTGTAACCCTAATTTGAAAAAATACCCCCTATTAATTACCGACTTACATGCATTAAACGTTCTAATAAATGTGTCACCTGTAACATTAGGTTATTTGGGTGTTTATACGATTTTACCTTTGTTTAAAAACCACCATCAACATTAAGTCCCCGCTAGCTCCTAACAGGAGCTTTGTCATGCGAGGTAAGCATAAGATGGTGACAAACTATCAACAAGAAATCGTAAAGAGAATTGAGGAGGCTTGTCCGACCTTTTTATAAATAGGATTTGGAATCCTTGCCTCTCGGGCAAGCTTTGCACAAATCGGAGGTCGGCACAATTGGGAAGTCAACGCCATGGAGAGACAGAAGTCAAGGCGTATTGAGAAGTTGACGCGAGTTGGGAAACCGAGCGTGCTAGCCGGCTGGATCAAGCAAAGTGGGAAGTCGATCGTGCTAGCTTGGGGACCTGGCGCAAGGTGGGGAAGCCGAGCGTGCTAGCCGGGCGTGACTTGGGAGGTTATTGGGAAGTTTGGGGAGACTCGGGGCGCGAGCTTGATGGGACCTAGTAAACAAGGAGGGAGTAGGTGTTTCTACAGATAGCAAAGTTTCTTTATTTTGCCTTCCTTCACGCGCGGCTTCAATCAGGGCATCATCCATGCCAAAAAATCTGGAAGCGTTATGTCCCTCATTGCTTCCTTTCCTTTTTTTAAGGTTCCGTATTCATACCCAACGTAATTGTACCCCCTCCCTTGTTTGAGAAAAGGTTCTTCTTGTTGAGTTTCTTTCTTTGCCTGAGACGAATCATCCTCTAAATGTACCAGATTCTCCAAGTGAAGGCGCGAGGTCCGACTTTTTGCAAAAGCACCCCGACTAGGGTTATTCTGCTAAGAAGATCATACCGGTATGTTCTCTTCTTCTTCTCTGTTCGTGTTATCCTCTTTTTATATGTGTATAGATATGATGGAACTTGATCATTTTCCCCATCTTTTGCAAAGCAGTATGATGGGACCCTCCGTAGATGGCCGCGCCTTTAACTCTTCTGAGAAGGACTTGCACTTGACTGAGATCGATCTTCTTCTCTTGAGGAGGCATTGGTTGGGATTGAATCTCCGCTCCATGAAGCTAGTGAAATCATTAAGGACCTCCCTTCCATCTATCCCCATGAAGAACAGATACATGTTCTGACTTTCTTGGGTTCAAATGAGCATGGAGGAGGGGCGAGAGAACGAGGAAGAGTCTTGGCATGTTGAGAGGTTTCAACAGCAGGGCAAAGCCTTCCTCGATCCGGCCGATGGGGCTGGACGACTCGCTTTTAGGTCAAGCGACGGAAAAGCGAACGTGTGGGGGTCTTGAGGAGAGCGCCATGATTCTTGACTTTGATGCGATGAATCAAAAACTTTCTCCGAAGTGTTGCCGAGAAAACCTTCAAGAAGCATATGACGAAACGAAATACCCTTTGAAGTTGATGCCAAAGGTGTCGTTGGTGATACCGTGAGGGGTCATGGTGGTGTATGCCGGACCGCTCGGGAGG
Organism: Papaver armeniacum; assembly: GCA_023531295.1. Taxonomy (NCBI): domain Eukaryota; kingdom Viridiplantae; phylum Streptophyta; class Magnoliopsida; order Ranunculales; family Papaveraceae; genus Papaver; species Papaver armeniacum. Next base: position 90,656 of record JAJJWW010016084.1, on the reverse strand, counting down.
ACACTGCTGCTGCCAGGGGTTGCTTCTGGATGGGATGTTGAGGTTGTCCGCCGCTTTCTAACACCGTTGAATGGAACCTTTGTCAAGCCCGAGGGATTGAAGTGGATAGTCTTACCCGAGGGGACTTGTGCTCCATCCTTCGAGGGCTAGTTCTTCCTTTTGTTATTTCGTTAGTTATTCTTTAGTTCCCCCGATGCCCCCCCTTTTTTTTTCTTTTTTTTTTCGTAAACTCATCTTTACCTTCTTCTTCATCACCAACATTTTGCTTCATATATATTTTTTTGAAAGAGGTTGTGGCATGATGGCTCTTCAATGGTTTTCTGGGTTTATCCGATGTATTTCTCTCGATATCCGAGAATTTGCTTGGAAAGAGATGTATTTATGCTTTTTTTTTTTTTTGACGGAAAATGGAATCCTTGGAAAAAAATACAAACTATTATTCATCTTGGGGGAGTACAACTACTAAGAGGAATTGTTAAAGGAAATACTAAAGGGGGAGTGATTGGGAGGTACAACGTTTTAGGGATTGGAGACCTTGAGCCATCGCGAGTGAATTATCACGCCTTCAAGTGTGTCCGCATTGATGAGCTTGCAATATCCTCCCAAAAGGGTATCCGCAACCAGATACAGCCTGCCTTCTCTTTCATCTGGGCGAATCACCTTTGAATAGCCATTTTTACCGTCATCCTCCCAACTTGAAACGAGCTTTCCTTGACAACTACATCTCCGATTGAAAACGGGTTCGACACGTCGTGCAACCATTTGAGTCCTGGCTTCGTTGGTTTCAATAGAAGTTTCCAAGCTTCTGCAAAGTGTTCAAATGGTCCACCTCCCCATTCACATTTCTTGACAAAATGTTCGTGCGATGACCGCGCCGAGTCCCCATGACTAATGGGGGAAGGAAAGACTGCTGCGTAAAAGGTTGCTTGGTCGACTTACTTGCATTTGAAAACCATGAGCTAGCGCCAACCGGTCCTCTCCTGATGTCCGGGTTCCTTCAATAGTTCGCTGATGCGATAACCAAAGGGGATGATTTGTTGGAAATTCCTTCCAGGCGTGGACGCTGAGAGGGTGCACATCCACTTTCGCTTTGTTGTCGAGCACCCATAAGCGTCCCAATATCATGTCATGATCTAGTTCTTTGACAATGTGGAATTTGCTATGCGTTATAGTGTCTCCCATCTTGATCTCTAGGTTGATGTAGCCATGCGCGTCAAAGTTTCTCCTCTCAAGTTCTTAATCACTGGACGGGAATAGGTAGCGTCTTGTTTTGTAAATCCCGCCGCTTTTAGTGTCTTGAAAGTAATGATGTTGTGGTCGAGGCCGTGTCGATGAGCGTGTCGTCAAATTCGTTACCTCTTAAACGGACGTGGCCGTAGTCCCCGCCTCCTTTTTGGTTTTACCTGCTTGGGAAGCTTGGGCCCGGCGTGGTTTCCGGGAGAGAAAAAGTCGCTTGCTTGTCGATACAACACGATTGAGAGTCAAAGCGAAAATATCTTGGCGCCGCATCTTGGAAAGATAGAGAATTTCGCATACATGTTGCATCATGGATTGTACAGCCTCGTGCACGAGTCCCTGTGAGGACCCGTAGCTTTCTTATCTGGGAGTGGGTCTCGATGCACTCTTTCGTCTCCCGGGGTCGGAGTCCTCCCGCTTCTATCCTTTCTTTGAAAATATGCTTTAGTCTTGTTGCAATCGCTGGCCTGGGTGGTGAACGAACCCGTGGTAATGGCAAAGATTTGGGGTTCGCCATCTCACCTCGGGCTGGTGGACGTCCGGGAGGTGGCGATGATAACATCATCTTGAACCCAGTGCTTCTAGGAGGTCAATCACCTCCTCGATGGGAAACGGAAATCAAGGGTATCTCCTTCGGTCTCATGATGCTACATGGGAGTTTTAGTGACTACCTTTCGTGGCTGGGTTCCGCGCGCCTGGCGCTCACGTTTTGGCCGGTGGCTCGTAGTTGGGGCTTTCCTTTTTTCCCCTTTCGTTTACTATGTTCACGAGGATGAGCCGACATTAAATTGCTTGCCGATGAGGCGTCTACTCCCGCGAGTTTCACGCGTGTCTTCTGCCTCGAATCGGCCTAGCTCTTTCTAGTAATGCCGGTGTCAGTTGTCATGATCGTCCGCCGCTTCATGGAGTTCAAAGAACGCTTGGAAGCGTAAGTTTTCAAAAGGAGCGCTGTAAATAGAACCATACCATTGATGCACGCGCCACCACTTGTTGCTCTGGCCACGTTTGGGGTCGTGACAAATGAGTGCTTGAACCCCGAACCTTTGACGAAATCATTTGGATGTTCATTATCCCACTGGTACATTCTTTCCGAGGTCCGAGAAAGTAACTTGTTCGACACGAAGAAGTATTTTTGTAAAACGCAGTGACCATGCTACTCCAAATGGGAATGTCTGTTCGTGGGATGTCATTGTACCATGTATACGCCTTCCAAAGAAGTGACTTTGAGAATTCCATTAAACGAAGAACGTGATTATATTCATGTTCACCTAGGGGATTCCAGAAACGGGAGACATGCTCATGTGCACTCCCGCACCATCGTACAGGTAAATTGAGGAGAAGAGTACCCCCTCGGGAGAGGGATTCTCTCATTTCTGGATGGGTAAGGGGGTTGGTGATGATGCACGTCCAATTCATCATTCTTGATTCTTGGCCATGAGAGAAGTTATTCCGCATCTTCTCGCGTGACGGTTAGGGCTACCGATTTCTTTCCAACGGATTCTAGCGAGTTTCCTCATCCGTGGAGGCGTGCTCCGCCGAGGTGTCAGGCGCCTGGGGTTGTTGGAGACGTTCCTAAGCGCTCCGAGGACGCGACTCACGTGGTAATCGCTCCGTGGTGGTCTTGAGAAAGATGAGTACCTCCTTCGCGTTGAAACCATATCCATCCTGGCTCGACGAGCATCTCTTGTCGCCCATCAAATCAGCGATGGTGACATAAGGACGACTTCTCCGGTCCCTCCGGCCTCTCGTCCCGTTTCGGCGGGTAGTTGGAACCTTAGTTGTGGTCAAAGGCGCCATGCTAGACGAGCATTCTGGCCGTAGCGGCGCTCCGCCCCGTGACCGGTGGCGTGACACCCGAAGAGATATTTTCGTTGCCATGATTAGAGGGTTGTGCAGAGACACTAGAGGAGGCAGCGGCTCGCCTCGGTGATCAAGCGGTGTTACGCTTGAGGGAGTGCATTCGATGTTACCGTAGTCAGCAGTGATGCAACAACGTTATTGGGAGAGACGCTAACATCGTGGATGCGTCTCAGGCCGGTGTTCTCGGCAGCCGCTCCGGACCGAGTTCCACCATGTTGGGATTTGACGCTCGGGAAACGAAATCGAGTCGAGTTGGTATTGTAACCGATAGATCAATCCTCCCGCTGTGGTCGCCAATTGTTTATGGGTAAAAATCGTTTCCGCCGATTTTGGTAAATTTGGTAGGTGAGTGAGAAACTAGTTTAAACCCTAAACAAATGTGTTGCACGTGAGCACTTTCTAGATTCGAGAGATCAATCTGTACAAGTCCGGCCTAAACCAAGAAATGGCCGCTCCAGACTTGCTTCGGTCACAAAGTGGAGGAGAAGGGTTGATTTGGGGAGGGAAGCAAAGAAAGGTGTTGAGACCCGGCATAGTGCAGGAGAGTAGTGTCTCGACTTGTATCGTAAAGTGAAAGCTTAGGAAGCTTGCAAGAGATGAAAGCCTTTTGGAGAGCTTGCAAAGTTGCCTTTTCTGAGAGTGTTGTATTTTTCTCCTGACCGAGACTTGTTGTCTGATGGAAATAGGTAAGACCTATTTATACAAGTCTATATTGAAAACGCACTCGGCCTCATGAAGGAAGAGAGTAAAGGGTGAAATAATGGGAGGAGGTGGTAACCGCATGGTGTTTATGGGTGAAAACGTTTTCACCATTATTTCCTCATTTATTTGACCGCTTTATTCCTATTCACGCTTTCTTAATGTGAGCATAGTGTACGCTGCAAGTCAGACCGCCAAACCAAGACCCCGGAAAGCATCCCCGCCTGTGTTGATGTCTCGAGTGTTGGTTGCACCTTGAGTGCAAGTGGCGCTGCTAGGGGCGCGTGTGGCATGTGCGGAATGCCTTTGTCGCGGGTTTCACCTCGAGCGCAAGTGGCAATGCCAGAGCTGCTAGTGGCGTGTGTGGCATGTGTGGAATGCCTTGGTGGTAGGTTGTACGTTGAGTGTAGGTGGCAATGCATAGAGCTGCTAGTGGCGTGTGTGGCATGTGCCAATGGCATGTGCGGAATGCCTTGGCGGTAGGTTGCACGTTTGCAAGTTAGGCTACCAATGGGGTTTTGGCATGTGCCAATGGCGCGTACGGCCAAGTTGGCCTAGGTTGCACGGCTTGCAAGTTGGGCTACCAACGTAGGTGTTTGGCATGTGCCATGCGTGGCATGTCCCGTGGCTACAATTTGGCATGTGCCATGGCATGCTCGGCAGTAAGAAAAGTAAGAAAAGCTACCAATGAGCGTGTTGGCATGTGCCAATGGCATGCTCGGCCATTGGGCCATGCCCAGTGAGAAAATCTAGGGGCATGTCACTGGCATGCTCGGCCATTAGTGGCCACGTAAGAAAAGCTACCAATGAGCGTGTTGGCATGTGCCAATGGCATGCTCGACCATTAGGGCCACGCCCTGGTGAGAAAAGCTACCAATGAGCCGAGCGTGTTGGCATGTGCCAATGGCATGCTCGGCCATTAGGGCCACGCCCGGTGAGAGAAGCTACCAACGAGCGTGTTGGCATGTGCCAATGGCATGCTCGGCCATTAGGGCCACGCCCGGTGAGAAAAGCTACCAACGAGCGTGTTGGCATGTGCCAATGGCATGCTCGGCCATTGGCCATTAGTGAGAGAAGCCACGCCGTGTTGGCAGAAAATGCTACCACGCCCGGTGAAAAGCTACCAAACGAGCGTGTTGGCATGTGCCAATGGCATGCGTGGCCAATTTGGCCTAGGTTGCACGGTTTGCAAGCCTGGCGCGGCGCTACTTTGGCATGGCGCGGCTAGGGCCAAGGTAAGGGTGTTTGGCTTGGCGTGGCGTGACCATCGTAGCTAGGGCCAAGGCAGAGCGTGTTTGGCATGGCGCGCTAGCTTGGGCTAGGTGTGGATGGCATGATTTGCCATTGGCACGGAGGTGCGGCTAGCATGGTTGGCATGCTTTGGCATCGTTTGGTGTGGTCGGCATGATTTGCCATTGGCACAGAGGTGCGGCTAGCTTGGGTTAGGTGTGGGCGGCATGATTTGCCATTGGCACGGAGGTGCGGCTAGCATGGTTGGCATGCTTTGGCGCCTTTGGTGTGACTAGCATAGCTAGGGCCAAGGCAAGAGCGTTTGGCATGGCGCGACTAGGTTGGGCTAGGTGTGGCTGGCATGATTTGCCATTGGCACGGAGGTGAGGCTAGCATGGTTGGCATGCTTTGGCGCGTTTGGTGTGGCTGGAATGATTTTCCATTGGCGCAGAGGTGCGGCTAGCTTGTGCTAGGTGTGGCTGGTATGATTTGCCATTGGCACGGAGGTGCGGCTAGCATGGTTGGCATGCTTTGGCGCGTTTGGTGTGACTAGCATAGCTAGGGCCAAGGCAGAGTGCGTTTGGCATGGCGCGGCTAGCTTGGGCTAGGTGTGGTCGGCGTGATTTGCCATTGGCACGGAGAGGGGAATTAGGTTTTGTTCGTTGTAACCCTAATTTGAAAAAATACCCCCTATTAATTACTGATTACATGCATTAAACGTTCTAATAAATGTGTCACCGGTAACATTAGGTTATTTGGGTGTTTATACGATTTTACCTTTTGTTTAAGAACCACCATCAACGGTGCTGCAAATCATAATCAATTGCCCCACGACATTATAAAACCTCCCGTATGCATAATTGGTGCGACAAGAAGACCCTATTGAGAGTGCGAGATGGCGTATTACCAAAAGCACTTTCCACCGCGGAAATAAGCTCATCAATATTTTCAGGAGCCACCCGATGTTGTAAACCTTGGATACCAACAAAGAATCCAAGGTCCAAAGTATTCATATCTGGACTATTTGGAGGCTGACATATGAGTTGCATATCGAACCCATCGATTGATGCCGCTTCCTTAAACACCTTATTATGTTTATCAATATGGGGCTTTGCATTATCTTGTTGAATATAAATAGGACGTGTGTTTCCTGTAGGCCATTTGGCTCGAATTGCTGGTATAACTTTATTGATCATAAACCACATTGAAACATTTTGGTTGATGGGATCAATCGGTTTGGTTTCAAGTGTTTTTCAAGTGTTTCGTTGTGCAGTCTGTTTTACTATTGGCCAAATACCAATTTTCCCATCAAAAATTTCATTCCCAAACGAATCAAACCGAGGACGTGCTACTGCAGCTAGAAACATAATCTTGGAAATGAATCTCTTGCTTTGACATGCACGGTGAGGTTTGGGTTCATCGGGAAGAAGATAATATTTTTGAGACGTTTTTGTCATGAAAAACCACTTTTCGTCGATATGTACGTAATCAAACATATCCTTAAACATTGGTTGAGAAAGAAAAGTACTTGTATCTAGCATTTTTATACAATAATCTGACCTTTTTAGTTTGCCCTCGTCTTTTAAGCCTGGCCTTACTGCACTTGAGTGTCGCTTAACCTTGCCTTTTTTGATCCTCCTATGCAATGTTGATTTTTCCATCCCTGTAGCTTCCGCGAATGTTTGAATATTAGTACGAAGACGGTATGGAATTGCTAGTACCTTGTTTATATCAATTTCAATACGTGTGCGACCAACTCTCGTTGGTTTTCTAGAAGTTACGTCAGGGACCATATTTGAACTTTGAGTTTTTTTCGATCGTCTCCGAATACGCTCGACAGTTGAAATTGATGTTTTGAAAATTCTAGCAGCTTTTGGTATTGATCCTCTTTTTATTTTTCCATTTTGCATCTCTTTCAATAAAAATTGATACACAGCTAAGTGTTCCTCATTTTTTAGTTCTATGGTTTTCCTTTCTATTGTGCTAGAAATCATCATCTCTGAATCATTAGAAATCATACCTTCATCATTAAAAGTCATATCTCCATCACTAGAATTTATGTCTTCATCAGTTGATGATATTTCCTCTTCATCATGATACGAAAGATTAGAGTAAGGTTGAATGTTTTCTTCTCCATCGGAATCATGAAATGAGAGAGTAGTGTAAGGTTCGAGAATTTCTTCTTGACAAAATCTATGCTAATGGGAGAAGAGAAAATGAACAGTGAGAATTGAAAGGGATAACAAAACACTTTTAATGAATTCCAAAAGAAAAGGAGGGAAAAAATTCAAATTTTGGTTTTTTACAAGTATTTGAACTGAAAATCTGAGCATCATAGTTGGAGGGAATATTTGGATGAATTTTTATTTTGAAATTAGTGTAGTTTATCTTCTCCAACATAAAATCACATTGAAAGCAAAGAAAAAAAAAAAAACAAAACAAAGAAACACCGTTGCCAGGAAAAAAAAAATGAAATCAGTGTACATGGTTTAATGGGTATATGCAGTCTTAAAAATAGGAGGAGATGAAGAGGTAAGAAAAAAATTCATGCAAAAGGATCGATGTTGTGGAGCTCCCACCTCTTTCTGGAATGCATTATTACCATGGCTATGTAGAATCTGTTCATGTGAATGGCCAGCTAGCTATTTTAGCTAAAGGTGTTCATACAAGGATAGCAAGAACATTACTAGCAGTGATGCAATTGTCTTATTTTTTCGAAGCCAAAAAGACTTCTCATCAGAATAAAATCAATCCACGTATACGGTTTTCCTATTTTGTAGTCAAACGTAGTTACTCCAAAAACGTGTAGATATTATAGGAGTACATAATATTTGGAGTTTATCTAAAAAACGAGTAGAGAGATCTGATAGCAATATTTTATGAGGGAATAATTGGTTATCCCCACAGTAACCTTAAATTTTTTAGGAGATTTTCGATTCATAGTAAAGACAATACACTAAAAATTAGGAACAGTTAGGAAGTGTAAATAAGGGTATTTCTGGAAGAAAAAAAGTCAACCTCTCTCTATTTTCTTAATATGTGTGAAAAACCCTTCCCCTTCATCTAAAAGGGGACGGAGGGAGTATTTTTTTACCCCACGGGGGTATTTGTGCAAAGTCAACTAAAATCGAGGGTATTTATAACACTCCCACTTCTAGAAGTCGTTTTGAAATTCGATATTCAAACTGACTTCTGGATTTTTGAGTTTGAGAAGCCAAAAAGCAACTTCTCATATTTATCAACTCAGCTTCACGATTCCGCCATTAATGTGATTCATTTACTTCTGCATGTCTAAATTTGAATAATGAAGTTACCGTTAAGAGATTTAGTTGATCTCTTATCAATGTCTAAATGGATTCTCTTACCCATAACTACTTCTTTTTAATTTTAAATCTTAGATTCCCTTTGCTTATTCTTTTTCTTTTAAAGTTTTCACTGTATCCCTCATTGTTCCTGTCTTTTTCTTAATGGCTTACAGGTTCTGATACCGATTGAGTTTTCTTGCGTTGTTTAAGACCTTGGTGTTGATGTTTCAGAAGTTTTTCCCAGTCAAAGAGAGTTTCCCCGATTCAATGGCAACTTCGAAGATTCCGCCTTCTCGATTAAACGATGGTATGAAAAAAGTTGCAGGGTTCTTTTCTTGTTGCTTGATATATGTCAATGATGTTATGACAAATAGAACACGTCTCAAATTGAATCAAACACGTAGAAAGATAAGAATCCGTAAAACCTCTATAAATCCATTTAATTTGTTAGTCAACAACATCATAATCTCATTGTGCATTCAAACTCTCAAACATTCAACTATAGTCATGGCTTTTGAGGATGTCAACAACTTTACCAATCAACTTGATTCAACCTCAATTGAGTCTTCTGATGATATCAGACTAGTTATCAATGTTGCTCAAATAATACCAAGCATTTGCCTTCAAAGACATGGAAGTAGCATCATCGGAAAATTTATCTCTCACACCAACATGAGCAGGGTTTTTGCTGCAAAAACAAGCTAGATTGATCTGGGGAAACAGGGTTGGAAGTTTTGAGCTAAGAAAGAAAAGTAAAAACATGTTTACTGTCACTTTTGAATCGAAAGAGGATTGCAGATGGGTTTTAACTGAAGCGCCATGGTATTTGGATGGTTTCCTATGGATCATTAAGCCATGAAATCCAACTCAAAACTATCGAGACATCCCTTTTGATAAGCAACAATTTTGGGTCATATCCAGAGAATTGCCACAGGAATTTCTCAATGTTCCAATGGTTAATGAAATGGGGAATATATTGGGTGAAGTTAAGGAGTTGGATCCTGAAGATGCTTGATATCTCAAGGTCACTCATAAGAGGAGTCTTAGCTCAGAACGCTGCAGATTTTACCCAATGGATTCCTTTTTACTATCAGAAGCAACCCCATCAATTGTGTCCCCTTGCTTTATCATTGATCACAATGATGATGATTGCAAAAACAAGGCTAAAGATGTTAGAGATTTATCTCATAAGTTGTTCAGTTTCCTAGACAAGATTCCCTACAATATGACAAGAAACGAATACTGGAACATTGATGATGTTCCTACCAAAATCTCTCCGAAAAAGAATAACAAAAATAGAAAGTCCAACATGGTGTTATTTGTCAGACCTGAAGATAGCTAATACTGCAACTCAGTTTACACTGAGTATTTCCAAGAAGAAGGAAATTCAAGTGAAAACATTAACCGTGAAAGAGGCCAAAGCAGCAGGAGTGGAAATATTAGGAGGTTCAAAAGAACTAGGGAAAATGACAGCTGCAAAGTTAGCTCTAATCAAATGGCTGACGACTTTGAGGAAAGTGAAGCAAGTCGGCAACAATGGGACGATAAACATCAAATGAATGCTCAAGGAACTGTGACTGGGACAAATACATCATCAACAATCAAGACTCGGATGCAGGACAATGAAATTCATCGTTACTATCTTTTAACCTCTATATTTCAAAAACTTATTTTCTTAATACCTAGTTCAATAAATCGTGTCTCAGTTTCATATACAAAATGAGAATCCTAGCATGGAACGTACAAGGCTTAGGAAACAAATTAACTAGAGACCATCTTAAGAATTGCATCTTTAACTATAATCCTGAGGTTATCTTCATATCTGAAACAAAGTCCACTGTGAAACTTCATATCTCCTAAAAAAAATGAAATATCCTAATGTTTAGTGCAATGAAGATAGAATTAGAATAGGAGGTTCGGCATTACTATGGAAAGATGGCTTGGAACTAGAATTCAGTCATACCTTTAACTACATGATTAACTTGATCATAAAAAATGGTGAAACTAACAGTGAGTGGTTTCTTACTTGTATGTATAGCTCTTCTTATGAAAGTGGTAGACAGGTTCAATGGATTTCCATTGAAAAAATGGGAAGAAATATGGACATTCCATGGGTTATAATGGGAGACTTCAACTCTACTCTTAATTTACAGCTATGAAAGGCAGAGTTACTCTACCAATCCTACACAACCTCATTCAATAATTGTTAACATTGTAGCCTCATTGGGTCTTGTAGATATCCCATACACAGGATATCCTTTCACATGGTGAAATCACAAAACTCAACTCAGTCAAGTTAGAACCAGACTAGGCAGCGCCTTATGTTTCTCTTCATGTATGGATTTATTTAATGCTATTCTCAAAAACCTCATACTTTCTGGTTCAGATCATGCACCAATCCTGTTAAGCACAGATCCACAAAATGAAAACCTAAACAAACCCTACAGATTTTATGAACACTGGCTCCTTAACAAAACATGTAAAGATAAAATCAAGAAGACTTGGAGATGCAACAAACATGGAACTGAAGCTTTCAAGTTCACAAACAAAGTAAGAGCCACAAAGAAGGGATTGAAGGAATGAAGAATAAGGCGGTATGGAGATACATACAAGAAAATAAAAGAGACACAAGACATAGTCCAACAATGCATCAATCAACAACAGATAGACATTCAAGAGCATCAAAGGTTACAACACCAACTAAAGACTCTGTATGACACCAAAAACAGAATTGCTTATCAACAATCAAGAGAAAATGTGATTAAATACCATGACAAACTCCAAAAAGTTCCATGCTCAAGCCAATTTCAGAAGAAGATGCAATCAAATATAATCTTTGAAGAACAAGAATGGAGAATGGAAATATACAAGGGAAGAGATAGCTGAAATTCTATAGGAACATTTCCAAGAAATTGCCACAACAAGTTAACCGGATGAAGATAATGAAGTCATGAACCTAATCACCCGTTGCATCACAGAGACTGATAACTTAAAGTTAACTGCAATTCCAACAGAGCAAGAAATCAAGAAGAATGTGTTTCAAATAAAATCTTGGTCTGCTCCAGGACCAGATGGATTTCAAGCAGGCTTTTACCAACAAAACTGGGAGATTGTGGGTGCTGATGTTGTCAGTATGGTACAAGAATTCTCCAGAAGGGTTAGAATTTTCAAGGAACTCAATCACACATTTCAAACTCTTATTCTAAAGAATAACTGCATTCAAAACCCTTCAAACTACATACCTATCAGCTTGTGCAACATTTCTTACAAGATCATCTCAAAAATCATGACAAACAGGTTGAAACCTATGTTACATAAATTAATTTCCCCATGGCAAGCTGCTTATGTTCCTGAAAGAAATATAATAGATAATACTATCATTGCTCATGAAGTCATACATTACATAAAGATAACAAAAACAAGCAATGTTGCAGTGGCAATAAAGTTGTATATGTCAAAAGCATTTGATAGAATGGAGTGGAAGTTCATCATCAATATTCTGAAGAAATTGGGATTCTCTGAAAAATGGTGCAAGCTTGTAAATCAGTGCATTTCCACAACAACAATATCTATCCTGCTAAATGGCTCTCCAATTGAAACAATCCAGCCAACAAGAGGATTAAGACAAGGTCATAGTCTATCTCCATACTTGTTTATAATCTGCATGGAAGGATTCAGCAGAATGATTCATTCCTCAGTGATCAACAAAAGCATAACTCCTATTTTCCCAGCAAAGAAGAGTCCACCAATATCTCATCTGTTCTTTGTAGATAATTTCATATTGTTCTCCTCTGCCAATGTGAATTCTATCAACAATCTTAGAAACATAACCATAAATTTTGCAAGGTGTCGGGCTAGATGGTGAATTTGAACAAATCAAGCTTACACTTCAACAAAAAATTAAATGATGAATTAAAATACATCTTTGTGGTATCATAGATATGTACATAATGCCACTGGAGAAAAAATATCTGGGCATTAATCTTTTCATTAGCAGGCAAAGAACCAAATGCTTCATCAACATTCAAGACAAAATGCAACACAGACTTCTACAATGGCAAGTAGGGATGACTAATGTAGCAGGCATAAGCATACAAATTCAATATGTCACTAATTCAATGGCATAATTCCAAATGAGCTGCTTTATTCTTCCTCAACAAACCATAAACAACTTAGAATCCATTCAAAGAAGATATTGGTGGAACAAGAAACAAGGTAAGGGAGGCTATTTCAAATCTTGGGAAAGCGTCAGCATTCCAAAAAGATGGGGAGGTCTAGGATTCAAAAATATAAAGGTCTTTAATGAAGCAATGATTACAAAACTGGCTTGGAGATTAGTTCAAGAAAAAGAAGGAAAATGGGTTGAAGTTCTGAAAGCTAAACATTTTTGAAAAGGAAAATATTCTTCAAGATGATTTCTCAAGCAATGGAAATGCCATATGGAAAAGTATATGTACTGGCATTAATTGGGTGAAGCAATTCCATTTATGGCAGATTGAAAATGGCAAAACTGTTTATGTACGTGTTCAGAGATAATTGGATAGAGGGTTACACTGCTCAGCAAATCCAACAAAATTTCTCTGCTTATGAAGAGTACCCATACTACATGACAGTGAATGAGCTGTTTGATGATCATAGTCAAAGTTGGAACCTAAATATGCTACACAAATACTTCACCTAGGACCAGATGGAGAAGATTCTAAACATCGGACCATCTATGCAAAATGAAGACAAAATTCTATGGTCTCTTACAAAAAGTGGACACTTTACAGTCAATTCCACCTTTAAGGCATTCTCTGCCAGAAGAATCCAAGCTTAGATAGCAAAGAAGATGAAGCTAAATTCTGGCTCAACATATGGCATCTTCAGATTCCACGTGCCAGTTATTCTTGTGGAAAGTAGCTCATGATATCATCCATGTTAATGAAAGATATGCAAGTCATTCTCAAAATCAGGAGGTGCAATGCCAAAGATGCAACATTGATGCAGAAAATATTACTCATCTGCTGATTCAATGTAATTATGCTAGAAGTGTGTGGAATGCAATGTCTCCTGAAATTGATCAAGAGTTAAGTACTGTCACAGATTTCGGGCAATCGTTAAGAAGTTGGTGCAATTCATACAACAACATCTATTTCAACAAGAAAGCTAAAATAAACCTAATAGTCATTATTATGTGGTTTATATGGAAGTCCATATGTGAACTGATCTTCAACAACATCAGACGCACAAGCTCAAGCTTAAAATACAGAATCATTACTTACTGCAATGAAAACAATATTCACACTAACTTTAGTAGTAACCAGGATCAGGTTGCTAACAATATATTGACAGAAATGTGGTCAGATACACTGACAACAAGCACTGGAAACCACCTCCTATAGGAAAGCTGAAAATTAACATTGATGCTTCTGTTTTGCCTGATAATTTCATGATGGTATTGCTCTAATTATAAGGGATTTTACAAGGAGGATGGTGGAGGCCTGAACTTTGGTAGAAAGGGTTAGAGATGTTGCTCAAGCTGAAGCAATTGCAGTTCTAAAAGCTCTTCAGTGGATCATCCAGTTGCAGCTGCAGAATGTCATTGTGGAGGGAGACAACAAAGAAGTTATGGAAAGCATCAGTGGAACTCATATCATCACCAGATGGGAAGATAGTAATGTTATTAGGGAGTGTCAACACTTAGTCAAGTGTTTAGGTAATGTCCAAGTGTGTTTTAGAAGTAGGAAAAGTAATCAAGTAGCAGATCTACTTGCTAAGTTTGTTAGGAATAATAATTATGCTAGGAAATGGAGTTCTGAACTCCCTATGTGTGTGAGTTCTAGTCCAAGTGTGTTTAGAAATAGGAAAAGTAATCAAGTAGCAGATCTACTTGCTAAGTTTGCTAGGAATAACAATTATACTTGGAAATGGAGTTCTCAACTCCCTATGTGTGTCAGTTCTAGTCTTCTAGTGTATTGTTTAACTCTGCTTTGTCTTGTGTTTAATGAAAATTTTAGCTTTTTCTTTCAATAAAAAAAAAAAAAAAAAAAAAAAGTTAATTAGCGGTTGACCCATTACCACTTTTACAATCTCAACCCTTGTTACTTGGCTCATAAAATTAAATTAAATCAGTCATGAAGTTTTAAATGCCACGTGCATACTCGTTAGAGAGTGCATAAAATCGGACTCTGGTATTACTTCTTGTTGGAGACAAAACTGAGAATGTCAGAGCTTCCCAATACAGCTATTGAAAGACTTTTTTCTGTTCTAAATTTAGAATATAGTGATTTATGAGAAATTTTAACAGTAATAAAAAGAACCCCGCAAGAGAAAAACAGCAAATTCCAGAAACTCATTGACTCACCATCATATGACCCTATACAGCATGATAGTGTCAATCAATCATCAAACCCCAACAAACAACTCCCAGCGCTCCTTCCAAAAAAAACAAGTCTTCCGATCATCTATTATCAGTTAAAATTATAGCAGCACCTACACAACCTGCTGCTCAAGAGTATATGTTAGCCAACTTCTCCTCGAATCCACCATCATCACCGTCATAATAATCTTCATAACCATCTTCTTCATCTTCGTCAATCACCGATTCGATCCAATTTTTCTCAACAAATTCATCATCCCTTCTCTCATCACCAACGTGATGATTATTTTCTTGCTTCGACCTTGGACTATTACTACTGTCATTCACCGAACCCGACATCTTTTTCTCCTTGAGTATCTCATTCAGGGGTTTTGGCCCCTCAAAGTCCCCCACCGATGACCTTGTTTTAGTGACTCGATGCCTTTTGCTCCCAAACCTCTTTCCTCCTCCAGCCTCCGTAGGTTTCATTTTCTCCTCCTTAATCTGCGCTAAGCTCTTTGGTCCCGTAAACAAGTCGGGAGTAGAAGTATCAGGTCGCCCTCTCTTTTTCCTATTAATAGGGACCTTGGGGGAAACCTCAGATGGAAGAAAATGTGGTCTGCGCCTGTTTTCATTCTCATATTGCCTTGAATTATTTCGGCGAGTTTCTGACAGGCTCAGTAAGCTTCTTCTGTCGACACCACTTATGTCACGATCTTGACTACCATACCCAATCGTCCTATGACTCACTTCAGATGCCAGTTGTCGAGGGTGAGGGTGCTGACTCATGCCAAGCAGTCTAGAGTGCTCTTTTCCTTTTATTTCCAGACTAGTTGGGCCATACCTTCTAGGGTTGCGGTACGGTTGATAACCTTCAAGCCTCTTACGTCTCCTTAGTTCATCCCGAAGATCCATGTCATTTCTGCCCTTAACTTCCACTTTCCTAGGCAAGATTTTTCTCATTTCATATGGTACATGATCCAAATCCCTGTCCATCAACTGCTTGGAGGCACCACAAGCATAATCAAAAATCTTTTCTTCATCTAAGTCAACAGACACGTCATGTATTCCACTAACATACATAACTTCTGCTCCTGTGTACTCCATAGGATCATATCCAACAGAATCCTTGTACTCGCGCTGAAGCATATAGTCATGGAGTCTGACACCTTCTCTATCATGTACTGGTTCATACTCATGGTCATCCTCGTACTCCTCCAGCCCATTGTCCACTAGTACATCCAGACCTGGGGATGACTCCCACCACTCTTCTCGTTCAATGTGTTCCTCCTCAACTTGCTCCCCTGAGCGTTTTTTTTCAGGGCTAGGACTTTGTTCACTACCATCTTCTGCTGAACGTGGGGTATCGGACTTGACAGGTTCCTCCTCATTACCTGGCAATGATGCCTGCAGAGACGGGCTTCGCTCCAATACTTTCCTTTTAACTGGTTGTGAGGCAACTTCTTGAGGTCGAAACTGCACCTTCACGGCTGATTTTGATGTGATACATTTAACTGGATTAGACGGTGCTTCAATTGCAGGTTGTACTTTAATACTTTCCGTATACGTCTTAGTTTCTGGAGGATGGATGTTAACTACTGGAGTTTTCTTCGGTACTTTGGGAGTAGCTGAAACATCATTTGGACCATGCATGAAAGTGCATTTATCACCCTTGTTACAAAACCCGTTAAAGTAGAAATAACACGGCACACTGACTTTGTTAACAAGCACGGATGAATGTCGTGGCACAGTAGCAGGGAAGGACAATTGCTGTGGTACAGTAGCAGGCAAGGATGATTGCTGTGGCACAGTAGCAGGCACGGATGACTGTTGCGGCACAGTAGCAGGCTCAGACGTTGTCTCAGGTCGTTCTAAAGGCTGCAACAGTAACAAGAGGATTAGATGGCATTACGAACTCCCTAGAAGAACAAACAGTGCTAAAGATGTCGTGGAACTATACAGTCAATAACACATGGGCATGTATGCTTAGCTGATTGAATGTTGATAAATATAACATAGACATGTTGACTGATAAATTAAATAAAAAAGATTGAGACTAAAAGACAGTTCCAAGCATTCAAACCCGGAGATGAAATAAACAGAATAATACATTCAATTAAAGAGACAATGTTCCCTTCAGTCTTCTTGAAATTATCTTTGAAAGAAAACAGCTATATTTAAAAACTCAAAATTCCACAGAAATCAACAGAAAATTTCCCAATCATCTTTAACCAAACTCCTATTCCAGATACAACCTAAACACCAGTTTAAAAAACTTGGCCACCAAATCCTTCAACGATTCAGAAATTTCCACATTTCTATACAGTAGCTCTTACAGAGGAACCTATGCCCATGCATATGAATATACAACGGAAACTGAAAAACAGATATTGAAGTTTGAACTGATAAAATATGGACATAGTATGATAAACATGGTCAAAATTGAAAGACAAAAGTTCCCAACATTATGAAGCATCTGTCTTCAAGCACCCAGAGATGGAAAAACAGACAAATACATTTGTTTAAGTGCTGCTGACATAAATGTTAAAAATGCAAAGAACTCCATTTAAGAAATCAGAAATCCACAGCCAAAGGAATCATCAAATTATTACACATTCGTCTTGACCAAACTCCTCCTATTCTAACTTCAACCAAAATACCAGTTTCAAAAACTCAGTCCACTCCCTATTAAGAAATTTCTGCATACATATATAAAGTGACACCTACAAAAGATAAACACCAGTTAAGCTGCAGGCATATGGATGTCAGATATGCAAAAAGAAAACTCAGACCTATCCCAAATGACGCCAGCATTCATATTACTACTATTTTCCTAACCTTGTGACAGATTAAACTATACGTTAATATTCAAAAAACAACAGTACACCACCATGAACAATACAAGCCAAGCTAATCCTGCTACATTCTTCCTACCATATGCAAATATCAATTACAATCTGATGAAAATGTCACAAATCACATTAATTTGAAAGATATTTGTAGTGAAAAAAAGAAAAAGAAAAAACTGAAAATCTTACTGGATGTCGAAAAGAACAGGTGGGATTTAAGCAATTTCCAGCCAACCAGTAATAACAATCCCTCGGATTAAGCCTCGCTACCTCACTATGCCGGAACTCACACTCCATCCCCTACAAAGATTTACAATCATTGTCAATGTTAATAACAAAAAAAAAGATAGACTGAAAATATAATAACAAACCTAGAAACCCATCCAATAGCAAACAAGAAACCCTAAACCACAGGGTTTACAATTTTGGGAAACCCTAAGAGAAACCAAAGGAAATGTTAAAGAAAGATACAAACCTTTTTGCAGGTGAGAGGCGATGCTAAGAAATAAACACAATCGGTATTTCCTTTCTTTATATCCATTTGATGAAATGACGATGGTATGATTATTTCTCTTTCAAAACTAGAGGAGTCCGGAGCCTGAAGTTGCGGTCATGGCGGAGAGAAGAAGAACATTCTACATTTTACAGAAAGAAAAACAAAACTAGTGACGGTTCGGGCTTGGATAAATTCTTTTTGTGGGCTGTTTATTGAGGTGGGTATGTGCCTCAAATCATAACTAGACATGTGCCACGTGCATTTAAGAAATATACTAAACAATTTAAGAAATATACTAAACAATTTTTATTTTATTTTTGATCAGCGAAGAAAAGTTTTTTTTTTTTCCATTATTGCTTAATGGATTGGGATGCAGGGTGCCCATCTTCCCAGATTACATTGGGGATGAAACTTGGTGGTAGAACTTGTCGAGTCTTACAAATTTTAAAAATTCGGGCATGCTTGGCCAGATAGTCTGCTGGCTTATTGATTTTCCTCCTAAAGAACTTGCATCTCCATAAAGGATGGTTGCAGGATTTAGTCCTAATATCTAGAGTGATTCTCCCATGCTGCTCTATTCAGGTCTTGAGTAGGTGCTTCCACTACAACTTGCGCATCCAGTTCAAACACTACGTAATGTAGGTTGAGATCTTCATCCCATTCCATAGCTTTTAGCAGGCCCTCACATTCTCGCTTACAAATGCTCTTGGCATTCAAGTGTCTCCATAAAGGATGGTTGCGGATTTAGTCCTAATATCTAGAGTGATTCTCCCATGCACATTGTGCTTGCTCGAATTTTCCCATTCCATAGCTTTTAGCAGTCTCCTCAAATTCTCGCGTGCTCCGCATTCAAGCGTTGCAAAATTGCGAAGTATTAGTCCAATGCCTGAGTGATTTTTATCAGTTTTTTTGAAAGTTGCATCACAACAAATAAAGTAATACGGGTTGTCGGGTGGAGTCCAGTGAGTTTGGATTGGAGTATTATTGATGGTTGCACTGTTG
Organism: Papaver armeniacum; assembly: GCA_023531295.1. Taxonomy (NCBI): domain Eukaryota; kingdom Viridiplantae; phylum Streptophyta; class Magnoliopsida; order Ranunculales; family Papaveraceae; genus Papaver; species Papaver armeniacum. The sequence goes on along the minus strand of JAJJWW010016084.1, from coordinate 71,639 downwards.
TATGATTGAGATTCCTTCTTTTTCATCTTTTTACTCGTTGATTCATTGGTGTCAACTTCATGAGTGCAGGTTAAACTAATTCAGATGTAACCATTTTCTTATCTTTGGTTTGACATGCGACAAGTAGGATCGGAATTGACTGTGACGGGAAATCAGCAAATGCATATTTAAGATGGTAACATGTCTATTGTATAGTCTAGAGTAATATTCTAAGTTTGCAGTTTATTGATACAGTTAGTGTTTTTCCACAAGGTTGGGTTTGGTTTTAGCTAGTAAATGCAATGCAAGTCAGCAAGGTTCTTATCACTCGAATGTCCTCTTGGGAAAAGTTATTTTGTAAAAGGGTCTTATGTTTGGTGCCTAATTAGGGTCTGGATCGTAGAACATGCAATTGATGCATTAGGGTCGTAGACTAACCAATGACCATTAGAAAATCGTTAGTTGACTTTCTTTATTTTGCCAAAGACCTTGGTTGTTAGTTGACTAGCATTGACAGTTTAAATGTCAAAACATTTAGTTAGCTCTCCCAAGTCTCATTCCTTTTCCATCTTCTTCAATTTCTTTGAACTCTTCCATTTTTTTCACTAACATGGAGTTCTCCTTGTTGGAATGGAACCATACAACCTCAGTGTGACACAAAATCATAACAATATCATTTGGAAATATTCCTACACACGGGTGATAACACCTCACACTCAGTCTGTATCCCATCTTTGTTCAGGTAAACAAAATATCTTGAATCGCATCTTTGAGTCAAGTACACCAGTGAAACAAGTGGTAAGAGTCATCTTTCTCCATCAGGATGTAGTAAGTTGGAATCCTGATAGTCTTGGATATAATGATGGTAATGAATATAAATTAATGAACTTTTTGTGGCAATTTTAGGTGATTCTCGTAAAAATGGAGAGAAGGAGAAGCAATCTAGGACGAGTGTTGTGCTCACGAGAAATGTAGTTAACATATTCGATAAAATGTCGTTGAATAGTCTAATTAGTATTTAACTGGGGTTAGAATATAATGCCATGTAACTATTTGATAAGGGTACTATAGTAAAAAAATCAGACGGTCAAAGTTAGTCTACGACCCTAACACACCAACTGCATGTTCCACGACCCAGACCCTAATTAGGCACAAAACATACGACCCTTTTACAAAATAACTCTTGGCACAAAACATACGACCCTTTTACAAAATAACTCTTTTTTACATTCTCAAACACAAACTTTCATCGTGCTTTCCATATTTCCCATATCGTATTTGCCATCTGTGCAGTCCAGTCATCAACCAAGTTGTTCATCTCGTCATCAAACCAACTACGAATCCATTCAAAACCCTAAATTAGGGTTTTGCATCGAGTTATTGTTTCTTCGTATACTCTGAATAGCCCCTGGAGTAGAAAGTAGTACTTCCCTTGAGAAAGGATACTCCCATAGAATGTGTGATGTTGTTTCGATCCCCTAATGCATATTTTGCAGATTCCCCCTTCACACTGCATTTTTCTAGCCATTCTTTCATTACTTGGTTCTATATCATTGAAACACTTCCATATGAAATGCTTAGCACGCGGAAGTGTATTCAATGCCCAAATTTTCTTGTACACTTTTGCCTTCTCTGCATCATAAACCTCCTGTCTGTTTGTTTTGATCTCCACCAGTTTGTTATAAGCTGATTTAACCATGAATTTCCCATCGTGAGTTAGAGTCCATACTAACTTGTCTGTTCTGATTGTATTAATTCTTGTTTGAAGTATTTTTTTCTGCATCAGAATTTGTAAAAAGCCTTTGAATCAACTCAACTTTCCATCCTCTGGTTTGAGTGTCTATTAGCTTGCTAACCGTTGCATAGTTCTTTGCCTCATCTTCACTGACAGCCGCCACATGTGGAGTTTGCATATTTTGTATCCAGTTATTATCCCATGTTTGAATGTTTGTTCCATCACCCACAAGACAAAAAGTATATTTCTTGACAAACTCCATATTGCTTTGTATGCTATGCCATGCCCATGTGGAATCCTTTTTCTTCTTTGAATGGAGAGCTGTTGTTGCTGGAAAATACCTCTGTTTTAGAGCAGATGCCCACAACTGGTCTTTCTTCTGACATAATCTCCAAGCAGCTTTACACAAAATTGCTTGATTAAAACAAGCTAAATATCTAAACCCCATACCTCATGTAGCTTTGTCCTTCTTAATTCTTGGCCAGCTAGCAATGTACAGTCCACCACTTTCTTTTTTATTTCAGCAGTAGTCTCTCTACACTTTGTCCATCTCTTTGATCGTAGCAGTGGGTATCTTAAACACTCCCATATTATGTGAAGGAAGAGCATTGAACATGTGCTTGATGATAACAGATCTTCCAGGTTGGTTTATAAATTTTCCATGATATCTATTTAGGTGTGTCCTCATATTGCTGACAACAGAGTTGAAAGAGAGTGTCTTCTTTCTCTTTAAAAATAACAGAATGCCCATATACTTTTCTTCAAAGTTCATCTTTTTCATTCGTAACCTTCTTAGTAAGATTCTACAGTGTTGTGATGGGAAGTGCTTGGAGAAGAATACATCCAATTTCTCAAAATTGATTTGTTGTCCTGAGACTGTGCTGAATCTGTTGATAATTTGCAGGAGATTGTTGACGTTATGCATGTCTGCCTTTACAAATAGTAAGCAATCGTCCGTGAATAACAAGTGTGAGACTTGAGGAGCATTTTTTTCAATTTTTATACCCTGAATATCACCTGAGAATTCTACATGTGTAAGAGCCCTTGTAAACACTTCCATTGTAATCAAGAAGAGATAAAGTGATAATGGATCACCTTGTCAAATCCCCCTTGTTGGTTTAAAAGACTGACAAGGTGAACCATTCAGAAGAACTTGAATTTTTGTAGTCGATAGGCATTCATAAAGATTTTTGTTAAAGGGAGAGCAAAAAGTGATTCGAGGAGTGCAAAAATCGTAGTTGACTCGGAAATCACGACCCATCCAACATATTTTTCTAACTCAGACAAAACTATCCTACTAACTATACCCAGTTACTGCACTAATTCACCCCATCTGTTGACCATCTACCAAAAACAAAAAACTAGCGACTTCAAGACGGATCGTGCACCACCATCCACCAACAATAAAAAAGCATCAAAAACAGGGTACCAAACCCTAACAATTAAAAATCAAAAAAATATTAGCAGGTATTTTCGCAATTCAAAAGAAACCCATTGCTTACTTGCTTTAAGATACAATTGCATTCAAAGTTTTTTCTTAATAAAAGTCATTTTATTGCTGCTCCAATTTTCTTTTGTTTGAATGGTTTAGTTTCAGAAAGAGAATTACCAGGCAAACGGGGTATATCTTCTTATTTTTTTTGGTATGGGATCATTATTATTTGGCAAATATGAGATTATTACAGTGGGAATAGTCATCAATCCTTTTCGAAGCCAGAAATCGATTTGTGATTTCAATTAGTGAGTTATAAGATCTGGAAACATGTGAAAATCAAGTTCTGGATTTTGCTGCCAATGTAAAGATCAAGTATATATTAGTTAAAAAAGGAAATCATGCGTGTTTTTCGTACGTACTGTTGATGGTGGTTTTTAGCTCAGGGCTAAATTTGTAAAAGTCTATCTACCTGACCCGGCATCAGATGTAGTAGACATTGATATGTCTATATTCCGTAGGGAATTTGGAGAATATATCAAAATATGACGAGTACCTATGTCTCTCTTCATATTATATCGAAACTCAAGCTCCTGGATGAACCGTTCACTAGTGTAGAGCCTAATGAGTGTATAAGATCCTAACTGCATTACTCACAAATGCCGGAGCCTGCTGAGTACTTTTCTTGTGCTTATGTTCCTTGGCAGAACCATTAATATTGGTATGGCATGACGGATTTGTGTTCACTCGCAGCAGAGTAGCACGGACCTCCAAGTACCAAGGTTAAGGCCCTTGCACAAAATACTCAGTCAGAAAGAAAAGAATAAACAGAGCCGCGGAGTAGGAGTAACAATGAGGGAAGCGTGGCCATGCCATAGGCTAACCGACGCCACTTGGCCACGCCCCATGCTACCTAACCGGCCCTTACTCATTTGTCGACCAATCAGGTCGTTTTAAACCTGCCACACTCCCATGAGTTGTGGTTGGGCCCATACTTGCTGGCCCCATTTCCCATCGACCAATCAAGTTGCTCTAAAGCCGCCATACTCACACCAGAAGTGTAGCCACGCCCATGCTTGTCCGTCCCCTCTCCTTCCTACCGACCAATCAAGTCACCTTAAAATGCGCCACGAGCACTAGAGGTGTGGCCGCGCCTTATGTTTGGCCGTCCCCTTTTCTTGACCAATCAAGTCGCTCTAAACTCGCCACCATACATTAAAGGCCAAACACACCCTGCCGCGCCACCATACTAACTGGCAAGCCAAACGAGCCATGCCACAACAACATATTAATCGGCATGCCAACATGCCACTCTGCCATGATAACATGCCAATGTGCCACAAATGTCGCCACTACGTGCTAATCCACTTTTTATTCATGGCCAATGCCATAACGGACTCCAATTAGGATTTCGTGATCGAAACAAAGACCTTTTAGCCGAAACCCTAGTTTTTGGTCATAGTCCACAACATGCCACGAGCCACTTTAGCCTTGTCCATGCCGTCAAGCCCTAACTTTGGCCACGACGCCAAATCCTAGCCTTGGCCATGCCGCCAAGCCCTAACTTGGCCACGGCGCCAAATCCTAGCCTTGGCCATGCCTCCAAGCCCTAACTTTGGCCACATCGCCAAATCCTATCCTTGGCCATGCCGCCAAGCCCTAAATTTGGCCACGACGCCAAATCCTAGCCTTGGCCATGCCGCCAAGCCTTAACTTTGGCCACGACGCCAAATCCTAGCCTTGGACATGACCGCCAAGCCCTAACTTTGGCCACGGTGCCAAATCCTAGCCTTGGCCACGCCGCCAAGCCCTAACTTTGGCCACGGCGCCAAATCCTAGCCTTGGCCACGCCGCCAAGCCCTAGCTTTGTCCACGGCGCCAAATCCTAGACTTGGCCATGCCGCCAAGCCCTAACTTTGGCCATGGTGCCAAATCCTAGCCTTGGCCACGCCGCCAAGCCCTAACTTTGGCCATGGTGCCAAATCCTAGCCTTGGCCATGCCGCCAAGCTACAGGAGTTGCCATGCCACAACGCCACATACACGGCTATGCCACCATGCCGTAGGAGCATGCCACTACGTCGCGGCTATGCCGTTATGCCATTAACATGTGCCAACAAAATGTGGCCATAATCAACGGCCACCCTCTCTCCTGAATTGCAATCTCAGCCATCCAAGTTTGCCACCGAGCTGACAGACTTGTGGCAAGTTTTAGGCGACCAGCCGCTTAAATCTAGTGGCCATGGCTACATTAGGCGCCACTTATACCACCGTGCCACTGGCATGCACGATCCATGCCAGCCATGCCGCATTTCCATTGGCGTACACCAAAACGCCACGGCGCCATTATCAGGTGCCAACACAAGGTAGCCATAATCAACGGCTACCCTTCCTCATGAGATGCGATCTCAGCCATCGAAGTTCGCCACCGAACTAACAGACTTATGGCAAGTTTTAGGCGACCGGCCAAGACGAGCCTAATAACATCACATGCTATTTTCCTAAGGCAAGCCTCTTGATTTTAAGTTGCCACACGTATCAAAATGCTACATGTTTTCCACGAAAATACTCGAGACATCAAATATGTCACAAACTGGGGGATACTCATCAGGGTATTGGTCTGGCGGTTTACAGCGTGCGGTGTGCAATACGCCCGTTATGGGAAAGTGTCATGAAGTAGGACAATTAATGGCGGCAAGAAGTAACGGGTGTAAACGGATCCACTTCCTTCATCATGGAAGCATGGGTTTCTGGAAGTTATACGTTACTTCATTCTACCACCAATCAATCATTTCCACTTACTACGAGACCAGGGTACGTTTCAATATGACTTGTATAAATAGGCTTCACCTATTTCCACCAAACAACAAGGGTTTTGGTCGGCAACATCACAGTATCCAGAAATCACCAAAGAACTGATACCTTTCATTTCAGTTCCACTTTCTGATACAAGTCATAAAACAGCAAACACCTTCAGAATCAACTATTCTGGTCTCAACACTTTCTTTGCTTCCCTCCCTAAGACCAACCCTTCTCCTTCACTTTGTGACCGAAGTAAGCCTGGAACGACCATTTCTTATTTTAGGCCAGGATTGTACAGATTGATCTCTCGAATCAAAAGTACTCCAGTGCAGTGCATTGTTTAGGGTTTAGATTCGTTTCTCATCCACACACCCAAAATTACCAAAATCAGCAGAAACAGTTTTCACCCACAAACAATTTGCGACCACAGTGGGAGATTAAATCTCTCGGTTGCAAATTCAATTCCCAATTTCATTTTCATCCCAATTTGTCTTAGGCCAAATTCAAACCCATTTTCAATTTCCTAAATTTCTCAAGGTGGTTGATCTTAGGAATGCTTCAGAAACCCTCAATCCTAATCTTACTTCTCCTAGCACCGAAAATACTCCACATATTATCCTTGAATCCGTTCTTTCATTCAAAACCATTGTCGAGGCTATGGAGTCTCGATATTTAACAACTATTCATGATTTGACGAAAATCCTGAATGATATTGTCGAGAATCAAGTTACTATTGTCAAGACGCGGGACGGAGTATTTACGCTTTTGAAAGCGCTCACAGATCAATTGTCAAAGGAACCAACACGTATTCATTCTGTAGGAAGCGCTATCAACCATTCATTTTGGATCAATGCTGATGGTGGTAGTCCTTTTTCCAAGATTCATATTCCTACTCCTAGTGAGGAGGATGAAGCCTATGGTCACGCTGAATGGAAAGGAATCCACCAAGCTAACTTGTCTGCTCATGAAGATCAAAAGATGTTTCCTCAAGATCAGAAAAAAGACTCGTGGGATTTATCACGTTCTCATCAGAATCCTCGCAATGAAAAGGTGATTTCATTATGTGCATCCTTCCTGGAAAATATCAATTCCCATATTGCATCAGAAGCTGCTAAGAGATCCGCTGCTGCTTTACTCAGTCGATCCGAATCGTTCCAGAATGAAAAAGCTCGTAAAGACGTTCAGGAAAGCAGGCGTCTTTCTAATAAAATATCCAACCTCCATTCAATCGCTAATGAAGGGAGAAAAATAAAAACTCCAGCAGCGGAACAACATTCCAAACGTGTGGCACCAACGCATCAGATGGTTTCACCCCAAAAGGTTGCGATTAAGGTTCATGTGCAACAACAAGAAACTGGATATGATGCTCCAAAACCTCCCATTCCCAATCGACAAAGTAATCGAACTCCTGGAAGTATGGATTCAAGACGATGCCATCAAACTACCTCCTATTAGGCGCCTACCAACTGAAGAACAAATGGCAAATCCCAAGTGTTGCTATTACCACAGGTTCGTCAATCATCCTACCAGTGAATGTAATGCCCTGAAACGCATCGTCCAAGAAAAGATAGATTCAGTGGAATTGCGCCCGGGGACTGGAGATCCTCCGTCTTTTCGCGGATCAGCATAAAGATGTTACACAGACAATAAAGGACGACTGGGGACTCCTTGCGGCCAGGATTACATCACACAATAAAATCGGATTTGCAACCTGGAAATTCAGTTTCGTGGAGAGACCCTAAGCGAATAGAGTATGTGGCCGTATCGGATGAGAGAAAAAATGGAATGGCCAACACCAATGTACTATTCGCAAGCGCAGTCAGCACGTCCCATGGCGTTACATCCTCTACCACCAACACCAACGACACCGGAAGCATCCCCTCTGACGTGACGCCTCTTATTACCAGAGCCAGAGCCGCCGCTAATCCTAATATTTCTTCGAGCATGACCGCCTCCAATCATCACCAGAGCTGTCACCACTTCTTCGTCAGGACGAGAGACTGGAGGAGCCAGAAGAAACCAACCTTCCCATTACCATTATCGATTTAATGGAGAGACAAGAAAGTTTTTTCCAAAACTCATATGGACATGGCCACAACTCAGAATGAGCCTCTTCAACTTTTTTTCTCCAGAAGCCGCTCCGCTTCAACGTTCGCTCCCGAAGTCGCAATATTCTCCCCTGTAGCCGCCACTTCTCCTTGCCAAGGATTGTGCCGTAGCCGCCACTCTTTCATGCCAAGGATCGTGCCGTAGCAGCCACTCCTTACTGCCAAGTATCGTGCCGTAGCCGCCACACTCCCCATGTCGAAGATCATGATCGCAGCCGGCCAGGGTTTGTAGTCGTGGCCACCTTTTGATCCATACCGCCAAAAGCTCGTGGTCATGGACAGTTTACTCGCTCGTTTGTTGATACCACCCAGAGCTTCACCATAGCAACAATTACTACAAAGTTACTAGTACGGATGCAAGACAGAGATATCTTTATCATGATCAACCTACCGACCATACCATATAGAAACATGTAAACCACACTTGGGGAATGAGGCTCTACACGGAATCCATTCACTGTCAAAGCTCAAAAGACACGGTCAATCAAAAGGTCATAACCACGACAAGGTCATCTACTCTTCAAGGGTGTAGCATAAGAATATCATCACCTCTCTGTCTAGAAGGCGCCTGCAACACTTTACGAGGCCGCATCGGATCCCAAGTCTGCTCGGAGAAAACAACTTCAGAAACTAGAGAGAAATGCGACTGGGGACTGTTCATCGCATTCCATCCTAACAACCATCAAAGACTCCAAAAGCAAGCCACAGAGATACATTCACATATCCGGCCACGCCATCGGATCTAACAGAAGTATAAGTGAGGACTGTTCACCGCATCCCGTTCCATGCAATAGTCCAAGATTCAGAAGATGGTTCAAAGGATGTCGTTTGGAACGAAGTCCTTAAAGACTTGATAGCAACACATCGGCAATGGAACGTCTCTCAACTCATTTATTTCACCCAATGGATCCGGAAGATTTCGACCATACAAGCATCCACAACATATCATCATCGCAATCAGAAAGTCTAGGTACCAAATAACCTTAAGTCAAGGATGAACCAACGACGCAACCACAATCTCCAAGATTAGCCCTGACATTATTTCATCCATCCATCCCAAGAGCGCAATGGAGTTTGGTAAATATTTTGAAATTCACTGGAGAGGTAAGATACTCGTTCTTCTGGAGTTAGAACCTTATTACACATTCTGGAGAAGATCGATGGTACTGTTGGGTGGATACATGCGAGAGCACCTACCTTGAGTTCTACTGGCTTGCCTTGCTGTTGATTATAACTACTGGAGATTGCTTTGTTGCCATTAATGCTCTCTATACCACCGCTAACAAATGACGAAGAGGAGTCAGATGCTGCAGATGAAAGCACGGAGCCGGACGAACAACAAAAACAGAAGAGGGTCAATACCCATTTTCATACGAACGCAGTTTCTAAAGTTTGAACAGAATAAGGATTCCTTATTGCTCCATGAACGGGAATAGATGACTAGGCGCACCACACTCATGCTCCATAGCCAAACAAGTAGTGTGCCAATATCTCTGCTCCATGACCGAACCAGCAGCGCGCTAGTACGAGGAACACCAGTCGCTCAACCTACAACGCTCCATGGCACCAGCACTCCGTGGTCAAGCCAACTCTCCATGGCTCCATCATTCTATGGCTAAGTTAGCGCCACCATCACCATTTGGTAGCCGAAGTTCCAGCGCCACCATCACCATTTGGTAGCCAAATTTCCAGCGATACCATCACCATTTGATAGCCGAAGTTCCAGCGCCACCATTACCATTTGGTAGCCGAAGTTCCAGCGCCTTCATCATCGTTTGGTAGCCAAAGTACCAGCGCCATATTTTCACCATTCCACGGACTGAAGCCAGTTTCACCATTCCATGGACTGAAGCCAGTTTACACCATTCCATGGACTGAAGCCAGTTTCCACCATTCCATAGACTGAAGCCAGTTTCCACCATTCCGCGGACTGAAGCTAGTTTCCACCGTTCCACGATCCAAGCTAGCAGCGCCATTTTCACCCGCTCTGTAGATCAGGTAAGTAGCGCCATCATCACCGTTTGGTAGCCAAAGTTCCAGTACCATATCTGCACTGCTCCATGGACCTAGCCGGCGTCATCTTCACCTTTCCGCGGCCAAAGCTGTTAGCACCATCTCTACCTTTCCGCGGCCAAAGCTGTCAGCACCATCTCCGCCATTCCGTGGTCAATACAGTCATCATCACCATTCCGTAGCTAAGTTTACAGCGCCAGCATTAGCATTCTGTATCCGAACCTGCAGCGCTAGCATTAGCGCTCCGTGACCAAAGTGGCAGTGCCAACGCCAGCACCCTATGGCCAAGCCAGAGTTACGCAAAGCCCACGGATTCTTCATGTCTCCTGCCAAAGGTTAGCCAAATTTTCCTGGCAATCTCTTCATGACTTTTCACTTTGATTTTATCCTTGTCTGTCACCATCTTATGCTTACCCCACAACAATGCCACTGTTACGAGCTAAGCAGGGGACTTAATATTGATGGTGGTTTTTAGCTCAGGGCTAAATTTGTAAAAGTATATCTACCTGACCTGACATCAGATGTAGTAGACATTGATATGTCTATATTCCGCATGAAATTTGGAGAATATATCAAAATCTGACGAGTACCTATGTCTCTCTTCATATTATCGAAACTCAAGCTCCTGGATGAACTGTTCACTAGTATATAGCCTAATGAGTGTATATGCTCCTAACTGCATTACTCACAAATGCCGGAGCCTGCTAAGTACTTTTCTTGTGCTTATGTTCCCTGACAGAACCCTTAATATTGGTATGGCATGACGGATTTGTGTTCACTCGCAGCAGAGTAGCACGGACCTCCAAGTACCAAGGTTAAGGCCCTTGCACAAAATACTCAGTCAGAAAGCAAAGAATAAACAGAGCCACGGAGTAGGATCAACAATGAGGGAAGCGTGGCCATGCTATAGGCTAATCGGCGCCACTTGGCCACGCCCCATGCTACCTAACCGGCCCTTACTCCTTTGTCGACCAATCATGTCGCTTTAAACCTGCCACACTCCCATGAGTTGTGGCTGGGCCCATACTTGCCGGCCCCATTTCCCATCGACCAATTGATAGACACATTTTTGTGTCTGATATAATCTCAATTGTATATATTGTTAGTGCTCGATTTTGTATTTATTATGGCTTTTTATGTCTTTGTAGGTGTTTATGGAGAAATACACTTGTGCGGAGAAATTCGGCTCGAAAAGTTTCTAAAGGCACCTCCGGAGGGCACCTGCTATTCGGATCCCCATTTTGGATAAGGGGTGACCAAATTACTAAGGGGCAGCCAAATTGCTATCGGCACACCTGAACCTGTTAAGGGGACACCACCTTCTTCCCCGTTTAAATTATGTTTTGGCGGGAAAGCAACTGGCAGAGTTTGGATGCAAAATTTGGACGTGACTGAATGAGATTCAATCGCAAATATTCGTCGGGATGGACTTGAATGGAGTTAACAGGGCTGGTACAAGTGTTGTATTGGAGGAATTTGGGCCGGATATTTATTTCTTGACAAAACAGAGGTGAAGGGTTTCTGTGATGATTTCTGGACGAGTTTTTCTTGGATTGTTTCGTGGATTTGGATTGGGAATGGCCTGTTAGGATAAAACAGGGTTGGTAAGAGAGTTCGTTTTGGGAAAGAAAGAATATTTCTGCGTATATCACGAAACAGGGAAAATGCAGTTTAAAGTACGTGAATTTCAGGGAAAGATTTGAGTGAGAATTACTCGGAATTTCTCACTTATTTGGTTTGATATGAGTAGTTACCATCTAAACAGGGAAACTACTTGAGTTAGAAACGTAAAAAAGGGAAGAGCTCAAACATAGATACTCGGAATATTTTTGGAAATATGGAAGTTACATGGAGAGTTAGAGAAGATATACTACCTGTTCGCCTGTTTGAGTTAGTTACTAAATTTATGAGATTCTGGATGATTCAGACGCGTGAAATTAAAGAAAGAGGAGATGAAATAAGCCGTGACTTCCGGTGAAAGGCAGGGAAGGTGTTTTGAAAGATTTCACCGGATTTTATTGGCCTGTGGTCTATATAAACGAAGGGAAGAGTCCAAACAGAGGTGATCGGGAGTTTGGGGACCGAGTCGAGACTTTTGGGGACGAACGGAGACATAGAGGAGAAGAAATCAGAGCTGCAGGAATTGTTGCTGCTGTTGCTGAAGTTATCAAGAACACGAAGAACATTGGACCAACGGAGTCAGTCGCAGAGCAGTCTTATATTCTACAGCAGTTTTCATATATCGTTTCTGTAACAACATTGTAACACTTATACAACGTTGCAAACTGTCTAAGTCATTAGTTTTCTCTTGTTTTTCACCATTTTGAGCTATGAACACCTATTTTGAGCACGTGATTAATATGAGGAGCTAAACCCTTTTGCTGAGGCGACTGAGGAAGCTATTTTTCCAACAAAGATGTGGTAATATCTATTTAATTAATTTCTGCAATTCTTTTTATGATTATTTGCATTGAATCGAAATTGAAATAATGATTTTTGCTAACTCGTTGTGTTTTCACTTGATGGAGCATGCTTAGCTTAGGGCTCTTGATGTTCCATGCTTGAGATTAACAACTAGTATTTTGAAAATCTACTATTGGCAATATTTAAGAATCAATTGAATATAGGAATTGCATGATAATTATTAATATTGAATCACATAAAAGTTGGAAAATAGTGGAAACCTGAGTCTCAGTGCTTTTTATAATCTTGATAACAACTTCAATTTGAGTTTTCTATTGAGTTTGAATCTAAAAATCATCATTTACAAGTCTGAGTGAATGATACTTTTCTTACCACTTTCTACAACAATTTAAAACCACATCAATTTTTGGCGCCGCCGACACGGACTTGTTTTTAGGGTTTTAGATTTAGTTTTTTTAGTTTTTTATTAGTTTTGTTCTTTTTTACGTTTTTGGGTATTTATCTTTTGTCTACAGGTTCTAGATCATAAAGAAAATTGAGCCAAGGAGTTTGGTGATTTCGTAAAGACTTGGAGCTAAAGATTAAAGCGAAAAGAACGGAAAAGAAGACAATTTTATTTTAGTTATTTTGTTTTTAGGGTTTGTTTATTTATTTTTATTTTTAAAAAACAAAAAAAAAATTGTATTAGGGTTTATTATTTTTGTAAATTTTCTTTTCTTTTTGGACTTTGGACATTATTTTTATTTTTGCCCTACGAAAGGGTACTTTTAAATATAAACTGTTTGCAGAGAAGGAGGACAATTACGATATTGTCTCTGCACCTTGGGTTCGTACACTGACATAGGAGTCAGTGGCCCGAGTCGACTACAACCAATTCATCCCCCATCTGGAACGGGAGGTAAGATTCTAAACACTCGCGAATCCCCTGTCAGCGAGTTACTGTCTTCCTTCGTTTGCATATATGCTGAGGACTTGAATACGGCTGCTTTAATTTCCTAGTAAAGGGCAAGGACTAGCCATATAAGATAAGGTTTCGGATTTCATCACCGTTCTCTTCTTGCCCGCCTTAGGAAAATGATACCAAACGCGAACCTAAGCTTAAAATACCGACTAGAACAAGATCGACAGGGTAACGAGCTTAATAGGAAAGTCATTCGAAAAATATTGGTTACTCTTTAAGCATACTTCGAAGTTCATGATGGTTTCTGTGAGTTGAATGCGTGACTGCGCCGCCTTGTAATTCCGGTGAGGCCTTGGGTATCAAAGCTCCACTGAGCTTCCCTCACCTCTATTCAACTTACTTTGACTCGGATTGATTCCAGAGGGGTTTGCTTAAATTATAACGAATTCCCTTTCGAAGGATTAGAAGCTGGTCTACAAACAATCTAAGTGGAGCCATCATGCTTTTTGTTTGCTAGAAATCTCTAGATTTGATTTGGTTGAGTCAGCCTTGTTTCGTGATTGCATAGAATCCCCTTCCTTATTCTTTTGCATGCCGAAACGTAAAAGAGACGCCCTAGGTAGATTTGTTAAAGAGAAACCTAGTAGTTCTAAGCGTCTCGATTACCTCAATTTAGAAAGTCCGATTTTTGAACGTCCGTTTGAGGAGACAATCCCTAATATTCCGATAGTGCCATAAATGGCAACTTTGAAAGCTTTGTTGAGCCCGACTAGGACTACTCGTCCCTCATGTATCAGGTTAGCTGAAACAGAAGCAAATTATGAACTTAAACACAGGACTTTACAATTTGCTCCAAATCTTCTTAGGGAAAGAAAATGAAAACCCATATTTCCATGTTAGGGACTTTGAGGAAATTTGTAGTACCCTAAAGATTAGAAACCTTGATGATGATGCTTTGAAACTTAGGTTATTCCCTTTTTCCTTGAAAGATAAAGCTAAATCGTGGCTATATAGTTTGGCTTCTAGTTTAATTGAAACATATGAACAACTTACATCTGCCTTTTTGAACAAGTTTTTCCATAGGCACAAAACATCGTCTATTAGGACGCAAATTTGCACGTTTTCTCAACAAGAGGGAGAATCTTTGTATAGGTATTTGGAAAGGTTCAATGATTTATTAGCCCAATGTCCTCATCATGGTTTAGAAAAGGTTAGGTTAGTTCAGATCCTTTATAAGGGTTTAGATTATTCCACTACGACCATAGTAGAATCTATGTGTACAGGTGGGTTTGATAACCAAACAGTTGATGAGGCGATGACATATTTGCATGAAATCGCCAAAAAGACCCAACAATGGGAAAATAGTAGGGTACCCCAGAAAACAATTCTTCTAGGCAGAGGAAACGCTAATAGGGTAAAAGGAGGCTATGAATCAGATGCCAAAATTACAACAATACCTAAAAGGTTAGAAGCTTTAGAATTGGGTCACACTAGTAGTCGGGTGGAGCCTTTTTGGGAAGGCCGGAATAATGAAGAGTAAGCCAATGTTCTGTATAATAACACTAGATTCGACAACTGTCAGAAATTTGACCCATATTCAGAAACCTATAATCCTTGTTGGAAAAACCATCCGAACCTTTCGTGGTCTAAGGGCCAGAGTCAAGGTCAGCTTAGTAATTCGAATGTTCCCCCAGGTTTTGGTTATAATAAGAACTCTCCAGGTCAAGCTCAGTTTCAGAACCCTTCAGAGAATAAAATAACTAGCTTAGAGGAATCTCTTAGTATATTAAGAAAGAGCCAGGATATGTTAGCACAAAGCCAGGAAATGTTAGTAACGATCCAAGTTAGTTTTGAACAGGAAACCAATCAGAACTTTCAAACTAATGCTCAGACTCTTACTAAGTTAGAACCTAAAAAAAAGGTCAAATAGCTAAGACTTTAAGTGAAAGAGATAACGGAAGGTTCCCTAGTCAAACTAATCCCAACCCTAAAGGAGTTCATGAAATAGGTGCAAAATACAACAGTTGAATTCAATTAGAACCCTTAGGAGTGGTAGAGTAGTAGACAATCAGGTAACCATGCCCGATAGTGAGCATATTGTAGAACACCCCTCAGGACGATCCATAGCTGATGAGACTGATAAAATCTCTGATGATGCCAATTCGGTTCCTGAGAGGCCCTATTTTATGCCTAGAGCCCCATTCCGCAGCTACTAGTACCAACAAAGAGTGAATCCAACTTTAATGACATAATGGAGGTTTTTAAGAAAGTTACCATAAACCTTCCGTTACTAGAAGCAATTAGGCAACTTCCGGCTTATGCCAAATTCCTTAAAGATATGTGTACGCGAAAGTGAAAGCTTAGTGTCCCTAAAAATCCTTTTTAGCTAGTCATGTAAGTTCGATCATTCGAACAACACAACTCCTAAGTATAAAGACCCAGTGCCCCTACCATTGCTTGCACGATAGGAAAACACAGGGTAGAGAAAGCTTTACTTGACTTAGGATCTAGTGTGAACTTACTTCCGTACCATGTGTACTTACCGCTAGGACTTGGTGAATTCAAAACCTACCAAGATAACACTGCAGTTAGCTGATAGGTCTATTAAAATTCCTCGTGGTGTGATAGAGGATGTTCTTATTGAGGTCGACAAGTTTATTTATCCTATGGATTTCGTAGTCCTAGATACGCAACCTGTCCCTGACCCAGAAAATCAAATACCGGTAATTTTAGGTCGCCCATTTTTAGCCACGTCTAATGTTGTTATCAACTGTAGGACAGGACTTATGAAATTATCCTTTGGTAATATGACCACTGAACTAAATGTCTTTAATGTTACTAGACAACCTTCTGATGATTTAGAGGAAGTGAATATGATTGGCACTTTAGTTCATGATCTAGTTCAGGGCAATTGGGATGACAATTTGTTTAGTGATTCTTTGGATGAATTTGATGAAACAATTCTCTTAGGTCAGATAGATGGCCAGACTTTAGACCTAGAAGAAGCTCTCGAACATTTTAAGGACTCTATAGACCCAGAAATTAAGGCAATAGTGTTAGGTCTTGCTAAGAGTAGTGATTACCCTAAGTTTGGGGGTAGTGATCGTCAAGTATCCTCATTGGAAGTCCCTAACTTGGGACTCGAGCCCAGTGTGTCTGAGGTATTACCTGAGTCTCTTCCGACTCCACAAACCGATCCTCCTGATACTATCCAGGAGGAAATCCAGCTATTTGAGACTCGTTATTTGGGTAAATCCATTTATCAAGACACTCATATGAAGCCCAAGTGGGCACCACAGAAAAACCCAGTTGTCTTGCAGGAAACCTTGGATGAGGATGTGCTCTGTCTGTTCATTTTTCTGATTTGGTGCAGTTGTCTTATAATTGTGGCAGTTTTATTTGATTTGGTTGACCCACAATTGTTTCGACTATTGATATATGATTTGAAAAGGTAATTAGCCATTTGTGGTATTTAACGTCTGGATGAAGACTTTAAACTTAGCACTTCTTGGGAGGTAACCCAACATCCATGCGACACGGTAATATCTTTCCTTATCTCTTTTGCTTTAAATGGTAACAGTTTCTCCTTGTTCATGCTTTTAATTTCATCTTTAGAACATTGTGGACAATGTTAGATTTAAGTTTGGGGGTATGGGAGAAACTTTTTAGTGTCAGTTGCATTATTAACTCCAGAGCTTAGAAATTTATGCTTATTAAGGATGGCACTAACCAATCTAAGTGGATGGAAGCATTTTGGTTGTAGGAGTTGAGGAACCAATCTGATTAGATGGAAACATCTAAAGAGTCTATTCATAAAAGCACAGAGCTCAGGTGTTAAAATTAAAGAAAAAACATGGTAGTTTCGCCATATCTCGTTGAATCCTTTTCACTTCTATTTTTATTTTGGTTTCTTTAAAATATGTTTCTCTAAGTGATTAGGTGGGGCTCACGATTCAAGTTGTTACCACTTCTAGGGTGAAATAGAGTGACTGAGATTAAAAAAAAAAAAGAAAAAAAGAAAAAAAAAAGGAAATTGAGACCAGACCATCTGACCAACCGGAATAAATTCAATAAATTCGACCACTGGAACCCTTGTATATGCCAGTTGTGTTGACCTAGAGTTAGGATTATTGACCACTGGTACCCTTGTATATGCCAGTGTGTTGATATTAGTCCAGACCAGTATCTCATTCCATTAGGATAGGTTCGTTTTGGCAGTGGCCTTCAGACAGATATGAGAAACACCATTCACCTTAGTCAACATCAAAACCATCTATGTTTTTCTATATCCATCTCATAATCTATCCATATGATTGGTTGACTCCGGTTATGATGTCCAGAAACTATCTGAGTAGAGCTCTATGACTTATATATGAATTTTAGTATGCTTGAGTGCAAACTCGTGTACATCAATTGGAATTTCGCATCGGGGTACTTCCTCCTGTAGTCAATAAGTATGCCAACCAAGGAGATTCTTTAGTGCCTTCCAAGGTTCTGCGTAGATAGCTAGGGTCTGGAGAAAAGATTTTGTGGGTATATCTCTTGCAAGCCCTTCCGAGACTATAACTCGGCCACTAGGGCCACCTAGGGGTTTAAAGGCTTATTGCATGCGCTAAATGCAATCGACGATGCCTGCGACAGTGAGTTAGGATTTTATTTTTTAGGTTTGATTTGCTCGAGGACTAGCAAATAATAAGTTTGGGGGTATTTGATAGACACATTTTTGTGTCTGATATAATCTCAATTGTATATATTGTTAGTGCTCGATTTTGTATTTATTATGGCTTTTTATGTCTTTGCAGATGTTTATGGAGAAATACACTTGTGCGGAGAAATTCGGCTCGAAAAGTTGCTAAAGGCACCTCCGGGGGGCACCTGCTATTCGGATCCCCATTTTGGATAAGGGGTGACCAAATTACTAAGGGCCAGCCAAATTGCTATCGACACACCTGAACCTGTTAAGGGGACACCACCTTCTTCCCCGTTTAAATTCTGTTTTTGCGGGAAAGCAACTGGCAGAGTTTGGATGCAAAATTTGGACGTGACTGAATGAGATTCAATCGCAAATATTCATCGGAATGGACTTGAATGGAGTTAACAAGGCTGGTACAAGTGTTGTATTGGAGGAATTTGGGCCGGATATTCATTTCTCGACAAAACAGAGGTGAAGGGTTTCTGTGATGATTTCTGGACGAGTTTTTCTTGGATTGTTTCGTGGATTTGGATTGGGAATGGCATGTTAGGATAAAACAGGGTTGGTAAGAGAGTTCGTTTTGGGAAAGAAAGAATATTTCTGCGTATATCACGAAACAGGGAAAATGCAGTTTAAAGTACGTGAATTTCAGGGAAAGATTTGACTGAGAATTACTCGGAATTTCTCACTTATTTGGTTTGATATTAGTAGTTACCATCTAAACAGGGAAACTACTTGAGTTAGAAACGTAAAAAAGGGAAGAGCTCAAACATAGATACTCGGAATATTTTTGGAAATATGGAAGTTACGTGGAGAGTTAGAGAAGATATACTACCTGTTCGCCTGTTTGAGTTAGTTACTAAATTTATGAGATTCTGGATGATTCAGATGCGTGAAATTAAAGAAAGAGGAGATGAAATAAGTCTTGACTTCCGGTGAAAGGCAGGGAAGGTATTTTGAAAGATTTCACCGGATTTTATTGGCCTGTGGTGTATATAAACGAAGGGAAGAGTCCAAACAGAGGTGATCGGGAGTTTGGGGACCGAGTCGAGACTTTTGGGGACGAACGGAGACAGAGAGGAGAAGAAATCAGAGCTGCAGGAATTGTTGTTGCTGCTGCAGTTATCAAGAACACGAAGAACATTGGACCAACGGAGTCGATCGCAGAGAGCGATCTTATATTCTACAACAGTTTTCATATATCGTTTACGAACAACATTGTGATTGTTTGTAACGCTTATACAACGTTGCAAACTGTCTGAGTCATTAGTTTTCTCTTGTTTTTCCACCCTTTTGAGCTATGAACACCTATTTTGAGCACGTGATTAATATGAGGAGCTAAACCCTTTTGATGAGGCGACGGAGGAAGCTATTTTTCCAACAAAGATGTGGTAATATCTATTTAATTAATTTCTGCAATTCTTTTTATGATTATTTGCATTGAATCGAAATTGAAATAATGATTTTTGCTAACTCGTTGTGTTTTCACTTGATGGAGCATGCTTAGCTTAGGGCTCTTGATGTTCCATGCTTGAGATTAACAACTAGTATTTTGAAAATCTACTATTGGCAATATTTAAGAATCAATTGAATGTATGAATTGCATGATAATTATTAATATTAAATCACATAAAAGTTGGAAAATAGTGGAAACCTGAGTCTCAGTGCTTTTTATAATCTTGATAACAACTTCAATTTGAGTTTTCTATTGAGTTTAAATCTAAAAATCATCCTTTACAAGTCTGAGTAAACGACATCTTTCTTACCACTTTACAAACAACTTCAAAACTACACCACCAATCAGGTTGCTCTAAAGCCGCCACCCTCACACCAGAAGTGTAGCCACGCCCATGCTTGGCCGGCCCCTCTCCTTCCTACCGACCAATCAAGTAACTTTAAAATACTCCACGAGCACTAGAGGTGTGGCCGCGCCTTATGTTTAGCCGACCCATTTTCTTGACCAATCAAGTCGCTCTAAACTCGCCACCATACTTTAAAGGCCAAACGCACCCTGCCGCGCCACCATACTAACTGGCAAGCCAAACGCGCCCTACCTCAACAACATATTAATCGACATGCTAACATGCCACTCTGCCGCAGTAACATGCCAATGTGCCACAAATGACGCCACTACGTTCTAATCCACTTTTTATTCGTGGCCGATGCCATAATGGACTCCAATTAGGATTTCGTGATCAAAACAAAGACTTTTTAGCCGAAACCCTAGTTTTTGGTCATAGTCCACAACATGCCACGAGCCACTTTAGCCTTGGCCATGTCGTCAAGCCCTAACTTTGGCCACGACGCCAAATCCTAGCCTTGGCCATTCCGCCAAGCCCTAACTTGTCCACGGTGCCAAATCCTAGCCTTGGCCACGCCGCCAAGCCCTAACTTTGGCCACGACGCCAAATCCTAGCTTAGGTCATGCCGCCAAGCCCTAACTTTGGCCACGGCGCCAAATCCTAGCCTTGGCCACGTCGCCAAGCCCTAACTTTGGCCACGACGCCAAATCCTAGCCTTGGCCATGCCGCCAAGCCCTAGCTTTGGGCACGACGCCAAATCCTAGCCTTGGCCATGCCTGTAACAGCCCTACTTTCCATATAACCCCGGCCGATGATTAAATAGAAAATATGCCGTTAATTTCCTGCAACAAGGTACATAATCCACAAAAAACTAGGAACACAGTTCCATTACAATTGAATATGCAGAAGGGAATTTATTTCTTAACGAAAATAACGATGTCATATAAAAATGGTGTTATTGACTTCAATAATATAATCCACCTTTAAAAAAGAACTAGCAAAAGAAAAATAAATATATAATGAAGTCTACCCAAAAGCAATTATCCCCACTGCCTCACAACTACGTAGAGGAGATGAAATAAAAGAAGAAGTGTAGATATCCACCCTCAGTTAGATATCTTCTGAATATCTACCGATACTGGAATCAATCAAACTCCTTCACGATCCCTAACAACACCTGAAAAGATAATCAACGGGAGTTAAACTCCAAGCAAATTCACTCGATCCCCATATCACAAAAAAAATATAAAGGGAAATCAAATTAGTCGCAAGGTTAAATACGTCGCCTGGAGAAATAAAGAAACGGTCACCGTAAAACAATTTAAAGCCTTCCCCATTCGGCAGCTAGCACACACCCTAATAATTTTATACCGGAACCTATCCGCAATAACATTATAGAAATCCTTGAAACCAATCTGCAAAGTCAAACCCTCATGAACGTACCTTATATAGGTTCTACTTAGCACCTATATATCTCTATACTTGGGAACCTATCCCTATCACAAATTCCCTTTTTAGGAATGAGGTCTAATTGACTGAAATAGAGGCCTCACTAACACCTCCCTGCCTTCAAGTGGTTTCACTTCAAGGATAATAACACCACTGTTCAAACTATCACTATTTTAAGCTAACCAAGTCATCGCTAAAATGAACAGATCAAGTCCTTCTAATCTGACCTACCACAAATCTTATTGCTAACAAAAATTGAAGCTGACACCTCATTTAGTCGGACACACCAGAGACGCTACCGGTTACGACACAAAACTCCGTTATCTTACGATACCCAAACTAACAGGCTAAAATGATTATATCTCTATCAAAAGTAATAGTAGTTCCAACCTCGTCCCAGTACGCCAATCGACAAACTGCACTAGCAGTACTTAATTAAAGTTCACAAACTTTATTTAGTTTTGTCTCTTGGTGATAACATCTTAACTTACATTTGGATCCATTACTCAACTAGAAAAAATCACCAAAAGAAACCATACTATCCCACTTACGTTGACACCACTCCAGTACGTCCGGCAAAACCAACGTTTCATTCAAAAATCAATTCACTATTTACTAACATTACAACAAGTATGGACCCTAGTAATCATATTTTATGGTTAATCCAATGAGCATCTATCACGTCTTATGCAGTGAATAAACATAATTTGCTATACACACTAAGTACACAACAAATAATCGCTTAACAAGCCAAAACAAATTTACATCTAAATTCTATTCTTAACTGTCTCCCTATCATGCTACTACCATGTTCATAGATCTAAATCAAGAGCTACATATATTCACAAACAACTAAACTAGGCAGTTTGATTAGGTCACAAGTTAGATTCAAGAAAAATATCAAGCATGAAAAAGAGTTAACGAAATATTCAATCGCCACTTTTATATCTAACTGGGACTAACAGACCGAATGAACTTGCCTCCAAACCAACGAAACCACGTTTCTCCTCCTATGTAGAAGTACAACTTTCACTGATCCTTCCCTATATTAAAAAAAACAAAAGAACCATCTCATAAATAGCTAGAAATTGATTACAAAACCTAGACAAAACAAACAATCAGTTTAACACTTACCTCTGCCAAAACTATTCCGTTCATTTAACCAGAAATCTATCGATCTGATTTTGCTAAGTACGGCGGCTAGTTTCTTAGAGTTTCAATTCTTTAATGCTTCCTCTATAAGTATTCCACTTTCCATACGACCAGGAACTAGGCGGAAGGGGTCAAAGACCTAATTTATATTTTTCCTCCTAATAGTCACTTAGGATAATGCTAAATAAAAGGCCATATTAACTAAGGGCATCTGTTGCAGGTTAAAACTATTCGTACCTATACGTAAAAAAAAATTTAGCTTTACAATGCCGCCAAGCCCTAACTTTGGCCACGGTGCCAAATCCTAGACTTGGCCACGCCGCCAATCCACAGGCGTGGCCATGCCACAACGCGGCTATACCACCATGCCGTAGGCGCAGGCCACTACGCCGCGGCTATGCTGTTATGCCATTAACAGGTGCCAACAGAATGTGGCCATAATCAACGACCACCCTCTCTCCCGAATTGCAATCTCAGCCATCCAAGTTCGCCACCGAGCTGACAGACTTGTGGCAAGTTTTAGGCGACCAGCCGCTTATATCTAGTGGCCATGGCTACGCAAGGCGCCACTTACACCACTGTGCCACTGGCATGCACGAGCCATGCTAGCCATGCCGCATTTCCACTGGCGTACACCAAAACGCCACTGTGCCATTATCAGGCGCCAATAGAAGGTAGCCATAATCAACGGCTACCCTTCCTCATGAGATGCGATCTCAGCCATCGAAGCTCACCACCGAACTAACAGACTTGTGGCAAATTTTAGGCAACTGTCCAAGACGAGCCTAATGACATCACATGCTATTTTCCTACGGCAAGCCTCTTGATTTTAACTTGCCACACGTAGCAAAATGATACATTTTTTCTACAAAAACACTCGAGACATCAAATGTCACAAACTTGGGGATACTCACCAGGGTATTGGTCTGGCGGTTTACAGCGTGCGGCGTGCAATACACCCGTTATAGGAAAGTGTCATGAAGTAGGACAATTAATGGCGGCAAGAAGTAACGGGTGTAAACATATCCACCTCCTCATCATGGAAGCATGGGTTTCTGGCGGTTATACGTTACTCCATTCTTCCACCACTCAATCGTTTACACTTCCCACGAGACCATGGTACGTTTCAATATGACTTGTATAAAAAGGCTTCACCTATTTCCACCAAACAACAAGGGTTTTGGTCGGCAACATCACAGTATCCAGAAATCACCAAAGAACTGATACCTTTCATTTCAGTTCCACTTTCTGATACAAGTCATAAAACAGCCACACCTTCAGAATCAAGTATTCCGGTCTCAACACTTTCTTCGCTTCCCTCCCTAAGACCAACCCTTCTTCTTCACTTTGTGACCGAAGCAAGCTTGAAACGACCATTTCTTGGTTTAGGCTAGGATTGTACAGATTGATCTCTCGAATCAAAAGTACTCACGTGCAGTGCATTGTTTAGGGTTTAGATTCGTTTCTCATCCACACACCCAAAATTACCAAAATCAGCAGAAACAGTTTTCACCCACAAACACGTACATAGAAGAACATAAAAAAAAGGTCGACTAAAAGCTTGATCTTTCCTTAGAGCCACCCACGTTTCCTAGCATGAGAGTGGTAGTGCTGGTGGAGGTGACGGGACGGTGGTGGAGTTGTTTACATAATGGGAGTGAGTTTTATCACGTATCTGTTGAGTGTTGATCAAGGATATTTTGGTCCGAGTTATGTGAAAATATTGAATAGGTAAGAACTAGCGAGTTGACAACGATTTTCGCTCTCCTGGGATCACTTTTTGCTCTCCCTTTAACAAAAATCTTCATGAACTAGATTACACCATTTATTACTAAAACCCAGTTTCAACATAATATCCTTCAGAAAACTCCACTTTACACGATCAAAAGCTTTGCTCATGTCCAACATCATGGCTAGATAATTCTTATTGTTCTTCTTCCTTTTTATGTGGTGAATTAACTCTTTAGCTAAGGTGATATTGTCACTTATCTGTCTTCTCGGAACGTATGCGACTTGCATTGGTGAGATGAATTTATCTAGATGAGTCTTTAATCTGGTTGCTAATAGCTTTGTACTCAACTTGTATGTAGAGTTGCACAGAGCGATGGGTCTGTAGTCTCATGGTGTGTGAGGGAGATTAGTTTTAGGTACGAGACATGAAATTTGTCTTGTTTATCTTCTTCAAATGTCTCCTTGAAGTAAAGAAGGATTGAATCATACTTATAACATCTTCTTTGACTATTGACCATTGAGACTGAAAAAATCTAGGAGGAAAACCATCCGGACCCGGTGCTTTCCATGGATGCATACACTTTAGCACTGCCGTGATTTCAGTTTCATCTAGGATCCTTGTAATCTCTATATTCACTTCATCAGAGATACAAGCTGGAAGGAGATCTAGTAGATCAATGTCTCTTGGAGGATTAGTAGTGCTCATAATGTTCTTGAAGTGTGAAGTTAATAATTCTTCAAGATTGTTTCTTCCCGTACACCAGCTTTCATCCTGCTTATGGAGAGTTTCTATCCTGTTTCTAGCTCTTCTCTTGTTTGCTTGGAGATGAAAATATTTGGTATTCTGATCCAGTTCATGGAAGAGAGTTTCTCTGGATTTTTGCCTGAAAAATTCTTCTTCACGAGCATGTCATTCTTCAATTTCCTTTTCAACTTCTATCACTTGACGAGTATTATCTTTATTTTGGTGTGGTTGTTGAAGGACTGAAAGTTATTGTTGAAGATTCTTTAGCTTTCCTGAATATTACCAAAGGTTAATCTGTTCCATAACGAAGAAGTACGCCTGGTCTCAGATAACCTTTTATCTAACGTAAAAGCTGATGACCCTCTGAAACTTCTTTCCCAAGCATTGCATATCTCAGTTGTACACGTCTTATCCCTTAACCAACATTCAAAAAATTTCCAACTTTTGGAGCTGTGAACATCATTAGGTGACAAATCTAAAAGAATAGGACAGTGATCTGACCCTAAGAAAGGCAGATGTTTAAGACAAGAGTCTGGGAAATAATATAACCAATATGGGTTTGTTAGGATTCTATATAATCTTGTTTTCATTTTCCCAGTGCCATGTTTGTTGCTGGTCCAAGTATATGGGTTTCCATTAAAACCTAAATCACTAAGTCTAGTTTTATGCACAATTTGAACTATAGAAGAAGCATGCGAAGATGATCCATTACTATTAAATCTCTCATTATCATGCAAGGTTAGGTTCAAATCTCCTAAAAGAGCCCATGGCGCAGATATGTTATAATTTTCACAAATGGATTGTAAGAAATTTAATTGCATTTTCCTTTCTTGTGGGTATAGCGATCCGTACATACAAGATAGTAGCCATTTGGGTTTAGATGGGTCACTATTGATGAAACAATGTATCATGTTATTATCATGATAAATGATATCTAAGTCAAATCCATCCTTCCACAAGAGACAGATTCCTCTAGATCTTCCTATTGAAGGTACATCGAAAGAGTTTGGAAAATTCAATGGTTTTATGAATCGAAGAATTTTATCAGAATTTATTTTTGTTTCTTGCAGAAAAACAATATCAGGGTTAAGCATTTTATTAAAATCATATGCATAGTTTATAGTGTTTTTATCTGCAAAACCATTGCAGTTCCAAGCTATAATTATCATGACTAAGATAGAAGGACAAGATGCTATGATAACTTTATTGTAAGATGAGGAAAACCAGAAGTATCTTATGAGAGCATGAAGTGCATAAAGAAACTTTTTAAAACCAAATCTCAAAATAAACGATTTTATGAGAAAAAGTTTGATTACCCAATCTGTTCCTTCTTGGTAGCTATTTGTGGGTTCAGAATGCTGCACTTCCATTTCGTTGGAAATAATCCCAGTTGTATTCTGATTCATACTAGCCTGTGTTCATACTGCTGCAACATTTGGGGGGGTTAACATGAATGTTGTGTGGATTCATTGAAGGTTCATGGTTAAGTTCAGAATTCCTTGTCCTCTTTGCTTACTGTTTATATCCCTTACTTCTTCTTCTATAATTTCCTCTAGAATGGAGGTTCAATCTCTACCATCTTCATTTCCTTCATAAACATCTGCCTCTTCTTGCATGATAGTCTCATATTCATCAGTTGTTAAGCTATCTAAATAGAGGAGATATGATATTTGTAGACAAGTATTCTCTTGATTATCAATGACAAAGCATATGTCATAAATCTTCTTTGGTTGTAAGTCCCAACGGTATCGAATCCAGACATCTTCGCCGGTTATGGTTTTCCACTAACCACCACAATATAGTGGTTTCCTAAGATCTATCTCCAGCCTTGCTTTCACAGTGTTCCCGTGTCTTGGTCTGCAGTTTTTCGAGCGAGTCCAAATTTTCTTCCCCATAAAACCAATTGCTTCCTCTATTACATTTTTATTCAGATGCTCCATTTTCAGGTATTTGAATTGTATATTAAACTCCTGATGAGTGAAAGCATAGTCTTGTACAGAGGTTCCTGGAACAAACTTTTTCATAGCAAAAAGTGCTTCTCCTACTATCCATGGTCCATTTCGAATAACTTCATCCTGCTCCTCCTTATTGTTCAGCCTTACTAACATCAGATTATGACCCATGACTCTTATTTTTTTGTTTCTATAGTTTCTCCAAAGAGAGTTAATATCTTCTTTGATCACTTTCATCTCAATATTTTCTCTATGCATCAGTTTTCCCAATAGTGCATAAGAAACCAAATATAATATTGTTGATGGTGGATTTTAGTTCAGGGCTAAAATTGTAAAACCAAATTTAATGCGCTGACATCATGCAAAGGGTAAAGCCGTTTGATAATGCGTTGACATCCTGCAAAGGGTAAAGCCGTTTGATAAGTGATGAGTACCTCTTCACTTTATTTATACGAAGCAATTCAATATACACAAAATTCACCCAGAATGGTGCATGTAGCAATAATCCAAAATATTCTGTGAATTTTATTAGCATTAACAATTAATGCATGATTTGCCTAGTATTTTTCGTGTTGTGTTCTCAGCCGAACTCTCATTATTAACATGACATGACGACTGAATGTTCACTCTCAGCAGAGTAACATGAATCTCCGTGCCAATATTGAGACATGCACGAAGTACCCACACAGGCTACATCACTCTCTGACAGAGAGAGTCTCGCATCAAAGCGCTTTGGTTAGCCCAATCGAGCATACTTAATTTCCTTAAGGGAAATCTAGACTGTCCAAATCGGGTCTCGAAAACGATCACAGCCACGCAAGTTGGCCGCATGATTTAACCAGACCTAGCCAAATCCACGGCGGAATAGGCAATTACCGTGATGACCACCGTCGGGCCACTAATGCCCTAGCCGTTCAACATCATCACATGAACTCCTCCCAGCACGTCAAACGCCAGCCCTAAAATAGGGTGGTTGCGTTGCTTTGGAAGAACCTTGACGAGCTTAGACTTTTCAAGGCAGTCTTAAAATCATCACGACCGTCCAACTTCACCAGCCTGGTTGTACGGCCTAAATCATCCCGCGAATGATCAGGGAAGCGCTAACGCACACGTTGGCGGGCCCACTTCTCACCTACCCGATCGGCCTTCTCACAGCAATGTCGTAGAGCAATGAACGTTTGCTCGAAACATGGCTGGTGTGATGCTTTAAAGGGTCGCGGAAATTCCACTAGTGTCTTAAATCGATTACAACCATCCAACTTAGCCAGCCTATTTGGATGGCTTAGATCGCGCCTAGGACCATCGGACAAGTACACAATGTTAACCGTCGGCCCAACATGGGCCCTACACGATCGGTCTCCCCAAAGGAGGAGCATAGCCTGTAAACCGCTTAGTTAAAGTCACGCACACGGAAGAAAAAGAAGTCTCATGTTTTTAGGCCCAAAACCCTAATTAGGGTTTGCGGCATGGCATATGTGTCGCAGTTTGATCACGACCATCTATCTTCGCCAGCTTGGATGGAGGGTGTAGATATAGACTAAGGAGGTCCATAGAGCATCAACGTGATCACCGCGGGCCCACCTGTGCGTGTGACCGGCCGGCCTAGGGTAACCATGGTTGAGCGTCATGAAACGCACGCCCGAAGGTGGTATCTAACACGGCTTCCAAATCCTTTGCGGCAATGGATTCTTGTCGCAAATCGATCACGACCACTCATCTTTGCTAGGCAATTTGAGTGACCTAGATCGCACCTTCATGAAACAAGGTGGTACGAACATGCACACCGGCAGGCCGTCTATACGCATGCCCGGTCGTTCCCACCAAAAACCTTGTCCATGCTCGATTTCAGTCAAGCTAAAGAGTGATGCTTGCGCACCTCTTTAAAAACCTAAAATCCATCAGCGATCGCAAACATGTGCCGCAGATCATCTCGTCCTTCCAACTTTGCCAGCTTGGTCGGACAACCTAGGCTAAGAGTTAAACAGCCAATGAGGCACCTTGGTGATCACCGTCCGTCATTCTACCACAGAGAGTGATCGGCCAAGGGTGGCCCGCCCACGCGGCCTTCAAACGATCCCTTGAAGATGTGTGAACATGCTGCTATTTTAAGACGCTTAATCCGCGACTTACTCCATTAATCTTTAAAACAGCGATGCTTCATACATATTAATTGTATTCGATGCCTTACATGAATAAAATATACACGATATTTCATGAATATCGATTTCCTAAATAACTTAGTTATTTAACCTAATAGCATCACGTGCTATTTCCTGCGGGTCCCACGACTCGACCCACTCACTCGAGACATCAAACATGCCACAAACTGGGGGATACTCACTGGAGTATTGGTCTGGCGGTTTACAGCGTGCAACGTGCCATTACAAGAACGTGTCAGGAAGAGTGGACGGTTAACAGTGATGAGGGAAGTGGGCAAAGGTGTGATCGTGTAACAATCAACACTCCGGCACGACCCCACTACTCCATCACTTCACCTCCTCCACTTCCTATGAGATGAGGGTTGCGCTCAATGACTTGTATAAATAGGTCTTTCACCTATTTCCAAACAAGACAGACGAACACAGAAAAAACCAAGTGTTGTCATCAGTATCCAGAAATCACCATTCTGATACAAGTCATAAACAACCAACACCTTCACAATCTCAACACCTTCTTTACTTCCCTCCCTAAGATCAACCCCATCTCATTCACTTTGTGACCGAAGCAAGTCTGGAATGGAAATTTCTTGGTTTAGGCCAGAATTGTACAGATTGATCTCTCGAATCAAAAGTACTCATGTGTAGTGCATTTGTTTAGGGTTTAGATTCATTTCTTATCCACACACCCAAAATTACCAAATCCAGCAGAAATAGTTTTTAACCTTAAACAATTGGTGACCACAGTGGGAGGTTAATCTCTCGGTTATGAAGTCAATTTCTTCAATACCAAATCCTATTTGGTTGATTTCAAAATGTTTGGTCTTAGGACTCCCCCAACAAATTCAAATTCCGGTCGAAGTTCCTCCAATGAAGATACCCCTCTTCCTAACGGTGTATCTGATGGCGTAACCGGAAGAATCCCAACGATGATCGAGTTAGCACGGGTGCAGGAGATTCACACGAAGAACATGGACCTGATCAAAGAAATAATAAACGGCATACTCGATATCCTCATCAAGATGACATCAAATATGAGCGGTTCTCATGTCACAAATATTTATACACTTGGGACTGATCCTCGCAACGATCCTCCTCAAGTCAATAGTTTCACTATGAACCATAGGTCGGTGGATCAGGAAGCGGCTTCTCTAGTGGAAAGTTTATGCAAACTTTTACACCTCTCGAAGAATCAGCGGGCGGAGATGTTTGCTGCACTCAACCAGATAGCGCTGGACGCGCATTTAACTCATTTGCGTCCAGAAGCCTCAAAAATACCAGAGATGACTGTGAATAATGTTACATTTACAGAAGAAGACATGATGGCGGAAGAAGGTCACAACCGGGCCTTACATGTTACTGCACGCATCAAGGATTCAGAGTTCAAGAGGGACCTCATCGACACGGGAGCGTCTTCGAATGTGATTACTCTCAAGACACTCAGGACGGCCAAGGTTCGCCCAAACAAGATCGTGCGACATCCTACCACGATGACAGAATATGAAGGAAACCAAACCAACACGTACGGGTATGTCAATCTGAATTTATCTATAGGGCCAGTCCAATCAAAGGTAAAATTTAACGTCATATAAAAGGAGCCGGACTACCATATGATACCGGGGAGACCATGACTTCATGACAATAGGATCGTCCCCTCGACGTATCACTAGTGCCTGAAGACTATGTTGAATAAAGAAGTCATTCGTATTCCTGCATCATTGTCTCCTTACACACCAATATGTGGAGTTGAATTATTTGAACCAAGAGAAGCTCCGCGTGAAGGATCAGACAAAGTTCATTGCATCCCACTCCCCACGTGGGAGTCAATCCAGGAGGAGGACCGGATTGTATCATTGAAGGCTAAGCCCCACGATGCATCCTTGCTGACAAGGCGTCTCAATTCTTCCTCATCATGTGAAGCCGCGACCCACGCTCACACTAAGAGAAAACAAACTTTACCGACGCCGTCGTTAGCAATTAGCAGGGGAGACTATTAACTAATCTCTCCGCCAAACATAATGCTACAACAACGACGAGCCACAAGGAGAAGTACTAGATGCTCCACAACATATGCAAGATGGCACCAACTCCACAACTGATAAGCTCGAAATCGTTAAAATCGGCAGTGAGGAATCTCCTTGGCCTATCTCCATCAGCTCAACCTTGTGTACGGATGAACGCACGAAGCTCGTAGAACTTCTGATGTAGGACATCTACCCATTTTCAGCGTATCAACTGTCCCAGTTGATCCCATTGTCCCGTATCAACAATGACAGTTGATCTCTTGACGATGTGTCAACTATCACAGTTGATCCCTTAATACTGTTACAAGTCTAGAATTTCTTCTTTTAGAGTTTCCTTATTTCTTCTTTTAGAGTTTTTCTATTTTTAGGTTCTTATCATGCCTATATAAACAGGCTTATTAAATTCTTGTAAGATACATTATTCATCAATTATTATCAAAACGACTCTTTAAGAGCAATCTATGTTTCTCATCTCTAAACCCTATTATTCTTTCTGTTTTCTCAACCTTTTCTTCTCTTCTCAACACCTGCAATCTCTGTATTGCCTTCTCCTTTAATCTGTACCACACCAATTGGTATCATTTGACAGAGTTTTTAGATTTTGATTTAAGAACAGATCCATATAACCCGCTTCCGCACCTACAAAAATCCTACTTTTCTTTCAATGGAAATATCTGATATCGAAGCTATGATGAAGGAACTATTTAAAACTTCTTTTGTTGTACTCACAACCAAGCTTGAAACCAACAATACCAACCTTAAGGCCTTTACAGATACTGTCGAAAAGAAGTTTGAAACTATCGACAAAAGGTTAGTTTCCCAAGGAGAGGCTTTGGATAAGTTATGGAAACATGCTGGTTTTGAAGTTGAGATGCCTGGTTTAACTGATGATATAGAAGACATTGAAAGAAGTACTGGAGAAACAGAAGTTGATGACACAAAAAAAAAAAAAAAAAAAAAAAAACTTTTGTTCAATCTACTCATGTTCCTGATGAAATTTCTCAATTTCTTAAGTTCACAAAACAGTTTGAGAGTTTTCTTAATAGTCCTTATAAGAAACCTGCAATTTTGAATCCCTACAGTGATGAAGATGAGGACCAAATTGAAGAGTAAGAAGAGAAAAATTGGAAGGATCAAAAACGGTTACAATCCAGCAATAATCTATATGGAACTTTGCCAGAATACAAATTGAAAGCGGATATTCCCAACCTTCATGGTGGTTTACAGATAGAAGAATTATTGGATTGGTTTTATGAGGTGGAATCCTTCTTTAGTTTCATGGAAGTACCTGATTATTCTAAAGTAAAATTGGTGGCATATAAGCTTAAGGGTGCAGCTGCAGCTTGGTGGGATAAGATCTGTGAAGATCGACGTAACGTTCACAAACCTCCCATACGTACTTGGAAACGAATGAGAGAATTATTAAGAGATAAATTTATACCCCATGATTATATGCAGCAATTGTTTCTCAAGCTTCAACACTGTCGACAAGGAGCTAGGTTTGTGCAAGAATATGTAGCTGAATTTTATAGCTTGGTTGCACGTAACCAGTTGAATGAAACTGAATCACAATTGGTTGCACGTTTTATTGACGACTTAAACAACTTAATTCAGCAAGGGATGACTCAATCAGTGTTTACCATGGTTGAGGCGATTCAACAAGCTATTAGAGTTAAAAAGCGTTTACTCAATTCATCTCGACAAGCAACTCCTAGACAAACTCGTTATCAATATTATGCTAAGACTGCGAAACCATATAACTCTTATTATGGTAACGCAGTTCAACAATGATCAACGTCCGTTGTTGATCTATATTCTAAGGGATCAACATTCGTTGTTGATCCACCTGTCAGAAGCAATGGTCTATCTTATCAACAGCAACAACAACCACCAGTGAGTTTTTCTTTTGCTCAACCATCTCCTAATACCGATGTTTCACCTATTTTACCATCCCCTGTTTCACATCAATCCATCCACCAACAACAAGTTAAACCTTCAAATATTCGATTCTCTAATAGAATGCAACAACAATTTCCACCTCCAAATAAGGCTCCTAACATTTATTCGAAGTATCGTGGAGATAAGTGCAATAAGTGTAACCAACCAGGTCATTCTTCTTCTGACTGTCGACGCTTTAATGGTTTCGTTGGAGATGCTCAAGCTTATGGTGACTCAAAGGATACTGAATTTTTGGATGATGATGACGGTGAAGAAGTTGAAAATATCGAATTACATGAGACTCATGGTGATCAATTTGTTGGAATGATTCGTCCACTCATGCTTACGGAACCATGTTATTCTCAAAGACATAATATTTTTAAAACCAAGTGTTTTATTGGTGGTAAAGTATGTGACATGATCATTGACAGTGGAAGTGTAGATAATTACATTGCATCTGTTGTTGTGGAAAAGATGGGATTACCAACTACCCCGCATCCTAATCCTTATTATGTGGGGTGGGTAAATAGTTCTTCAACTCTACGTATTATTCATCATTGTGTTATTGAGTTCTCTTTTGTTGGCTATAAGGAATCTGTGCTTTGTGACGTGATCGATATGAATGCAACTCATCTTCTTCTTGGAAGACCATGGCAGTCTGACGTTAGAGCAGTCCACAATTGTTTTGAGAATACTTATACCTTTTACTAAGATGGTAAATGAGTAACTCTGTTTCCTTCAAGGTCTTCTTCAGTAATTAAAGAACGTAGTGATTGCAAGACTGCTGTTTTGGTGGCTACCATCTCTCGAAATTTACATTCAACTCATACATTGAGTTCTCATGAAGAAACCAAACCTATGGTACCAATTCCTACTCAGGTACAACCTTTATTGTCTAAATATCATGAATTATTTCCTAAAGAATTACCTGTGAGTTTACCACCTTTTAGAAATGTTCAGCATTGCATTGATCTTATACCCGGAGCTTCCTTACCTAATCAAGCTCATTATAGGTTAAGTCCTACTGAACATAACATTCTACAGGGTCAAGTTAATGATTTGTTATCAAAAGTATTAATTAGACCTAGTACTAGCCCTTGTGCTTGTCCTGCTTTTCTGGTTCCTAAAAAAGATAATGGTTGGAGAATGTGTATAGATTGCAGAGCTTTGAATCGTATCACCATTCCTTATATATTTCCTATTCCTCGTATTGAAGATATGATTGATCTTTTAGCTGGGTCTATTATTTTTACTAAACTTGATCTTCGGAGTGGATATCATCAAATTAGGATAAGAGTGGGAGATGAATGGAAAACTTGCTTTCAAGATGAGAGAGGCTTATATGAATGGCTTGTTATGCCTTTTGGTTTGTCTAATGCTCCTAGTACCTTTATGAGACTCATGAATCAGGTTTTACAACCCTTTTTGAGTAAGTTTTTCATTGTGTACTTTGATGACATACTGATTTTTAGTCGCAGTACAAAAGAGCATCTCAATCATCTTTCTCAGGTATTCAAAGTTTTACTCGATAATTCTTTGTTCGTGAAATGCACTTTTATGTCTTCTGAAGTTACTTTCTTGGGATATGTCATCTCTTCAAAAGGAATTCACATGGATCCTTCTAAAATACAAGCTATTAAAGATTGGCATGTTCCTATTTCTATAAAAGAGGCGAGAAGTTTTCACGGATTAGCTTCTTTTTATAGGCGTTTCATCAGAAATTTCAGCATCATTGCTGCACCTATTACTGATTGTTTGAAGCAAGATAAGTTCATATGGACTGAAGAAGCTGATAAGAGTTTTAATACTCTTAAAGAAAAATTATGTTCTACACCTATTCTTGTCATGCCAGACTTTTCCAAACCTTTTGAAGTCGACTGTGATGCTTCTATTATTGAGATTGGAGCAGTTTTATCTCAAGAAGGACACCCAATTGCTTTTCATAGTGAGAAGAATTCTGAAACACAGAAAAAGTGGTCTACTTATGAATTAGAATTACTTGCTCTTGTACAAGCTCTTAAACAGTGGCATACTTATTTAGTTCATCAAGAGTTTTTCATTACTACTGACAATCATGCTTTGAAATATCTCCAGACTTCAGCTAAGGTTAACCGTATGCATGATAGGTGGTTGTCAACAATTAACAAGTACACTTTTTCTATCAAACACAAAAGTGGCAAGCTTAACCAAGTTGCAGATGCTCTGAGTAGAAGGCGACATTTTCTAGCAACTATTCGCAATAAGAGTTTTGCTTTTGATTACATAAAAGAGATATATGCTGAGGATGATGATTTTAAATCACTTTGGGAACAATGCAGTTCTTTGGCTTATGGAGTTGATAATTTTCTCATTCAAGACGGATTCTTATTTAAAGGTAATCGTCTTTGCATTCCTAATGGTTCTTTACGTCTTCATTTAATACGTGAACTGCATGGAAGTGGACTTGGTGGTCATTTTGGTAGAGATAAAACTATTACATTAGTAGAAGAACGCTATTATTGGCCTTCACTTAAACGTGATGTTCAAAAATATGTTATGAGATGCATGGTTTGCCAACAAGCTAAGGGTACTGTTCAAAACACCGGTCTTTATACACCTTTGCCAATTCCAAAAGCTCCATGGGTAGACATTAGTATGGACTTTATTCTTGGTTTACCTCGTACAGCTAGAGGCAATGATTCAGTAATGGTAGTTGTGGATAGATATTCCAAGATGGCTCATTTTATAGCCTGTAAAAAGTCCAATGATGCTTCAAACGTTGCATCTTTATTTTTCAGAGAAATTGTTCGTTTACATGGCATTCCTAAGTCTATTACGTCTGTTAGAGATACTAAATTTCTAAGTTATTTCTGGAAGACTTTATGGATGCGTCTGGGAACA
This sequence comes from Papaver armeniacum, assembly GCA_023531295.1. NCBI lineage: Eukaryota > Viridiplantae > Streptophyta > Magnoliopsida > Ranunculales > Papaveraceae > Papaver > Papaver armeniacum. The sequence continues at coordinate 35,725 of JAJJWW010016084.1, read as the reverse complement.
AATTTACAGTTCAGCACTACTTCACATCCTCAAACAGATGGACAAACTGAAGTTGTCAACCGTTCTTTGGGAAATTTGATTAGAGCTAAGAGCATTGATAACAACAAACAATGGGATATTTTGTTGCCTCATATGGAGTTTGCATTCAACACTTCAGTAAACAGATCCACAGGTAAAACTCCATTTGAAATTGTCTATTCTAAGGTTCTTAATCATGTTTTGGATTTAGTAGTACTTCCCAAGTTACATAATTCCAATAACAAAGCTGATACAATGTTGGAACAAGCTTCTAAAATTCATGATGAAGTCAGAACTAAACTTGAGGAGTCTAATTCCAAGTACAAGGATGATGCTGATAAGCATAGACGATTCAAAACTTTTCAAGAAGGCGAATTAGTTTTGATTCATCTGCGCAAAGAAAGATTTCCAGCTGGAACTTATAACAAGACCAAGATGAAGAAGTATGGTCCTTTTAAAATCTTGAAGAAAATTAGTGACAATGGATATGTCATTGATTTTCCAAAGGAATGGAACATCTCTAATGTGTTCAATGTTCAAGAAATTTTCACCTTTCATGGTGATAATGAAGTCTTCTTTGTTTCAAGCAACTCTGAGGCGAGTTTTTTTCAAGAAGGGGGGACTGATGTAGGACATCTACCTGTTTTCAGCGTATCAACTGTCCCAGTTGATCCCATTGTCTCGTATCAACAATGACAGTTGATCTCTTGACGCTGTGTCAACTGTCACAGTTTATCCCTTAATACTGTATCAACTGTCACAGTTGATTCTTCGATTTACTTCTGTTACAAGTCTAGGATTTCTTCTTTTAGAGTTTCCTTATTTCTTCTTTTAGAGTTTTTCTATTTTTAGGTTCTTATTATGCCTATATAAACAGGCTTATTAAATTCTTGTAAAATACATTATTCATCAATTATTATCAAAACGACTTTTTAAGAGCAATCTATCTTTCTCATCTCTAAACCCTATTATTCTTTTTGTTTTCTCAACCTTTTCTTCTCTTCTCAACACCTGCAATCTCTGTATTGCCTTCTCCTTTAATCTGTACCACACCAACTTCTCAAAGAGTACCAGGACATATTCGCTTGGACGTATGAAGAAATGCCCGGTTTAGATGAAAAATTGGTCACCCATCATCTACATGTCATACCTGGATCCAAGCCGGTTAAACAGTCTCCGAGGCAGTTCAGACACGAGGTAGAAGAACAAATCGAGACTGAGATTCAGAAGTTGCTAGTTGCTGACTGAATCAAAATCATTCATCATCCAACCTGGTTGGCTAATGTGGTTCCGGTAAAAAAGAAAAATGGACAGATCAGGTGCTGCGTGGATTTCAGAGACTTGAACAGATGCTTCCCCAAAGATGGTTTTCCTCTACCTAACATCGACATGTTAGTGGATGCCACCAGCGGACACGGCGTGTCTTTCATGGATGAATATAGCGGCTACAATCAGATAAGGATGTATGAGCATGACGCGAGTAAGACAGCTTTTCGAACTCCTCTCGGAAATTTTTATTATACTGTAATGCCATTTGGTTAATGCCGGTGCAACGTATCAACACGCTATGACGACAATCTTCCACGACATGATGCATAAGCAAGTTAAAGACTACGTGGATGATATAGTAGTCAAATCAAAAGCTCGGGCGGCCCACACAGGAGTCTTACGACAAGTGTTCAAAAGGTGACTGCTGAGGGAATCAAAGTGGACCCATCCAAGACCCAAGCTATTCTCACGATGCTGCCTCCGCGAACTGTGAAGGAACTCCAAAGCTTCATGGGCAAGGTGAACTACAGTTTTATACCTGGTTTTGCCCATCTTGTTGCTTCATTCACCCCATTGGCGAAGAAAGAAGCAAGTTTCGTCTGGACACCACTACAACAAGAAGCGTTTCAGAAGATTCAATGAACATTGTCATCTCCAAATCATCATAAAGGGTTCGCCTATTATGTCAGCCCGAACGAGAGCGAGCCCAGGACATCTTCATATCTACTGAATCCGACACCTCAAGGGAGTAGCCCTAAGAAGATAGCAATGTCTGCAACATCAATGAGAGACGCTTTCAGAATATCGTCTCCCGCAGAAGAAGTAGTTGCGTTACCAAAAGAGATTGCACCTGGGACTTAAGAGGTAGGTTTTCCATGAAAAGAGCTTCATCATATTTGCAGAGCCTATTAGTTAAGTCATTCGCATGAAGAAACTTCCCTACTCCTCAAAGACACGATCCAAAGGTGATAATGGCAGAGGAGTGTGACTGGGGACTGCTTAGCACTGCCCATCTCAAATATGGTACATTTAGAGAGATGCAAGCACGCTATCATTAGGATTCCAAGATGTCCAGAGGATATACTCAAGATAGAAGACGTATTGTCAAAGACCAGTGATATTCCTGGACGTCTATGAAACGCAACGCAGATGTAAAGACAGACTCATGAACCCAGCGTGACAACGTCCATCAAGTCGAAGGCTCAGTGGATACTCATGGGAAGGGGACTGTCTCCTTTTTTTTTTCATTTCATGAGGCAACATCAAGGAAGCTATCGGTTCCATCATTAAGCTTCTCCCTCGAGACAATCTCTACTACTATATGAAGACCGCCAAGTTCGTGCCCGTAGCTATCACGCCTCTTCCTGCCAGTCTCTTCTGCTCACAGCTGCAGCTAAGAACTGTTGTTCGTTTGTTGATACCAGTACCCAAGCTTCACCATAGCAACAACCACTACAGACAGAGGTAATCCGAACTTCTGCATATTTTATTTTCCCACGGAGAAGCAATAGAGTCACGGAGGAGAGATTGCGATATCTTTATTATGGTAAACTCACCGACCATACAAGATAGAACCATATAAATCACGCTTGGGGACTGAGGCTCAGCATGAAATTCCTTCGCCGACAGTCGAGGACTTCTTCAACACAAGAGAGACGATCAATCTAGGAGCATGTAATTCACAAGAGAAAATTAAACTGAAGAAGAAGCCGCTTCAACACTATCTCCGGGACCCGCTTCGACGTTCGCTCCAGAAGCTGCTTCAACGCTCTCTCCAGGAGCCGCCTCGACATTCGCTCCAGAATCTGCTTCAACCCTCTCTCCGGGACCCGCTTCGACGTTCGCTCCAGAAGCTGCTTCAACGCTCTCTCCAGGAGCCGTCTCGACATTCGCTCCAGAAGCTACTTCAATGCTCTCTCCAGGAGCCGCCTTGACGCTTCAGAAGCTGGTTCAACGCTCTCTTCAGGAGCCGCCTCGACGTTCGCTTCAGAAGTCGCTTCAACACGCTTTCCGGAAACTACATCACCGTTCTCTTTGGGAGCTGCTTCAACATTTTTTCCAGAAATTGCTTCAACAGCCTTTTAAGGATATTACTCATGATAGGGCTCGTCCTCATCAGAGTCGGGGATTACGATATCGTCGTGAATAGTTTGAGGATCCAACCAACCATATGCCTAATCTACCTGGGGCCAACCGACATCATGCTAGGGGAACGCTCACCTGGACGCCTATTGAACGTGACATGCTCCAAGGACAGGACGACCCATCTCTCCTGGTAACATCTAACTCTGTCTCATAATTTTTATCTTTATTTGTCACCATCTAATGCCTACCCCATAATAGTGCAACCATTGTGTGCTAGGCATGGGTCTTAATGTTGATGGTGGATTTTAGTTCAGGGCTAAAATTGTAAAACCAAATTTAATGCGCTGACATCCTGCAAAGGGTAAAGCCGTTTGATAATGCGCTGACATCCTGCAAAGGGTAAAGCCGTTTGATAAGTGATGAGTACCTCTTCACTTTATTTATTCGAAGCAATTCAATAAATACACAAAATTCACCCAGAATGGTGCATGTAGCAATAATCCCAAATATTCTGTGAATTTTATTAGCATTAACAATTAATGCATTATTTGCCTAGTATTTTCCGTGCTGTGTTCTCAGACGAACTCTCATTATTGACATGACATGACGACTGAGTGTTCACTCTCAGCAGAGTAACATGAATCTCCGTGCCAATATTGAGACATGCACGAAGTAACATGAATCTCCGCGCCAATATTGAGACATGCAGAGAGAGTCTCGCATCTACGTGCTTTGGTTAGCCCGATCAAGCATACTTAATTTCCTTAAGGTAAATCTAGACTTTCCATATCAGTTTCAGAAACGATCACTGCCACGCAAGTTGGCCGCATGATTTAACCATCCTAGCCAAATCCTGGCAGGAATAGGCAATTACCGTGATGACCACCGGCGGGCCGACTAATTCCCTAGCCATTCGAACATCACACGAACTCCTCCCAGCACGTCAAATGCCAGCCCTAAAATAGGGTGGTTGTGTTGCTTTGGAAGAAGCTCGACGAGCTTAGATTGTTCAAGTCAGTCTTAAAATCATCACGACCGTCCAACTTCACCAGCCTGGTTGGACGGACTAGATCATCCCGCGAATGATCAGGGAAGCACTAACGCACACGTTGGCGGGCCCACTTCTCACCTACCCCATCGGCCTTCTCACAGCAATGTCATAGAGCAATGAACGTTTGCTCGAAACATGGCTGGTGTGATGCTTTAAAGGGTCGCGGAAATTCCACTACTGTCTTAAATCGATCACAACCATCCAACTTAGCCATCCTATTTGGATGGCTTAGATCGCGCCTAGGACCATCGTACAGTACACATATGTTCACCGTCGGCCCAACATGGGCCCCACACGGTCAGTCTCCCCAAAGGATGAGCATAGCGTGCCAAACCGCTTAGTTAAAGTCACGCACACGCGTCCGGCCCAAAACCCTAATTAGGGTTTGCGGCATGGCATATGTGTCGCAGTTTGATCACGACCATACATCTTCGCCAGCTTGGATGGAGGGTGTAAATATAAACTAAGGAGGTCCATAGAGCATCAACGTGATCACCGCGGGCCCACCTGTGCGTGTGACCGGCCGACCTAGGCTAACCATGGCCGAGCGCCTCGAAACGCCCGCCCGAAGGTGGTATCTCACGCGGCTTCCAAATCCTTTGCGGCAATGGATTCCTATCGCAAATCGATCACAACCACTCATCTTTGCCAGCCAATTTGAGTGACCTAGATCGCACCTTCATGAGACAAAGTGGTACGAACATGCACACCGGCAGGCCATCTACACGTATGCCCGGTCGGTCCCACCAAAAACCTTGTCCATGCTCGATTTCGGTCAAGCTAATGAGTGATGCTTGCACACCTCTCTAAAACCCTAAAATCCATCAACGGTCGCAAACATGTGCCGCAGATCTTCTCGTCCGTCCAAATTTGCCAGCTTGTTAGGACAACCTAGGCTAAGAGTTAAATAACCAATGAGGCACCTTGGTGATCACCGTCCGTCACTCTACCACAAGGAGTGATCGGGCAAGAGTGGCCCGCCCACACGGCCTTCAAACGATCCCTTGAAGATGTGTGAACATGCTGCTATTTTAAGACGCTTAATCCGCGACTTACTCCATTAAGCTTTAAAACAGCGATGCTTCATACATATTAATTGTATTCGATACATTACATGAATAAAATATACACGATATTTCATGAATATCGATTTCCTAAATAACTTAGTTATTTAACCTAATAGCATCACGTGCTATTTCCTGCGGGTGCCACGACTCGACCCACTCACTCGAGACATCAAACATGCCACAAACTGGGGGATACTCACTGGGGTATTGGTCTGGCGGTTTACAGCGTGCAGCGTGCAACGCGCCATTACAAGAACGTGTCAGGAAGAGTGGACGGTTAACAGTGATGAGGGAAGTGGGCAAAGGTGTGATCGTGTAACAATCAACACTCCGGCACGACCCCACTACTCCATCACTTCACCTCCTCCACTTCCTATGAGATGAGGGTTGCGCTCAATGACTTGTATAAATAGGTCTTTCACCTATTTCCAAACAAGACAGACGAACACAGAAAAAACCAAGTGTTGTCATCAGTATCCATAAATCACTATTCTGATACAAGTCATAAACTGCCAACACCTTCACAATCTCAACACCTTCTTCGCTTCCCTCCCTAAGATCAACCCCACCTCCTTCACTTTGTGACCGAAGCAAGTCTGGAACGGCTATTTCTTGGTTTATGCCAGAATTGTACAGATTGATCTCTCGAATCAAAAGCACTCACGTGCAGTGCATTTTTTTAGGGTTTAGATTCATTTCTCATCCACACACCCAAAATTACCGAAACCAGCAGAAATAGTTTTTACCCTTAAATAAATATGTAAAGAGAAAATTACTTTACCACCCTTAAGTTTTACTATTAAACAACTTAACTATTCGAACAAAATTAAATACCCTCTCCCAGAATCATTTTTCAGTTCACAATCACACCCGTTTATTACTGAAGGTGGATTATTCGTGTGAATTTTTTAAGGATGCTCTATTGTCGTTCGAAATTCTTCTTTTTTTTTATTACAACAACGAACAAAATTCCTTCATTTCTTTAATTGCACCTGCTTCTCCGATAGATTTTGAGGATATCTTTTTTTTTTTAACAAATTTTATAATTATTAAAATAATTGACTAACTGTTTATTTTTAGATAAACTTTTTATTTTCTCGTAATTTTTTTAGATAAACATTAAGGTCAATTGTTGGTACCGGAATTTTTTTAATTTATTCACAGCCTATATCACCGGAGCATATACGGATGAAAGTATGGGTTACTATTACAAGGTTTAAATTATAGAGTGATAAGGGTATAAACGAAATTAACATTTTATAAAATACATGTAAGTCGTTTTCCAAGATAATTATAACTCCAGCGAAATTTATCAAATTCCAAAACAAAAATTAAACTATTAATGATTCCTTAACATGTATACAAGTATACAAACATGTTAGTTTCTCTAAGTCTTATGCTTGTAAAAACACCACCATAAAAAAGATTGAGAAAAAAAAGAGAGGTAAATAACATGTTAGTTCCTCTAAGTCTTATGCTTGTATTCTCAAACTTGATTGATGGATAAAATATAAAACTTTCTATGTATGAGGCTAGAAAAGGGCTTTATTCGTTCTTGCGGCATATACCTCTAACCTTTCAATCATGCATACGAGAGACACCTCATTGTTACATAGGATATCTCATGTAATGAGTAGCATAGTCTAGAATTAATTAATTTACCATAAACAAGATTACACATATGATTTGAATATTTAATCATAACCTTGATCAAGAAACATTTTTATCTTAAACTAATCATAAATTAACTTAATGAAATCGTGATTTAATGTTAAACCATCAAAAAATCAATACTCACTGCTTGAAATTAAATTCCAAAAGATAACAAACACATATATAAACCACGTCTAGCTAGTTAAGCTTATTAGTCTTTTGATTTATTTTTCTTAAATCTTGTAAAGCTTGAAATAAATATAATATGAGGAAATTGAAAATCAAATGATATATTATAATAATTTAAGTCATAAAGAAGAGACGATATTTGATTTTAGGATTGGTTTCTAAGAAGATAAGAATCGGCCATTAAAATATCGGCTAAATTGAAAAAATCATTATTTTGCTTCGTCAAGAGAGATGGAGCAGACATCGGTGATTCAAAGGATCTCTCACAACTGTTTGCATAACTTGCAACAATTCCTCTTGTTTGTTATATCCAACAAAATCATCTTCTGCATAAAGAACACCACAATGTTCAAGATCTTCTATGGAAGATTGATAAAGTTCTAAACAATATTTAAGATGACTCTGTTGAGCACTAGTAGCCTTCGAAATCATATGTTCTTCTATGTCGGACATCAAATCGGAAGCATTATTTGTTGCAGCATTAATCATAGTATCCGCAATACTTAAAAGATCTGTAGGGTCGACACCAAAATAATATTTTAATATGTCACTGCAGTAATTCGAGTTTTTGGTCCGAGAACAAACTTGATCGATAATTACATCGTTAGCTTCTCTTGTTGCGAATGATATTGCGAATAAGAAAACCATAAAAAGAGAAGTAACTGCTATCGACGAACAGAAAAGCATGGTGTGTAACTTTTTAAACAAATCTTTTAGATCAAATGTAAAACAAAAGTTTGTTGATTGTTTCTTGTACTACGTAGTTGTTCTTAACGGTAATTAAACAAGTTATTTACAAGAATATATTATTATTAATTATTAATAAATTTTTACTGATTACGAAAACCTTTAATTAATTTCATATTTTCATAAGAAAGATAATCATTATTTAATTTTCATTAATTACAACAATCTTTACTAGTTAATTGTGGAAGGAGAGGAAAAAAATACTCAACACACATAGATCCTAAAAATTACTTATGGATACCAGCTTTTTGCACCCATTGAACCCAACATTAGATGATGCGCATGTGGATGTTTTCTTGTAAAGGAAACGTAAAATAAGAATGTTGTCCCAATATCCAATAAAAGAGAGGCTAAATCCACACGCATAGGTGTTCAACTCGATCTCTATCATTTCTTAAGTGTAACATCCCTCGTGGTGATACTAGCTCCCACAACATTTCTTCTTTCTTTTGGTATCTCCAGTAAAGCCTGTCTTAATTGTATTGAGAGTTGTGTGAGCTTGTTAACACGACTGCTAGAGATTTCTGCCATTTCAGATGTTTCTTCTAGATAGATTCTTAAAACCTTGGTGTTTAAAGAAATGTGTATTGCACTGTTATATTTCTTGTGGAGAATTGTAGAATATATATCCTTCGAAAAAATCTTACGAGTTAACTCATAATCCCAAAAATATCTTATATTATTCCTAGACTTTGAAGAAAAGGATGGAAATGATTTATTTTGGTAACAATATTTTTTAACAGAATAAGCTGCAGTGATGACTCTATAGATTTTCCGTATTTTTTGAGCATGTGTGTTGAGAGATTGAGAGTTAATTTTGGTTGGCACTATAGTAGGAAAGATCTCCCTAAATTGTCTTATGTGCATGTAATTGCTTGGATCACGGGTGAAATTGAGGCTGAGATTCAGCGATAACTGATTTTGAATTATTTTGAGTTGACTTTTTGTGAACAACATATTTTGATGATTATGAGAATCAAGATCTTGGATTTTGTTGATGAAGATATCTGCTATAGGATTAGCTAAACTGTTTGTATGAATCATCATAACTAGGATGATTTGCACTACTGTTCTTAGTTCAGAAGCAAGCATTCTAAACTCCACCACTGGAAACCCATAAATTTCTACCTTGAAGATGAAATGCACAGGTCAAAAGAAAAACTACCTCTCCATGACAGAAGAAAGATTAAACTTAAAATGTAGATCAATAAGACAACTACAGAACACACATGATAAAGTTATATTATGATGTAGATATAATCCATGGAAGGTTGCACAAGATCCAAGGATTAGTACTAAAAAAAACTAAACTGAAATTTTGAAGAATGCAGAGAAGATTTCTTGGAATGTTCCACAAGATCCAAGGTTTTAAAACTGTTTAGATTTAAATAAAACATGTAATCATAAAAACGGAATTTTACTTACTTTTCAAAACGACAAGCTCCTCGTGGGGCTTTTTTTATGAATGTGCGCAAAGTTAACTATATATCATCGAAGAAAAGTTTATTGATCAAAAAAGAGAGTTTTAAAAGGATTATACCACCCTTACAAGAAACAAAGAAAGAAAAACAAGAGAAAAGGTGCTAAAAACAGACTAATAGCGCAGTATATAATGTCAAAGTAAATATTGCTCCAATTTTTGATCACTTCAGTAGAATCTACCTCTTCAAACTCTTTGAAGGTTAAAGCCCAGCAAAAGAAAACATAAATAGCCTTATTAGCCACATCATTGCATTGTAGTAGAGAGGATCATGTTTTTCCTTTCTTTCCACACACATGAAATTATTGCAACAGGAAGTTATCTCCATATCTCACTCTTTTCCTTGGTTGAAAGATTTAATTGCCAGGAGTGCAGAGAAGAAACAACCTCAGAAGGCATAACAAAGAGCCATTTAAGCTTTAAAGTAAGCACATCCCATACTTGCTTAGCAAACTCACAATGAAGAAGCAAATAAGAAGTAGATTCTGGGGTAGTGCAAAACAGACAATTTTCAGGAACATCTATTCTTCTTCTGATTAACATGTCTCTGGGTAGGAAGCCTATTATGAGAAATAAGACATAAAAAGAAACCAATTTTTGGAGAGCATTTCAGACTCCAGATGTACTTGAGCAATGCAATATTTGTGTCAGGCAAATCTTCCATGGAAATTTTTTCATAAACAGAATTAACCGAAAAACACTTACTTGAGTTTAAAGACCAATATAATTCATCCTCAAGACTCATGTTGAAGGTGAAAAACTCCAAGTCAGTTAGAAGCAAATTGAGCTCGATTGTTGCTGCAGAATTTAATCTTCTAGGAACATGGAAATTCCAAGAAACAACATTAACAGTCACAATGGTCATTTCTGTAGCAGTTTGAAGCTTAACTCTAGTAGCAGCATAAACATTAGGAAAACAATCCTTTATAGGGTGTTCATAAAGCCAATTGTCATGCCAGAACCTAACAAGAGCTCCATTATTAACTTTAAACCTGGCAAACTTTAGGAAAGTAACATTTTGCTTCATTACCGCCTTACACACTGACCTGCCAAATGTGCATTTTGGCATTTCGGATAACCAATATGTGTGTGTTGGTAGAACCGATCTTAACTCAGGTTATGTATCTTGGTATAACCGATCAGAAAGCCTAGACTTATGATTTGGTATGACCAATCCTGGTAATTGGTGTAACCGATCCTAAGTAATCACCATGAGATGGTATGATCGATCCTTGTAATTTGTGTGACTGATCATAAATGTTGTGTGACCGATCCTTGTAATTGGTGTACTCGATCCTAGTGATTGGTGTGACCGATTACAAGTAGATACCATGTGTAGATGGAATCGATCCTTACAACTGGTGTAACCGATCCTAGTGACTGGTATGACCGATCACAAGTGGGTACCATATTTAGGTATAACCGATCCTAGTGAATGGTATAACATATCCGAACCCATGTATGTGACTTGGTAGAACCGATCACAACTAACCATTGTGATTTGGTATGATCAATCACATGGTAGTCTTGGAATATTGGCAAGCCAATTCTAAACTTGTTTGGAAGTGTGGTATAACCGATTCCAAGAAAGAAAATCCATGTATATATAAAATAAGGGTTTGCAGTGAAAAGACGTCAACATACTTTGAACACGAGCAACAACTCTTATCATTTATTGTTCAAAGATATTCCTTGGTACTCAAGGTGATCCTGTGCCGAAATAAATTAATGGTTGGTTTGTTTGCAGAATTCACCGTTTCCATGAATTTATAATCCCATGGGATTATAAATTCTGGGAATCATGTAAATTCCTTGTGTGTTTGGTAACTCAATATAAATTCCTAGGATTTATAGGTTTTTCTTGTATTAAAGTCTTTGTATCGTTTGGCATTACCCTCAAATCTTAAAATTGCATATGTATGGGATTTAGAGTTAAAAAAAAAGTGGGTCCATAAATCCCTTGATAAGTTTCCCAGCAAATCTTAGGGGGGGAGGGGTCGGACTCCATATGAAGGATTTTCTGGAAAACTGAATTCCGTTGGAAACGTGATTCCAAGGATTTGGGCAACCAAACATACAGAGGGAAACATAATTCTACCAAATCCCCTGGATCCATGAATTCCACCTTTAAAATTCTACATCCAAACCCACCATAAGAATCTTTTAATTAAGGTTTTTGATTTTATGCTTTAATTACCATCAATTAATGCATAGATCTAGAGAATAAAAATTAGTACTGTGCATTTATTAATTGGAGATTTTCTATTGAGAGATTTCGGGAAATACTGGATCAATATTTATTGGAATTATGAAAAACCGAATTTGGGCATTCATTACATATCTTGAGAATATTTTCGATCTTGGAAATTCCTTGGTGTCCAAAGACATCTTGTGATAATCCATTGTTAACAGACTCCGTTCTGTGCGTGATTGATCACAAGAGATTCAAATGGTGTTTTGCAGGTTTTGAAGATAAAAAAAAAGATTTGAGACGAGGAAGATTTCTTATTAATTTTCGTATCTTGTGGATTTAGCGCACAAACCTTGATCGGCCGGGATCCTACAAGAATCGATTTATCTTTGATATATATGATTGATTAGTTGCGTGAGATCGACATTCTCTGTATTTGTCTTTCAGATCTATATTGATTGAGTGCAAATCTATACTCGACTATTTCAGTAGTTAAAGTTAGATTGATCTAACCAGACAAAGGAGTTTATTAGATTAAACAGAAGAGCTTTTGTCAACGACTCATCTATATCTTTAGCAAGATTGATTAGAGTGGTTATCAAACAGATTCTTCCTTTGCTATTTGGAATACGATCCAAAGGACTTACTATTCACGTGCGTGACTCTAGAAGTTGAAGGCGTGGGGATACTAAGGGAACTAAGTAGCTAGGGGTAGTCTGCTTGGTCTTAACTATACGAAGTTGGTATTAGATTTTGTATAACGATTTAATTATGAGAGTATTCAAATCTGGACTAGGTCCCAGGGTTTTTCTGCGTTTGCAGTTTCCTCGTTAACAAAATCTTGTTGTGCCATTTACTTTACTTTTCCGCATTATAATTGTTTTATTATAATTAAAGTAAATTGCACTTTACGTTAACTCCGTAATACTTGATAGTGATCCTATAAAGTTTGGTTATTAATTACCGAACCTATTATCAAGTAACACAATTTGTTGTTGTATTGTCTTGATCTTGTATCCATAGACAATCACACAAGTTATCTTGTTGTTGTATTGTCTCGATCTCGTATCCATAGACAATCACACGAAGTGTGAACCAAATTGTCATATTGTCTCAACTCTGTCCATCTAGACGATCACATTCGGTAGAGGACTTATAGGTTGAAACAAAATATTGTGGTGTATTTGGGTACGCTCCTCTTTTCAGCAGATATAACACTTTTTAAGGAAATGAAAGAAGCGTCCCCAACTCAGATTCAACTTTTCAAAATTTCGGGAAAAAATTGCACTAATTTTTTTGTAGCACAAAACGACTATCTGAACTACATTTGTAATTTGGAAAGCAATCGACTAGTTAATTTTATTCAAAGTAAGAATTATTACGTGTTCCCTCTTTGGACTTTAGGTTTTCAAGTTTGTTGGTATTATTTGTAACAACTATGATTGGTTATCTCAATTACCATAAATGAAAATGGGTGCAAATCTAATATTCAATTGTCATTACTAGGAAATTAACCTCTTTTGAATTTTCTGGTGCATCCTAGTGTATACACTCACATGGATATCTTAACCACCAAGAAATTACTTTCAAGTGTGTGTATATATGTCGGTGTACATCCTTGGACATCTTAATCACCATTTAACAAGAAACCGGATCCCATTGATAACATCGCTCAAAGCTTCGAGCTCAGTTTGAAAAAGATTATTTTTCATCCAAAGTTTCCCATGATGATCAAACCCACTGAGGGATTTGACGCGAAAATCTCTAAATTTCTAGTAATCAAACATGCATTGTGGGAGAGGTTTGGGGGAGAAAGAAGAGATGAAGAATAAATGAGGATTTTCTAATTTTTTAATGTTGAAATGGGGATTTTGGATGTGCTGAATGGTTACGCGCAGTCGCTGAATGGTTACCGATCATGCACCGTTTCATTCAGCGAAAAGTAAAAAAAAAATATTTACAACCTCGCTGTTTGGTTATGCGGCCAGTATACTAGAATAAAATTGCCACAAGACTTAGGGGGTTATTCTAGCTGACGTGGACTTCCAATCTAGATGCTAGATTGGAAGGCCATAAAACTAAACCTTATTTAGGCGCTATTATAAGTGGAGCCTCCAACAAACTAGTTCTCTAAACAACTGAAACTTAAAAGTAGAAAAACAATTGGAATAAACTGAGCTACTACCATCTATCGCTAGTTTGTCAATGATAAAAGAACGCATTGATATACTCCAATAATAATGAAGATAGTTTTTCTTTGCTTCTGTTCCAATATCTGCAAAAATAAAAAAAAAAATCATTATCGATGGTAAAAAGGATTCCCCTAGTACTTTCACAAGTGGACATCACTTTCGAAGTTTCTTTGATGATTTCTTGGTTACTCTATTTTATCATACTTGATTTTTCTTGCGCATAATATGTGATTCGTGTGCGATCTCCCTCCAACTAAAGAGAATGAAAACCAAAAGTCGTTGCCCTTCTTGTAGGTTCCAACATAGGTAAGTGCTTATGCCTCTTTCGGGCAGGTTGCGAAGAAGGTCTCAGTGTAAGCTTGGATAATTGAGCCTACAACATTTCTTATCATGTTTGTGCATAGTTAGATGCTCAGTTTTTTTTTCCTTGATTTAACTGACTCGCCTGGATCTGATTTATCTGAATCTAACTCATTACATATGAATCTTACTCATTACACCTGATTCAAAAATTATTAAATGTAGAGTTATAATTTATTCATTTTTGAACCTAGTGTAAGATATGCGTTGAATGATTCAGGTACAAAATAATACCCGACTCAATTAGTTCCAAATCAGATATATGAACGGAGTCGGACTTCAAGTCAGACATCAAAAAAAGTGAAAAAACGAACAATCAGACATCTTATTCAAAACGAGTCAAATAATGCATCAGATTCAGGTCAGATCCAAACAAACAAGGTATGTTTAATGTCCGTGCTTCTTCCATATTCATGCCCAAGTTCTGTTCTTTCAACCTTTTTTTTTATCGGTGTTCTGTGATTTTTTTTTTTTTTAAATAAGGAAACCAGGATCACCCCTTGATAAACATACCATTGTCGTTTACATTTCCTCACTGTAATAGGTTTACCAAGAAAGAATTGATACAGGTCACATCCCATTGCGAGCTAAGTTTGTGGGCAAGAGAAAGATCAGCTAAATTAAGTGACATAAAGTTTTCAGACTCCGGAACTCGACTAAGCTCCTTAAGATTTCTAATGCATAAAATAAAATTTCTTTTCCTTCCTGCGTGCAACAAAAGGGTGTTAATTTTGCTTTTCCTAAGCGGATCCTTACAGCTTCAAGGACTTTCACATTGTCACCTTCAACATTGACCCGTGGGTGGTTAAGTTGTTGTGCCCATTGGATTGTCATGGAAGCCGTCTCATCCACTAGATCTTCTTCTGATCTCGTCTCGATGTGTCTGCATCTTGCCTGTGAGATTTTTCCTGCATGATCAGACAAAATTAGGCCTATTCCTCCCTCTATGTTGTTATTGCTAACACTTAAGCCTATGTTTATCTTAATAGCCAATAGGTTAGTAACCAAGGGCTTAATATTCTCTATAATTTGAACATCAATATTCAGATTTTCCTCTCTCCTAATCCTTCTACTACAACTTACCATGGTAGTAATGTTGAAACAAACTCTCTGAGGGTTAGGCTTTATCTTCTTAAACACTAGGTCACACCTGCATTTTCATAACTCCCAGCAGGTGATTGCCAAAACATCTGCCCAATCAAGCCCACCTAGATTATCCAAACTGCCTCTGTGAAACCAATCCTGCAACCAGCTGTGAAAGTCAGTATGCTTACCGACATAGGCTGAATATGTAACATCCATTACACTCAAGACCTTTAAGGTGAAATCACATTTCAAAAAGATATGTGATAGAGTTTCATCATGCTTACCAATATAGGGGGCACAATTTGTTTATGTAGGGCAATTTCCTTGCCATTCTCTCATTTAAAGGGAGAATATCATGGACACACTTCCAAATAAAAGTCTTTACTCTCGGAATTGTGTTCATTCTCCGAACTTTCCTCCAAAAATACTTCAAACCCAGATCCTCCTGCTGCCCTCTAAGCATAATTTTTTTTGTACAAAGACTTAATTGTGAAATTCCCATTTTTCTCTAGCTTCCATTTTAGCTCATCCTTTTTGTTTTTGTTTATCTTAATCCATTTAATTTTTTGCCTCACCATTGGATCAAAGTACTGTGTCAACTTCATATCATCCCAGTCCCAATCTTCTCCCTTCTGAACCATTAGCTCTTCCAACCAAATTCGTTTATGGTTTTGTTGCAAAGGTTCACATAACTGTTGCAGTTGCCCTGGATACCACAGTTCCTCCCAAATTCTAATGGATTTTCCATCCCCCACTATCCATTCAGTGTTCTCCCTTATTTTCTTCACTTCCTTCATCAGATTTTTCCAAACCCACGAGTCTCTGGCAGAGCACTTGAAATTTGAGTTTAGCAGACTGTTCTCTGGGAAGTATTTGTTTTTGTAAATGGACCCCCACAGGCCATTTGGTTCTTTCAACAATCTCCAGATAACTTTGGCAAGCATTGCCAAGTTAAATTCTCTTAAGTTCAAGAACCCCATGCCTCCCATACTTTTTGGTGTGCAAACACCGATCTAAGCTTTTAAGAAAACTCCTTTTTTCCCAGAAAAATCCCTCTGCATTTTATCAATACTGTCAGTCACCGCAACTGGAACCCTAAAACAGTTCATCTGTGAACCTCACAAGTCATACCTTGTTACCTTCGTGTCTCTCATTCTCTGGTTCTACAAAGAACCATTAGATTCTCATAAGAAGCCAAAAACAAAAACAAATCCAACGGTGCAATCTTCAAGTAAAAAAAATGATATTCTTCATCACCCCTGTAATGAATAATGACACCACCACCTTTCACAAATAAAGCGACACTCCACCGAAACCAAATCGCTCCCCCCCCGCCCCCTCCTTCTCCACTCTTCAATTCTCCCCCCAAACCAGAAACTTCTCTCATTTTCATCAGTTTCATCTCTCACTTCCGGTGTACCTCATAATGTCTTCACTCGCATTTTCAGGTAAAGATCTCTCCCTTTTTCATTTCAACTTCTTTAAAAGTAACACATCTTTGAATTTGTTTGTCAGAGTTTTTCGTTAATTAAGAAAGGAAATTTACTGTTTCCTTGAAATAATTTGTTTGATTAGTTAGGGTTTGATCTGATACCATTAATTTGATGTAATATTCTGGTGAAGTTTGTAACTTTACCAATTTTAGGAGCTGAGAACAGTCTAGGTTTAATGCTTTTGTCTCAGTTTTTGATCTTAGATCATGTTTCTATAAGCTAATTGTTGTCTGGGTCTTTTTAGAATTTGTTTCAAGAGACTGAGAAAGTACAAATTAGTCTACTTTATGAGTTTTTGTGGTCGTGTTGATGGCCTTAACCAGTTCGGCATTGCTCAGTTCAATGTCCAAGTAAGGTCTAATGGGATTTGCCTCTTTAGCAGTGAAAAATTCTGGATTCTGGGGTTCTTGATTTCTAGAGGATTCAGCTTGTCAAATCATATATCTGTATCTGGATAAGCTTGGTTACAAGTCGTCATTTTTCAAGTGTTTTTTGGTGAAGCCACGGCTATGGGCGCGTTTTGCTGTTGTCCGTGTAGTGAAGAGTTTGAAGAGTATGCTGGTCCTAGTAGCCATTTATATAGACATTGCATATGTCTGCGGTACTTTCTTCACCTATTCAGTGGGGTATGTATGATAAACTGAACGTTTTTAAATAGCGACATTAGAGCATTGCCGTCTTTAGTGCATCAGATTGATATGTTTTTGGGGTTTACATTGTAGAATGGTGCAGCATTCCATAGACTTGAAGGACGGTCAGCTGCATCGTCAGTCCAAGGAGCCACTTCTTCATCAACGGAGCTGGGCAGTACACTACCCGATAGTTCCTTGACTAGACCAATGCCATATGATGCTGAACAAAGGTTTACTCGCTTACAACGTGATGGGTTGGTTTTGAGGCGTGAGAAGTCCGTGAGCAACATTCAGGAAGAGAATCAGTTGCTTAGAAGAAGCAATGGTAGCTCTTGTGTAGAACCGGTGGGTGGAGGGAAGAAATGGGATGGCGTTGAGTCTGATGAAGAATATAAAATTGGTCGTTCAGAGTCCTCTAAGTCTTTATCTACAAAGATGTCGCATGGACTAGCTTTTATATTGCCATCTTCTGAGGATGAAGACGTCTGCCCGACATGCCTTGATGGTAATTTCACTGATTTCTGTTACTGTAATATAATTAGTCACTCATAATTGGTAATAGCCTAATAGAAATTGGTACGCTGATGTTGTTCTAACCTATGGAACTTTTCCTCATAGTTGGAATGGGTTTGCATGAAGCCATTTAAAGATTGATACTGGAAACTGTACGCACATTAAGGTTTTTGTCATGATTTGTGACCCAATACATTTTTTTGCAGAGTACACTCCTGAAAATCCCAAGATCATTACACGATGCTCCCATCATTTTCACCTTGGCTGTATATATGAGTGGATGGAAAGGAGTGATAGTTGTCCACTCTGTGGCAAGGTACCTTATAGACTATCTGTTTGCCTGTTTCCTTTGTGGTTGAAACTAAACTTTATCTTGCTTTTTATTTACTTTATGTAATGGTAACTCCAGCTACTTAAAACTCTAAATGATAACAATTCTGCTCTCTGATGGTGGTGTTAAATTTACCTTCGTCCACAACTGGCATCACTATTTTTTCATTCTTCAAAACTACTATGCAAGGTGTAATAATATAGCTGTAGTTAACAACAGAGGAACAGGAGGTATGAGTCAATAACTTCTTGTTTTTTTCTTTTAATGGAACATCAGGAGATGGAGTTTTGCGAAAGCCCATGAGTTCCATGTTTGGTGTCCAAGCGACCGAAAAGGCCCAATGAAGTCTGTAAATAAAGTTCCTTAAGCTTGTTCCGAATAAGCTGACAGCGTGGCAATCGGTCTCTTTTTTCTGTATGCTTTCATGTCTGTAGGTAAGCTATTTTGTAATGGTACAATCTCTGTACTTTCAACGTCTGTGATGCTTGTCTCATATTATATATCACTTGTATAGGAAAAAACTGATATTGTTAGGTGATCAGTTGAACTAATTGTACCCACACGGTTCATCTTATTGACACAGCAAGATTCTAATGTTTGGCATACAGATATCTCTTTTTGAAGATTCTGATTCTCCAAACATGATACGGTCTGCAAAATGAAAATAGAATATGATCAACTTCTGGGCACATGCAATTAAGTAGATGATTTCCTTTATATGTGCTTAACTGGGGAAGTTGATAACATAGTTTGTTTTTCTCAAGGAATGAATGTCAATCTTTATATCTCAGAGCTTCATAAAAAGCATTTCCTACTTAATGCATTGGGGGATCCCCACATTAGAAGATTCTTTGCTGGATATCTTGTTAATGTTTGGTGTTCAGAGTAAAAATCACAAGCTGTCCTTTCCTAGAATATGATCAACTTCTGGGAGGGAGCTGTGATCTAAGTGATTGGGGGTTATCGATGATTTCGATTATGATAGTAGGTTAGGTTTTTAAGTTCTGTTTGACTATTTGTGTGAACTGCATACAACTATTTTCGCAATTCCCTTTCTTTGTTGACGATTTAAAATTAAGTTTATAGATAGGGTGTCTTGATGTCTTCATGGTTTTAAGAGTAGTGATGGATTGATTGATCATGATTACATCCATTAATTGATTCCGGAACTGGACCAAATAAAAACCTTGGGTACCAATCGGTTTGGGGTACTCGTTGGGTATTTGGATAAAGTTTTATTACAAGAAACTAGCTCAACACGTAGAATTTTGTTAAAATGATTAGAAAAAACATATTCCCTCAGCTTCAAAATTTTGTTTGTGTGCAAATTTACATACAAACCTATTATTTTGAAACGGAGGGAGTAGATAACAGGGAACCCGACGGGTATTACCGGATTGGACCCGATCTGTTTCGGATTCAAATCGGGTTTATCCAATTTGGTTCCATGTCCAACTTTAGGACTTGGAACCGGACCCAAACAACCGGGCTCGGTTTGATTTGGTGTAATTGGGTACCCATTGACAGCCCTAAATTGTTAACTACAATATCCAATACAAAATATAAAAAGAAGAATATTGCAAAATTTGACATGGAAGATGAAGTTAGCTTATCCCCTTAGGACTTAATCAGCCCATTCCATTTCGGCTTCCTTGGTTGGTTTCTCATGTGACTCGCTGGTAGTCTAGCAGACTAGCACGACAATCCGTTCAATTAAGGTAGCAGTACGTTGTTGGAACTTAGCCTGTTAGGCTTCCAACTAGTTTCTTGTAATAATATTTTTTATCAGATAATAATAAAGGAAAAAGAAGATAAAAGAAGAAGAAGCTGGTATACTTGCATAAGTTTTATTGTAATCATAATTCATTTGTAAGTTTATTTATTATACTAGCTCCTGCCCTGGGAAGCTACCTCTTGCTCTAGTAAATTAACAAAAAGCTTTAATTATACTTTGGCATGAACATCAGGCGTAAAAGGATATGCCAATGCTGGCCTACAACTACGGCCATAACGTTTGACATACGGAGGAAGGTATCCACACGTGAATCCCTTGGTGTTGATCATCAGATGTCTGTTGAAGTGAGCAGTTGGGGTGTCAAAGTCCAAACACACCATTATGTAGTCACCATGGCCACAACATCGAATATCCATTGCTGTGTACTCAGACGGATCGGAATTTGGGCCCATTTCCACGATGGTCCAGTGACGCATTTGATCTCGTCGCCACTTTGCCCTTTCCGCCTTTCGTGATCAAACTTACAAGCATTTAGTACACCGTCACAAAGAACCACGCCAAAAACTAGTCCCCTACACTCCACCAGCTCCGTGACCCATCCCACCGGAAATGATTTGGACATATAACAAAACCCTTGTTGGGTATCGAAGCATATTAATCTTCCACTCGTTTTGTGCAAATAATTCAACAAAATCTGACCTTCGCTACCTAATGTTGTAACACCAACTAGTTCTTGGTATGTTGTAACACCAACTAGTTCTTCGTATGGATTGCCGTAAAAATTCCGTCGTTGTGTATATCCATCTTTTGTAGTGGCCTTCCTCACCGGCAAATCCATCCAACCACCGGCTACTTCTTGTTGTTCACGCTTATCTTCCACTAACATTGACGATGTTGATGATGCATAAACTTTTACAACCAAGCTATCAGGCCAGTAACCAAATAATACAAAAATCTTGTAATTGGATTCTGACCCTGATTTTGCTGCATGCATCGAAATCCCCCTGACATGTCCGAACGTCTTAGTTTTGGCAAATATCGGGAACTCCCGGTCAATGGATTCGTCACAATAAGAGAATAACTGTCGTTGACAAATCCACATCTAAAGCATATATATCCACCGGAGGCCGCGACTGGTGTTATCTTAATATTTGTGGACAAAGCCTTACTTGTCGGCAATAAGAGGTCAATACGTCGCCAATTTCTGATTCCCACATCATAAACCAAACCCGTATCACTACCACTTATGAGTGATGAATCATCATTGAACATGATAAACCACGGCTGTTGTTGACGTGGAACAACAAAAGTTGGAGAATGTCGGATTGTTTGTTTCCATCTCCAACACACCTTTTGACAATGGAAAAGATCGACAATGTCAAGCCTTGCCAATATTGTCTCCAAAGTTGCATCATCAAGTCTGTTCCAGTGATTTTGGCGGTGTTGGTTATACCCGTCCCGCCCACTAGATGACTTCTTCTTCATAGCCCCTTTTGTCGTAGTTAAGGTTGACATGCTACTTCAAATTAAAGCTTTGCTCTGAATAAATAAATCGCCACTTTCACAATAGATGATGGATTATCTTTGGTTCTAGTTGATACTTTACTTTATAAGCCTTCATAGAGATGCATCCTTTATATATAGGGAGGGAACAAATCAGTAACAGATTAGAACATGGTTTACATATCTACTAAAACTCTATTTGGTGTCTTGTCGTGTATCCGCATCCTTTATATACAGGGAGGGAACAAATCAGTAACAGATTAGAATATGGTTCACATTTCTACTAAAACTCTATTTCTACTAAGCTGACGTTTTTTCCGACTCTTTATTTATTTTATTTTTCTGAAAAGAGACAAGCCTCAATTGTATCAATAATAATAATCCGATTTAAAATCTGTAGAGATCACAGACCCAACTAGGAAATTTCCAGCAATTACAGCAAACAATCACAATCAAGCCACTCAACAACATAGTTACAAGACTTGAACTGAAGCAGAATCTTAACCATTTCAACCAACTTTCTAAGAAGCATAATAAGTTTAAATGGCTTAGTTTGGGTTAAAGTAACTCATCCAACCAATATAACAAACCTAAAATCTGTAAAAGTGTTAGGATCCGAAGATCCAACCATTTCTCAAGTGTTTTTCTATAAACATGGTAAAACAAGTGATCTACGTATACAAGGATCTAAAGATCCGCCCATTAGTCAAAAGTTTTTTCAAAGTAACAGTAGCAGTAAGAAAGAGGACCTAAACCGGTCATCACGGGTCGGAATCGGCATGAAACTATAAGTTGCTGGTGTCTCTGGTGTTGTTGCTGGTGTCTTAGAACATAGCTGTCTCTAGTGGCTTTTGAGGACCTATTGCTGAAAACCTAAAACTGAAATTACTAGTTCAAACAAATCTACATCTAAGGAAAAGTAGATCGATGAAACACCCCAAAACAAGAATATCACATAGACCTAGAAAGAGAATAATTGAGATCCGATCAATACCAACATCAGAGAAAATCACAAATCTTCTTAGGGTTGATGAAAATGAAGATGTTGCTTCGAGTTGTTTATAAATTAGGACTAAAAATGATGAGATGCTCTGATTTGTTCTCAGATATAGATCACAAACCATACCAACATCCACAATCACAAATCTATAAAACAAACCCTAAGAAAAATCGCAAAATAATCAACGAAATAAAAGAGTAGTAGCGTGAACACTACACCATATCCTGGTTTTTGCAACGCCAGAAATTTTAGATGCGCAACGGATATAAAAGTTGCAGACTGACCAACTGTAATATACATTGCACAATAAAATATCCGTTGCAAAAGTTATATATTAATTCATAATAATTGAGAGTAATTTTTGTACCGTTGATATAGGTTACCATCCTACGGTTAGGATAAATGGTATTATTTTCAAGAGTTTTTATTTATTTATCTTTTTATGTGAAAGGGTTTTATTTATTTACATCTTGTTTTTTTCTCTCTTATCTCGTTCGAACTCTCTCTTATTTATACAGACTCTACTCTTCCTATCAACTCTCTTTTCTCTCTATCAACTCTCTTAGACAAATTCCATTCTATTATCAAATTCTAATTCTATCATCAAATTCTATCATCAACTCTCTCAGGCAGATTTCAGATGAAAAGAAATGGCAAGTTCAATTGAAGATTCAAAGTAGCTGAAAGAACATATTTCCAACCAGAGAAGAAACCCCAGAATTCGGCTTTAAAACCTCAAATCAAAACCCATTTTTTTTTAGATATGTATCCTAATCAAAACCCCTAAATCGGAAAGTTCGATCTATCGACTACTAACCTAATTTTCAGAAGAAGGTATAAACCCGAATTTCTGTTTGATTTTAATCTTCTTTTTATTTTATTTTGGTTGATTGAAACGTTGTTTGATGATTTATGGATCTTATTCATCTATTTATTCTCTTGTTATCTCATTATTTCAATTTGGTTATCTTCTTCATTAGGATTTAATGAAAGTTTGGTGATTTTCTTCACTGCGTGCTTTGTGTTCTGAAACCATATGGTTTCACTTGAAATATGATTTGTTACAGGCTTATTGTTGATGTTTTGCTTTGATTTCTATTTCAATATGTTTTGTTTAAGCACATGGTTCACTATTAAGTATAGATTGCAAGATGTGTATGTTTATAAGCTGTGTTAGAAATAATATATTAGTGACTGGTTGTGTATGTCTTCATGAAAGGTTGTATCTTCGAAAGTTAAGTTTTACAAGTTAAGTTTTGTGCACTAAATATTTGATTTGTGTTGATTGATTCATAGTGTTCAAATTAGTAAAGGGTTTGTCTGATTTTGTGTAATGGGTTTGCTTTTTACAAGATTTTATCAATTAGTCATTGTTTTGATTTTCTAGTTTGTTTTGATTTCCCTTTTGGCCAGACACAGAGGGAATCTTTTCACAGCTACAAGGCTTGAAGGGTTCAGTAACAAGTACAACCATATTATGGTTTGGTATTTTTAGTTACTTCAGTAATTCACTTCTATTTAAACTACTTGGAGCTTTCAATTTGTTTGTATCTCTTGTTCTTTTATTAGTTTCATATATCTCACATACTGGACACTGACCTGTCTTTTCAATCTAGCTGATGCAAGGTCTTTTCAATCTAGCTGATGGAAGGTGTTCGTGAAACTCTCTCATGGATGGCACCTGAACTTCATGGTGGGAAAAGGAACATGGTACTGAAAAGGCATAGTTGTGCGGATATTTATTTTGCTTCTCTGATTGGTAAGAAGCTATTGAACTATTTATTCGTTGTTTTAGCAGAAAAAAAAAGTTCTTATGCCTGTTTAATAAGTGATTCAACCAAAGTTCTGCATTCAATATTTGTTATATATTGGTCAGGTCATATATAGATGTTAACTGGTGCTTGTGTCGCTCTTTAGGAAGCTTATTAAACATTGAAGGTTGGTTTTTCATTTATCAATTGGGTGTCTTTTATTATTTTTTAATTATAATTTCAATTCTATCTTGGATTTTATGTAGAACTGATTTCTTTTGTGAAAATTCCTATGAGAAATATAACACCATTGATAGTTCACTAAGTGCAGGTGATAGTTCAC
This sequence comes from Papaver armeniacum, assembly GCA_023531295.1. Taxonomy (NCBI): domain Eukaryota; kingdom Viridiplantae; phylum Streptophyta; class Magnoliopsida; order Ranunculales; family Papaveraceae; genus Papaver; species Papaver armeniacum. The sequence goes on along the minus strand of JAJJWW010016084.1, from coordinate 11,036 downwards.
CTGATAACTCTATTGATGTGTCATTGTGTTTGGATATATTTAATTTTATATAGTTTTTACTTGTCATTTTTTGAGTGTTAGAGAAGCAAGTGTTCACATATCAGGCAAGTAATAAATTCCTCCTTTGTGGCTGCAGGGAACTGCTCCTCTGTGTTGCCATTGGCCTTTGGGCCGGGTGGGTCATTGGATTTTATTACTGAATGTTACACTAGCAATGCATACAGGTATTTTTTCTGTGTAAATATTTTTATTCGTCGTTGTTCTGATGCTTAATTGAGTTCTGTTTGAAACCTTACTTTTATATTTATGTTGTAGCCCTGTGCAAGATGTCGTTGATTCCTGCCGAACTGGAGCTGCTACTAATGTTATCTTTGGCCCTGCCTTGGGACACAAATATGTTATCGTTCTGATCTTCGCTATTGCCATCAATATCTTTGTCAGTTTTATCCTAGATGCCATGTATGGAATTGGTGTAGCTGCTCTTGGCATGCTCAGCACTATTGCTACTGGATTGGCCATTGATGCCTATGGTCCCATCAGTGACAATGCTGGAGGTATTGCTGAGATGAATGGCATGAGCCATCTGAGGTAGCTATTTTGCTTGTCATTACTGGGTATATCAGCCTCATTTCTCATGTTGTTACAGGTTATTAACCCAAAAACAAAGTTGTTGAGCATTTTAGCATACTTGGGGTTGTAGGACATATAGAAACTCATTCTTGTATCTTGAACCTCATGGTGTGCATTTTGCAGTCTCTAAATCATTTATCGAATCCACTTGGAACTTCGCTATAATATCCGAAAAGACAGGAAAGATCACTGACTTCTGCCTCAATGTGTGTTGAAAATAATAGAGGTGGAAAAGGATGCGGTAAAAGCTTTCCAACAAATTCGAGAGAGTCCAGTCCTTTCAACAAGGACAAAATGTTTCTACTAAGAAGTTTGATGACTGGGAGAACTCAAAAACATTTGTAAATGCATTGGAAAAGATTGAAGCTTGGATTTTCTCTCGAATTATCGAGTCTTTATGGTGGCAGGTCAAACTTCTATTAATTATTCTTAACCTCTCTTATTTGCATTAACAAAATTCTTTCTTTAACTTATCTCCCATTTTGCTATCTCCGGATCTTTACATCATTTATGCAATCTGCTCCCAAGAAGCCAGTCAAAGAACAAAATAAGGTTTATTATGAAATGATGCCAAGTAGAGGTGACGAGTAGGTAAACTATTCATTGGACCTGTGGAGAAATGCATTCAAGGATGCCTACGAGAGACTTACTCCAGTACGAGCTGGTGGGAACGAGTGTGTTTGCGTGCATGTTCTGCCTATAATTATGAACTCCAATTATCTGTCTATAATCGAGTCGCCCAAGACCTATTTCCCTAGATAATTAGCAAGGTACATGGTCATGGAAACTGACTTATTGGTGCTGGTTTATATTTGTCTTGCGATGTGTACATTGTATATCCCTCTTTGTACTCCTTGGTGACATGATTGGACTTGATAAGAACTAGGAATTTTTGACTGGTACTAAAGGATGGGGAATAGCGTTTGACACCCATATTTTTGACGTAAATTATTTTTTTTCGTGTATGTGTGCAGGTAATGGAACAAAGTGTGTGGGTAGACCGTATATGGCCATGTTCAATGCCATTCTTCGTGAATCACCAGACAACCCGACGGATCATGTCCCTAATCCCATTAGTGATTCTCGTGTTCTACCTATTTCAAATGGGAACTCAAGCTTTGGTTTGGGTGCACAACTTAAAAATGCTGTAAGTTATAAAACAACACTGGTTGTAAGTTATTTTATTTCTCCAATTCAAATAACTCTGTTCGATATATACTTAGCCGATCCAACTTATTCGATTACTTGCTTTCGGACTTGGTGGCGCTTGTGATATCCACTCTGAGATGAGGTAGGTATCTCTCATGTATTAAGCGTGCATTACCACATTAATTTAGAGCGTTATGTTTTGTCTCGGTTGTTTCTCATTGCATAACGTACTTTTGAGGATGAAAGACTAACGATAACGTTATGGGTCACCTGTGATAGTTCCCACAATGAGGATGTTAAACTCATTTTGGTTTTATCTCAAACTCTATTGTCCGCTAGTTTAGATGATATACCATTTCCCGACCTTCTATGGTTTAAAAATGAACTATGCTCTCATTTATGACAATATTTGTAAAATTACTTTGCAGGAATGAGCAAAAGAGGAGTACAAACTCATTTCCGAGATATCATTCGTTGTAATGTGTCACTTTGTCTTCATATGATGCCAAGAAACAAATCGTCCTCAAGGTGATGATGCATATGCCAAATTGAATTGAAGTATCAACATTTTGGTTTCAATAATAAACTACGAGGCTTATGTATCAACTTTGGTTGGATTATAATTAATTGCCTTGTACAATGGTATGTGAAGGTGCAAAAATCAACAAATTATCGTCGAGAATTTATTTATTATACCTGGAATTATCGTCGGATTTTTTTTTTTTACCTGTAAATGGGTTTGCAACGTGTATAAGTGTTGCTCAAATTAGAGTAATACGTTGCCTAAATTATTGTAAGCGTTGCACAAATTAAAGAATCCGTTGCACAACAAATGTTGGTAAATTGATTGACCAACGTTTTTATGCGTTGGAAAAATTAATTTTCCCAACGGATTTTCGCGTTGCACACAAATTCTCTACGCCATATTTCCAACGGATATATGCGTTGATGAAATTCATTGCAACGCGTATATCCGTCCCAAATCGGATGTTTTGGTGTAGTGGAAACAAGGTGAAATAGAAGGGAAAAACTGATTAAAAAACCTCCCTAGTTTGAGGCGTATATGAATTATTTGAGGCATATCATTATCTTCACCCACCCACACCACAGGGATAAGGGGTGTCTAAACTAGGTAAAAGTACTAAGTTGCCCTCCTTATTAAAATTCAATCATAAGCCTTATCCTTCTAGATTTTAAATCTATTAAAATCCTTTTAAAACTAAAACTTATTCAAATCATTTTCCTCGCAAACTAAAATTAAAACCTAACTTCATCAATCCATTCTAGCAACATCGATTGTTTTAAAAGGAATTCATTTTTTTTTAATCCAAGCTAAACATCGTCGTTGTAACTTATATACCCGAATTGAAAATGAGTATGAGTATGATTTTACACTTAATTTGAAAACGAGTATGATTTTATACTCGAACCGAAAATGAGTATTTATTGAATATGATTTCATACTCGATTTGAAATTGAGTATGAAATCATACTTATTTAAGTACAAATTGAAATTATGTTTCATGTTTTTCACTCCCAGCAGATAATCGGTCAATGTGAAGGTTCATATTGACAGATTCTGGGTAAAAGAAAATTTTTTTAAAAAAAATTGTTTGTTTTTGAAGCTACAACCGGTTTATGTAGTATTTAGTATCGACCGATTCTGAGTTTTCTTCATAAATGAAGAACATCAATCAGAATCGGTCTACGAAAGCATGAACATTGACCGATTCTAGGTTGATGATTTTACAAAAAAAAATCAAAAAAATTTCATGTTCGGTAATCATTAACATTAGTTGATTTATGAGTTAACAAGATTAAACGTTTGTTAATCAATTGAATTAACACTAATTGATCATTGGAAAATTATCCATTAACTAAAAATGTTGGATAACATTATAACAAGTTTTTGGAAATACTTCAAAATATCCCTTTTTGTCTTCTAGTGGTAGGCGTCAAATAAAACCTGAAAATGCGGGGTACCAAAATACACCACCAACTTTTTCTTAGGCAATTTGTATGGACAACACCCAATATAATTCCAAGAGTTCAACTTAATGAATCTCAATAAAGAGATTATATGTCGAGCTTATATCTCCTTACTCACACAATTAGAAGTAGGACGTTTACAAAACCAAGTCCGTGAACCTAATTATTGTGAGATTACTTGGATGGTACCAAAGACCAATATCCGAGCGTCAATCAAGTCGTATCCAACAAACAAGGTCAGATTTATCTACTACGATTGATTAACGCGAAACCTGTGATATTTCAATTATAAAGATAAACAATATAACACGGAAAAAGAAATAGCACAGACACCAGAAATTTTGTTAACGAGGAAACCGCAAATTCAATTATCAATATAAACAATAGATGGACCTAACTTCACGAATCCCTGTGAAGTATTTGTATTCTCTAAACCCTAAAAAGGGTATTAGGAAGAGGACGACTCTAGTTTACAACTAGGACATACCAAGGAAAGTATTGTCTGGATTCAAAGATCCCGGTTGCTTGAAGTTCCTCTTTATAGACATTCAAAGCCTAGGTTGCTTTAGGTTTAAGCCAAGATAGCTTTGGAACCAAGCAATCAATATCCACCGTTAGATGAATCTTTGAATATGATTTACATAAACAAGATATACACTATGGTTAGGTGAAACCATAACCGAACCGTGTATAAGGACTATGTTCAAGGTGGTTATCCGAAACTAGCCGATTTGAACTTATATGCTTAATATTTATTTACATAGAAACTTAAAACTTCACTAGAAACACAATCAAGTGATCAAATATGTCTATGGTATTTTTTAGAGATTATTCAAATGCATATTATCTTGGAGAAATGATTTATGTGCATAAGAATTTTAATCGACACGGTTAGTAGATGTAAAAGGTACAAATACCATAGCCGTTCGTGAGTCAGCTAAGTCATAGTACGTGTACCGGTTTGTATATTATTAAACACAAACAAGTTCCATAACTCACATAACTATTTAGGTATGTGTACCTTAAGAATATAATCGGTTTTGGAGTCCACATAACTATTTTGGTATGCGTACAGTTTGGATACACAACCGAGTTCCGTATCACGAAAATTTTCCGCACGCACGTGTCGGATGGATACCAAACCGGTTTCGTGACCACGGTTCCTTTTCGGTTGGTATATGGGTATGTGTACCGATACGGTTCACGAGTTAACATATTTCTTCATAGTGTGCATAAGGATATGTGTACCAAAAATCTGCTTGTCGACATATATCTACTCTTTTACGTTTACCAAGTACAAGTAATACGGTTTCAAATTTATAATAGTCTTTCCAGTTTGTAAGACTGACATACTGTCTCGTATCTGAATCTATATTAGTTATATATTTCTCTCTAAATCGATTCGAAATATTCCCGAATAACATCAATGACACATATCACTGTTCCAAGCTATCTTCAATGATAAAACTTGAATCATGATTTTGATTGCGAACAATAAATTTTCCTTAACAAAAATTCATCAGGTATGAAAAAAAATGTTCATTAAGCTTAGTTATTATATTTCGAGAACTAATTACCAAGATAAACTTGACTCGAAATTCTTGTATATGCATTATAGTCTAATTAGTTATGTGACATCGTCTCATAGATAGAAATATGAATTTAACTTGAGAAATAGGTGGTTCAGTCTTCACTTACCTTTTGTTGAATAAGTTCGGTTGATCTTTTCTTCAAACAGTAGAACGCAATGATGACTGTCGTGATGTCCGTTTCTCAACTACACTTTTACCCTAATCCGAGACTGTAATTGTAGACTAGAAATCAAAATACAGTTTTGACAACTAAATTTGTTAACAAGCTTGAGATAGCAACACTTGTGAGTTCTACCGAGCAATGCTCTAACAATCTCCTCATTTTCCAAATTTAGTGACAAAACTTATCAATACATATGGATAAAAAAATTAAGCTTTGAAAACTCTTTGAATCCATCATGCCTTGATTTCTTTGGTTTCTTCAACTCCTTGAATTCTTCGTTACTTCAAGTTGCAATGATCCTGAACGTGTTCAACTCAGCATCGTTGTTGTTGAAGATCCGTAGCGATAACAAATTTGAAAACAAATATTCTCAAACATCGTTATACAAAAACATAGTATTATTATCTTGTCCAAAGTCTAATTGTACCCCAACTCTGAAGTAATACTACGGTGATATGTTTCTCCCCCTTAATCAATACTTACATCTTCTGCATAATAGGTGAAACCTATATATTATTGATTTAATCCCCCTTACATAATGACCGTAAACCATATGTATGTAGTGAGAAACCACTATATAATTCTCCCCCTTTTTGTCAATAAAAATTGGCAAAGGTACGAAAATCATGAGATCGTAATGAATACAACCAAAAGATACTTCAGGATTACAAGGTGGTTACATATCAACTTTATTTAGATGATATAACATAGTAAGAAAATACTTAGCGCTCATCTAGGAGATTTAAGATACAAGCGTCCCCTTTAAATTCCACCGCCACACACCCCACAAAGATATACCAATTAAGCACAAGTTAATTTAAGAACTCCCCCATATTTAATGTCATTCCCAAGAGGATAACATGAGTGACCTTACTTTATGAAAATGAAGGATTTTGTCGGACATTAACAAATCACGTGGATTTGTATCCTTAATATTGACTTAAATTAATCTCAACGCCAGTTACGAACAAAGAGATAATTTTAATCGATATGACTCAACATAAGAAAATCTTACTTTCATGTGTGTGTATTGCAATAACATAAAAGTGTAATCATGAGTAGATCGACATCACGCGATAAAATTCTCAAAGAGTTTGTTCTATTTTAAGTTTATAAATAAACATAATAGATTAAACTTCTGAGCATATATGAAATATCAGCTTGATTCACGAAAACGTAAAGGCACATATATTTCATAAGACTTTTGCAATAATTAAACCAATAATGATTACATACTACAAGTTCATCTTCCAACAACTCTAAAATTTAAATAAATAAATCTAAAAACATGCAAGATGAAAAATTGCTTGTGTAATCACAATTTTTGCTTTATCAAAAGTAAGAATAAATTCTCACAAGAACTTTACTAGAAATGTATCAGGTTTTTAATAGCCTGAGCAGAGAATTCCTTCTTATTGTTGAAAAACTCATTGATGATATGTTCATTTAGTTTTCCTAAGTCTTCAGAGATGTCTGTTAACTCACTAAGTTCTTTCCTCATTTTACTCAGACTATTTTTCGACTGAGCCAATGAGTGTTCATAATATGTTATCTCATCTAAGGAGCGATTGATTTGAAACTTCAAATCATTCCTCTTAGATACGAAGTTCTTCACTTTATCCCTAAAATCATTATTTTGTTGGCAAAGAGATAAAAGGCAAGTTGAGGAAGAACCTTGTTCATCTTAGGTTAACATATTCTTTCTTTCCTTTGATGATTTGATTCCTTCACACAGTAGACATTGATAGCTTCGACTACATCCTTCTTGGTGATTCCTCTTGTTACAGGAGCCATGAAACCGAATTTTCTTAAGGAAATAAGAGTATGTGTTCAATCCTTAAAAAAATGACCTTTTCTAACACAGTCCTTGAACTGGTGGACATATCATATACATTGTCGTCCATGAGCCCAAATGATAATACACAAAGCTTGACTAACTTTTAACTATACCAATTGTGGTTACTCGTCCTCATGAATTTTATCATAGTTTATCACATAAGATTGAAATATCTTCTTAGCTCGAATAAATAGGGTTTAAAGCACAAGAGATAATTAAACAATACTTAAGGACCATTGATTGGTGATGGAACACAGTTATGTATTCTAGATTTTGGAGCTAGCTCGAAAAGATTATACACACCAACAGTTCAATGAGATTATTATGAGATGAGTCACACAATAATAATAAATCACATAAAGTAGTCAACTTATACTTGAGCAGCCTTGTCAACACAAAAGGTAATGTGATGAGATTTTGTGCAACCTCATTTTCTCAAGCTAAAATATTGAGGTTGCACTCATTACTACAATTAAGTAGTGATTGGGTGAGTGGAACGTTCACCACTTGAGTCACTAGGTGACTTTTCAAGGCCTTTTGTGTATTCAGGAATCTTAGTACCTTTTTCGTTTCAGCGTACATGAAAAGACATGTGCATCCAAGAGCTTAATTGTTTAGCTATTATCATCCTATTTAAGCAAAAAATATTTTATCTCAATAAATTAATCCAGTGGATATTTAGAGCACAATTTTTTTTTTTTACTTCCTCAATATGAGACCTCATCAATTTGTGCTTATGGAGGATGATATATAGATATTTTTTATGGAGGGACGCTCAATATAAAAAATATGTCTACAATAATTTTTAACATAGAATCTAAGAACACAAGTGGTTCGATTGGATACATGACAACATGACTCCAAGAGAGAACTTCTTTCCAACTGCTTTTACACAGAGTGTGGGGTTGAGGAACAACCATGAGTTTGTTTTTACAAGTTCTTCACATGACTTCAAGAACTGCTCAACACAGATTTGTGTCCTTGATGTCTTGTTTTGCAACTCTTTAATAATAGTGTCTGAAGATGATGTTTAGCACTACGTAAGGCAACTCTTTTGGTGTAAAGAGACATCTTAACATTTTCACTAAAGAAAACAACATAGTGATTTTGAAAAGATGTATCAGGGTTTGACAAATGAATTGAGTCATGTTTTGTGAGGGAATAATCCGTTAGATGAGGCTTACACTCATTTTGTATCACATCCAGTTTACAACTCTTTATGTTATAGGAAAAATGAGCATTGCACTCACTTATTAACAAATCAATGTCAACCTCAACATGAGTATTATTCATCATAAATTGATTTAGCCTATCAAGAGAATCTTTTTCTTTTTGGAGAAATATGTCAACATCAAGAGAGAGATTCTCAAGTTGCTTCCTGAAAACACTTCAAGGGATTTTAAACCTGGAGGAAATCGAGAGAGAATTTCTTCTACAGATTTAATTAAATCACTATGGAAGAAAAATCAATCCCCTGGATCTGGTGGTACGTTAATCGAGATTTTGCTCATATCCATTAGACTACTTCAAACACGGACTTGTTAGGTCTTAAACGTGTTTGCCTGCTCTGATACCAATTGAAAATGCGGGGGTGCCAACATACACCACCAACTTTTTCAGATACAATATGTATGGATGACACCAATATAATTTCGAGAGTTCAACTTAATGAATCTCAATAAAGAATTATATGGCGAGCTTATATCTACTTACTCACACAATTAGAACGTTTACAAAACCAAGTCCTTGAACCTAATTATTGTAAGATTACTTGGATGGTACCAAAGACCAATATCCAAGAATCAATCAAGTCGTATCCAACAAACAAGGTCGGATGTATTTACTATGATTGATTAACGCACAATCTGTGATAAAGATAAAAAATATAATGCGGAAAAAGAAATAAATACGTACACCTAAGTTTTGTTAACAAGGAAACCGCAAAATGCGTAAAAAAACCCCGGACCTAGTCCAGATTGAACATCAAACTCGTATTAAGCCACTACATACACTAGCCTACTCCCAATCAACTTCGGACTGGAATGTGGTTGAGATCAAATAAAACCCTCCCCCAACAATTCGCCATAAACATAAGGCTCAGACGCCTATTGAATCCCAGACTCCAAATTGATTTCCTTAGTTGACGACACACCAATAGACATAGTCTAGCTAACCTCAAAATCCGACTTATGCAACCCGAAGTGCACCTAGATTATTATTCACCACAAGTATAAAACTTGTGGAATCAACAAAGTTGAGACGAAAAGAACTTTGATGATTTTTATCTATCTTGTTCAAGTGATCACTCATCAATCAAACAAGATCAGGATACTCGAGCTATCAAGATAAACAATAGCTGGACCTGGCTTCACGAATCCCTGTGAAGTCTTTGTAGTCGCTAAACCCTAAAAAGGGTTTTAGAAAGAGGACGACTCTAGTTTACAACTAGGACATACCAAGGAAACTAGTTTCGGGATTCAAAGATCCTAGTTGCTTGAAGTTCCCCTTTTATAAACATTCAAAGCCTAGGTTGCTTTAGGTTTAAGCCAAGATAACTTTGGAACCAAGCAATCAATAACTTTAGCCAAGATGAATATTTGAATATGATTTACATAAACAAGATATACAGTTTGATTAGGTGAAACCGTAACAAAACCATGTATAAGGACTATGTTCAAGGTGGTTGGATGAAACTAGACCATTTGAACTTATAAGCTTAATATTTATTTACATAAAACATTTAAGACTTCACTAGAAACACAATCAAGTGATCGAATATGTCTACGATATTTTTTAGAGATTATTCAAATGCATATTATCTCGGAGAAATAACTTATGTGCATAAGAATTTTAATCGACATGGTTAGTAGATGTATACAAAGACAAATACCATAGTCGTTTGTGAGTCAGTTAAGTCACAGTACATGTATCGATTTGTATACTATTAAACACAACCAAGTTCTGGAACTCACATAACTATTTAGGTATGCATACCAATATGTGTACTTTAAGACTATAATCAGCCCCGAGTCCATAGAACTATTTTGGTATTCATACCAGTTTGATACACAACCGAGTTCCTAACACAAAACTTTTATGGTACGTGCAAATTTAGATGAATACCAAACCGGTTTCGTGACCAAAGTTCCTTTTTCTGGTTTGCATACGGGTATGCGTACCGATCTGTTCACGAGTTAACATATTTCTTCATAATGTGTATAAGGATATGCATACCAAAATCTGTTTTTCGACATATAGCTACTCATTACATGTAACAAGTACATGTAATACGCTGATTTATAAATGCCTTTCCAGCTTGTAAGACGACATAATGTCTTGTATCCAAAATTACGTAGTTCTATATTTGTCTATAAATCGATTCAAACATTCTCAAATAACATCAATGACACATATCATTGTTACAGCTATTTTTGAATGATAAAACTTGAATCATGATTTTGATTGCAAACAATAAATTTTCCTTAACCGAAATTCATCAAGTATGAAAAAATGTTCATGAAGCTTAGTCATTATATTTCGAGAACTAATTACCAAGATAAATTAGACTCGAAATTCTTTTATATGCATGATAGTCTAATTAGTTATGTGACACCGTGTCATGATGTAAAGATGAATATAACTTGAGAAATAGGTGGTCCAACTTCACTTACCTTTT